>CM060912.1:176563608-177763608 GCA_030737875.1 Allium sativum
GAACTAGAATGGAGCCCGTGCTACGCACAATGGCATATGTTGAATTTGTAGCGTAAGTGATTATTTATTATAGGATACTAGTATATCAGTTACGTTACTTGAAGTGTTTAGTTTCAAGGTAGTTTTGAGATATCTTAGGCTGCTAATTTTCATTTCCAAACGAAAGCATATAAATTCATATAATCCATTACATTCATCTTAGATCAGCAAGGAAATAGGTGATATTTTGTAAATTAGTCCCATTCAGCGAAACAACCGATATAGAATGTTATTTAAGTTCAAATGCACATCTTCTACAACACTGAAATTTTAATAAGAAACTTACTATCTTGGATACCATTGCACATTAAATATGAAGTACATCTTGACATACAAAGCATTTTGATATAAAAACATAGACCATTTCTTTTTTTACAATATTTAATGATCTATTTAAAAGAAATTACATTGCATTTGAAATAATAAATATTCACTGTATATATATAAAAAGTATTGACATAATGAAATAGACTGATGGTACACAGTCTAGGTTGAAAGACTCCTTGATGTAAACATTTTATTTCATTAAGAAAAACTTTATCTTGTCTTAACAGTCCCATCATAATAATGCTTACAAGTTGGTTAGATGTGTATATTTACAAAAACACCTTAGTACAAAAAAGAGTGAAATACAAACAAATAAACAATTGCCATAAAGAACATATAAAATTCAATTCATATTACCAAACCCCTCCTATTATCGATAATCCTCTTCCAATTAGCAGTACTCTGAACAATCAGGACACAAACAGGCTTCATTTCCAGTAATAAAAACACTAAATAAACTACCAGCCTTATCAACCCTAACCCTCTTCTTACACACCCTTAGTCTTAGCAGCGGCTCACTCAAAACTCTCTACAGGTTCTTCCACTTCATTATCCTAATATTTGTAAAGTAAGAATAACCCAACAGGTAACTTTTACTCTCCACAAACTGTAGTGACTATGAGTTTGTATTATCCTTTTTTTTTTATTAATGCTTGTTCTATAGATGTTCTACAATGCACCTATGCTTTCTGAGCACGTTAACAATTTCTAACCTAAAATGAAGGTCCAATAAACCAAAACTCAGCATCATCAGATAGATTTTTGAATTCTGTCATGGTGTTGCAGCCAAAAAAGCATAAGTTTCATTCGTAGTACCTAGTTTACCAAAGCATGAGTTAAAATTAAATTTGAAAACACTAAACTTAGAATATGTTGATATCATACAATATAGAAACACATCCAGCTTTAATGAAGAATAAAGCTACAATCACATACCTTGCTTTGGTAAGAATTACAATATTTTAAAACATGTAGCATTTAAGACTATCCGTTGTATTTGCGACTTTGGATAGCATTTATCATCATTGCTGCTGCTGTAATTAACAATTTACAGTTGTTCTGAATATATATTTGCAACTTTAATTAATGGTAGCCAGATTTAATTTCTTGCCGGTAGTAAACCAATACAAGGTTAATCAAGTTCAGCTTCCAAAAATATGCAGGTTAGCATGTGGAAATAAACATATAGCAATCAGTCAAATTAATCCACAAAACAGGCAAGACATGTTATTCTGATTAAATTTATCAGTAGACAATGGCCAATAGGTTTGAAAAAAATATCAAATACATCCGCTAAGTCAACAAAGATATGGCTAAATCTGTACCTAAAGTATAAACCAGGATGTTTATAAATAATTTGCTTTGAAAAGAAGAACATGATACTACAGTCAATACAAGAAATGAAAGTGTAAGCATGATAAATGAAAGAAAATTGATTTTTTTTAATATAAAACCTTGTGTGGAATGATGCCAAGACTAACAATGAAATGATAATTATTCATACAGAATCAAAGAATGAGGACTAATCAAAAGGTTTGTTCATATAAAATTAATACGGGATCTTCCACGTAAATATGGCGTGAAGGCATAGCTTCGACTAGCCATTTTGTGATGGATCCATCATCTATGGTTTTGTGTTTTGTGTTTTGTGTCTATTAAGATTTCATTTGTGATATTTAAACTTTTTTCGAAGTTTTGTGACTTCGGGACTTCATGATTTAGCGATTTTAGTGAATTTGTGTTTTTGTGGTTCTGTGTCTTTATCTTGTGAACTTCAAAAATTATTCCTATAAATACTTTATAAGAATTTAACCTCGTAGTCTAAAGGAATACCCCCCTTAGTGATTTATTTACTTATTGTTCTTATATAACTTACATTGTTTCAAGTTAGACTGACCCGTGCGTGTATTCCTCGGGTCAGCCCGAGATGTTACAAGTTTAGTTGATATGCTTGGGGTTTAGTTGTGTCACTACTGGACTATCTCACCTGTTGTTGATCCTAGTTATGTATCTGAGTCTTGAGTCTATTCTTCCATATGTATCTTATTGTATGAGTAATGGTTTATGTGCAACCATTTGTTTGTAGCACATGTATTCGTTGTATTCTATTGTTGTAATAATATGTAAATTGTTATGTGAGTTGTAATTGTGTATGTAAATGTACCGTGTTCTGAGCTGATTTTATAGCAGTCGAAGAGTTATATTACACAAGTATTAAGTATGTCGAACCACATAGAAAAAAATACAGAGAGTACATCACTGACATACTTAAGACTTGTTAATGCAAATCTATGAATGGTCGCTTCTATCAAGTCATATTCTCCGCTCTAATAGACGACATTACTTGTTAATGCTCTTTATTAAGGTGGATCTCTCAGGGTGGGGAGTTACAGTTGGTATCACGTCCCATTTGGGTTGGTTGTTGTGTGCGACAGCCGAGAGGCTGGCCGTAAAACTAGAGTGTCGGGTACCGGCGGTGGCCACGTGAGGAGAGACCATTTACAGTTGGTATCAGAGCAGAGACTCAAAACAAAGTACGTTAGACACAAAACAGAACCAGAATAGTACGTGTGCTACAACGTAGAAGGATAACAATTGTGTCAACATTATCACTTCCTTTGTTATCCTTATCCTGCGTTTCTTATCGATGAGTCGTGTGAAATCTTGTTGTAAAGAATACGCTTAGGAATGAATAGTTCATTCTGTAGTATTCTGTTGTTTGGTGTTTATCTTTCCTAGCATGACTTGATAAGAGAATTTTTCCATCCCTAATCTTTCGGTGTTTAAATCTGTGGGTAGATTTATTTTTTTTATTTAGAGAATTTTTTACCGTATACTTGGTATTTAGGTTGATTGTTTGGCTTGATAAGAGGAAAATTGGATGGTTTTTATATAAATTAAATCTAAAAGTGGTTTTCACTTCAAGTGGTGATCGTAGAATTAAAAATAAATGAAACTGGAGTTGGGCAACGGAAGCAAGTGAATCGCTTCGGCTGAGCAAAATTTGAAATAGTTGATCAAGGGGTTATGGGATGGATAATAAAGATGAATATAAGTGTTGAGCTAATTGCTTTGTATCCTGGAGATCAACTAAAATTGGGGTGTTAGTTTATTTTATTTGTGTAAAGCTGAGAATATTGATGATAAGAAAACAACCTTGCAGAATTTAAATTGATGATCATCTTCTGTGTTGAATGGTCCATCAAGTGTCTTAAGAATTTTGATACATTTGATCAAGGACATCGACAGAAAATTTCTTAAACACTTGTTCGGGACTATCAAACACTGTTCATGTGTAGTAAAATAAATTTTGTGAAAGATATAGTTGTAATAATTATGTTGGGATGGTGTTAAACCACTGCATGATATGTAGAGTATAGTAAATTTAGCGAGGTGATGGCGATATGTCGACTTCGCATCCCACCATTAAGGATAATTGTTGTAAAGGTTTAATGCTATACTAATCTAATTATAAATGAAATTTAAAAATTTATTGACTGAAAAAGTGTTTTAAATACACGACTATCCAAAGCAAGTGTGTTATTTTTGGAATACACTTTCGCAGTTGAGTTTACTTAAAGGTTGCAGCCATTGAATTTGATATAATTCTCGGAATATGGCGAGGCTATTGATGATTAAAAATCCAAGTAGTAGCCATTGTTAAGAAATTTTAAAAGGACCAATGGTGTGGCAGCGTCGAGTGTTGATTGGAGATCGGAAATTTATGAGTGTGTATTACAAGATACGTCTTGTGAATGGTAAGTTGTGTAGCTTTAACCTTGGGTTTTAATGAGTTGATTAAAATAGTTAAAACATTTTACAAAGTTCAGTAAATTCAAAGTGGAAATTTTGGTGTATAAATTTATGTGTGTTGGGAAGAATTTGAATTCCAAGTGATTGTTCCTTAAATGGGAGGTTTCTTAAGAAATCAATTATGAGTTGGCTATACATTAATCTAAGTAAATTGCTTGTGGGGACACAATTTATTTAAGGGGGAAGTCTGTAACAACCCGGGTTTTTGAGTATCCGGGCTAAGCAGACCACTGTGTTTTTCCATATTTTAAATCTGAAAAGTATAAAGTGCGAGTTTGGGAGTATAACTCATACGGTATTTTCAACGGGGGAATAAAGAATTCGTGGTTTTCATTATTCATCATGTGTTCGTAGTGAATTAAGTATTTTAATATAATAAGTGATATATTCCAATATGTATTTGCAAATCATAATTTATTAATTAAAGTGGATGTTGGAAATATATATAATATCACTTAGCAATCGATATTTAATGGTTTAAGATATATTTCTAATAATAAATGATAAGTTGTTTAAGAGGAAAATTAATTGCAATATTAATGATGATTTGTTGGTTGGGATAATTACTAAACTGTTGATTTGGTTTTTCTAATATAAAATGTATTCTTGTCAACAATAAAATAGAGGAATTGTGTTCAAATTATGTTGTAGATTTAGAGTAATAACGCAAAGTTGGATTGTGTTAAAAAGCGAGTATGTGCCTTTTATAAAGATAATCAATGAATTAATTGAATTGTTGTTTATATTAAAAAAATTGATTGTGAATCAATATTTGGAATATTTTACTTTTGCTGATAGATTTAAATTCGTTAAATCAATATATGTATAAAATGAAATTGTGTTTCAAATGATAAAATGAATATTTAGACAAACACATTTATATACGTGTTAGAGTCAAACTGATATTTTAAATGTTATGTAAATGAGTTTTATGTATTTAAGTTTTTGTGTTGAGTTATGAAATTTAACATAATTTAATTAGTGTTTAGTTGTGTGTGTGGTTGTCTTTGTAAATTAAACACATGATCGGTGTTGTGCGTGTGGGTGTGTTAAGTAATTTAAAATATATTGAAGGTGCTTACTTGAATTGTTAATGTGTCTTTGATTCTTAAAATGGTGAAATTTTGGTTAAAATGACATTTTGGAATTTATGTTCCAAATGAATTCAGATTATAAAATTTTAATAGCAAACATTGTGTTTGTTATAAAAATGCTAAAATGTAAATTTTTGTTTAAAAGGTTAGTAAGATATATATAATGCCTTTTTGGGATAATTGAAATGTTTTATTTCTAAAGTTATACAAAATCTGCACAAGATATGTTAAAACGTTTATGTTTTGTGAAAAATGTAAATATAAATTTTAAGTGTTAAAATTTTCTAAAATAGTTTAAAAGTGATATTTACAATTTTTGATAATGTTGTGATTAAAATGTGGTGTTGGGTGTATGTTTTGTGAGAAATGTAAATATAAATTTTAAGTGTTAAAATTTTCTAAAATAGTTTAAAAGTGATATTTACAATTTTTGATAATGTTGTGATTAAAATGTGGTGCTGGGTGTAGAAAAAGTGGTAAAAACTTATTTTGGTTGAGTTGTTAGAACCAAAGTAGGTGTTTAAAGGGCTTAATCACTTAGTTTTGGGCCTTAATGACATAACTAAAATAGAGAAAACTCTAGAACCAACTCTCTCTGTACGTAATTTGCTCAAGAGGTCTTCTTCCTCGTCCTCTTTATGAGAAAACAACGAAAACCCTAAGAAAAAAAAGAAATTTTGGTATAAATTGCAAATCAAGCCTCCAAATCATCAAAAATCTTCTCTAATTACTAAATATGGTTGTTGTAAGTCTTCTCCAGCAGATAATTCATCTAAAAACTCGAATTAATCCTCTTCTCTCTATTTTTGTTAAGATGTTTTATGGTACGTTGGGTTCCTTCCTTGCATGTTGATGTAGTTGAAAGAAAAGTTCAAGATTCTTAACTGTTGTGCCTTTCGAGGAAGGCCTTCAAATCCATCTTCAATTTGCGGTAAATCAAAGGCGCCTCTAACTTGCTTCAGTAAATTATTTTTGTAAATTTGTTGCAAAAATCTGAAAATTAATAAGTTTCATTTAAAAGTGTTTCTGAAGTGCAAATCTAGCTGAAAACTCATATTCAAAACTGCATAACTTCCCCAATTTTTAATGAAATGGAGAAATTCTTTTTTCAGTGTGTTCACAATCTTCTCTAGTTAGTTGTATACCAATTTTCAAGAAATTCTGGGTTGTTTTGTTCATCGGAATCAAGCTCAAAATTGACTATTCGTCAGTATAACACATTTCTGAGCTGAATTCCTGACGAAAGCTCATGTTCATAGCTGCATAACTTCTCCAATTCTTAATAAAATGGAGTAATTATATTTCCAGTATGTTCACAATCTTCTGTAGTTTTTTAAACCAAATTTCAAGAAATTCTGGGTTGTTTTGGTCATCGGGATTCGATCTCAAAGTAGATAGTTTGCCAGGTAAGTCCATTTCTGAGCTGAAATCCCGACAAAAGCTCAAGTACAGAGAAGTGTATCTTCGTCAACACAATGCAAAAAAGAATTTCTCCAATCCGTTAAGAACTGACGAAGATACACAGCTCCGAACTTGAACTTTTGTCGAGATTTCAGCTCAGAAATGGACTTATAACACGAACTATCAACTTTGATATCGAATCCTGATGATCAAAACAACCCAGAATTTCCTGAAATTTGATTAAAAAAACTACAAAAGATTGTGAACATACTGGAAAAACAATTTCTCCATTTCATTAAGAATTGGAGAAGTTATGCAAATCTGAACATGAGCTTTTGTCAGGATTTCATCTCAGAAATGTGTTATCTTGACGAACAATCAACTTTGAGCTTGGATTCCAATGAATAAAACAACCCAGTATATCTTGAAAATTGGTATACAACAACTAGAGAAGATTGTGAACACACTAAAAAAGAATTTCTGCATTTCATTTAAAATTGGAGAAGTTATACAGCTCTGAATATGAGCTTTCAGCTAGATTTGCACTTCAAAAACACTTAGAAATAAAACTCATTAACTTTCAGATTTTTGCAATAAATTCACACAAAAAAATTACTAAAGCAAAGTAGAGGTGTGAGGGAACCCTCACCTTCGATTTACCGCAAACTAAAGATGGATTTGAATGCCTCGAAGGCACAACTAAGAATCATGAGCTTTTCTTACTTTACCGTAAACATGAAAGGAAGGAATCCAACATACCTTTTAAAAATCAAGTACACATTAACAATTTAAGTAAACACCTTCAATAAACTACTTAACACACTCACACGCACAACACCAATCATGTATTTAATTTACAAAGACAACCACATGCAACAAAACACTAATTAAATTATGTTAAATTTCATAACCCAACACACAAACTTAAATACATAAAACTCATTTACATAACATTTTAAATATCAATTTGACCCTAACACGCTATATAAACGGGTTTGTCTAAATATTCAATTTATCCTTTGAAACACAATTTCTATTTATACATATATATATATATATATATATACACAACAAAATTGTTGTACACTTCATTGATTTAACGAATTTAAATCAATCAACGAAAGTAAAATATTTCAAATCTCCAAATATTGATTCACAAACAATATTTATGTTATTTTTATATAAACAACAATCCAATTAATTCATTGATTGTCATTATAAAAGTCACATACTCACTTTTTAACACAATACAACTTTGCGTTATTACTCTAAATTTACTAACATAATTAGAACACAATCCCTCTATTTTATTGTTGACAAGAATACATTTTATATTAGAAAACCCAAATCAACAATTTAGTAATTATCCCAACCAACAAATCATTATTAATATTGCAATTATTTTTCCTCTTAAACAACTTATCATTCATTATTGAAAATATATCTTAAACCACTACATATCGATTACTAAGTGATATTTTATATATATATATATATATATATATATATATATATATATCCAACATCCACTTTAATCAATAAATTAAGATTTGCAAACACAGATTGGAATATATCACTTATTATATTAAAATACCTAATTCACTACGAACACATGGATTGTATGAAAACCACGAATTTTTTATTCCCCCATTGAAAATATCGTACGAGTTATACTCCCAAACTCGTACTTTATACTTTGGCAGTGGTATATCATTATTTAGCAAATAAAATTGACAAAACACTAGGGGGATTTTACGACCCCCCCCCCCCCCCCCCGGGGGGCAGTAAACAAATTGAAAAAAAAGGCCAGAAACTAATTGTTGACATATAAGACAGCTAAAGAATCATATCAGAGTTTGCATAGATTAGAGCTGACATTTATCAAGCTATACATGGATATATATTTTGATTGTAAACATCAATTTGTGAACATAGAGAGTTGTTTGTGTGAAATGTTAGAAAAAATAAAGCTTGGTTATTTGGTAAAAAAAATATGTTTGAACTAATACTGAGGCAGCAAGGTATTATTAACTATGTCAATACTGAAATTTTGATTATTTGGTTAAAAAAAGGTTGATTATCTAGTAAATAATTTTGATTCCGGTTATTACCAAAAAAAGATCAATCAATACTAAAATCACAATGCATACATTCAGTACTTCTAATGTCAAGCAATCAAGATGCTATGTGTATTTCTATCTATAAAAATATGGTAGGTGTATTTTTATCTATAAAAAACGCTATCTATAATTAATTACTTATGAAATATAAGTTTCAAGTTTTAATATTATTTTATAATTGATATTTGAAGTTATATTATAAAGTGTTACGTTTCAACATTATCTTAATAAAAGTGTATACATGATCACATAGTCAATAACATTCACCAAAAGAAACAATTGGTTTGAAGTGCCCGCTATCTTTTTTTTTTTTTACTACCATAACGATTACTGTCACTAAAGCTGTAATTAATCAGCAAATACAACTTCCTTATTAAACAGCAAATGCATAGATAAGAAGCGTTATAATTTTATGAAAATAATTATGCACAATGAATTACTACTAATTGTGTTTAGTACAATAATTATTTCTACAGCAAGAACTATTTTAGTTTAGTTTAGCAAAAAGAAAAGCAATTGAGATACTATTCCAAAATAATTACAAAACTGTCATTATATCATAACTTTGATTTAGTTCTACAAACAAATCATAGAAGCTGCAATGTTAAAAATCTTAAAACTAGCATGCCTAAATTTGTATAATATATTAAAATCTGAAACGGTATTAAGATAACTTTTACCAACAAATTAGTTTATCTTTTCATTTAGCGTTAAAAAATGAGGTATATCCCATTTGTTTGGTAGTAAAATTTGACCAATTGTTTTCTAATGGTACACAAATTACAATAATTTTTAAAATGAAAAATACTATAATTTACACACCTAAATTATATGCAACTAGACTAGTGCGCAACATGATTGTTGGACAACATTTGATTTTCAATGACATTCAAGTGCCATAAATAAACAAATAGTTAGCTACAAAACAAAGTATTCTCGAGTATTAATTATATAACCATAAATGCTTTGGTCAGAATCTCTTACGCAGGGAAAATGTCTGCTATTTTCACTAATTAGTATAGTAAAAAGGTCAAACGGGTTATCTGGAAAACCAGTGATAACATATTACAATAATTTTCAACCGTGACATAGAATAATGTGAATCGTAATTCTATATGACTGAGAAATGAATATAAGGAAACTTTTATTAGAAATAATCTATATGACTGAGAAATGAATATAAGGAAACTTTTATTAGAAATAATAAGCAAACATGCCAAGCGATAATGTTTATTTGGCAATGATGGAGCAAAGCAAACACGGCAACTCATTCAAACCAAAGAAAATTTTTTTATCTTAAGAAATAAACTGTGTACTTTGAGTGAATTTAAAGACATGAAATCTATAAAAAGGGAATTATCTTGCGTTTGTGTAAAAAAAGGCATCCTTTTGTGGTAGCAATGCAAAAGTTACGTCAAAATTATGGAGATCATATTATCCTAAACCATAGTGGGGGGAAATGGACAACTCCCAAATAAGAAACACATAACTGTAAAGTAAAGATTTACACAGATGACAATTGTTCGTTTGCAAGCTGAGAAAGTGCAAGAAAGCCAACATAAAAGAGCATCAAGGAAGGCGCGGAATGGTCAACCTTGCCGTAAAGAACAACCTTCGAAGATACTCTAATGCTACTGCGCATAACCATAATATGGCATACCGAATCATTCATTTCAAATTAAATTCATTGTCTGAACAAAAAATGATTGTATAAATATTGAAGTGAATGAAATTCAGAATCAAATAAAGGGGAAAGGAAAGTCCAAAAACAATTGTACACGAAATCTTTTAAGCATCAAAAGATTGTATTAATTTTAAACCTAATCAATACACAATAAGAAGTAAAAATAATAAATAAGAAAATGCTCTGTGGAGTTAAATTTAAAAGGACTTGTACAACAATTGGTTTCAGGCAGAATGTGTAAAGAGGACAAATTTTGAGCCAAATGTTTAATAGAACAAGTCAATGAACCAATAGAAAATGAAGATAGATTAATTATAATACTCGATATACATAACCTTTATAAACTTAAGTTTGTTAAGATGCATGTTTAAAGTAAGTTAGATGCTATATAGACTATGGAAGAACTGTCAAACGATATGTAGATATCTATGTGCTTGCTTATCTCAAAAATTCAAATTGACTCAAACATTGCAAACTAAATGACAAATTGATTTTGATTTGACCAAAAGACAATGAATGAAAGTTTATGGCTGAACAACATTAATAATGAAAAATCAAGAAATGCATAAAAGCAAAATACCCAATAATCAGAATTTGGAAAAGCAAAATGATATACCATGAAGAGCAACTAAACTGTAGGTACCATTAAAATGTAAAATAAAAATTGCACCCACAGTAAGGTGCATATCAATCACCGGACAACTCTTACGATTAATGTTATACTAATAAACAACCCTTTTCTGATCAACCAAATCAATGAGATGAAATTGAAAACGACTCTGACATCGCCACAGCCAGAGGCAGACATCGTATGCATAAGAAGAAGTAAAAATACTTACCCTGGGAGAGGATTCGGTGCAACGGTGATCAATCTGCAGATGTTGATAGGAGAGAATGAACACCCGTGGAGGTGGAGGTGGGAACAACGGCAGAGCGGTGACTTAATTGCAACCTATAACGGAGAAAATGACCGAGAATATCCCAGCTTGAAAACCTAAGCTTGACAGTCAAACGTGCTCCGATTACCAGAACCGGCCCTGAAGTGTAGGTTGCCCGAGGCCAAAAAAAATTTTGAGGCCCTAGCATAATTGAAAAAAAATAACATGTGCAGAACAAAGTAACATTGAAACATAAGTAAAATAATATATTTTT
The DNA here is from genome assembly GCA_030737875.1 of Allium sativum. NCBI lineage: Eukaryota > Viridiplantae > Streptophyta > Magnoliopsida > Asparagales > Amaryllidaceae > Allium > Allium sativum. The sequence continues at coordinate 176,575,239 of CM060912.1, forward strand.
TTGCTTTTGTTCAAGCACAAGTTGTGATTACATAGATACAAAATGATATAGTTGTGAGTACATAGATGCAAAATGATATAGTTGAGATTACATAGATAAGAAACAAAATGTTGTCACAACCTCATTCATTACATTCTCATTTATTTCAACCTCAGCTTCCAATTGTTTTTTGCTAAAAAATTTATTAAGCGATCCAGCTTGTTTTTTTGTATCATTTTCAATCACAAGTTTCTTTTTCCTTTTGGAAGCACCAGACTCAAATTTTCTAGTAGACATGATAATTTAAAATTGATGAAGTGAATAAGAAGACCTGCAAACATGGCATGGTAAAATCAAAATTCAATTTAATGATATGAAACATGATAATTTTAATTGCTATACAACTATACAAGTTTTCCCTCATTATCTGAAAATGCAGTGTTTTTTTTTTTTTTTCTAATAAACAAACATCAAATAACCATTTAATTCAAATCAATTATCAAAACCAGTATTTACTGATTGCGGACTGATTAAATAGTCTTTTCCCCATACCAAAGCTAATTTAATAATAGATTTCATTCGTTAAAATAGTTAGAAATAAAAGATTAATAATATTACCTGGTGGCTGCGGTGATTTGTTCCAGAATAGATGAAGCCGCTCCCGATGTTGCCGATCGAGATTGGGGCGGAAAATGAAATCGAGAATTGTGGTTTCCGATCGAGATTAGGGTTTTCGTTCCAATCGTCTGTTGCCGTGATGCGTTACGGAAGAGTGAAACTGAAGAGAAGCGTGCGTGCGTTGAGTAATCGGGTAGGCTTCTTTCTCTTTTATTTGTGGCGGGCTGCTGTGTCCTGGGCTGTTTATCTTTAACAAAAAAAAAAAGGGAGGCCCCAAATAATATTGAGGCCCTACGCAGTGGCCTGGTCAGTCTAGGGGAAAGGCCGGCTCCGATTACCTGAGCGGACCTAATTTAATTTAGGGTTAGTAAGAAAGAGCACGAGAAAATTTAAACTTGGACTTCTCTGTGTATTTAAAATCGGATAAAAGTAATGTGTTGCTAAGGGTCTTCGTACCATTACTAAATAATATAGAATAATTTTAGACTATACACTTCCTAATATCAAAGTTTTCAAGGGGTTACCAAATGCATCTTTTTTATTTTATTTTGCAAGGCAAACAATCATCGATCATCATCATTTTCCACGGCGATCACCCACTGAATTGAATCTTATACATGAGTTGAAGTTCGGATCATCAAATTACGAACTACCACGATGCGGCGAGCTCATTTTTAATTAAATTTTAAATTTCGTTCAACCTCGTTTAATTATATTCAATTCCACTCGATATATTTCAAATCCAATCCAATTTTATTTAACTTCACTTAAGTTAAATTATAATTCATTTGATTCACTTTTATCTTTTCAATCTATTTAACTTGTACAAATTAAATTTAAAGCTCAAATTATCTTAATCATTTCTCAAATTCCAAATATTAAATTTTAACCAAGTTCTTAGCTTAAGGCTGCTCTTTCCTTTATCTTGGCTATTCAAATCATTCTACCTTTTTATACTCGGATCGTTTGTTCTAATTAGTTAATAACCCCTCATTGCAACTCTATATGAATCAATTGTTTAACCAAAGATGTTTATATTTAAAATCTTTACCCATCTTTATAATTAAATATATATTTTTTCTAATTATCTTAATTCAGAATTATGAATTTGTTTCCTTACCTAACAGGTTTTCACAATTTATCGACTATCCAAAATCGTCGATAATTCCAAATCTTAATCCAAATTCTTTATAATTACCTTAATTGTGAAATTTTAATCATAAAATAACTATTTTAAAATTTTAATGATCTTGATATTTAGATCATCTAAGTTCTAATCTATCATATTTATTTCAATAATCTTTTCTTTTAACATTTAAAATATAATCTTTCAAAAATCAATTTCATATCGCAAATATGCTCTCTCATATAAATAATACTCTCAACTCATTCTAGGGCATTACTAACCATATCCCTAGCGAGTTCCTCTTATAAGATGTTACTAATCATATCTTCGATGAGTCTTTTCCTTCTGTTCTAATGAGTCGTACCCCAAAGCTTTATATAAACCAAAGCTCTGATACCAGATGTGACGACCCGCCTTTTTACCCGATTCAAACCGATAATTAAACCGTTAATGAGACAGACTGTCAAGGGAACAACCTTTCATTATCATTACAATAAATTTTACATCAGAGTACAATAGTAAATACATGCAAATACATAACGGAAACTACTAAGCTTAACGGAAGAAATAAAATGCTTTGGACACAGCTTTAACTTTAATCCAGCATCTGCTCTATAAAATATATGCAAACCAAAACTACTAGGTTGCCCGTGCGGAAAATATGGGCACCCAAGAACAATAAACTCCAGGTCAATCATGGGACTGGGGTGAGAACTAAAACAGTTATTTGCATTTATTTTAAAGTTAAGTAAATCATAAGACCACACCCTATAACACAGAACAGGTTTCCCCTTATGAATATTAGTCATAAAAACTCGCAATGCTTTTTTAAAAATGAAGCTACCATAAGACTCGCATCCCATCACACAATGCAAGCGCACACCATTAGGAGCAAGTTTTATCTTATGATAACCAAATATGCTTGATACACGAGAATCTTTTGATATTATCATTAATGTCTATCATTGAAAATCTTTTCAAAATAAATGTGTAAATCTTAGCAGACGTAGGTACCCATATATTACGTATACATACATAGATCACAATTAAAATCGTAAAGGCTCGTAGTGGAGGTTGGATTCCAATAATGACCAAGGTAAAGGATCTTCCTTAACCTATTCGGGTACACCTCTAGCGGGATGCCCTAGGAACCAACAAATGATCCCTTTCTTTGTAGTGGTAGAGCCAGCCCACCTATACCAGGTGTAGTTCGGGTTTCTTCTGAACATAACGTCTCCCGGTCGTAACCAACCATTATCTAAGGCACCTCGATCTATCATCCACTAAGTAAATTGTCTGGGCTCCATACTATAGCATCACTTTCTCAACTAGAAGGAAACGTTTGTCCTTAACTCTGTTGTACTTCATCCTATTTCGGCTTATTATCGGGTTGCGATGCCCTGAAGTCACGTTCCACAAAACTCTGCTTTTCAACAAAAGCTTTGGTCTATCTGCCAGTAGCACTTAGCATGTCACACTGTTAATTCACAACGTATAATTGGTATCTATTAACATATAACCCTCTGAGTACATATGTCTCAGAGGAGGGTGTTGAGCTAAGAGGATAGATCCTCTGCCACCATGCTGACATATTATCAATAGAAACAAATTTATTATGCCGTAAAGTACAATGTCAAACATACATCCAATATAAGTTCATCTGGGTTTTGAACAAAACCGAAGGCACCTTATTCCTCATCCAATAAAGGAGAGAGGCCCTTACAATCCAAAAAAATTCCAAGTACGTTCGGACCGCTGTCACAATATAACCCCATAATAAGTGGCCCCCCTATTGAGACGTCAACAAACAATCATACGATGTGAAGGTTCCCGGTCTTCAACCATCGTCTTCAAAATCTTCACTTGCTCCATTTCGTCGTATGATTATTCGAAATGGTTTTCAGATAGAAATCTGGTCCCGATCTTTCCAAATAAGAGCGCTGCTTAAAAACCATATGGAAACACAGGATTAATCAAGTCTTTTCCCACTCAGAATGGTTAATTAAAACATCTTAAACAATTCCCCATTTCTTATTCTTAACAAAGTTCATATTTGAAAACTTATTAATCAAAATCCATTTCTTTAAATCTTTAAATCATGATTTCCTTTACTTTACCCAAGGTTTCCTTTTCAAATCCATATTCCCATTAAATTTTAATTAAAAGATTAATTCCATAAACTTCCCATTAAAACTTATAATTTTTCTTAGTCAAGATTCCCTTTACTTTACCCAAGGTTTCCTTTTCAAAATCCATATCCCAATTAAATCTTAATTAAAAGATTAATTCCATAAACTTCCCATTAAAACTTATAATCTTGCTTAACTTCCAAACTTATATATCTTAAAATAAAGATTCAAGTCATCTTAATGAAGATTATAACTTTCTAAAATTCCAAACATAACTTCATCTTTAACTGGGTTAAAGAATGATGTTATTGAAGACACCATTCACGACAAACCCAAAACAAATTGATATTAAATATAAGATTCAAATAGAAATAATATCAACTTATATCTAATACTAGTTCTTGTAATCAACGAATACTATAAGGGGAATACCTATATAAATATCTTCCATATTCCTCAAATAGTAAACATTTACAAAACGGAAATCAATACCAAATATTCGAGGATCATTTCTATCCAAATTGATCAATTAAATTTGTAAAAACTTTTATCTTAACCAAAAGATTCACTAAAAACACATCTTTCAAAACAACATTATATTTGATAAACTAGTTAACTTAATTTGCTAGGTTAAGGATAATGTTATTAAAGACATCGTCCACAACAACCCAAAATCAGTTGATAAAAAATATAAGATTTAGAGAGAAATCATATCATCTCATATTCGATATTACCTCCGCATATTTAACAAATACTATAAGCGGAATAGCGGTGTATCCACCTTTTAAATTCCTCAAGTAGTATGAGTCTTATCCACAGAATTAACACCAAATACTCAATGATTATTTCCAATCAAATCCTATAAGTTAAGATTTGGAAAACTTTAGTTCATTTAACTTAAATTTCCAAAACGTCATTTCATCGTATTCGATACGTTAGGTCGGGAACACAAAAATCAAAATATAGTTCAAAACTTCATATTTCTTGTCCAGATCACTTTAAAATAATTTACTATGATTTACCATAATTTTTAATAATTTGTACAAAGCTGTTTCGATCAATTTCCAATTACTGTCATTGAACTACGTTTACAATGACCTTTTCAAAAATAGATTTAAACATAACTTGAAATCTATAAGTTAGAATTCCAATTTTCTTCTTTCATTTGAAAGTTATTGTTAATAGAAAATAAACGTTTTTCGTTTCGGGAAAATCCGATTTAAATTTCATTAGTTATGGTCGTTTGAAGTTTATGTCCGAAATTCGCGAACTATCGCTGCACGACACGTCCTATTCAAACTATATTATAATTTTAAATAAACTCATCTGATTTAGTCCAAATGCATTTTATAAAACATTTATAAACTCGTTAAAAGAAATATTATCAAATTTGAACTTCAAATTCAATTACAAATCAAAATTGAATATTTCATTATTATAATATTAATAAAAATATTATTATTATTTAAAATTAAATCTTTTGAAATCCAAGCTTTGCAGAAATCAAACTAAATGTTATATAAAAATAACGGAATAATCAATTTGAGTTAAAAACGTCGTTTAAACAAATAATTAGTAGTTAAAAGCTAATATAACACTTATTCAATATAAATAACTAGCACAAAAAAGTGTACAAATTAATAAAACAGTGGAACAGTGGTTTATTCTGCTAACAAATGTCGATAAGAACAAGTTCAATTAATTATAAACAGTGTTTATTTGGCCAAATAGATAACACCAAGCATATAATAAATTTATTACGTTATAACTAACCAATGTAACTAATAAACTCAAAAATATATAATAGCAATTTGATATGCTACATCGTGATCCTAGATCAGGTTCATCCAAACGGATAGCATTTCAAAATGCTATCTCACAATCCAAGATCAATTTTGAACAACCAATTAATTTATCAATTAATTCAAACAACCAATAATATAACAATTTATCCAAATCTAACAATCAACCTTTTCAATAATTAAGTAGATAACATAAATTTTTATCTACTATAAATATGTACTATAAATTTGTTGGTAAATCAAAAAGGTGGGTTTTACTCATAGTTGCTCCAGCTGTCGTTTACGCATTCTGGATCAGATTAATTTCGAATGACGTTCGAAATTAGCCAAAATTATAACTAGCTCCAAAAAGCAGCCAAATCAATATCATCACATAGTTTACATAGATACGAGCGCAATGGTGAAAACGGTGTCTCATTGGACCTGGTACGAAGAAGTTACGAATTTTATAAGTCACTGATTTATAGAATATTCGTTAAATCACTAATTACTTTATTAATTACCATCATTAAACAATAATGCTTCTTCTCAAATAAAATTTCACTCATCACTTGCTGCTCCTCACTATAAACAATCACTTCCACCACCTCGTGCTCCCTCTACCCTCGACGGATTCCTAAACCAAGTCCACTAATCACCTCTATGTTAAAATCTCCATCACCCTAACATAAAGGAAACGACAACATCTGAGCCTTAAACTCGCGACTTCCCCTTATCTGTTATAGGCCACAAAACTCCGTCCGCCGGAGCCTCTTCATGCTACCAATTCAACACCATCCACACCGAAAATAATCGATGCCCCAATCAAAAAAAAGTTTAAACCCTAGCTCACACAATCGAAAAGACACAAACTAACGAGTTCCAAAATAGGCTGCGCACCCTCCAATATGGGTATAGAAATGTTCAGCAAGCTGCAAGGATTTCAAATATATAAGTTTTGATGATTTAAGTTGAGTGGATATTGAGCTAGGAATTTTGAAATTTAAGACGCTTCCCTTTTTTATTTCTCTTTGTTGTTCTTGAAATAATGGAAATGAAGAGAAGAATGTGTTGTCTAATTTTTGTGGAGTTAGGACCTAACGATTGATGTTGTAATTTCTGATGTCACGCTACATAGATCTTTGATCACATACGGACACTACAACAACAAAAACTTTTCGCAATAGGCAATACCTGTTGCAGTAGACCTATTGCAACAAACCAGCGTGCGTCTATATAACCGGAGTTGTAATAGGTCGATCTCTTTTCGCAACAATTTTTGCCAATTGCAATAAGTAGTTGCGGTGGACATTTTTGCAACAGATCCTTTTGCAACAACAAATGCCAGTTGCAAACCTGAAATAGAAGTTGGAAAAGTGAGATACTACAACTATTTATGATAGTTGCAATTTGATTATTTGCAACACTACATTCCCGTTGCAAATTCAAAAAACTCATTTGCCTACTATAATCCTCCATTATCTGCATTTAATAATGTAATAATGAAAGCATATATTATCAAGAAATAAATAAACATGTATTATCAAGAAATAACATATATTTTATTCCGATAGAAATTTAATACTACATACGATTGCAGCAAAAGTTCACAAAATTTTCATACACTATTCACATATACAATATTTGTATTCCCTCCTATAACACATTTTCTGAGAATACAATTTTTCTGATCATATTTTCCAAATATTTTATTTCTACTTAAATGGCGATGTTTATCTTATCATTCAATCCCTTTTGCAAATGAAAATTTCTTTTACCTGTCAAATAGCAATGCAGTTCAAAAAGAGTAAGCAACGCACAAGCCAAAATGCATTGAACAATACCATTGAACTGAGATGTAAACTTGAAATGTGCATGTAAACTTGAAATAGTATACAAATGATTGATCTTAGCAAACCCAATGTTCGTTCAATACGTTAGAGAGGTGGGAAACATAAATCATTTTTTTACATGCAAATATTATGCATATATGTGGAAATGGTGAAGAACAAATTTAAGGTAGACAATCACCTTAGAAATCTTCAAGTAGTAATTTAGCACCTAATTTAGAAGTTAGGACATAGGTCTAAACTAGTATTCTCGATGTGCACTGGTGCATATAGAAGGAATGCAGCGAAAGAATTTTAAAGCATCCAAATATAAATCAAAAGGGCATTTCACTACATTTTATACAAAGTTAAAATATTCAAGGAATCCAAACATCTAGACAAAATTTCTTCTCGTTATCATTACCACTAGAGCACAAAATTATTGTGTGTATAAGAAAAAATAAGATCTGCTTTAGATTTCTCAACATATTTAATGCACCTTTTGTTTTTCTCAAAACCAAATACAATAGCAAGATATGGCAAGCCTTCTCTAGTTTTTAGCAGCAATATTTTTTTTTAATCAATTCTCCAAAAGTCAAAACTCAAAACTCAAAAGCAGACAAAACTAACTAGATTTATAGCCAAAAAAAATGCAGAGCATTCCTAAAGATGAGAGGTATTAAAAGTGACAACAATCAAAGAAATTGTTCAATATACTCTACGTTATTGTCAAGGAAATAACATTTGTCAGTGTGTGGAATGCCTAAGATGAAGGTAATAGGATTGTATATAATTTTCACTGAAGCAAACAAGAGAAGACGAACCTTAGCCTTAGGAGAAAGCCAGCATTTTGCCTGTACTGATTGAGCTTGCTTCTTCAAATATAAGTAAATGTGATAGACTCAGTCTCTGCACTAAATGTTTAGCAACAGGTTCAGAAAATGTTCCAGCTATTGTTGTGATTATTATTAAAATATTGCTTACTTAGCATATGACAATGTTTATATATAATATTCAATATCACATGCACTGAGATAACATTTATCTATTTTTCTATTTGGAAACACATAAGAATATTGATCGCAAGAGTAATGTACGGTCAGTATAACAAGTAATTTGAAATGGCAAACAATCCCTACTTTTTAACAATTACTATGCATGTCCAAATTTTCAGCAAAAATCTATCTTAATATATCGGCAGTTCAATTTAGCTTCATCAGTTTACAACTCTAAACATGTCAAAAATTAATTTTAGAGATTTCAAAATCTGCAACAAAAACTGAAATGAGTATGAAACAATCAGTTTCAGAAAGCTACATGTCTGTGTAGCCTCCAACTTCGTACTGAAAGGTTTCTTAACCATGAATATAGCATCTATTATTATTTGCATCATGACATTTGTTAGTTTATCCACTACCATTATAACAATGCGAAAGCAATGGTCACATACCAATTATAACAAAGCAACGGTCACATGCCAATTATTCAAATTATTTACATTTATTTCTTGTATTATAAACATTGTTTCAAATCTCGCAAATATCGCCCGAGATCTCCTCCGAGATCTCGTTTTGGGCTCCTTCCGAAATGAAATAGCAAATATCACTCTAAATCTCCTTTCGACTATATCGCCCGAGATATTGCAATTTCGAACAATATATCGACCGAGACAAAATACTGGAGTATTGTCCGAGATCTTAGTTTTTTTGGTTAAAATTTAAATTTGTGTCTGAACTTGAACTATAATTAAAAAACTCAAATCTAGCCATATCAATCTTTTGTTATTTTGCGTTTTGCATGTTAAATCACTATATTGTGTGTTCGTATATGTTTTAAAATGCTTATGATTTTCGTATTCGTCTTTTTACATACATGTTACTTATGAAATAATGTATTTTATGGTTTATTTATGCTAATTTTTTTAATGTTTTGGATCCTTTTAATGTTTCCTGTCTAACAATATTCCTGTTTAAGCATATTACGATTTAGAGTATGAATGATCTTTCACAAAATAAAGAATAATAAAGTTATTTTGCATTTTAAGTTTAAGTTACTATGTTTTTGATAGCATTCATAAAAAATCATTTTGTTAAAGTATCATTTTTAACATATCATGTACCCCGAGATTGTTCCGATATGAACTGTCAGACCCGATTTGAAAATCCGAGACGAACTCCCGAGTTAGACTCATCTCGTCCGAGATCTCCCCCGATACGAGACCGAGTCTATAAAATCCCCAAGACAAAACGCGACTGATATCCGAGATTTAAAACCTTGATTATAAATAGAGGTTTACTCTATACACTTTGTATCGATTCCAATTACAATAATGAAATAACAAAGTTTATTTTTATCTTCTGCATCCTCTGATATTCTTTGTTTTCATGGTATCAAAGCTCTTCACTTGGCTTAATAGTCATTGATCCAACTTCTTCAACTCATTAATTGGTCATCATGGCCAATGAAACTGCTTCATCAGCTTGTGACAATGCAACTATTACCATCCAAAGCTAATTGTTGTAAACAAACTCCCCAAAATAGTAATTAGTCCACAATCACAGCTAATTACAGTACAGTTAGATGAAAACAACTAATTACTATGGAAAGTGCAAATCGAAACTGCAATTCATGGCTATAGCCTTGAAGGATTCATTATGGGTATTTTATCTATTCCCTCAAAATTCATCGTTGATCAAGAGAACAGAGTCATCGACAATGAAGAATACTTGAAATAACATAGACATGTTCGTCTAATCAGCTCATGGCTTTTATCATCTATCAATCAAAGCTTATTGCCGCAGGTAATTGGCTGCAAAAGTGCCAATGAAATATGGGCAACCATTGAAAAAGCTTTCAACAACCAATTTGCAACTAAAGTCATGTTCTATAAGAGGCAATTGCAAAAGATCAGAAAAGATAATGTAACCATGAGATAATACTTAAGCAAAATCGATTATGTATGTGACATGCTTGAAGCAGCTGGACATAAGGTTCAAGATTCTGAACATATTCTAACAATACTCAATGGTTTAAGTGAAGAATATGAGGTTGCCGAAGCCATGATTTCTTTTAGAAAGGAATTTTCCTCCTTGGATGAAGTTCACTCAATTTTACTAGCTCATGAAGCTAGACTTGAAAGCAATAAATCTCAAGAAAGCGACTTTACCATTAATTACGTTGTTAACAAAAGTAATGACATCAGCAGAAATCAAGTCAACAATACTTACAGAGGAGAACAGACCTTTCAAAGAGGCAATCCCACAACTAGAGGAAGAAGTGGTAGATGAAGAGGACGTTGGAGCAACAACAACAATCGACCAAAGTGCCAAATATGTGAAAGAGTTGGTCACACTGCCATTAAGTGTTATCGATACAACTCAAACTACTCAGCAAATCAAGCCAACAACAATGGTCAAAGAAATCCCAACTCCACTGCCAATTTTGCACAGGCACAAGGTGGTTAAACCTGTCAAACAGACAACTCAAGGAATCAAAATGAACAAGCCAGAACTGACCACATTCAAGATGAATCATGGTACCCAGACTCAGGATCTAGGCATCACATTACCAATAATCTTGACAATCTGAATCTTGGGAACAAAGAATACAAAGGTAGCCAAACTATAAGTATAGGCAATGGTAAGTGTGTTAAAGTTTCTCATACTGGCACTGGTAGTATAGCTGATAATATGAAATTATTTTTACACAACTTATTAAGAGTCCCCACTATTAAGAAGAACCTAATTAGTGTGTCTCCATTTGCTAGAGATAATAACATATACTTTGAATTTTTTTTCCTAAATACTGTGTAGTTAGAGACATACTAACTAGGGAAATTCTTCTATAAGGTTATATTGTAAAGGGACTCTATGAACTCAATCTCAACAGCTACAATTCTACTATCAATGAACATCCACATTGCAATCTGACTGATGTAACTGATGAAATTCAAATTAGAAACATCTTTGATTTATGGCATTATAAATTAGGTCATCCTAGTGCTAGTATTATAACCAAATTTTTTAATGATAATAATATAAATTTTGTTCCTGCAAAATTGCCCTATGTTTACACTTATTGTCAAATGGGAAAAAGTCACAAATTACCCTTTTCTGATTCATTAACTGAATATTCTAAACCTAGACAATTAATTACTACTGATATTTGGGGTCCATCTCCAATATTTTCTGATTATGGGTATAAATACTGCATATCATTTGTTGGTGCTTACTCTATATATATGTGCATATACTTCTTAAAAGCTAAGTCTGGTACTAAAAATGCAGTCATCAGTTTTATCAAAATGTTTGAAAATCAAGCAAACTGTCTAATTAAAATCATGCAATCTGATGGAGGGTTTAAATACAAACCTCTGACTAATTACTTCAAAAATATGGGGATTATACACAGAATGACATGTCCCTGTACCTCTGAGCAGAATGGCATAGTTGAGAGGAAACACAAAAACATAGTTGAATCAAGTTTAACTTTACTAGCCCAAGCATCTTTACCACTTAAGTTTTGGTCTGATGCTTTCAGTGTTGCAATATATCTAATAAATAGAACACCCACTAGAGTACTGAAAGACATCACTCCTATTGAAAGGCTATTTAACAAAAACCTTTTTACAATAGTCTAAAAACATTTGGTTATTTATATTTTCCTTACTTAAGGCCTTATAACAATCACAAACTTGACTATAGATCTGGACCCTGAACTTCATAGGTTACTGTAATAATCAAAAAGAGTTTAGATGTATAAATAAGTATGGTAGAATATTTACAAGAAGACATGTTATTTTTGAAGAGAATATCTTCCTTTATAGCAGATCAAATATACAAACCACAAACAAGATATACAATCCAAAGGTTAGTATACCTGATATGCATAGTATTACTGACATGTGGCATTATGAGAAAGGTGACAAGGCTACCGGTAACTCTAAAGGCCACCACAGTGATAATGAAACTAATGATGATCTACTAGAACAAACTAGCCATGTCATTCAATACCCTACAAAATCAAGTTGCATGCAGTCAAAAGCAGTGAGAGAAGAAATCAGCAGTGACAACAATGAAAATACTAACAGCAGACAAAATGACTCACCTACTCAACCATCACACACCAAACTGGACATCCAATGATAACTAGATCCAAAAGAGGCATATTTAAAACAAAGACTTATACTGCAGTCATCACTGAAGAAGAACCAAATAGTTATCAACAAGCAGTTAAACACAAAGAATAGAGAAAAGCAATGGATGAAGAATATCAAGCATAGATAAACAACTGTTCATGGGAACTAGCGCATCCATCGAGAAATAAGAATATTATTGGGTGCAATTGGGTATATAAACTGAAAAAGAACCCAGATGGGTCCATTAATAGATACAAAGCAAGACTTGTTGCAAAGTGGTTCACATAAGAATTTGGTTTTGATTACAATGAAACTTTCTCATTAGTAGTAAAACCCTCAATTATTAGACGTATACTAACTATAGCATTAAATAATAATTGGAAAATCAAGCGGCTAGATGTCAACAATGCATTCTTAAATGGCAATCTACATGAAGAAATATTCATGCAACAACCACAAGGTTACATACAAGATTCAACACTAGTATGCAAACTAAACAGAGCCATCTATGGACAGAAGCAAACACCTAGAGTATGGTTTGAAAGACTCAAAGCAAGCTTAACAACGTTGGGATATTCACCTACCAGATCTGACACATCTCTATTCATAAAAATCAGTGAAACAACTACCACACATATATATATATATATATATATATATATATTAAAATATGTGGATGATTTAATTATCACAGGCAAAAGTGAAACTGAAATCAGTAAATTGGTAGACTACTTAAACAGTCAGTTCTCAATAAAAGATTTAGGTGAATTATCTTATTTTCTTGGAATAGAAGTTAAAAGGAAATTAGATAAAAAAAATCATCTTTGTCAAAAAAAGTATATTGCAGAACTTATGAACAAAACAAACATGATTGAAGCAAATGGTCAACCCACTCCTACGATCTCAAATCAACACTTATCAAAGAACAAGGGGGAAACTATCTCAAATATTAAAGAATACATAAGTGTTGTAGGAGCAATACAATATGCTACTATAACACGACCTGAAATCTCTTTAGTGTTAACAAAGTGTCTCAATTTCTGCAGGAACCCATAAGTGAGCATTGGACAGTAGTGAAACGGATACTCAGATATTTAAAAGCAACAATCAACTTTGGCATATTATTAAAAGGTAGCAAAGACTTAAACATTACGGCTTATTCAGATGCTGATTGGGCTACAGACATATATGATAGAAAATCAGTTTCTGGTTACTACATTTATGTAGGAGAAAATCTTATTTCTTGTTGTTCTAAAAATCGAACAATTATCTCGAGATCAAGCACAAAAGCATAATATAGGAGTGTTGCTAACACTACAGTCAAGATCTTATGGTTACAATCATTATTAAAGGAGCTCAAGTTATCGTCCAGCATAAACCCTATAATTTGGTGTGACAATTTAAGCACACTCTACATGACAACAAATCCTATTCAACATAATCGCACAAAACACATAGAAATTGATATTTATTTTGTTTGAGAACAAGTTCAGAAGAAAAATCTACAAGTAAATCATATTCCGACCTATTATCAAAAGGCAGACATGCCCACAAAGTCATTTTCAGCCAAAAACTTCCACAGATTCAGAGATGCACTTGGAATCGAAAAGTCACAAACAAATGCCAAGTAAAAGATCTTACCTGTATCTTCACCAGTATGACGAAGGATCAAAATTCTTACTCTTTACCAACATCAGTCCATGATATGGAAAATTAGGGATGCAAACCCTAACCCTAATTTGAGGGGCGGTAATAAAGGAAAGAAAGAATAATGGGAAAACAACGGTCACATGCCAATTATAACAAAGCAACGTTCACATGCCAATTATAACAAAGCAACGGTCACATACCTATTATAACAAAGCAACAGTCACATGCCCATTATAACAAAGCAACGGTCACATGCCAATTATTAAAGCCTATTTACATTCATTTCCTGTATTATAAATAGAGGTTTACTGTATGCATTTTGTATCAATTCCAATTACAATAATGTAATAATAAAGATTATTTTTCTCTACTGCATCCTCTTATCTTCTTTGTTTTCAGAAACATATTAAAAAAAGTAGATGATACCTAAATCGGTTGCTGCTAATCTCATAAAGAGACCCTGGCCTCCATTAGTATACACAAGAATATCAGAAAGTTCGGTTGACCAAAATATACACCAACTTCCACCGTCGCGTGTATCAGCGCTAGCATATGCAGAACATGAACAATCTTTCAAACATACATCTTTGCAGTCACTCGGGAATAAACATAATAAATATACATGCACTTTCAAGTATCTCAAAGATCCAGTTCATGGAGCAAACTCTATAGCCAGATCCATATGAAGAAAATATAATTTGAAAATGTAACTTGATACAGGGAAGATACGAACATAACCATTAAGGGAAGAAGACGATTGAGAGAAATGGGTGTAAATGTAACATGAATTCAAAACTCTGGCGTTTTTTATTCCCATTCTTTACTTATATCTTCATCTATGTGACTAGAAATGTTAGTGCATTTAGATTTAATCATTCTGTTGGAAATATAATCCTAAATTTGCTTGCAAATGAATGAAACACCATGACAACTGTGATTAAAACAAGAAAATAGTTTAACTATGCAACAATAGTTGTATATCTCGCGCTTTTTTATTCCATCGCATAGAATTTTTTTTCCCAGTCCAAAGGTGACAACAGCACTGCAAATCACTAAGCACTTGTGTAAATTCGAACTTTTGCGCCAACAATACAGGCCAAATATCTAAATTTACTTGCGGTTTCCTCTAAAAGATAATCTTGAATCACTCTGGATCTTTAAACCAAATAAATCACCAAATCCTAAAAACTGATTTTTGTTTGTATGAATCTTACCCGACTAGATCTTGCATGCTAGATTTATAATCGCATTTGAATTGCATAAATTAGTGAGGAATTAGCATTAATCACCCTGTTCTAGCAAATTACGAACTCAGTTAAAAAGTTGGTCCAGGATTTTTTAGATTTGGTTACTGCAAAGCATTCATACCTTACAGTATGATTTATCGACATACCTTCCATTTTCAGATATTAGTGGCGGTGGCTTTCACGGTAATCTAGGCAAAGGTTGCAAGTTTCGGACAACGACGAGGAACAGTCATGGATTTATATTTGCAAACATTGAATTATCTGAGAAAAGAAATGATTTTTTTACGATTTTTTTGGTGTAGTGGATCTAAGGTTAGTCGAAATGGAATTTTTTTTTTGGTGTGGTGGATTAGGGTTAAACGAAAAGGAGGAGGGGTATTATAGGGCGCAGGTGGAAGTGGGAAAATGAAATTTCGTAGCAACATTATGCGGATATGGGTGCCCCCAATCCTTACCTTTAAAAACGTTATTACAAGCTTTTAATTATTAAATATTAGGTTTGGTTATTGATCATTAATTATTTGTTAATAACTATTTATCATTAATTACTAGCTATTATTTATTAAATATTACTCCGTATTGTAATTATTAATCATTACTTGTTATTTATTGCAACAAGCAAAAAAATTTAACTATTGATTACTATTTAATGGTAATTATTTATCAATTACATCTATTATTATGATTATGTATTGTTTGAACAAATTATTTCATATTTCAAATTAATTATTAATTATTATCCACTATTTGTTTAATTATTAATATTTAAAATAATAAATTTTTAATTAATCATTCATTATCACTATTTGGTTATAACTTGTATTTATTATTTATCAATTATTTATTGTAATGGATAAACTAATTAAAAAGGTTGTAATATGTATCTATTACAATTATTAATTATAACTTATTGATTATTAATTATCAATATTAGTTTTTAATTTTTATTTTTAAATGTTGAATATAATTGTAAATTATAGTTATTAAATAATATATATTAAATATTGCTTCTTAATATTAATTAGTTATTGAATAGTATTATTAAATCTTGGTCTTAATTATTAAATATTACTTCTTAACAACTTAGTGTACTGATTAATTAAATGTTAATGTTAAACATTAATTAGTCTTTAATCATTTAATAATTATTAATGATTCTGTAATATAGTTATCAATTATTAAATGTAATTAATAAATATTAACTATAAATATGTCTATTGCAACTAGTGGTAAAAGCAGTTGTTAAAAATATGTTTTTGGAAACTGCCGGGAAAAAACAACTATTAAAAATATGTTGTTCGCAACTGGAAAGAAACGCTAGTCGTAATGAATACATTTATCACAACTGGGTAAAATAACATAGTTGTTAAAGATATGTTTTTTTGCAACTGACTTGGAAGCGTAGTTGCTAAAAGTTGTTTCTCGCAACTGGCAGAGAAGCGCAGTTGCTAAAAAATTGTTTTTGCAACTGACTGAAAATGCCCGTTGTTAAATCTAATTTATTGCAACAGGTAAAAAATGTATATAATTTACATACTATTAATAACTAACCATTATAAATTATTAAAGTATTAATTCATATTAATTAATTATTATTACTCAACACTTATTATATAACTAAATATTACCTATTACTTCATATTTTTGTATTTGATGGTAATTATGTTTACCAAAGGTTGGAAAAAATATATAATTTTTAATAGTATGTTTTTCGCAACTGGCTTTACCAGTTGTAAACAAAATACAGTTATTGCAAGTGGCGAAAAAAGTTGCTAAAGATACTTATTCGTGACTGGCTTGGAAGCGCAGTTGCAAGTAATTTGTTTGTTGCAACTGTTATGAAAGCACAGTTGCTAAAAGCATGCTTTTACAACAGGAAGGGAAGCATAGTTGCTAAAAAATATGATTTTCGCAAAAGAAAGAAAATGCATGTTGCTAAATCTCATCTATTGCAACTGCCATAATAAGTCTATTGCTAAATATCATTTACTGCAAGTGTCATGTGTCGCCTGTTACAAATAGCAAGCTGCAATAGAGTATTTTTCTTGTAGTGGGACTCCTATTGACTTAAACAAAGTATCGTCGGACTTAGAATCTCAACACTATCCTAAATAAATAATGATATATAGTAGTTATTGGATTTTGAAAAATCTAAAAAGCATTGCTATTTCACTGTAAAAATCAGTTGATAACAATACGATTTAAGGCTAATTTTACATCTTAATTAAAATCGAATTAAAATAAATCAATTTCGAACCACTTTAATTTATTGATAATAATCTATTATTATCGTACACATTCAAATAAAATTTAACATAAGTTCAAATCAACCTTGCTTTCATTTTATATTCAAGACTCAAAATTTTAGGTTGATTTAGTATTCAATTTCTTATTCAAATTTTATTTAAGTTGTTAAATTCCAAATTCAATCATTTTTAATACTTAAATTAATTAATTACTTATGTATTAAAAATATGGGTTGTTATGGGTATCTACAAAGAAACAAGTAAAATTTAATTGGTTCTCGCTTCCCCCGTTAGGGTCCCCGGGGTTAGTATGGAAAGACAGCCAAATCCAATTGGGTTTGGGACCCTAAGGAAAGTCACTGTTGTTATGTACAATATTTGTCAAATAATTTTCTATATATTTCTTCCAAATTAATTTATTACTAGTCTTAGGAACTTATATTTTAATATTTTTTCGAACTTGCTTTGTTTTTGTTTTGACCTTTTACTTTTAACATTGTTTTCTTTTTTATTTTTCTTAAAACAAAGTCCATTCCAATTTTCGGGATCTGCTGAACTTTTTATCATATTATCAAGACTTTGCTTCCATTTATTGAATTTCGAAATGTTTCCATTTATTTTGTGAATTTCTATTTCAATATTTGCCTTTCGAAGATTTGTTTCTAAACAATTTTTCACTAGTAAAATTTTCAATTTCTAAATTGTTTTCTTTAAGTTTACTCTATAATAACTTTATTTCTTCTTTAAAAATAGTTTATTCATCTTTTAGCATTCCTATTTCTAGTTCAGTTCTACTTCATTTTCTGTTAACATTATTATTATCTTTTTTTATGTCAGTACATTTATCATTTAATTCCATACTAATTTCAAGGAATTCATTATAAGTAAGTTTAGGATGTACCTTCTCACTATTGGTAATGAAATAGACGTTTGCATGTTCAAAGTCGCTATCACTGTTGAGTGAAGAAGAATTTAAATCATTCAATATAACTTGAAAAAAAAATCTTTCTAAACTCGCTTTTCTTTCCACTTTCCACGAGCAAAGGACATTGTTTTCTAACATGTCCAACTTTGTCATATGCATAGCATTTCTCTTTATTTGGATTTTCGTTATCATGTGACGTTGTTATTTTCTTGAACTTCTTAAGTTTTCAATAATTCTTTGCAATAAAGATTATCTCATCTAAGTTGAAATCGTCATTATTTGCTTGAAATGCTGTATTCTTTTTCTCCTGGGTTTGTTCCTCTCTTGCTTGCAAATATTCTTCATATGACATCAAATTTCTTATAAATTCTTCAACTTTTTATTGAGAGAGGTAATTAGCTTATTCTATTTCTAATACTTTCCTTTCCCAATCATTAGTTAAAGAATTCAAAATTCGCGTGACTATATCAAACTAAGTGAATTCAATTCTAAGATTGTGTTGTAGGCCTAGTACGATAAGAAAATTCACAGCGGAAATAGAATAGGATAAACTAGTTTTAACTCAAGTAACTACCTTTTTCAAAGTAAATTACTTTGCCAATACCGAGCATGAGAGAGAATGAGAACCGAAAGCCAAACTTAGACACATGTGGGAACCCGACCTTCTCTAGAAAACCTAGGTAACTGTAATGTGGAGGGGGTCAGAACAACAAAATTCTGGTGAACAGGAAATGTATAACACAATTTATAATACACAGGTACATCCCGTTTGGTTCAACCCAAAATATATGCTTACCAAGGCTAGTGATTCTAGCCTAACCTTGTAGATGTTTACGCACAACTCAAACTACCCTTCCCAAGGTGGACTTTCCCAAAATATAATACCGAGATAGAACATTTACGGACATATATGTGAAGCATTTATACCAGATCATGGTTGGTTATTTAATTGAGGATAGACCCCTAACTACGGAGTTTCTATATATATTATCATTCACTCATCCTTTATCATTTAATGCCTCACTATCAATGATAGATAGGGTGGATTCTCATAATCGCTTAAGATCCTAGATGGACCTATTGACCACTTATTATTCCTCAATAATTTGTTTAACATTAACGTAAACTAGAGTGCACTAGCTACGGGCCCTACTAGTTAAGGCTTCCATCATTCACGCATATACCCTTGCCCGCGTAAGGTGAGAGATGGCATTTTATTGCTCGTTATACCATCTAACTGACCTTATTGCATAATCTCCTTAGTGCTATTACTTCCAGTACGGTAGGTAGCCATACCTGACATTTTTAGTTTCCAGATTTGGGTAGGCCCTACACACACGTCATTTAAGACCTCTAAACTGAAAGACCTACTCCCAGGTGGACTCCTCAACCAAGCCACTTAAGACCCAAGGAAGCGGACTATACGCAAAGATTATTAAATTCGCCCCCACATTGGCCTTTAATATCTTTCCCTATTGGGACAAAGTGGGTTACGTCATTAAGTAATTTCCATTTATTTCCTTTTCACGGAAATACTATACGCACATGATTAATTATTGTCATGGGTTTCTATGGTTAATAATGTTTCACATCACTAACCTACTAAGTCCAATTCAAACTTTTAAATATAAGTTCTGTATAACTAAGGGGAAGTTATATCCTTCTTACTCTAGGATAATTATTTAATTATTTCCCTAATTGGACTTAGTATTTAAACAACAATCAATACCCATTAATCCCCTTTTACACCATTTACTTTTATTCATGAGTTTATTTCCATTTATGACCCTAACGGTCATATTTTCCTAGGGCAACCATTTACACTAGGTATCCTTATTTTATCAGTCCCGAAGTATCTATTTGTTGTACCCCAACAGATAATTACTATTCTTGTTTATTTATAAATTTGTTGCATGCTATATATATATATATATATATATATATATTTGTGTACCAGACCTCTCACATTAAGTTGACCACTTGTGGATGATGGATTTTGCGATCGGTTCCAGTCAGACTTCTACCACAAGTTGAACTTAACCTCGTGCCTTAGTACACTTATATTTACGTATTAGACCCCTCACATTAAGCTGACTATTTATGGCTGCTAGATTTGCCGGGCAATTCCGAGCAGATTTCTACCACAAGTTGAGCTTAACCTCGTGTCTAAATGCGGTTATAATTCAAATTCCCTTATTGGGGTTTACAATATTAATCCTAATCAATTTAGGAATTGTAACCATTATTCTATTATATTCACTTTTCCCCCAATTAACATCGGTTACACTTGTTATTAATTGATTTGTGGCCCTATTTGTAGCAATTAATTATACTGATTGCTACAATGGTCACCACAAATATATTAATTAAATATGTATTACATTTACATGTATAATTCCATAATTAAACATCGTTTAAACATTCAATACAATGTATATATTACCGTTTTACGCAGATTTGGATGGATAATTTATATATTTATATTTATATTTTCACGCGGTTAACGTAGTTATTCTCTTTATTATTATTTTTAATTATTGTAAACTATTTTGATTAGACATATTTCAAATTCATAAGAAATATATATGTTTATATATTTTTATAATAGTTGATGCAAACTACGCACAAATATGTATGTTTATATTTATACGTATGTTTGCACCACTTTTCACTTTTTCAATCTTTTTGTCATATCTCTTGTGAATTCATAATAACATATTTTGTTCAAAAAGAGGAAAACAACATATTTACAACAACTAAGCCAAAACCAACAACATTGACAGACATATTTCTTTTAAAATCACAATCACAAAATTCACCATTGTATCTTTTTACCCAAATTCACACAATTTATCATTCAACACTAAAAATAGAGATTTGGAATATAACTACATCTAAATGGTGTTTAATGGGACTGATTTCCTGATCTACAGTTCTTTACAACATCCACAATACATTTTACAACATAATTTGTAGGAAATATGTATGAACAAATTTAGGAATCCTGTAATTAATATTATGCCTAACCATAATTTGCAATGTACAAGCCTTAACAATATTAACTAGTAGATCTGTTTGGTATCAATTCAAATACAACAATATTATGAACAGATCTGATAAAAATAGGCATATATTTTGAGATCTAATTCAAACGAGATAGATATGTTATTATATATATATATATATATATATATATATATATTTCACACTCACCTGAAAGCATCCAAATCCGAAGTTTGAATCTTTTAGGCCTATAATTCCCAAATTCTTATAAATCCACAATTTGTCTAAAAAGCGGAAAATTTCAGATCTGTAGATGTGTAAGAACATAGGAAGAGAGAACCTGATTTGGAGCGTCAATTCACATGCTGTTCCATTTAATCTAATAATCCTCTCAATTCTATATGATTTGTTGTATATGAATATATTTTTAATTAAGAAATTATGTTAGAAGAGGGAGGGAAATAACAGAGCTTTGTTGTTGCCCACATATTTTGGTGGAGAAGAATGAGGCCTTACCCCTTTATTTATAGGAGTGGAATTGGCCTTGAACCGTTAGATTCATTTTAGTATATCCGTTTAATAATATATTAGAATCTAACCTTATTAACCCTAGCCATCACTGGGCGTTCTGATGCCCAGTGAGTCGACCGCTTGGGTCGCCAGTTGCCCAGTAATGCTAGTTAAATAAGGTATATAATATTTAATTATACTGATTTATTTATTTTCCATCCACTATCGTATTTCATCCATAACCTTTTCATAGGAACTCCGTTCGCGAAACTCATACATGAAAGTTGACCAGAATTCCGAGAAGAACGCATCTGTTAAAGTTTCGTAGCCAAATTCCATCGATTGTAGAAATTCCTATTTTCGAAATTTTAATAATTAATTCATATTGTCAAAATTCCGAGTTGTTACATTCTTCCCTCCTTAAAAGGAATTTCGCCCCGAAATTCTAACATCTATCATTCTATCCTACGCAACCATTTTATGTACATTCACTTTGCAACCATGTGTATTGTGCATGGCGTACATAATGCAATTTCAACCATTAAATATGTATGCAAGATGATTCTACATCAGATCCTCTTACATGTATGCATTAAATTTCTTGAAATACTTTTGAAAGCATGATGCAAAACACCCTAAATATACTGGCAGTTCTATATGAATGCAAAATTTGAAAACTCTTTTTCATCCATTACCATCGCACAATTATGAATAATAGTGTGAAGCAATCAATTTTGCATCCAAACCCTACCATCCAAAACGTCACGCAATCTAATCTTTTCCTATTTAATTTCTCCTAAACCGGAAAAAGGAAATCGAAACGAAGAATTTTAACATTTTCCTTGTTTACAACTATTCCATTCCCCGCCCTATAATGGAAATTTCACCTCAATTACCTAAAACACTCCAAAATTTTCCTTTTACAGATTGTAAAGGAGGCTTAAAACAAGCTCTAAAACATCAAACGAGTTAATTAATAACCAGCGCGCATCATTGACAAGATATGAAAACAACGTTCCCAAGGCTGAAATAACCTTTTCCTTGTTATTGTTAACTTTTATCATATCGTCGGTCCTATTGCACCGCTAAAACGCGCACACAAAGTATCTAAAACTCTTCCTTACGCCTTTTACGTGACCAAAAATCGGAATTTTTCATGAAAATAAATTTCCACTTAAAAACTTTTTATATTTAGTTTGAAAATTTCTTTTCAAAACCATTTCACTTTCCTATAAAAATAAGAAAATGATAAATACAAAAAATTCAAACAATGTTTCCCGAAAACTCCAAAAATGTATTTTGCGAAAACTAAAACAATTTAAGTTACATGTTGGCGAAAAAGGTTAGTCGGTCGCGCGAAAATACAAAAACTGAAATCACACAAAAGAACAAAATAAATGTTAGCTTTAATAAGGAAAGGTAATTTATTTATTTGTATACCCGTGACGTAGAACCGGTCCTTCACTAAAATTTATCCAACACAAAATTAGGTTCTTTACAGCTCTAGGACAAGTGCTAGTTTATGAACGAGATTTCATTCAAATAAATATGCGTGAATGGAAAAACAATTTCAAACATAGAAATATCATTAACCAAGGTCGTGCGATTTTTCAATACTAGCAGTTGCAACACTACAACAACAAAAAAGATAAAGAAAAAACTGGAGAGGGAAACACTTGATACAAAATACAACATGTGCAAGGCATATACTAATAACGACTACCCACTGTAGGTTGGTCGACCTCCACAGCTGGAACCTAATCCATTACCACGCCCCGTGCCAGGAGCTTAGTATGGCGGAGATGCAACCAATTTCATGCGCCTATCAGCGCTGCTCATCGCGAACCTCTCGGAGCTTGGCTTGGATGTTACGGAGAGTGGCGAGCTTTGGGATCTCCTAGCCAGGCTGTTGAGGCTACTGAAGTTGCTGAGGCTGCTGAGCTAGAGCGAGTGATGTGGAGACAGGATCATCGGGCAGTTGAATGCCCATCTCCGGAGAGTGACGCGGTTAATGGCGGTCAGCGCCTTCTTCACCGCCATTTTCCCAGAAAATCTCGCTTGGAAGTGTCAGAAGACACGGGTGAGAAGATGATTGTAAGGAAGAAGGCTCCATGGGGGTGCCGATGAAGGGATCATAAAGATGAATCATGAGCACGCACGCCCAATTGATGGCTATACCGCTAAGAATAACATAGGTGGCACAGCGAACAGAAGGATAAATCTGATCCAAGCTTCCCGTCTACGAGATGATGTTGTGTCGTAGGATGCGCACAACCACTCGGACGATGGGTCGCAGTTTGGCGGTGGTCCAGTGTAACGCCCTACCTCTATACACACGTTAGCCAAGGCCATTGCAAGCAATGGTGTCAAGTGACCCGAAGAATAAGGCTGTTGAGGAGCGACCATCTGTATATTAGCTTTGAACGAGTGCTAAACATGCCGGATAATGTGGTCTAACTTTTTAAATCTCTTAAGAAAATCCGACACATCTAAATCAAGTTTAAATCTACTACACAGTGGCTATATATAATTCAGAATCAATATAAAATATATAATAATAAAATTAGAGTCAGACACAGATATTCATATCATTAGGGCGGAAATAGATAAGAATAACACTACGTTAGTAGTGGTCATAACATAAGTGGTCATGCAAGATCCACTACATCATAAAATAATAGATACATGTACAACACAAAAGAATATGTACACACAAGAGTCGCAATCTCAAATACATGAAAGATAAAACTACTAAAACAAGTGCGGTTAACCAAAAGGAAGACTAGCCCATGCTACAGTCAAGGAGAGGCACCTGTAATACTCGGTCTGACACAAGTATTACTTATAAGAACAAACAATAAACGAATCAGTCTAGTTGTACTCATCATAATAAACTGAAAAAGAATCAGAGATATGAGCAGAAATGACAATATGCATAAAGAACGATGTTCACATGAAGAATATGAAGGCTCAGAAAAATGTTTATAACATATCTCACAGAATATCATTGCTATAAAAGATTTTCACACTCTAAACATGTAGTTATTCACGAGAAATAATGTCACCCATCAATTCTACATGAAATAGAAAATACGATAACAACACATGGATTTTCATGAGAAATGATGTCACCCATCGAATCTACATGAAATAGAAAACACGATATCAGCAAATGAATATTCATGAGAAATGATGTCGACCATAAAGTCTGCATGAAATAGAAAACACTATCTCAACAAATGAATGTTCATGAGAAATGATGTCTCCCATCAAGTCCACATGAAATAGATAACACGATCTCAACAGAAGAATATTCATGTGAAATGACATCTCCCATCAAGTCCACATGAAGTAGATAACTCAAATAGATAAAAACTCAAATAAACCAAAATTCCTCATGATGATCCGAAGATCATTGGTGTAGATGAATGAACCGAGGTTCCTCATGATAATTCGAAGATTGTCGGGATAGGGAAATGAACCGAAGTTCCTCATGGTGATCTGAAGATCATCGATGATCAAAATTGATCAAATATAGTGTAAACTACACCATGCTAGTAAATATAAGAGTCGATCTACTTGTCCCATAACCACTTGCTCTACTCGAACGTTTACGAACCAGTCGTATATTCCACTAGAAATACGAAATGATCATTGCCACAGTGTTTAATCGAATGAGTCCAAGAATTAACCATCGAAGAAAACGTAAGGGTTCATAGTCCTTGTTTTTACTAAGCCGTTGAATTAGTTTTCTCATACGAATGAGAAAAAGGTTTATGGAATCATATACTATTAGATAGTAAAATAATTTGGAAAATATCTTCATATAATGAAGTGGAGTTAGAAACTGTTTAGTAGAAGATTTGGTATTTACTAATAATTTAAAATCCTTTTTTATAATTTCAAAGTGGAAAATCTCGCGTAATAGTGATCAAAATGACGACCGAACTAAGAATTCACATTTAAATAACGTAAACAAAATCTCACGACTATCGATTATGAATTCGTTTACCACGAATAAATCGACACCCTATCAAAGGTCGAAAATCAAGTTGTTGAAATTTGTGAACCAAAGAAATTGAAAGGTCATAGAAAAAGGCCGAACGGGCCGAAACTCGGCCGGGAAAGAGCCTGAAACAACCTAAACTGTTGACTGTGGTCTCCACTGGTCAATAGCAAAAAAGCATGATTCAGACGCCTAAATTATAAATTTGGACGTCTAGATTATAAATTCAGACGTCTGAACTAGGTCTTCCAGAGACGTAAGTCTCTGTCTGAGATTCAGATGTCTAAATTGGAAAATTCAGACTTCTGAATTGTAATTCAGACGTCTAAATTGAAAATTCAGAACTCTGAATTGTGGCCTGTCTGCTTTTATAATTATTTCTAGCAGGTCAGATGTCTGACTATAATATTCAGGCGTCTGAACCTAAGCCTGAGCATAATGTTGCCATGATAACATGCTCAAAGTGACATCGACAAATGCCCGAAAGCCTATAATGTTATATACATGAATATGAGGCTTCTATAGCTCGCCGAAGCAACTCACAACACAACATTTCACATGCATGAACATGTATACGTTAGATCGCAATGACTCGTCTTATAAATTCAATTATGAACTAAATTCCAAACCAAAACATGCAAAAGTGATTCAAGTGATTTGTGAAGACTTAACACTTTGTCGAGGCGATAATGGAGCTTCACAAGATCACCAAATAAACTAGTTTCATATGAATTAGATTGTGTAGAAAATCCTAATCATAATTTCAATTCAATGAAACATAAATACATGATATCGGCTAAGTTACACTAGCCTACCCAAGTCACTAGCATATACAAACTCACATGAACACTAAATTACACTTTGTAATGACCGGACTCTTAGGGGTTAATTTAAAATATTTAATATGTATTTAAATATTGAGTTAAGTAAATAAATCAATTTTTCATAGGGAGTTATCAATTTAATAATCAATTTTGATTTAATATCGAATATATTAAAATAACAGAATACGAAAATGGATTTAGTTAAATTCAAATTTTAATTTGAATTGAAAACAGTTCAAATAATTAATATTGAAATTTATAACGGTAATAATATTTATTTATTTTCAAGGAGAATAAATAGTTTGAAGTTTAAATTATATCAATTTAAATTTATATCAACTACAGATGATCGAATTGGACTTCGTGACCTATCCCAATGTGTCCGGAATAATGGGTAAACCCTAGAAACGACAGTTGTTGGGTTCAGAAAGGAGTTCAGAATCAGGGTGTATTTTGATTTAAGGATATCGGTTTAATTATATTTAAATATAATAAAAACAAAAAGGAAATCCTTTCTTTTCTTTTGTGGACATCAGCCAAACACTTAAGTCCCCTATCTCAACAAAATTTGGCCTCGCTGTTCAATGTAACACCGCCCCCTGCCTCTATAAAATCAGATACCTTTCGTTCTCTCCCCTTTTCATTTTTCATTAGGCAAAGCAATGAAATCTCAGTCCTCTGTCACTTTTCTTCATTTCTTACCTCAAACAAATCGCGAATTTCCCCCTTCTATTTATTTGGATTTCGTTGGCCATCGAACCATCCTCTCCCACAAAATCAAATGGCGTCCCTATCTAAAACCAAACCCAGTTCCTCAAAAAAATCGAAGATCGAGAATCGAAAGCCTGATCACCTGAAGCTCGCTCGCGTTACTGAGCACGAACAGGGTGTTATTAAGGAGGGTTCCGACCCTCGATCTGGAGCGAAATGTCGCAGGTCGCGACAGTATAAGCAAATCTAGGGTTCATTGATTTGCTGTGAGAAAGATGGCACGAGGTTAGGCAGGTCGAGGCATACTAGGGGGAGTGGAGTGAGGCATAGTGTCTAGTGAGGAGAGCAGCAACTATCGCCAGAAACTGGAGGACTTCGGTGATTTAGGGTATCGCATTTTTTCTGGAGTGACGTGTTGTTTTGAGGACGGAATCACCAGGGAGGTTGCGAAGTGTAAGGCGATGGCTTTACTGAGAACTGTGGTGAGGTCATTGAGTGCTTCCAAGGCTTAGGAGGAGTTGCTGCAGTATCGAGTTTGACAATGTTTACTGGGTTGGTTTTCCGTGCACAGTGGTGAAGGCCGGTCAAAGTGCAGGTCAGGTGTTCGGATGTTTGGCAGAGGAGAATGTAGTGGTGTTATTCAGCTATGGTGCAGTGAACGTGAACAGGAAAATGAAGAGGGAGATTAGGAAAATGGATTAAGGTAATATTCATTTATTTATTTAATTTATAAGAAACCTAAAATTTTACAGTAAGGGAAAAATGTCTTTAACCGTTGGTTTAGAATTTGGAAACTGAAGAGGGAAAAGTTCATTTAGTAAATCAGTATAAGAATTATAAATTAGATAAGTGTAAGTTTAAACTTGAAACCTTTAGCTGTACAATAAAACCAGGAAGTTTAGAAATATAAACTTTTAGTATATTTTTAACATTTAAACCTTGGTAAAGAAATTCATTAGCTCATTTATAATATTCGGATTTGGCTTAGGCAAGGATAAATCAAATGAGATCATTCGTATGGAGTTCAGAGCCTAAGAAAAATCAATGAAAAGAAACTGAAATTGGTACAAGTGCAGATTTAAAATCACGGTGAGTAAATCTCATCATTTAATTAGAATTATTTTTAGTGTTAAAAATAATTGTCTGTGCTTGTTTGAATGCTGTCTGATTGTTTTAAAATATATATAGTTATTTAGGATTGGTTGACTATTATATATATATATTGGGTTGATGATTGGTTGGATTCCCGCAGTCTCATTAGCGGATGCCCGCAGTTTCATAGCGGATGATTACCCTATACGCCCCACGCTATGATTAGTGGATGACCTTCATACCGCGATATCCTGCCTCGAAGCAGGATGGGTATTACTATGTTGACTAACGTCTTTGGATGCAGGAAAACAGGTTGGAGGAATCCAACTGGATTCCTCAAAAATATATTATCTGTTTGTTGTTTGTTTGATTTCATATATATTCCTATATGATGTGTTAAAAATCAAGTGATTGAAAATTGGTTGATCTGATTGTTGAAAATACCACTAGAGCTTGAAATATTGATTTATAAAAATATCGAAAAGGATATTTGAGGTTTAGAAAGGGAATTCTATTTTTATAAATAGAATTTGAATTTTTAATAAAACTATAGAAAATATTTACTTGTTTTGAAGGTATATAAAACAAGTGATCGAATTTATAAACTTTGTTTATAAATGAAAGGTGGGTTTTGAATCGAATTTATAAACTCTGTTTATAAATGAAAATATGGGATTTGGATCAAATTTATAAACTCTGTTTATAAATGAAAGGTGGGTTTTGAATCGAATTTATAAACTCTGTTTATAAATGAAAATATGGGATTTGAATCGAATTTATAAACTTTGTTTATAAATGAAAATATGGGATTTGAATTGAATTTATAAACGTTGTTTATAAATGGAAAGGTGGGATTTGAATTGAAGTTATAAACGTTGTTTATAAATAATGCAGAGAATTCAAATGGACTTTAAATATAAGGAATTGAAATAGAATTTGAATAATAGAATTCAAATGGAGTTTAACTATGGAATTTGAACATAGTATTTCAAATGGAATTTGAATATAGAAATTCAAATGGGATTTATAATAAATAGATTTGGATAAATAGAAATGGATTAGACTAAGAAGTTAATTAACAGATTTAATTAACAAATTGAGTTAAAACGATTGGTATATTTAAAATAGATTGGACAGATATAGACATACAGGAGACAGGTATGGAATAAAGTATAGAAGTGAAATAAATAGAATGCCCGACAAAAAGGTACGTATTTAATTTCCATATGATATTTTATGCGTCGTATCGGCTAGCCGCTTGGCTTTTTCTTTTTCTTTTTGAGATGAGAAGGACCGGGAAAGCTATTTGAAATTTCCCGATGCTCCCGGTACAAAGGAGGTTATGGCGAATTTTTCCATGAATTTAAGGAGTTAGAATATTTTAAGATAATTTGATAGTAGAAATTAACATATCAAAATATATAGAATCGATAAGAAAACGAACTTAGAAATAGAATAGTATAATAAAAAAGGAAGTATAAGAATAAAATATCGTAAGAATAGAAAGAAGAAGCGTATACGTGTTTGAAAAGTGAATAATTGGTTTGTAAGGTATTGATTATTCGAGTAAGTAGTCTTATCTGTTTTGACGTTGTAAATGTTCTTCAGTCAAGGTCTGAGAGGTAGTTATACCCCAACTTGATTGATTTCATTATTAACAAATAAATAGTAAGATTTCAGGCTCGAAGATCAATGTTGGATAAAAGTTAGTTGAATACAGTATTTGGGTTGTCGTAACGATGTTTTACATAACATCTGTTTTGACCCAAATAAGTGTAAGTATAGGAATAAACGAGATTGGAAAAGAGATAAGTAATTGGAATATTTTCCAATTATAACTAGCATATATTTTCTAAAGTTTAGAAAATAAAGGAAGGCGATATTCGGAAATGTTTTCCAAATAACGTAAAAGGCCAATATGGTTATTGAAAATATTTGGTTAACAAATATTGATAAGAAATAGAGAAGAGATTTAATTAATGGAATATTAATTAAGGGCTTAGTAATTGGTTGATAATTGGATGAACACTTGTTTTTATTCGATAGTTAAATCATCGACTATCGAAACACTTGTTTTTATTCGATAGTTAAATCACAGACTATCGAAGTTTTGACCATCGTTGTCAATATGGAGAGACCGGTTGGATTATTATCCGAAGAACCACTCCGTATTGGCAGTAGCGTGCGAATCAGATTATATAAAAATAATCGAAGACGGAGTAGAGTGCAAGGACTTTTTCTATTAATAGAAATAGTGCCTTCAGTTCATCCTGTTCCTGGGTGACTTGTATGGGTGAATGTCTGACAGAGTATTTCCAGAAAGGTCACGTACATTGATTTCTTCAACCGTACCAAGAGTGGAAGCAGAGAAGGAAACTTCTTTTAGCTAACACGTAATGTACTGTTGTAGACGTCAATCGGTGATTTGATGGATTTGACGATGTGGCATTCGAAGTGAATCTGGTGTAATGATAAAGCGTAGCTTCTAGCCTCACATCCGGTAAATGACAGAAATCGGGCAGGCAGCATGGCTATGTAGGTCGCACCTATTAGGGTGTATAATCACCTGATCTAGAGTTTCATTTACTTCTAAAAATCTATTGTCGATGCTGTCCCATTCGGGAAACGACTGCTGATCCCAATCGTTGGTGATATACATTCGATACACTCCAGCGAAATGAGTGGTCGGTCATGTGTGGCTGAGTTGCAAGATGTTCTTGTTGAACTCGGTGTATTCTCCTCTAGAGATATACCAGCGGAAGGTGGTTCCATACCTTGTCATAGTTGGAAATCAATTACCCAATACGTGCTTGCGGTTTATGATTGTAATTATATATATGGAACGTGAGATGCAAACATTCCACTAGATTGTTATCTACTTGATTTAGACATTATTATAATATCAAAAGAGTTTTGATATAAAGATAAATCAAGTATTTGGATTCTCATAAGGGAAAAACCCGTTCCGTGTTATACGGCGTGGTCTTATGAGATATCATTTAGTTTTCTGAAACTGTTTTATATTGTTTACTCATACCAGTCCCATGACTGACCCGGAGTTTATTTTGTTTTGTTCTACCTAAACTCTTGGGTGCCTAAATTTGTACGGGCAGTCAAGTAGTTCAGGATTTTTCAGATATATCTAAAGGAGCGTGGAGCAGGAGGCTTCAGTGTTATCTAGTTATAGTGGTTCCGTTGTGTTGTAAGTGTTGTACTCTGATAAGTGTATGTTATACAGTTAAGATTTTGTATTTCAGAGATATGATATAATATATTTTGTTCCGCTGCGATGTGAGATTCTGTGTTGTTATTTCTGTTCTTCTTCTACCTCTTTCTTCTAAAAAAAAATGTTTCGTATTTTCGTGATATTTGGGTTGGACGTATGATGTATATAGTCAACTCTGATGTTACGGAAATCTGGGTCATTACAGTTGGTACCAGAGCTTAGGTTGAGCGAATACCTAGGCTTGTTGGAATGTGCTCATTAGAGATAGGATCAGTAGTATCCTAGAATGAGTTGAGTGTATATATATATATATACGAGAGAGCGTATTTGTTATTTGATATAAAAACTGTTTTATATTGTGTTGACTAGTCTGTTGAGTAGATTATAAATTTTGGTCGAATCGTGGGACGCCACGATGTCGATAGGAGTTTATAAACACTTGAATAGAAGATTAGACACGATATTGTTTTAAATAGTTGAGTTGATTGTTAGGATTATAATCGAATTAGATTATAAAACAGAAATAGTTATATATATAACCAATGGAATTTGTATATGAAATCAAATATACAAATGTGATAAACTGAAATTGAATTCCAACCAGAATTAAGAATTTAAAATCCTGGGAGTTTGGAAAATATTTTTTCTAAATGGAGTTTGAAAGAAGTATAGCACTGGACTCATTCAGTAGCTGGGAAATAATTCTGATGATGGTCGCAACATCATCAGTGTTCATTTTCGAGTTTCTAAGTGACGAATTGCTGCCTTAGAAAAATTTTGATGGAAATTTGTTTAAAAGAAACAAGTTGTTTGAAAATTCAAATGTTTTGAATTTGAGATAGATATAAATATATGTATATATTTATATAACTTCAAAGGAATTTTGAAATGGGAATTGGAATATATAATTCAAATAGAAGTAAAATAGAATTTGAATTCAAAGGAATTCAAATGAATTTGAATAAAGAAATTCAAATGGAATTTGAATATTGCAAATATAAGGGAATTCAAATGTAGAATTTGAACATAGAAATTGAAATAGGGTTTGAATAAAGAAAATTCAAATGGAAATTGTATAAGAAAAATAAATGGAATTTGAATTCAAAGGAATTCAAATGGATTTGAATAAAGAAAAGTCAAATAAAGATTTGAATATTAGAATTCAAATGGAAAATGGTTAAATAGAATTTCAAAGAGAATATAAAGTGGAGGCTGAATATTAGAATTCAAGAAATTATAAAGTTTGAAATAGAATTTGAATTCAAAGGAGTTAAAATAGAATTTAAATTCAAAGGATTTCAAATAGGAATTGAAGATAAGAAATTCAAATAGAAATTGAATAAAGGATTTCAAATGGAATTTGAATAAGGGATTTGAAATGGGTTTTTGAATAAAGGATTTCAAATGGGAATTGAAGATAAGAAATTCAAATAGAAATTGAATAGAAGGAAATTCAAATATAGAGTTTGAATAAAAAAAATCAAATGGAATTTGAATATTGTAAATATATAGGATTTGAATAAAGAAGTGAAATAGATCGGGAATATTATGTTGAAATGAAAAAAAAGGATTTGATACATATTAAAAATATATCAGAATGGAGTTGAATTTATTATAAACAAAGGCTAAACGTTTATATTTATAAATATAATTAAAACAAGCTCGCCGTAGTGCGGCGGTTCGTAAATTGGCGATTCGAACTTCAATTTAGTATACAGAACTCAATTGAAGTCAGAATTCTGTGAAACAAGAATCGTCGGGACCGGTTGAATAATAGTTTTCTAATGAAAGAAAAAAAATCTGGATTTCGTCGTATAGATTTTGAGTTATGTCAAAATCAAATTTTTAGAAAAGCAGCGCCAGAACCATTATAAAACCATAACGGTTTAATTAATTAAATAAAAGGATTTTTAGGAAGTAAAATCCGAATTGGCACTAGAAAAATCCAGACTGGAGATATAAAATAAATATGAACTCCAGTGAAGTAAGTGAAATGATTTTTAAGACAAAAATCATATTTTAAATGGTTAAATATAATTAACTAAATTGGAGAATAATTAGTTGAAGGAAATTTGAATCGAAATTGGGTTTTTGGATAAGTGAAAGAGATTGAGAATTTATATTCGAAATCGAATATATAACTCGAGTTGAAATTATAATTAGATTAGTTTATAATTAAGTTGACATATATTTGAACAAGTTATATTCAAATGAAAAGGGTGAAATAGGCAAACCGATTAATTAGCAACTAGTTAATGGGAATTTGAATGATTGAAATCAAATTTAACTTAAGTAAGTTAAATGGATCGAAATTGATAAATTGAGTAAAATCAATGTGAATGAAATATGAATTGCGTGGGAAGAAAGGAAAAAACCAAAAGAGTTAAAAAGAAAATATATTTGTAAAACAAATATAAAGGAAATATATTTGTAACACAAATACAAAGGAAGTTATGTGCAAACAAATAGAAGGAGAAATATTTGTAAAACATTTACAAATAGAATTTAAAAGGGAATAATTGTAAGACATTTACAAATAGATTCAATGGAAATATTTATTTATAGAAAATAAATAGAATGTTATAGATGAAATATTGATTTGTTAAATAAATAAAATTTAATCAAATAAATAGAAAATGGAAATCTGTTTTTAACAGATAAATAGAAAAGATTAATTTATAAATAACAGTTATAAATTAAATTGAATATTTATCATTCGATAAATGGAATATATAAGTCTGAACTTATATAGAGAAGAGATATTGGTTTTTAACACCGATAGTTTTAAATAGAAGGGGTACACAACACCTGTATAGGTGAAGTAACGTTATTAAAGAGAACATTTATAAAGTGAAGAACCGTTACTAAAAGTAAATCTTTATAAATGACTAAACGTTATCCAATAAGAGTTA
Source organism: Allium sativum (assembly GCA_030737875.1). Lineage (NCBI taxonomy): Eukaryota > Viridiplantae > Streptophyta > Magnoliopsida > Asparagales > Amaryllidaceae > Allium > Allium sativum. The sequence continues at coordinate 176,610,190 of CM060912.1, forward strand.
TTCGAATAGGAGAAGTCAATTAGAGTTAGAAATAATCGTTTAGAGTTAGAATAAATCGATTTGAGTAAGAATTAACCAGTTAGAGTTAATTAGTTAGGGTTAATCCGTAGAGTTAATTGAATATTAGTTATTCAAATAAAGTTGATCGAATATAGTTATTGAGATAGAGTTAGTCAAACATAGTTACTGAGGATAAGTTGCCATTTCGTACGACTACTAGCGTAATTCGCAGGGCTGCAGATAGCCTAGGGCGGTCGGATGTTTCCTGGGGGAAATCAGGCGTAACCATTGTGATCGCTGTGATCTAGAGTCAAGCGAATGGAGTTAAATCAAATATTAGTTTATTCGAATAGAACTAAAGGAGTTATCGAATATAGTTTATTCGAAAGGAATTATCGAATTTGGTTATTCAAAAGGAGTTATCGAATATAGTTTATTCGAAAGGAATTATCGAATTTGGTTATTCGAAAGGAGTTATCGATTATTAGTTAATCAAAGGAGTTATCGATTATAGTTTAATCGAAAAGAGTTATCGATTAGTTTAATCGAAGTGAGTTATAGAATATTGGTTATTCGAAGGAGTTATCGAATTTAGTTATTCGATGGAGTTAATCGAAAAGAGTTAAATCCAATAGAGTTAATTGATAAGAGTAAATTGAATAGAGTAAATCGAATATAGTTTATTCGAAGAAAGGTTTTCGAATCTAGTTATTCGAAAGAAAGATTATCGAATATAGTTATTCGAAGGGAGGAGTTATCGAATAGGGATTTATTCGAAAGAGAGACGTAAGGAAGTTTGAAATGTTGAGTATCAATATAAATAAGATTTTGAAAATAAATGGGTTTGTAGCACTTTTTCTACCTTAGCAAATTCGAGGACGAAATTATTTTAAGTGGGGAAGATTGTAATGACCCGGACTCTTAGGGGTTAATTTTAAATATTTAATATGTATTTAAATATTGAGTTAAGTAAATAAATCAATTTTTCATAGGGAGTTATCGATTTAATAATCAATTTCGATTTAATATCGAATATATTAAAATAACAGAATACGAAAATGGATTTAGTTAAATTCAAATTTTAATTTGAATTGAAAACAGTTCAAATAATTAATATTAAAATTTATAACGGTAATAATATTTATTTATTTTCAAGGAGAATAAATAGTTTGAAATTTAAATTATATCAATTTAAATTTATATCAACTACAGATGATCGAGTTGGACTTCGTGACCTATCCCAGTGTGTCCGGAATAGTGGGTAAACCCTAGAAACGACAGTTGTTGGGTTCAGAAAGGGGTTCAGAATCAGGGTGTATTTTGATTTAAGGATATCGGTTTAATTATATTTAAATATAATAAAAACAAAAAGGAAATCCTTTCTTTTCTTTTGTGGACATCAGCCAAACACTTAAGTCCCCTATCTCCACAAAATTTGGCCTCGCTGTTCAATGTAACACCGCCCCCTGCCTCTATAAAATCAGATACCTTTCGTTCTCTCCCCTTTTCATTTTTCATTAGGCAAAGCAATGAAATCTCGGTCCTCTGTCACTTTTCTTCATTTCTTACCTCAAACAAATCGCGAATTTCCCCCTTCTATTTATTTGGATTTCGTTGGCCACCGAACCATCCTCTCCCACAAAATCTAATGGCGTCCCTCTCTAAAACCAAACCCAGTTCCTCAAAAATATCGAAGATCGAGAATCGAAAGCCTGATCACTTGAAGCTCGCTCGCGTTACTGAGCACGAACAGGGTGTTATCAAGGAGGGTTCCGACCCTCGATCTGGAGCGAAATGTCGCAGGTCGCGATAGTAGAAGCAAATCTAGGGTTCATTGATTTGCTGTGAGAAAGATGGCACGAGGTTAGGCAGGTCGAGGCATACTAGGGAGAACGGAGTGAGGCATAGTGTCTAGTGAGGAGAGAAGCAACTATCGCCAGAAACTGGAGGACTTCGGTGATTTAGGGTATCGCATTTTTTCTGGAGTGACGTGTTGTTTTGAGGACGGAATCACCAGGGAGGTTGCGAAGTGTAAGGCGATGGCTTTACTGAGAACTGTGGTGAGGTCATTGAGTGCTTCCGAGGCTTAGGAGGAGCTGCTGCAGTATCGAGTTTGACAATGTTTGCTGGGTTGGTTTTCCGTGCACAGTGGTGAAGGTCGGTGAAAGTGCAGGTCAGGTGTTCGAATGTTTGGCAGAGGAGAATGTAGTGGTGTTATTCGGCTATGGTGCAGTGAACGTGAACAGGAAAATGAAGAGGGAGATTAGGAAAATGGATTAAGGTAATATTCATTTATTTATTTAATTTATAAGAAACCTAAAATTTTACAGTAAGGGAAAAATGTCTTTAACCGTTGGTTTAGAATTTGGAAACTGAAGAGGGAAAAGTTCATTTAGTAAATCAGTATAAGAATTATAAATTAGATAAGTGTAAGTTTTAAACTTGAAACCTTTAGATGTACAATAAAACCAAGAAGTTTAGAAATATAAACTTTTAGTATATTTTTAACATTTAAACCTTGGTAAAGAAATTCATTAGCTCATTTATAATATTCGGATTTGGCTTAGGCAAGGATAAATCAAATGAGATCATTCGTATGGAGTTCAGAGCCTAAGAAAAATCAATGAAAAGAAACTGAAATTGGTACAAGTGCAGATTTAAAATCACGGTGAGTAAATATCACCATTTAATTAGAATTACTTTTAGTGTTAAAAATAATTGTCTGTTCTTGTTTGAATGCTGTCTGATTGTTTTAAAATATATATAGTTATTTAGGATTGGTTGACTATTATATATATATATTGGGTTGATGATTGGTTGGATTCCCGCAGTCTCATTAGCGGATGCCCGCAGTTTCATAGCGGATGATTACCCTATACGCCCCACGCTATGATTAGTGGATGACCTTCATACCGCGATATCCTGCCTCGAAGCAGGATGGGTATTACTATGTTGACTAACGTCTTTGGATGCAGGAAAACAGGTTGGAGGAATCCAACTGGATTCCTCAAAAATATATTATCTGTTTGTTGTTTGTTTGATTTCATATATATTCCTATATGATGTGTTAAAAATCAAGTGATTGAAAATTGGTTGATCTGATTGTTGAAAATACCACTAGAGCTTAAAATATTGATTTATAAAAATATCGAAAAGTGTATTTGAGGTTTAGAAAGGGAATTCTATTTTTATAAATAGAATTTGAATTTTTAATAAAACTATAGAAAATATTTACTTGTTTTGAAGGTATATAAAACAAGTGATCGAATTTATAAACTTTGTTTATAAATGAAAGGTGGGTTTTGAATCGAATTTATAAACTCTGTTTATTAATTAAAAAATGGGATTTGGATCAAATTTATAAACTCTGTTTATAAATGAAAGGTGGGTTTTGAATCGAATTTATAAACTCTGTTTATAAATGAAAATATGGGATTTGAATCGAATTTATAAACTTTGTTTATGAATGAAAATATGGGATTTGAATTGAATTTATAAACGTTGTTTATAAATGGAAAGGTGGGATTTGAATTGAAGTTATAAACGTTGTTTATAAATAATGCAGAGAATTCAAATGGACTTTAAATATAAGGAATTGAAATAGAATTTGAATAATAGAATTCAAATGGAGTTTAACTATGGAATTTGAACATAGTATTTCAAATGGAATTTGAATATAGAAATTCAAATGGGATTTATAGTAAATAGATTTGGATAAATAGAAGTGGATTAGACTAAGAAGTTAATTAACAGATTTAATTAACAAATTGAGTTAAAACGATTGGTATAGTTAAAATAGATTGGACAGATATAGACATACAGGAGACAGGTATGGAATAAAGTATAGAAGTGAAATAAATAGAATGCCCGACAAAAAGGTACGTATTTAATTTCCATATGAGATTTTATGCGCCGTATCGGCTAGCCGCTCGGCTTTTTCTTTTTGAGATGAGAAGGACCGGGAAAGCTATTTGAAACTTCCCGATGCTCCCGGTACAAAGGAGGTTATGGCGAATTTTTCCGGGAATTTAAGGAGTTAGAATATTTTTAAGATAATTTGATAGTAGAAATTAACATATCAAAATATATTGAAGTCGATAAGAAAACGAACTTAGAAATAGAATAGTATAATAAAAAAGGAAGTATAAGAATAAAATATCGTAAGAATAGAAAGAAGAAGCGTATACGTGTTTGAAAAGTGAATAATTGGTTTGTAAGGTATTGATTATTCGAGTAAGTAGTCTTATCTGTTTTGACGTTGTAAATGTTATTCAGTCAAGGTCTGAGAGGTAGTTATACCCCAACTCAACTTGATTGATTTCATTATTAACAAATAAATAGTAAGATTTCAGGCTCGAAGATCAATGTTGGATAAAAGTTAGTTGAATACAGTATTTGGGTTGTCGTAACGATGTTTTACACAACATCTGTTTTGACCCAAATAAGTGTAAGTATAGGAATAAACGAGATTGGAAAAGAGATAATTAATTGGAATATTTTCCAGTTATAACTAGCATATATTTTCTAAAGTTTAGAAAATAAAGGAAGGCGATATTCGGAAATGTTTTCCAAATAACGTAAAAGGCCAATATGGTTATTGAAAATATTTGGTTAACAAATATTGATAAGAAATAGAGAAGAGATTTAATTAATGGAATATTAATTAAGGGCTTAGTAATTGGTTGATAATTGGATGAACACTTGTTTTTATTCGATAGTTAAATCATCGACTATCGAAACACTTGTTTTTATTCGATAGTTAAATCACAGACTATCGAAGTTTTGACCATCGTTGTCAATATGGAGAGACCGGTTGGATTATTATCCGAAGAACCACTCCGTATTGGCAGTAGCGTGCGAATCGGATTATATAAAAATAATCGAAGACGGAGTAGAGTGCAAGGACTTTTTCTATTAATAGAAATAGTGCCTTCAGTTCATCCTGTTCCTGGGTGACTTGTATGGGTGAATGTCTGACAGAGTATTTCCAGAAAGGTCACGTACATTGATTTCTTCAACCGTACCAAGAGTGGAAGCGGAGAAGGAAACTTCTTTTAGCTAACACGTAATGTACTGTTGTAGACGTCAATCGGTGATTTGATGGATTTGACAATGTGGCATTCGAAGTGAATCTGGTGTAATGATAAAGCGTAGCTTTTAGCCTCACATCCAGTAAATGACAGAAATCGGGCAGGCAACATGGCTATGTAGGTCGCACCTATTAGGGTGTATAATCACCTGATCTAGAGTTTCATTTACTTCTAAAAATCTATTGTCGATGCTGTCCCATTCGGGAAACGATTGCTGATCCCAATCGTTGGTGATATACATTCGATACACTCAAGCGAAATGAGTGGTCGGTCATGTGTGGCTGAGTTGCAAGATGTTCTTGTTGAACTCGGTGTATTCTCCTCTAGAGATATACCAGCGGAAGGTGGTTCCATACCTTGTCATAGTTGGAAATCAATTACCCAATACGTGCTTGCGGTTTATGATTGTAATTATATATATGGAACGTGAGATGCAAACGTTCCACTAGATTGTTATCTACTTGATTTAGACATTATTATAATATCAAAAGAGTTTTGATATAAAGATAAATCAAGTGTTTGGATTCTCATAAGGGAAAAACCCGTTCCGTGTTATACGGCGTGGTCTTATGAGATATCATTTAGTTTTCTGAAACTGTTTTATACTGTTTACTCATACCAGTCCCATGACTGACCCGGAGTTTATTTTGTTTTGTTCTACCTAAACTTTTGGGTGCCTAAATTTGTACGGGCAGTCAAGTAGTTCAGGATTTTTCAGATATATCTAAAGGAGATTGGAGCAGGAGGCTTCAGCGTTATCTAGTTATAGTGGTTTCGTTGTGTTGTAAGTGTTGTACTCTGATAAGTGTATGTTATACAGTTAAGATTTTGTATTTCAAAATATGATATAATATATTTTGTTCCGCTGCGATGTGAGATTCTGTGTTCTTATTTCTGTTCTTCTTCTATCTCTTTCTTCTAAAAAAAAAATGTTTCGTATTTTCGTGATATTTGGGTTGGACGTATGATGTATATAGTCAACTCTGATGTTATGGAAATCTGGGTCATTACACACTTTTATAAGCTAATGACTTGTAGCATAGATGTGAGTTCATAAAGAACTCACCTTTGCTTGCTAGAATCAAGGAATCGATCCGAAAGCAAGCTAAAGCAACCTGTCTTCCAATGTAACTTGCTAATCTTCAATCTAAACATGAATGCACAAATTTCCTAGAAGTTAGGTTATAGAAAATACCGCAATTTGAAGAGGAAACAAGATGGAGAAGATGGAGAGGAGCATATCTAAGCTTTTCCTTAGATTTGCACTTGATTTCAACAAGAATTGGAGCTCCAAGATAAAGCTAGGGTTTAGGGAATTTTAATTTCCCATTCATTCCCCTATTTTTACCTACGTTTTAAAGAGAGGAAGAGAACGAGGGAGAGTGGACTGATTTAGGGGGTTATAGTGTGGGCTAGGTTATCTAAACCAAGACCCAACCAATGTGCCAAATCTCCGAAACTCGGAATACATCGATGCTTATAGTTTAATATCACGTAAACGACATTTTGAACTCAATGGAAGTGGTTTTGAGTCCAAATCCTTCCGTATGCAAAATGTGATTTTTTGATATACATACTCGATTAACGATTAACGACGGTATATTTAAATAAAATATTTAAACATATTATTGTTAAATATGCGGGTTGTTACATCCGGGATCCAGGGGCTCCAAGGAAGATTCGCTGAAGAATCTAGGTGTCCTCCATCTCGATAGCATCAAGCCCTGTTCCGACTGCCGAGATACCCAAAATCTAAGCTAAGTCGTTGTCAGTGAACTCGATGGGTATGCTCATAACCTCAAATCTGAGCTAAGTCGTTGTCGACATTCGTCTGGGCATCAAACATACGGACGCAGCGCGGATACAAATCACGCTCAAAGGCGTCGTAGTGCAGGATCAGTGCTAGGCCTGTGGCGACAAAACGCTCCTCCAAATCTAAAGCGGCGAAATCGGCAAACTTCACCAGTCGACCAATCTGAAACTCATAACTAGCCATGGCTAATTAGTCCTTGATTTTCCCCTCATCGCTGTCTAACTAAGCGGCTTCATAAGGCGTGAGACCCGGGTGTTGAGTGCGAGTTGCCATAGAGGAATCGGTGTATTGGGCAAAGAAAATTGCAAATCTAGAGTATAATTAGGTAGTGACTTGCACAAGAAGGATTTTGGTGCTAATTAGGGGCGAAACGGGGTGGGGGTTGCTCGGATTGGAGCTTGGGGATAAAGGAGGGTTTGGGTTTCGGTGGAAATCGGGTCGCTCTCCAGGTCACGCTCATTAAGGGGCATCAGTCGACCGCAAGCCCTTAAAAGGGCGCGGTCTTAACCTCGACCCAACGGCTCGTATAAATTATATATAAATCAAAATAAAATTACTATTACGTCGAAACAACTTCCGCTCCCTATCGAATTCTTGTATCGACTTCCACCACTCATCGAGTTAAGAAATTTAATTTTTCAACACCTTTTTCCCTGCCTCTAAAAGGTTGTGACAACCGAATCAAACAAATTTAAAACAGGAAATCAGCTAGAAATCCGAAATAAAATGCAAACCGGATTTTCCCCGTACTAGCCAACATAAACTAAACGATTCAAAATCAAAATACCCCAAAACCAAGACGAAGAATTTTCCTTAGCCTTTTTGAAGAAAAATTTAAAACTTCTAAAAAATGGAATTTATTATAAACTATCGGTTTCGTATTTATAAACCTGTATTATTATTATTATTTATGTTCTAGTTTAGATTACAAACTGAAAAACCTTTTCGTGTTCATAATGTTGGAGCTTTAAACATCTTAATGATTAATCGTGATAATTTGAATAAATTATCCAACATATATAGAGAGATACTAAAAATTACAAGGAATGAATATTTATTATTCTTAAGTCTAGTGGCATGTTCATTGTCATTTCTAATTTCTTCCTTCTTGCCAATCAGATTATATCTATTAAAATTACACAATAGCCCTACTAATTTTTGAAACACGAATAGATTAAAAGTTAAAAACCATATCTTTATAAAACCATTCTTCGAATACGTATTTCTTAACTTTCAAAACCCATTTTTATTTTCTCCAAATAGTTTTAGAAATAAAATTTCCTCGAATACAAGGCCAAGAACTCAATCGAATGTTGCAATAAGGGTAGATTCGAAAATTCAACGAAATAACCAAGCAATATACCTCGTAATTATATTTACTGAAATAGACACGACATACTAATGTGAACTTTCCCCATTTGGATCGAATAATGGCCTTCAACTGCAACTACCAACGAAATCAAAAACCAGAAATCGTGACTATCTCGTTGTAGCTAGATTTTAGATATATATTATTATTCTAATCTCCAAACTCAAATCATTGGAATCCGCCATATGTCGTCCTCATGCGCTTTACAATGAGATCACCAATGTATTATGGGGTAAGACAAAATTGGCTAGAAACCCGATGTAATAATCCGGAAAATCTGAGCCAGTTTAAAATTTTTATTTTGGCGATTTTAGCGAATTTTGATTATTTAAAATAGATTATTTTAAATAAAATCGACGAGAAAATTTATTTTGAATATAATTCAACGTATATATTATATACGTCGTCGTTAGAATATAAATAATTATATATATATATATTTATAGAATTGAAAATGGCGCGGTAGTTCGATAATTCAATTCCAAACTTCAATTGAATGTACCGGGTGCAAAACAATCCGGATTTTAGTGAAACCAAAAACATTAGGATCTAATTGATAATATCTTTCCAACGAATCCGAAAAATCGAGATTTCATAGCGGGAATCAAAAGATATGTCCAGTTGAAAATTCTTAATAGTCGCTATGGAATTCAGGCCCTTAAAAATGGACATTTTCCAAACGACCTCGAATTTTGACGAAACCACTTTTGTTGGGTCCGTGATGTCCAATTATTGCTAGATTCCAAATTTCATAATTTTTCGAATCAATATGTGAGTGTGGCAAAGGAAAACTCGTTTGACCAGTTTCAGTTGATTTTAATCGACTGAAAATTGGCCATTTTTCAAACGGTCTCAGAATTCGACGAAACTAGTTTTGTTAGGACCGTATCGTCAATACGAAGCTAAAAAATATTTTTCTGGAATTTTTCTACTTAGTATGTGACCCCGGTAATTTGAAATGTACGTTTAAAATTCAATATAGTGATTTAAATGTAAATTTAACGGAAACTGATTATAACAGTCGAATCAGCTTGCGAAACATATCCCATTGTGTTCGGAATGGGGGTAAAATGCTGTGGACGACAGGCGGTGGGCCTCGTTTCGAGGTCGTATGTAAAAGTCAACTTTTTGCAATTAAAATAATTAAAATAATTAAAATAAATTAAAAATTAAATTTCTCTCTCCCTCCCCTTTAATCCTTCTGCCCCCCCCCCCTTATTCTTCGAATTCATCAGAATAAAAAAAAAAAGGGGGACGGAGGAGCTCGTCGCTCCTCCGATGGAACCGCCACCACACCATAGGGCGGCGCCGCCACCCTCTACCTCCGATCCCCTCCCCCTTACTCCGACCACTTCAAATACCGCTCCTCCAGGCCGCGACCAAAGCCCTGAACCCCCCCCGAAACCGCCAGCCAACGCCTCCTCCAGCCTCTGACCCACCGCCGAGACACCCTCCGACGCCCACCAGAGCCCAAACCCCCCTCCGAATCGATAACGCAGTAAGTTGTATTGATTTATTAATATTCGTTTTGTTTTATATTATTTTTATTCGGTAGGATTAGCATTATCTTGAAATTGAAGTTAGGGATGTCTGGAAAATGTAGATGGCAATGTTTGTTTTAAAATAGAATAGATTAGATTTTTAAAATTGATTAGTTTCTTTTTATATGAAAAGACGGTATTTTTAAATATGAAAAGACGAAATTTTGATATAAGTAGTGAAGTAAAAATATGATTTTTACTTCGATAAAAATATAATTTTTACAATATAGAAAGGTTAAAAATATGATTTTTATATTTTTAAAGTAATAAAAATATGATTTTTATATTTTTAAAGTATTAAAAATATAATCTTCACTATATAGAAGTGATAGAAATATGATTTTTGTTTATGTAGAGAATTAGAAATATCATCTATATATGTGTAGAAAAATAAAAATGTGATTTTAATAGTGGTGAAATTGAAAAGGCGAAATCTATATTTTTGAAAAGGCGAAATCTATATTTTTGAAAAGGCGAAATCTTTATTTTTGAAAAGGCGAAATCTATATTTTTATAAAGGCGAAATCTATATTTTTGAAATGGAATTTTAATCTATATAGTAGCAATGTAAAAATAGAATTTTTATCCATATAGCGTGATAGTAAAAATTCGATTTTTATATATTGAATAGCATAGTAAAAATTCGATTTTTATATATTGAATAGCATAGTAAAAATTCGATTTTTATATATTGAATAGCATAGTAAAAATTCAATTTTTATATATTGAATAGCATAGTAAAAATTCGATTTTTACATATGTAGAGAATACGGGCAACAAAGATGACAAAAAGGCGAGAACGTTGAAGATTTCTATCAATGAAGTGCCGTGATGTTTGGATAGCTTTTGGTGAGAATTTCTCACCTTTCAATTTCTTTTTCTAGTTGTATATATATACTAGGATGTAGACGGTGCTTAGTAGCACCCGACACAATCGTCCACAGACCATGGACTTGTTAGTTTGGTTGCATAAATTGGTTAGATTATTTGATTGAAATTGAATTGTTTGGTGAAATGAATGGATTTGATTGATGTGTGAATGGCGTGGGCCTTCACTAGACCGGGGATAAGGCTAGGCCTCGTCCCGTTTCTAGTATCGTGCCGTTATGCCGCCGAAATTTTCTAAAATACGTTAGAAAAATAAAAATATCATTTTATTTAAAGAATGAACTGAATAGAAATTCATAAGTTAAAATAAAATGTTTTGTCGTTAAAAGTATAATTTTTAACGTGAATGTGAATAAATAAATATTCATTTACAAACCGGACGGTTTGTTTATGTACACCTATTTGAATGACATTGATTGGGTCGATAAATTTTACACATCGCCCAACTGCACAAATAAAATCTGTGTTTGATTGTTTGAAACCCCACACGGGTGTTGGGATGAAATATGAAGTTCACTCATCCTGATTGATTAAATATGTCGATCGATTGATTGACAGGCTGTTATAAGCGTTAGATATCTATATTTGATGCTTATACAGTGTAGTGCACTTTGGTTGATGGTTGATTATTTTTCAATGCTATTATATACATGAGTTGTATGAAAATCCATAAAATTAACGTTATATGGTGATTGATTGGGCCTCATTCCAATTTAGAAAGTAAAGAATATTATAAAATAAAGGTTCATGTGTTGACTGTACTCATTCGTTGAGATTAGTCATGTGTTGAACGTAATATTTTAATAATAAAATTTGCTTCTTTATCAATATAAAATAAAGGTTCATGTGTTGACTGTACTCATCCGTTGAGATTAGTCATGTGTTGAACGAAATATTTTAATAATAAAATTTGCTTCTTTATCAATATAAAATAAAGGTTCATGTGTTGACTGTACTCATCCGTTGAGATTAGTCATGTGTTGAACGAAATATTTTAATAATAAAATTTGCTTCTTTATCAATATAAAATAAAGGTTCATGTGTTGACTGTACTCATCCGTTGAGATTAGTCATGTATTGAACGAAATATTTTAATAATAAAATTTGCTTCTTTATCAATATAAATTAAAGGTTCATGTGTTGACCGTACTCATCCGTTGAGATTAGTCACGTGTTGAACGAAATATTTTAATAGTAAAATTTGCTTCTTTATCAATATAAAATAAAGTTTCATGTGTTGACTGTACTCATCCGTTGAGATTAGTCATGTGTTGAACGAAACAATTTAACAAAAATAGTCACACGTGGACAGTACTCATTCGTCGAGATTAGTCGTGTGTTGACAAAAATAAATATTCATTTGTTGAATAGAATATTTGAAAATAGCAATATATGAAGCCGTGTTGGTTAGATTGACGCCATTTTGACGTGAACGATATTCATATCGATTTTATTCATTTTAAAATGAATATCGAAAAATGATTTCGAAATCGCATATTTTGAAATAAAATTTGAATCAAATTGAATAAATAACGAATTCGAATTAAATTGAATAGATAACGAATTGAATTCGAATTGATTATAAAACGAATTTAATTTCCATTGAATATATAATAAATTTAATTCAAATAGAAAACGGAAATGAATTGAATATAAAACGATTTCGAAATGAATTGAATATAAAACGATTTCGAAATGAATTGAATATAAAACGATTTCGAAATGAATTGAATATGAAACGACTTCGAATTGAATGGAATAGAAAACCAATCTGAATTCGAATTGAATATATAACGAATTAAATTCGAATTGAATATATAATGAATTTGATTGAAATATATAACCAATTTGAATTGAATCGAATAGAAAATGAGTTGAATCGAATATAGAAAACCAATTTGAATTGGATTGAATTGAAAACGAATTTGATTTGAATCGAATTGAAAACGAATTCGAATTGAATTGAAAGCGAATTGAAATGAATTCAAATTGAATTGAAATTTGAATTGAATAGAAATGAATTTTAAAACGAATTTATAAGAAGAAAATTAATTTTGATTTGAATTGAAATAGCAGTTGAAATTGTTTTTGAAACAAATTTAAAAACTATTTATAAAATTCATTTTAAATAGAAATCGACGAAATATATATTATATATATAATATATATAATATAATGGCCTGAATAGAATGCGCCGCGCCGCGGCAGTTCGTGAATTTCGACCATTTATTTCAAACGGACATTACGGGAGATCCGACCGTCGGATTCTCCTAAAACCGGAACCGTTGGGTTCGTATCGAAAAGAGCTTTCTAACGAATATTTGGAATTTGAAATCTAATGGTTGGATTTGGAGATACGTCCAAATCAAATTCGAAAAAGGTCGCTGTAAGTGCAATTCGATGGCCGTTGATGGAAATCGACTGTACGGGCCTTGATAAAATTATTAAAAATAGTAATAATTTGTGTAAAATCATAAGAAATGATTTGGGAAAAATTGGGGTGAAAAACTCCATATTTGAGAAGATAAAAATGGATTTTTATCGAAATGAACTAGTTTTGAACTAAATTTAAAACCCAATTATTTTTAAATAAATAAATTAGATTTAAAAAGAGGTTTTAAATAATCGGAATTTCTAATATATTTGATTGGATTTGAAATGGGTTTATCGTGAACTGTGTTTTAAATAACACTAGTTCTTTAACCCGATAACAAATAGAATGTGATTTGGGTTTGTCGTGAACTGTGTTTTAAATAACACCTAGTTCTTTAACCCAGTAAAAGGAGTTTTAATGAATCTGTAATTAGATTGAAATGTGAATCTATAATCTAAATTATCAACTTTAGAAATGAGCGAGAATGGAGTATCGCCAGTTTTGCTCCAAAGCGATAGTTAAATCTTTAATTAGATTTGAACGTGAAATGGTAATTAATTTTACCAATAGCACCATGGTGTTAGATATGGAGTATCACCAGTTTTGCTTCATGGGATGAATAGGTTGGGATTGGGAAATAAAATACATAATTACTTCGGTGTGGTTCGCTAATCTCAACTAGTTCAGAAAACCATACTTTGGTTTGAAACGACATCAAAAGGATGATTAAAGGATAAATTTTAAAGAATTTATCTTGGATAAAATTAATGGGAACCTTTCCCTAAGAATGTGATTTCGTGAATAAAAAGGATATTCTGCATTGGAATGAGGCGTATGTTGTGTTTGTATAACATTTGTTTTTAATATACGCGGGTTGTTCGGAAAGGCCGGGTTTATACCCATTCTGAATAACCGATTCGACGATAAGTCGAAGATGAAGACGGTGGTCGAAGACCGAAGTCTTCACATCGTTTGGGTAATTGCTGACGATCCTGATTGGGCTGTACACCCAAGAGGATGTAAATAGTTGGTGGTCGTCCAGACGTACTTGGAGATGGATGGATATGCGAGGAAAGTGCCTCCGGTTTCGTTCAGACCCAGAACGGACTTGTAAATGGATTGTGTGTCTGACATTGGATTTTATTCTGTGTTGATTGATTTCTATTAAATATACATCTGTTTGGCGGCGAAGAATTTATTCTTTTGCTTAACGCCCTTCTCTGAGACGTACGAGCTCAGAGGTTGTATATCGATGGACATCAATCGCATGGCATGAATTGCCTGTGTGGCACACTGAGTTGCATAGATCAAGGCTTCTGTTGAAAAGCAAAGTCTTGTGGTTGATGATCAAAGCACGCCTACGTGGCAGCTTTGTGTATAGCGTGAATTCGCGAGCCTCACACCTCGGTATGAGTTAAAAACGGGATACGGACTGCAGGGAGAGCACGACGTTTCTTTCTAGCTTTGGTGGTGTCAGTGACTTACCAGCCCTGACATTTATATACTTTTCACCTATGTGGTTGTTGCAATGCGCCTCGATTATAGGTCTGTAAGGACCGGGAAACGTGTGTTCAGGAATAAATAATCCTCTAACGTAAGTGAGAACCGGCCCTGAAGCATCCAGGGGTTGCCCAGAGTGTGTAGCCCCGAGGCATTTGCTAGAGTGTCTCGAGCGCGGAGAGGAGCTTGCCCCTTGCCTCGACTCAAGACGGAAATCCAATTTCCAATACGTGTATTGCGGTTTTATTTGTAGAACTAGTATGGCGACATGATAGATGGTACCCATGCCGCCTATGATTGATATTTATGATTGAAATTGTTTTGACACTATACACTTATTATAGTATCAAATGATTCGTTTTAAACGTACCAAGCATGTTTGGCTATTATAAGGGAAAACCTTATCCTCCGGCTTGCGTTGCATTGTGTGATGGGACCTGGGTCTTATAATAGCTTCGTTTTTCGAAAAAGCATTGCGTTGTCTTTTCTATGCACTGGTATTCTTGGGTGGAAACCCGTTCCGTGTTATACGGCGTGGTCCCTTGAATTACTTTCTTTTAAAGTAAAGCTTTAAATAACTGTTTTTAGTTCTCACACCAGTCACATGACTGACCTGGAGTTTATTGTTTTGACCTAAACTCTGGGTGCCCCTATTTTCCGCACGGGCAGCTAGTAGTTTTGGTTTTGCAGATTTATATTCACAGGATCCTGGGTTACAGCTGGAATGATATCCGGGAAGCTCTGTATCCGTATATCACCTTCAGTTGTGCTTTGTATTATTCTTCCGCTGCTATGTAATTAATTGTAATCTCTGATATTTATCGAATGTAATTTATTCAATTATACTCTGTATATTCTTGTATCTGATGGAATTGTTGTAATAACAATGAAATGTTCTTCCGTCTACGTTCATTTGTGTGTTGTTCTCAAAGTATCCGCTCTTTCCTTCACGGGGAAGTAACGGGTTCTTACAGTGGTATCAGAGCTTTGGTTTACAGAGCTCGAGAACAAGACACATTAGAATCATACGAAAGAATTCATCAGATATTGGATTAGTAATATCCAATTAGAATGACTCGTTAGAGATAGGATCAGTAGTATCCTAAAACGAGTGTGAAGAGTATATTTTTCAAATCAAAACAATTTTTATTTTGGAAATTTAAACCATTTTATATGTTTGGTTATTTATTTACTTTGAACATGGACAATTCAATATATAAAGATTTTGCATATACGCGTCATGAACGTATATTCGAAGTTTTAATATATTGGATAGATATAGGGTTACACTCTGGTCGCCCGGAGATGATATTGATGATAGCGATCGCATCATCAATATTTATGTTCGTGTTACGAAGGTGTGATTTTCTATATATTTCCATTAGACTGGTGTGAGAACCAAAACTAATATAGCTAGAACACATTGTTGTGAATTGGCATCAAAAACATGATTTTCTGTATATGTATCAAAATTATCAATTTGAAACGTTAATCCACTAATTGATTGATGTTTGTGTTGTTTGGTTATTTGTTTGATAGTTTTGAACCATTATGCCTAATAGCATCAAATATTGAATTATATTGGAAATTGGTCGCATTTGCTTGTATATACATATACTTACATTGAACAGGTCATAGCAAGGAGGCTAGAGCAGAGAATAAAATTTGTTTGCCCGACAAATAGGTACATGTTTACTACATAATTTACTGTTTTGTTTGGGTGATGATGATTTTATGAGCCTATTGGCTAGCCGCTTGGCTTTTTCTTTTTCTTTTTGAGATTAGAAGGACCGGGGAAGCTATTTGAAATTCCCCGATGCTCCCGGTGCAGGGGAGGTTATGGCGAAATTTTTCGAAAATTTAGGGTGTTAGCCAAATTTTGTGAAATTTTGAAAATTCTCAGAAACTGAAAAGTTGGAGAATGCAAGCCAGATCGAACGTAGAGTTGATTAATCAAACCATTTTCGACTTTGTTCCTTTTCGGGGACGAAAAGTTTTAAGTGGGGGAGATTGTAATAACCCGGAAAATCTGAGCCAGTTTAAAATTTTTATTTTGGCGATTTTAGCGAATTTTGATTATTTAAAATAGATTATTTTAAATAAAATCGACGAGAAAATTTATTTTGAATATAATTCAATGTATATATTATATACGTCGTCGTTAGAATATAAATAATTATATATATATATATATATTTATAGAATTGAAAATGGCGTGGTAGTTCGATAATTCTATTCCAAACTTCAATTGAATGTACCGAGTGCAAAACAATCCGGATTTTAGTAAAACCAAAAACATTAGGATCTAATTGATAATATCTTTCCAACGAATCCGAAAAATCGAGATTTCATAGCGGGAATCAAAAGTTATGTCCAGTTGAAAATTCTTAATAGTCGCTATGGAATTCAAACCCTTAAAAATGGACATTTTGCAAACGACCTCGGATTTTGACGAAACCACTTTTGTTGGGTCCGTGATGTCCAATTATTGCTAGATTCCAAATTTCATAATTTTTTGAATCAATATGTGAGTGTGGCAAAGGAAAACGCGTTTGACCAGTTTCAGTTGATTTTAATCGACTGAAAATTGGCCATTTTTCAAACGGTCTCAGAATTCGACGAAACTAGTTTTGTTAGGACCGTATCGTTAATACGAAGCTAAAAAATATTTTTCTGGAATTTTTCTAGTTAGTATGTGACCCCGGTAATTTGAAATGTACGTTTAAAATTCAATATAGTGATTTAAATGTAAATTTAACGGAAACTGATTGTAATAGTCGAATCAGCTTGCGAAACATATCCCATTGTGTTCGGAATGGGGGTAAAATGCAATGGACGACAGGCGGTGGGCCTCGTTTCGAGTTCGTATGTAAAAGTCAACTTTTTGCAATTAAAATAATTAAAATAAATTAAAAATTAAATTTCTCTCTCCCTCCCCTTTAATCCTTCTGACCCCCCCTTATTCTTCGAATTCATCAGAATTAAAAAAAATAAAGAAGAAAAAAAAGGGGGACGGAGGAGCTCGTCGCTCCTCCGATGGAACCGCCACTACGCCATAGGGCGGCGCCGCCACCCTCTACCTCCGATCCCCTCCCCCTTACTCCGACCACTTCAAATCCCGCTCCTCCAGGCCGCGACCAAAGCCCTGAACCCCCCCGAAACCACCAGCCAATGCCTCCTCCAGCCTCTGACCCACCGCCGAGACGCCCTCCGACGCCCACCAGAGCCCAAACCCCCCTCCGAATCGATAACGCAGTAAGTTGTATTGATTTATTTATATTCGTTTTGTTTTATATTATTTTTATTCGGTAGGATTAGCATTATCTTGAAACTGAAGTTAGGGATGTCTGGAAAATGTAGATGGCGATGTTTGTTTTAAAATAGAATAGATTAGATTTTTAAAATTGATTAGTTTCTTTTTATATGAAAAGACGGTATTTTTAAATATGAAAAGACGAAATTTTGATATAAGTAGTGAAGTAAAAATATGATTTTTACTTCGATAAAAATATAATTTTTACAATATAGAAAGGTTAAAAATATGATTTTTATATTTTTAAAGTAATAACAATATGATTTTTATATTTTTAAAGTATTAAAAATATAATCTTCACTATATAGAAGTGATAGAAATATGATTTTTGTTTATGTAGAGAATTAGAAATATCATCTATATATGTGTAGAAAAATAAAAATGTGATTTTTATAGTGGTGAAATTGAAAAGGCGAAATCAATATTTTTGAAAAGGCGAAATCTATATTTTTGAAAAGGCGAAATCTTTATTTTTGAAAAGGCGAAATCTATATTTTTATAAAGGCGAAATCTATATTTTTGAAATGGAATTTTTATCTATATAGTAGCAATGTAAAAATAGAATTTTTATCCATATAGCATGATAGTAAAAATTCGATTTTTATATATTGAATAGCATAGTAAAAATTCGATTTTTATATATTGAATAGCATAGTAAAAATTCGATTTTTATATATTGAATAGCATAGTAAAAATTCGATTTTTACATATGTAGAGAATACGGGCAACAAAGATGACAAAAAGGCGAGAACGTTGAAGATTTCTATCAATGAAGTGCCGTGATGTTTGGATAGCTTTTGGTGAGAATTTCTCACCTTTCAATTTCTTTTTCTAGTTATATATATATACTAGGATGCAGACGGTGCTTAGTAGCACCCGACACAATCGTCCACAGACCATGGACTTGTTAGTTTGGTTGCATAAATTGGTTAGATTATTTGATTGAAATTGAATTGTTTGGTGAAATGAATGGACTTGATTGATGTGTGAATGGCGTGGGCCTTCACTAGACCGGGGATAAGGCTAGGCCTCGTCCCGTTTCTAGTATCGTGCCGTTATGCCGCCGAAATTTTCTAAAATACGTTAGAAAAATAAAAATATCATTTTATTTAAAGAATGAACTGAATAGAAATTCATAAGTTAAAATAAAATGTTAAAAATATAATTTTTAACGTGAATGTGAATAAATAAATATTCATTTACAAACCGGATGGTTTGTTTATGTACACCTATTTGAATGACATTGATTGGGTCGATAAATTTTACACATCGCCCAACTGCACAAATAAAATCTGTGTTTGATTGTTTGAAACCCCACACGAGTGTTGGGATGAAATATGAAGTTCACTCATCCTGATTGATTAAATATGTCGATCGATTGATTGACAGGCTGTTATAAGCGTTAGATATCTATATTTGATGCTTATACAGTGTAGTGCACTTTGGTTGATGGTTGATTATTTTTCAATGCTATTATATACATGAGTTGTATGAAAATCCATAAAATTAACGTTATATGGTGATTGATTGGGCCTCATTCCAATTTAGAAAGTAAAGAATATTATAAAATAAAGGTTCATGTGTTGACTGTACTCATCCGTTGAGATTAGTCATGTGTTGAACGTAATATTTTAATAATAAAATTTGCTTCTTTATCAATATAAAATAAAGGTTCATGTGTTGACTGTACTCATCCGTTGAGATTAGTCATGTGTTGAACGAAATATTTTAATAATAAAATTTGCTTCTTTATCAATATAAAATAAAGGTTCATGTGTTGACTGTACTCATCCGTTGAGATTAGTCATGTGTTGAACGAAATATTTTAATAATAAAATTTGCTTCTTTATCAATATAAAATAAAGGTTCATGTGTTGACTGTACTCATCCGTTGAGATTAGTCATGTGTTGAACGAAATATTTTAATAATAAAATTTGCTTCTTTATCAATATAAAATAAAGGTTCATGTGTTGACTGTACTCATCCGTTGAGATTAGTCATGTGTTGAACGAAATATTTTAATTATAAAATTTGCTTCTTTTTCAATATAAAATAAAGGTTCATGTGTTGACTGTACTCATCCGTTGAGATTAGTCATGTGTTGAACGAAACAATTTAACAAAAATAGTCACACGTGGACAGTACTCATTCGTCGAGATTAGTCGTGTGTTGACAAAAATAAATATTCATTTGTTGAATAGAATATTTGAAAATAGCAATATATGAAGCCGTGTTGGTTAGATTGACGCCATTTTGACGTGAACGATATTCATATCGATTTTATTAATTTTAAAATGAATATCGAAAAATGATTTCGAAATCGCATATTTTGAAATAAAATTTGAATCAAATTGAATAAATAACGAATTCGAATTAAATTGAATAGATAACGAATTGAATTCGAATTGATTATAAAACGAATTTGATTTCCATTGAATATATAATAAATTTAATTCAAATAGAAAACGGAAATGAATTGAATATAAAACGATTTCGAAATGAATTGAATACAAAACGATTTCGAAATGAATTGAATATAAAACGATTTCGAAATGAATTGAATATGAAACGACTTCGAATTGAATGGAATAGAAAACCAATCTGAATTCGAATTGAATATATAACGAATTAAATTCGAATTGAATATGTAATGAATTTGATTGAAATATATAACCAATTTGAATTGAATCGAATAGAAAATGAGTTGAATCGAATATAGAAAACCAATTTGAATTGGATTGAATTGAAAACGAATTTGATTTGAATCGAATTGAAAACGAATTCGAATTGAATTGAAAGCGAATTGAAATGAATTCAAATTGAATTGAAATTTGAATTGAATAGAAATGAATTTTAAAACGAATTTATAAGAAGAAAATTAATTTTGATTTGAATTGAAATAGCAGTTGAAATTGTTTTTGAAACAAATTTAAAAACTATTTATAAAATTCATTTTAAATAGAAATCGACGAAATATATATTATATATATTATATATATATAATATAATGGCCTGAATAGAACGCGCCGCGCCGCGGCAGTTCGTGAATTTCGACCATTTATTTCAAACGGACATTACGGGAGATCCGACCGTCGGATTCTCCTAAAACCGGAACCGTTGGGTTCGTATCGAAAAGAGCTTTCTAACGAATATTAGGAATTTGAAATCTAACGGTTGAATTTGGAGATACGTCCAAATCAAATTCGAAAAAGGTCGCTGTAAGTGCAATTCGATGGCCGTTGATGGAAATCGACTGTACGGGCCTTGATAAAATTATTAAAAATAGTAATAATTTGTGTAGAATCATAAGAAATGATTTGGGAAAAATTGGGTTGAAAAACTCCATATTTGAGAAGATAAAAATGGATTTTTATCGAAATGAACTAGTTTTGAACTAAATTTAAAACCCAATTATTTTTAAATAAATAAATTAGATTTAAAAAGGGGTTTTAAATAATCGGAATTTCTAATATATTTGATTGTATTTGAAATGGGTTTATCGTGAATTGTGTTTTAAATAACACTAGTTCCTTAACCCGATAACAAATAGAATGTGATTTGGGTTTGTCGTGAACTGTGTTTTAAATAACACCTAGTTCTTTAACCCAGTAAAAGGAGTTTTAATGAATCTGTAATTAGATTGAAATGTGAATCTATAATCTAAATTATCAACTTTAGAAATGAGCGAGAATGGAGTATCGCCAGTTTTGCTCCAAAGCGATAGTTAAATCTTTAATTAGATTTAAACGTGAAATGGTAATTAATTTTACTGATAGCACCATGGTGTTAGATATGGAGTATCACCAGTTTTGCTTCATGGGATGAATAGGTTGGGATTGGGAAATAAAATACATAATTACTTCGGTGTGGTTCGCTAATCTCAACTAGTTCAGAAAACCATACTTTGTTTTGAAACGACATCAAAAGGATGATTAAAGGATAAATTTTAAAGAATTTATCTTGGATAAAATTAATGGGAACCTTTCCCTAAGAATGTGATTTCGTGAATAAAAAGAATATTCTGCATTGGAATGAGGCGTATGTTGTGTTTGTATAACATTTGTTTTTAATATACGCGGGTTGTTCGGAAAGGCCGGGTTTATACCCATTCTGAATAACCGATTCGACGATAAGTCGAAGATGAAGACGGTGGTCGAAGACCGAAGTCTTCACATCGTTTGGGTAATTATTGACGATCCTGATTGGGCTGTACACCCAAGAGGATGGAAATAGTTGGTGGTCGTCCAGACGTACTTGGAGATGGATGGATATGCGAGGAAAGTGCCTCCGGTTTCGTTCAGACCCAGAACGGACTTGTAAATGGATTGTGTGTCTGACATTGGATTTTATTCTGTGTTGAT
The DNA here is from genome assembly GCA_030737875.1 of Allium sativum. NCBI lineage: Eukaryota > Viridiplantae > Streptophyta > Magnoliopsida > Asparagales > Amaryllidaceae > Allium > Allium sativum. The sequence continues at coordinate 176,632,440 of CM060912.1, forward strand.
TGATTTCTATTAAATATACATCTGTTTGGCGGTGAAGAATTTATTCTTTTGCTTAACGCCCTTCTCTGAGACGTACGAGCTCAGAGGTTGTATATCGATGGACATCAATCGCATGGCATGAATTGCCTGTGTGGCACACTGAGTTGCATAGATCAAGGCTTCTGTTGAAAAGCAAAGTCTTGTGGTTGATGATCAAAGCACGCCTACGTGGCAGCTTTGTGTATAGCGTGAATTCGCGAGCCTCACACCTCGGTATGAGTTAAAAACGGGATACGGACTGCAGGGAGAGCACGACGTTTCTTTCTAGCTTTGGTGGTGTCAGTGACTTACCAGCCCTGACATTTATATACTTTTCACCTATGTGGTTGTTGGAATGCGAGGCGCCTCGATTATAGGTCTGCAAGGACCGGGAAACGTGTGTTCAGGAATAATTAATCCTCTAACGTAAGTGAGGACCGGCCCTGAAGCATCCAGGGGTTACCCAGAGTGTGTAGCCCCGAGGCATTTGCTAGAGTGTCTCGAGCGCGGAGAGGAGCTTGCCCCTTGCCTCGACTCATGACGGAAATCCAATTTCCAATACGTGTATTGCGGTTTTAATTGTAGAACTAGTATGGCGACATGATAGATGGTACCCATGCCGCCTATTATTGATATTTATGATTGAAATTGTTTTGACACTATACACTTATTATAGTATCAAATGATTTGTTTTAAACGTACCAAGCATGTTTGGCTATTATAAGGGAAAACCCTATCCTCCGGCTTGCGTTGCATTGTGTGATGGGACCTGGGTCTTATAATAGCTTCATTTTTCGAAAAAGCATTGCGTTGTCTTTTCTATGCACTGGTATTCTTGGGTGGAAACCCGTTCCGTGTTATACGGCGTGGTCCCTTGAATTACTTTCTTTTAAAGTAAAGCTTTAAATAACTGTTTTTAGTTCTCACACCAGTCACATGACTGACCTGGAGTTTATTGTTTTGACCTAAACTCTGGGTGCCCCTATTTTCCGCACGGGCAGCTAGTAGTTTTGGTTTTGCATATTTATATTCACAGGATCCTGGATTACAGCTGGAATGATATCCGGAAAGCTCTGTATCCGTATATCACCTTCAGTTGTGCTTTGTATTATTCTTCCGCTGCTATGTAATTAATTGTAATCTCTGATATTTATCGAATGTAATTTATTCAATTATACTCTGTATATTCTTGTATCTGATGGAATTGTTGTAATAGCAATGAAATGTTCTTCCGTCTACGTTCATTTGTGTGTTGTTCTCAAAGTATCCGCTCTTTCCTTCACGGGGAAGTAACGGGTTCTTACACCCGAACTCAACATATTTCAACTCTTAGTCGTTTAAAGCCTATTTTATATAATTAGGCCCACAACTAATTTATTATTGAAATAAATTAAAGCTGAATAAGAAAGACGAAGAAAAACAGAAAAGAAAATCGAATTACGTTCTCTCACGAGTCCTAATATAACTATTTCCTCTGATCGTTTAACCTAGGCTCTGATACCAAATGTAACACTCCACACCTTTCTAAGCCCAAATTTCGACAATCGAAAGATGAACCCATCCAAGCATGGAGTGTATATGTTGTACCTGTAAATAAATGCACATGAGCATAATAATAGTACAATAAGAAAACTCACAGCGGTAGGATAAACTAGTATTAACTCAGGTAACTACCTTATTCAAAGCAAGTTACTTTGCCAATACTAAGCATGAGAGGGAACGAGAACCGAAAGCCAAACTTAGACACCTGTGGGAACCCGACCTTCTCTAGAAAACCTGAGTAGTTGTAATGAGGAGAGGGTCAGAACAACAAAATTCTGGTAAACGGGAAATGTACAACACAGATTATAATGCACAGATGCATCCCGTTTGGTTCAACCCAAAAAGTATGCCTACCAAGGTTAGCGATTCTAGCCTAACCTTGTAGATGTTTACGCACGACTCAAACTACCCTTCCTAAGGTGGACTTTCCTAAAATATGATGCCAATGACTTAATAACGTAACCCACTTTGTCCTAACAGGGAAAGGTATTAAAGGCTAATGGGGGCGAACTTAATAATCTTCGCGTATAGTCTTCTTCCTTGAGTCTTAAGTGGCTTGGTTTGTGGAGTCCACCTAGAAGTAGGTCTTTTAGTTTATGGGTATTAAATGGCGTGTGTGTAGGGCCAACTCAAACCTGGAAACTAAAAATATCAGATATGTCTACCTATCCTACTGGAAGCAGTAAGCGACTAAGGAGATTATGCAATAAGGTCAGTTAGATGGTATAGCGAGCGATAAAATACCATCTCTCACCTTACGCGGGCAAAAGTATATGCAAGAATGACGGAAGCCTTAAGTAGTAGGGACCGTAGCTAGTGCCATCTAGTTTATGTTAACGTTAAACAAATTATCAAGGAATAACAAGTGACATATCTATCATTGATAGTGAGGCATTAAATGACAAAGGATGGGTGAATAGTTAGGGGTCTATCCTCGATTAAATAACCAATCATGATCTGGTATAAAGGCTTCACATATATGTGCGTAAACGTTCTACCTTCTGTTTATTTCCTTTTCACGGAAATACTATACGCACACGATTAATTATTGTCACGGGTTTCTATGGTTAATAAATATTTCGAATCACTAACCTAATAAGTCCAATTTTATTTAAATTATAAGTTCTGTATTAACTAACGTAAATAAGGGAAGCTATTTACTTTAGGATATTTATTTAATTATTTCCCAATTGGCCTTAGTATTTAAACAATAATCAATAACCATTAATCCCCTTTTACACCATTTAGTTTTATTCATGAGTTTATTGCCATTTATGACCCTAATGGTCATATTTTCCTAGGGCAACCATTTACACTGGGTATCCTTATTTTATCAGTCCCGACGTATTTATTTGTTGTACCCCAACAGACAATTACTATTCTTATTTATTTATTTATTTATTTGTTGCCTGTTATATATATATATATATATATATATATTTGTGCACCAGATCTCTCACATTAAGTTGACCACTTTTGGATATTGGATTTGCCGTTCGGTTTCGGGCAGACATCTACCACAAGCTGATCTTAACCTCATGCCTTAGTACATTTATATTTAATCCTTAGACCCCACACATTAAGCTTACTACCTGTGGATGCTGGATTTGTCGGGTGGTTCCAAGCTGACTTCTACCACAAGTTGAGATTTACCTCATGTCTAATGCGGTTATAATTCAAATTCCCTAATTGGGATTTACAACATTAATCCTAATCAATTTAGGAATTATAACCATTATTTTATTATATTCACTTTTCCCTAATCAACATCGGACACACTTGTTACTTATTGATTTGTGGCCCTATTTATAGCAATTAATTTTATTGATTGCTACGATGGTCACCATAACTATATTAATTAAATATGAATTACGTTTACATGTATAATTCCATAATTGAACATCGTTCAAGCATTCAAACATTCAATACAATGTATATTTTACCGTTTTACGCAAATTTGGACGGATAATGTATATATTTGTATTTTCACGCATTAACGTAGTTATTTTCTTTATTATTATTTTAAATTAATTTAATAATTTGGTTTTATCGATAACCAAACATTTCTTTTTGCATTCAATCTTGCCAAAGGGTTCCAATCTTACAAAAAGACCTTAGCTATAATTATGGTAAGCTATGCCTGATTAGGCATATTTCAAATTCATAAGAAATATATATATGTTTATATATTTTTAAAATAGTTGATGCTAACTATGCATAAATATGTATATTTATATTTATACATATGTTTGCACCACTTTTCCCCTTTTCAATCTTTTTGTCATATCTCTTGTGAATTCAAAATAACATCTTTTCGTTCAAAAAGAGGAAAATGACATATTTACAACGACTAAGCCAAAAGCCAACAACATTGAATGCAAACATACATATTTCTTTTAAAATCATAATCACAAAATTCACCATTGTACCCTTTTACCCAAATTAAAACAATTTATCATTCAACACTGAAAATAGAGATATGGAATATAACTATATCTAAATGGTGTTTAATGGGACTGATTTCTAGATCTATAGTGCTTTGCAACATCCACAATACATTTTACAACATAATTTGTAGGAAATATGTATGAACAAATTTAGGAATCCTACAATTGCCTAACCACAATTTGCAATTTACAAGCCTTGACAATATTTACTCGCAGATCTATTTGGTATCAGTTCATATACAACAAATTTATGAACAGATCTGATAAAAATAGGCATATATTCTGAGATCTAATTCAAACGAGATAGATATGTTATTATAACACCATATATAAATTTCCCACTCACCTTAAAGCACCCAAATCCAAGGTTTAAATTTTTTAGGCCTGCAATTCCATTGAATCTACAATTTATCTTAATAGGGCAAAATTTCAGATCTGTAGATGTGTAAGAAAATAGGAAGAGAGGAGAGAATCTGATTTGAAGCGTCAATTCACATTCTTTTCCATTGAATCTGATTATCCTCTCAATTCTATATGATTTATTGTATATGAATATATTTTAAATTAATAAATTTGGTTAGAAGAGGGAGGAAAATGGCAGACCTTCGCTGCTGCCCACAAATTTATGTGGAATAGAATGAGGCCTTACCCCTTTATTTGTAGAAGTGGAATTAGCCTTGAACCGTTAGATTCATTTTAGTTATATTCGTCCATCTGTTTAATAACATGTTAAAAATCTAACCTTATTAACCCTAGTCGTCAATAGGCGTTCTGACGCACATTGGATCGACCGTCGGTCGACTGCTAGGGTTGACCGCTTGGGTCGTCAGTTTCCCAGTAAGGCTAGTTAAATAAGGTATATAATATTTAATTATACTAATTTATTTATTTTTTGTCCGTTGTTGTATTTTGTTCATAACTCCACACATGAAAGTCGTCACTCCACACATTAAAGTTGACCAGAATTTCGAGATGAACGCATCGATTAAAGTTTCGTGGTCGAATTACATCGGTTGTAGAAATTCCTATTTTCTAAATTCTAATAATTAATTCATATTGCCAAAATTCTGGGTTGTTACAATTCTGCATAAGACGGACTTCAAGATCTCGCTTCAACGGGATCCACCATGGGAACTTGGTGAATTTTACTTTGAAGCAGATAGATTTCTATCGGAAGAGGATGCCAAAATCTATAAGAAAAATTATCAAGGTTAACATGGTTAAGAGCGAAGGAACATCCGAGTCTGGCAAGGATAAAGGCAAAGGAAGAATTTTGTTTGGAAACAATCGAAATACTTAGCAATGGAGGGAACCCAAATTCCCTTTATACATGGAACTTACTTCTTCTTTGGAGAAATTTATCTAGATGTTCACCCAACTGCTCCCTTCATGAAGCCTCCCAGAAAGGAGCCAACTCAAAAGGAAAGAGACTCTGGTAGACATTGTTTATTTCATGAGCTTGATGGCCATAACATAAACGACTGTAGACATCTTTGGGATATGATTGAAGAGTGTGTCAAATGTGGTGAGCTAGAACAATATTTTAGAAATCAGGTTGCGGCTGCGGAACAGGCACAATTGCCTGCTCCAACTCGGAATAGGGACAGGTCAAAACGTGGCCCAAGTGGATTGGTTATCCATTGATGTAGAATTCTCTGGATTCATGTCTTTAGGATTTTGGTTGTTTAGTTTCTGTCTTACTGGCACTTAGGTTTTATCTCCTGGCATTCTAATCTTCCATCTTATGTATTCCGTCTCTCTGCCTTTTCAACTTTTGGATATGGCTCTCTGGATTTCTGGCTTTTGGATTTTGGTTACTTGGCCATTAGGATTTGGGCTTTTGTACTTTGATTGTACGGGGCTTTTAGATATTGTTTCTTTGTTTTTCTGGTTATTTGTATTCGAATGGCTAAGTCTGCCTGCCCATGTACGTGAATCAATGAGATCCCTATGCATGCTCTTTGCAGATGATAAGCCATTCGCCTCGTAGTTAATGGATTTGTAATCAGTTAATCTGGATTTGGAATTTGAATGGCTAAGTCCGCCCACCCATGTACGGAAACCGACGAGTTCCTAAGCACGTCCTTTATGGACAAAAAACCATCCAATATCTTTCACTTAATGAACTTGTATTCCAAAATGGCTAAGTCGGCTCACCCACGTACGGGGTTAGGACTTAACCCATAGGTGTGCTTTTTGCCCAGCGATAAACTGTTAGGTTTTCTTTCAGTTTTATTAAAAACTTAGAACTTTTCAAAAACTCTAATAAAATTACTTTGCTTGTATGGACTATGCTTGTGAAGTATGAAATCAGAAATTGGAATTTATAACTTTAAGGATTTGGTGACTACGGACTATGCTCATCAGGTATAAAACAAGTCCCTAGGTAAGGACTTCGCTTGGGAAGAGCTGGGTTGTCTTGTCACTATTAGATTTAGATTAACCCTAGAGGTGGAGTGAATAAGACTTATTGGAGTTTTACAAAATATTAAAATTATATCACAACATAGATTGTAATGAAGAGAATAAACGCATCAAGTAAAAAACATAGATTTTACCTAACTTTGGAAAACCTTGCCTACCACTACATTCCATAGATTTCTACTAGGTATTAAAACAGATCGCGCTTACAAAACCCTATAAACTTGCAAACCCTGCTCCTATTCTAATCCTATGCTCAAAACTCTAGACTAATAATTATCCCCAAGATCAGATTTTCTTTGAATTACAAACCTGTAATCCGTAAACCCTAACTATAAATCCTATAGCTAGTAAACCCTAGTTTTATCGAGTTTTATAGACAAACTAGAAAATTGAAGGAAGAATACAATTGAAAAATAAAAAACAAAATAATATAAAAAAATGGAAGACCCCCGTTATAAAATATATAACGCACACCTTTTATTTCCTCTGTAAAAACTTTGTCTTTATAATGTCGGCCGATATAAAAGATTAGGTTTTCACTATTCTCCCCAAATCACAATTTCTGGAAATTTGAAGAAATCGTTCCTCTGATGCTTTGATTCTTATCGATACTCTTGATCAGTGATTCAGGCTCTCGATCGAAAACGTGAGTTCTCTGAATTTATTTTTGATTTGCTTTCGAATTGTTGATGCTTGGTTTTTGATACCAGCCTATGATGAATTATGTGCTTAATATAGGGTTATAGAAAACCCTAAATTCCTCTGATTTCCACGAATGATATTGATCAGATTGTTGCGTGATTTTCTCTTGCATGATTGTCCCTCATTGTTTCCTTATTCGAATTTCTGGAAAAAAATGTTGAAAACTTGCCATATTTATATATTTGAAAGCTGGACATAAATCACTGTTAATCCAGAAAATAGTTGACAATTTCTTACCATAAAAAAATGGGATGCATTTTTTTAGAAAACAAATAAATATGTTTTCATTGCCCTTGCGTGATTTTTGAAATGTATGAAAAAAAATCTTTCTAAAGATACTAAGAGAAATTCAGGAAACAATAAAATTGTTTTCTTGCCAAAATTATTTGCAAATTTTCTTAAAGGAAATTGTGCCTAAAAAATTGCATGCTGAATTCTGTGAATTGAAATCTTGTGAAATTGCACTGCTGTATTCTTTCCAAAAAATCCACTGTGTTTGAAAACTGGAAACATGTATTGCCAGATTTCAAAACAATACTTTCCTGGAAAAAATTGATTTGTTTCTTGCCAAACTTTGTGCTTGCTGAAATGAATCCATTTTTGTATCCCACTGTGGATTTCCAAAAAAAAAGTTCGAGCATTTATTTGGCACTTTGAATTTGTATATACTACACATGAAGTTGTTGCACTGTCCATTGTTTAATTTGCCCAGTTGTGTATTTTAACACATGCACTGTTCAATTGTGTATGTACTGAACAGGTGTGTACACTCTTGTACTACTGCTGTGCATTGTTTTTTGACTTGTTCCATGCATATATACTCAATGATTTGCTTCACTGTGTCTTTCTTTTGAACTGCACACATTTTCTTGATCACTAGATATTGTCATGTCGTGTACACCAATGTGTGTCTTGATTTTCTTGCCACGCTGCTTTGAATTCATCAGCTGTGCGCTTGCTCTTTCGGATACTTGCTCGAGCTTGATTGGGATGTTTTGCACACTCCTAATAATGCTGCACTTGTTTGGGCTCTATACATACATACATATATATATACACACACACACACAAACATGTGTGTATATATATATATATATGTGTGTGTGTGTGTGTGTGTGTTCATGTTTGCACATGAACTCATGCCGTATCATGTATATCTATACATATAAGCTGTGTGTGTACATGGCTTTGTTGTGCATTGACTTGTGCACAATTGTCTTTGAATTGTTGCATTGTGGAGTGTTTTGTTGCATGGACTATTTTAAACTATCATGTACTCGAGCTGGCTATGCATTTGTACATGTGAGAATTTACATGCATGCATAAGCCTAGATATGCTTTGTCGCTTCATTTTGAATTTGAGCTGATCCGTGTATATATATATATGTGTGTGTGTGTGTGTGCGTGTGTGTGCGTATATATACACACACATTAGTGGCTTTGATTCATCTTGATTTGACTTGCTTTGTTCCATCATGATTTCTTTTGAGCATGTGTATTCTTGCCTGAACTTGCCATTGGAATTTGTTAGTCTGTCTCAACTCATATGCGTGCATGGGTTGTACCATGTTTTGCTGGTTCATTTTTCTTGTTGGTCATTTTAAAATTGTACCATCCAATTTAACTTTGTTATCCATTGTGTACTGTTATGGCTTGAACCTTGTTTGGCCATCTTTTTATATTGCTTCACTCCTATGCATTGTTGTATATACACACTTCCTTGTCATGCTTCAATGGATATATGTGTATATACATACACATGTATGTGTATACATGTATCGTGCACATGCAGTTTATATATGTGAGCACTAGAAATACTGTCTACCTTGTGGTATTTACAGTGAATTACTGTGAATATCACAAGCTATTTAGACATAGATGGAAATATATCCATATCAGATCATGTCATGAAATATGATGAGAAACACACAAAAATTATGAGGAGAATAAATTTTAAAGTAAAATTATATCTGCTAGAATTTAAAAATATTTCGTTGTAGATTACTGTAAGTGTTTTTGTGACAGGTAGGTAGAAGACTGGACCGGCAGTGAAATAGTGAAGACATGTATTGAGTGTCAGTTAGTGTAAGAAAATATGTAACTGAGTGATAAAGAGAAATGTAATGAGGCAACAGTGTATACGAATGAGTGACTGTATAACTAAGTGTTGTAGTGAGTAACAATGTAACAAATGAAATTGAATGACTGTATTACAGTGAGATGTACAAATAATGGAGTTATAAATTTGTACTATTCAGATGTAGTAATAAAATATTATATTTAAGTAAAATACCGTTTGAATATTTAAACTCTTGTACAGTAGTATTCTATTTAAATATAAATATTTAATTTTGTCTATGATGTAGTAGAATAGTACAATAGTAAACATATTTATAATATATATATATATGTGTGTGTGTGTGTGTGTGTGTTATCATCAAACAAAAATCATAGAATTGTTATATACAACAATCTCCCCCTTTTGATGATGACAAACAAATAATAAGAATTTGAATATAATAAATGTGTTTGACAGTGAATTGTTGAACTCCCCCTATATGTGTGATCCCCCTATGTGCATGATTGAAAATAATAAATAAATTTAAATTTCAATATTTAAATATTCATAACATATTCACTCATCGATCAAAATCTTAACCCATTCCCCCCTTTTTGTTATCATCAAAAGGAATCAGACATGAAAATAATGATGAAAAATTGACTAGAATTATACAATCAACTTAAGAGAGAGATTTGTCATCATAAATCTCATTCAATCAAACAAAAATAATAATATTTTAAGAACTTGTTGCAAATTTCACATTGTAGAACGAAGGATTTATGATGAAATTTATATAAGTATAGATTTTTAAAATATATGATCTAATAATTTTCGAATAGAATTTTTATAAAAAAATAAGCACAAAACAGTGATGGATTTAGACTACGATTATAAATTCAAATTAATTGATGTAATCAAATAATCTCAAATCCCAACGACTATCAATCAACAAATCATAATATATCATAAATATTAACACATTTCATAGATAGAAAAATGGATTGACAGGTTAGCTTTTACACACAAAGGAGGATTTCATATAGAATTTTGTTTATTTAATTTCCTTTTTTTCTTTTCTTTTTATTTTAAGAGCACACTAACTACGCATAACCAGATCTTGGATTTTTAAATGAGGTCAGTCGAATCTTAAATTATAAGTAATCTCTTAGCCATGCATGACTAGAGCTTGGATTTTTAAATAAGGTTAAAGAAACACTTATGTATATTATATTTTTATCATTTTCTTTTTCAAAAACTCCTCAGCATATAAAACCAATATGGATGATAGAAATATGGTAGGTACAGAAATTATTATGGAATAAATTTCTAAATTAATCATATTATGAAATATGCTCAACAGCACCGGGATCTTTGAAAATTATCAATCATCTCTATTTCTAAAAAAATAATACAGACATATTTCCATCACAAATTTGAAGGTGTATATTCATACGATTATTTTAAAAATATTAAACTCTCCACATTAATATAAAATCATGATGGATGGCAGAATGATGGTAGATAAAGAATATGTTTGTGAAATAAGTCCCAATTCAAAGATATTAATAAAACCAGTTCAAAACATCATGAGAATTTAAATAGAATTTCCTCTTATTATGAAATATACTGTAGTCATAACTCATCACAATTTCAAAAATATGACAATAATTTTGATGAATTCTAAATACAAATCAATTTGGTTATTGTTTTCAATTTCTGAGTAAATAATTAATAATTGATTTTAAAATTGAAAAACAATTACAAGAGAGATTTGAAAGATCTATACAGTTTTAAAATCAGTTTAAATCAAATCAATCAAAAATAGATGAATGTGAAAAAATTTCAACCACTTGTTATCTCCAATAACGGGGATTTTAATACCAACCTGGTCGCTAACAAAGGTAACTCAGACACTGATTTTACATCCTGTCCAAGCCACTTGGAGTTCCTAATCATCCATAGTGGCAGTCCAAAGAATTTCAAAAAAAATTCTAAGCAAGCCCAAGCGTGAATATCCAATTACCAAAACCAAGCAGACACATCTAACAAGACATTATCAGAGCGGTAGAACAATATGTTTCAGACCAAGATTCTCAAGGGAAAAAAATTCCACAACTAATTCTAACAAGCATAAGAGACAGATCAGAGACGCACAAGAGAATTTTTCAGAATATTTACATCAAGCATGAGAAATAATTCATGATCCAAAATTTATAACAGTTTATTTGAAATCACTTGCATAGATGTAAATTTTGAGATACAATGATTCAATCACACAAGATTATTAATTTCAAATCTAAGAAGTGTGTGAGATTCAAAATATCAAAAATTTCAAATGATTTCAAACAATCAAATATCTAAGTCAGTTGATCATGAATAACAATGAATTTCAAGATGCAACATAATGATTCAAGTCAAAAGTTTTTCAATTCGGGAATAATCAAGCCAATCCAAAAATCAATGAAATTATCACAACTGAAAAATAGTAGTGTGCTGCAATGAGTGTAAATTTTCAAGCCTTTCCAAAATGAATTAAAAGAAAACTCAAAACAACAAAGATGTGTGAAATTTCAATATTTTTTCAGATCTTCAAAAAAAAAAAAAATAGAATTCAAATTAACAGTATTCAAGACATGATAAGAATGCTTCAACATTGTTAGGAATTCAGAAAACATAAAAGAATTAAACTTCAAAATAATTATAGAAATTTACAATTTTAAATTCAAGATCTAGAAAACATTATAACATCAGAATTTTATACAAATGAAGCAAATTTCCATAAAATCATGAATTCTGCAATTTGAAGTAAAGAAAGCACAAGAAGGAAAAAAATGTAGTAGTGACAATACAAATCAGCTTAATCAAGGACAAAAAATAGATGGGATAGAAGGAGAAATAAAACAAATAAAAACACAAAGTATTAACAGAAATGAGTTTAGAGATCATACATGATTCACAGTAGACATTGTGGATCTCCAACTCGACAACCTTGGCTGAGGAACTTATATCGAATAGCTTCAATTCAAATATGGAACTGTCATCGATTCTTCTAGAAGGTCGTTCCTCAGCCAGCCTCTGGTACCTAAGAATTTAGGTGATCAAGTGATTTAACAAAATTTGTAAAACCATTCAGAAATGTGTTCATGATTTTAGGTACCCAAACCTGTTTGTATAACAATCCATTTGAAATTACTTTTGTACCCTTAGGAACCCAAATCTGTTTGAATTTAGTCAAGATCATTTTATTTCCATTTGGGATCCAAGACTGTTTAAATGGTTTGTTACCAAACAAATTCTCATTTCGTTTATGATTCAAAAATCCTTTGAAATTATCAGAGTTTAAAATTTTAAAACGATCTTTTCCAAAGCAATTTGAAGGACTTTTGGAACCGTTTGAATTCTGGTTTTCAAAAACAATATTTTTCCCAAAACCGAGACATCATTTATTTCCAATAGAAACTTTGTTTTGCAACAACATATTCAACGATTTCCCCATTACAAAATTTATCCGAAGTTGATTCTAATCATTGAATTTTGGATTTAAGATCGCTGTTTTCTTTTATTAAGTCTGAACAACGATTACTAGTGATCTTCTTTTCATTGTTATATTGTTTAAAAAGCACATTTTCATTTTCAAAAATTTAATTTTGGCTTGGGACTAAGAGATTTCAAATTCAAAATGTTTTTGCTTTTCAAACACACATTTTTCAAAATTCTTGAATTTCTCAATTTCACTTTCAAGTTCTTTCAAGATAGATTAAGTTTTAGAAAATTTTACTTCTAAAAAATTTCAAGTTTGGAATTTTCAGATGTCTTAAAAATATCCAATTCCTTTTGTAGAAAATTGTTCGAACATAATAACTTAATCTTGTTCTCTTTTAAGATCATAATTTCATTCTCAAGCTTTTGAATATTTTTATTGAGATGAAAAAGATTATTTCCTAAATTCAAACAATTTTTGCAATTAGAATTTTCAGATTTCTTGATGGTTTCAAGCTTTAATTCACAAACCATTATTTTTGTCAATCAACTCAAGATTTTTAGATTTCAGAGTTTTATTTTTCCGTTGGAGTTTATCAACAGAATAAGTTAAATCAATACACATATAAACTAAATCTTCATATGAGAAATTTTCTGTCTCAATGTCTGTTGAGACTCCATTATCTGATCTATCCGATTTTTCTTCTGTTTCTCCTTTTAAGCATATATTTGAATCTGAGTTGACCTTCTGGGGTTTTGAGCTGCTGTCGTCAATTCTTACATACTTCGTATTGAGAGTATTCCAGATTTCATGTGCAGTCAAATAATGGAGATATAGTTATGTTGGTCATCGTCAATATAAGAATATAAATATAAGTAGCACGAGAATTAAATCCAATGTCATTCCTATCGACCATATCATACCCACTAATAACATTATCCCAACATTTAATATTAATAAATTTTAAATAGGATTCCATTTCTGATTTCCTATTTAAAAAAGTTGTACCATTAAAAATAATTGGAATATGACTGGGCTGACCCTCATTGGATTGATGACTAGGAAACAACATGACTCTAGAGTTAATGAAAAACCTGCTTTGATACCACTTATTAGATTTGGATTAACCCTAGAGGGGGTGAATAACATTTATTGGAGTTTTATGAAATATTAAAGTTATATCACAACACAAATTGTAATGGAGAAAATAAATGCAGAAAGTAAATAACACAGATTTTACCCAGCTTCGGCAAACCCTGCCTACTATTGCATTCTCAAGATTTCTACTAGGTACTAAAACAGATCCCGCTTACAAAACCATGTAAACTCGCAAATCCTGCTCCTATTTTAATCCTACGCTTAAAACCCTATACTGATCTTTATCCCCAAGATCATATTTTCCCCGAATTACAAACCTGTAATTTGTAAACCCTGACTATTAATCCTATAGCTAGTAAACCCTAGTTTTACAGACAAACTAGAAAACTGATGGACAAATACAACTGAAGAATAAAAACAAAACAATACAAAAAAATGGAAAACTCCCCATCATAACAAAATATATATCCAGCCTCTTTTATTTCCTTTGTAAAAGCTTTGTCTTCGTAATGTCGGCCAATCTAAAAGATTAGGGTTTTCACTATTCTCCCTAAATCACAATTTCTGGAAATTTAAATTAATCGTTCCTATGATGCTTTTATTCTTTTCGATGCTCTTGATCAGTGACTTGGGCTCTCGATTGAAAACGTGAGTTCTCGGAATTTAATTTTGATTTGCTTTCGGATTGTTGATGCTTGATTTTCGATACTTGTGTATGATAAATTGTGTACTTTATATAGGGTTATAGAAAACCCTAAATTCCTCTAATTTCCATGAATGATATTGATCTTATTGTTGCGTGATTGTCCCTCTTTGTTGCCTTGTTCAAATTTCTGGAAAAAATGTTGGACACTTGCCATATTTGTATATTTGAAAGATGGACATAAATCTTTGTTAATCTAGAAAACAACTGATGATTTCTTACCATAAAAAAGGGGATGTAATTTTCTAGAAAACAAATAAATATGTTTTCACTGCCCTTATGTGATTCCTGGAATGTATATAAAAAATCTTTCCAAAGATACTAAGAGAAATTCAAGAAACAATAAAATTATTTTCTTACCAAAACTGTTTGCAAATTTTCTAGAATGAAATTGTGCCTAAAAAATTGCATGCTGAATTCTGTGAACTGTAATCTTGCTAAATTGCATTGTCGTATTCTTGCCAAAAATTCCACTGTGTTTAAAAACTGGAAACATGTATTGCCATATTTCAAAACAATACTTTCCTGAAAAAAATTGCTTTGTTTATTGCCAAACTTTATGCTTGTTGAAATGAATCCATTTTTGCATCCCACTGCGGAATTCCTGAAATAGGTCGAGCATTTATTTGGCACTTTGAATTTGTGTAGACTGCACATGAAGTTGATGCACTGTCCATTGTTTAATTTGCCATGTTATGTATTTTGACACTTGCACTGTCCAATTGTGTATGTACTGAACTTGTGTGTATACTCCTGTACTACTGCTATGCATTGTTTTTGACTTATTCCATGCATATATACTCACTGATTTGCTTCACTGTGTCTTTCTTTTGAACTGCACCCATTTCCTTGATCATTGGCTGCTGCCATGTCATGTACACCAATGTGTGTCCTGATTTTCTTGCCACGCTACTTTGAATTCATCAGTTTTGCACTTGCTCTTGTTGATACTTGCTCGAACTTGATTGAGCTATTTTGTACGCTCGTGATAATGCTGCAATTATTTGATCTCAATGCATATATATATATATGTGTGTGTGTGTGTGTGTGTGTGTGTGTGTCTTCATGTTTGCACTTGAACTCATGCTGTATCATGTATATTTGTACATAGCAGCTGTGTGTGTACATGGCTTTGTTGTGCATTGACTTGTGAACAATTGTCTTTGAAATGTTGCATTGTGAATGTTTTGTTGCGTGGACCATTTTAAACTGTCCTGTACTCGAGCTGGCTACGCATTTGTACATGTGACAATTTACACGCATGCTTAAGCCTGGATATGCTTTGTCGCTTCATTTTGAATTTGAGCTGAACCATGTATATTTATATATAGTGGCTCTACTTCATCTTTATTTAACTTACTTTGTTCCACCATGTTTTCTTGAGCATGTGTATTCTTGCCTGAACTTGCCACTTGAATTTGTTGGTCTGTCTCAACTCATATTTGTACATGGGTTGCACCATGTTTGCTGGTTCATGTTGACATGTTGGTCATTTTAAAATTGTACCATCCAATTTAACTTTCTTATCCACTACGTACTACTATGGCTTGAACCTTGCTCGACCATCTTTGTGTATTGCTTTACTCTAATGCATTGTTGTATATACACACTTCCTTGCCATGTTTCAATGGCTTGTTGCTGAGTTGCCTCAACCATGTTGCCACCATTGTTTCTTCCGTGTATATACACACATACATACATATATACATACAAACACTCATATATATATGTGTGTGTGTGTATTTATGTGTGCACTTGCACTGCATTTCTTGGTTCATGCCCACTCATTGATATTTGATCGTATTGCCCTTGCACAGAAATATATGTGTATATATACACATGTATGTGTATACATGTATCATGCATGTGCAGTTTATACATGTGAGCACTAAAAATACTGTCTACCTTGTGGTTTTACAATGAATTATTGTGTATATCACAAGTTGTTTAGACACAGATGAAATATATGCATATCAGATCAAGTCATGAAATATGATGAGACACACAAATTTTTTAAGGAAAATAAATTTTAAAATAAAATTATATCTGCTAGAATTTAAAATATTTTGTTCTAGATTACTATGTGTGTTTCTATGACAAGTAGGCAGAAGAATGGACTGACAGTGAAGAAGTGAAAACAAGTATTAAGTTTCAGCGAGTGTAAGAAAATTTGTAACTGGGCGACAAAGAGAAATGTAGTGTGGCAACATTATATATGAATGAGTGACTGTATAACCGAGTGTTGTAGTGAGGAACAATGTAACAAATGAAATTGAAATTGAATGACTGTATTACACTGAGATGTACAAATAGTGGAGTTATAAATTTGTACTATTCAGATATAGAAATAAAATATTATATTTAAATAAAATACTATTTGAATATTTAAACTCTTGTACAGTAGTATTCTATTTAAATATAATTATTTAATTTTGGCTGTGATGTAGTAGAATAGTACAATAGCAAACACATTTATAATTATATATATGTTTGTTATCATCAAACAAAAATCATAGAATTGTTATATACAACAGTCAGGACTTGGCAAGATTGCTCGGTTAAGGCTCGGGTATGGACTATACTCGATTGGTTGTGGAACGTTTTGTCAGGACTTGGCAAAACGATTCATTTGTTTTTTTATAGGTATGGACTATGCCAGCATTGGATATTTTAGAGTTCTAGTTTCTATGGCCTTCTGGATATTGGAATTCTAGTTTTCTGGAATGGCTTTTCCTTACAATATGATCGAGAGTGACCGTGGGATTTTTATTGGACTTCAGATTCTTGTTTTCTATGAATATGATCCGATGCAATCATGGGTTTTTAGATTTCTAGTTCTCGGTTATTGCATTTCCTTTTGGACTTCTTTCGAATTATGACTTCTTGATCCATGGATTTCTAGATTATACGAAACACGTCTTCCATAGAAAGACATGTTTTGAGGAGAGAGTGTTGACACACCTTTCTACAAGGCTGTCACACTTCGGAATTATGGTTATTGGAGTGCTTTGGACTTGAGTATGGACTTGGGAAAACTTGGGCCATCTTAGACGAAGCTGCAGAATTCTCGAAAAAATTGTATTTTTGATTAAGTGTTTTGGGATTGGTACAACTCGCCGAAACTTGATTGGCATCAGTAGGAATCATGGAGTTTTAGGATGGATGAAAATATACACAAGTTCTTCAGGATCGACAATGGTAAATCCGTATCTTAGGATCAATGGTGATAATTCGTATCTGCTAGTACGAGCCAGGATCTGGCAAATGGATTTATGGCAACAGGGATCGACTTCAGCTTTCCGTATCCCCGTGGTGGCCTTCAGACTGGTGCAAATTTAAGGGAACATTCAGGATCTGTTTTTCATGCTTTGTATCCCCGGATATGAAATAGGGCAAGGCGATGGAATAAAGGAATGCTTCGAAGTGAAGCATAAGAATTTGGCTACGTCTTCCCAAATCGGTACCGATGCTGGGAGATAAATTGTGGGGATATGAAATCCCACTCACCTACACCTATAAATAGCCCTGTTTAGGGCTGTTTTTAGAACCCTTGGGCTCATTTTCTGGATACAAGATTCTTAGACTTGGAGTATTTTAATGGCTTCTGTCATGGTTTCTTCTTCCTTGGAATCACCTTTGGGCTTTTGTAACTTCTTTTTGGAGCTGGTTTGGATCTTTTGGGCACTTGACTTGCTACTTGCACTTTTTTGGACATAGAAGTATCTTCTTGGACATTAAAGCATTCCCTGGGATTTTGGACATAGAGAAAACTTGTTGGCTCTAAGCAAAGACTTTTCTATTGTTAACGCTTAGATTTGTAATCAAAAAGGACTGTACTTGTAACCATACAATATAAATATACGAAGTTACATCAGAGTGGACATATGCACAACTTGCCGAACCACTATAAATCTTGGTGTTCTTTTCTTTTTAGTATTTTGTGATTGAATTTATCGTGTTACCCTTTGGAAATCGGGTGTTGGCGTGAGAGGACCTAATTCACACATCAACACTTGCTTTTCTTGATGTAGTTCTAATTGGGAAAAAAGTACAGTCAATGCCTTGCAAACACGAATGTTAAATCAAAAGCGCGTACACATAATATTCTATTTAGTAAAGCCTTTACATGCAATAGATTATTGCATATTTGTGTAGTCACATGCGCACAGTGGCAACACCAATAGTTCGTAGGGGTAAGCAATATTCAGTTCAAACCGAATTGACCGACCAAACTGGTTCATTTTGGTCAGTTTAGTTCGGTATTAAACTAAATCGATTTGAATTCGGTTTGTAAATATATTTTCTTGGTAATCGGTTCAATCGAATTAACCAAAATTTTAATTTGTTTTCTAGTTTTACATAGCATTTTAAATAATTTTTTTAATGATAAAATACAAAGACATTTGTTACAAATAGGTAAAATTTCATTATAAAAATAAATTTTACTATATAAAATTTCTTCAAACATGAGTTTATGTTTTACTTTGAGTGAATTCTTCATTTAAATAATAACATATCATTCAAGTTCGGTTAAATCGGTTACCTACCGAATTAACCGAAATTAATTTGGTTCGGCTCGGTTTGGAAAATTTTCGGTTTCAATTCAGTTTGAGTTTTTTTACCTTAAAACCAACCAAACCGACCGAACGCTCACCCCTAATAGTTCTAACGCAATTTTCAAAGTATGGACAATATCAGCTCAATGTCATAATTGTTTTGTGATTCTATAAAATTGAGCATTTGTCGACCTAATAATACGATTGTACATCAACTCCACAATTTTCAAAACTACGTGAAAATAAGCATAAACTATGTTATTCTATCGTTGAAATCTTTCAATGACTTTTCATAGATGACCTTCGTCTTTTTAACGTATATTTCAGATGTTAGTTTCAAGCAAGCCTTTCAAACGCTCATATAATATATATTTTTAAAAATGTTTTTTCTTTTCTAAAATCTCGTTAATAGTGGTCTGAATGATGACTTTCGTTGTGTTATTCAGTTCTTGATATTTTATATGGACTTAGGCAAAATGGAGATAAAGATGAAGAATACGTAGCAGATATAGGAAAGATGAAGACAAGAGATGTCGCCTATAAGTTAGCCATTTTACTTATCCGTTGACATCAATGGTTCTCCCTAATGGAACATCAATGTGAATGTAATCATTGAATCGTCAAATGCGTGCAACGCCATGCCAACTTAACCGGATCAAGAATTGTTGGAAACCCTAGGGTAGCGTTTGCAGCAAATTGTTGCCACGTTAGCGACTTGTTGGCGGCTGACGCATGGATGTGCCAATCCACGTTAAATACCGGTTAACTTGACCGTTGGAAAATGGACCGTTGGCATCCAACGCGTCATGCACGAACTTAGAACGCAAGCCAACGGTCGATTTTCCAAATCAGTCCTTCCTCCCTACATATACCCCGTTCCTCTATTTCAGTACCAAAAACCACGACCTCCCCTTCTTTTATTTGATTTTTTGCCGACAAACGAAGTTGCGAAACAGGTTTTTTATATCGTTATGTTTAATTTTTTTAATTCTCTAATACATATTTTTCTTGAAATTTTTCTGATTTTTTTTTATTTCTGTTTCAGTATGTTTTCTGATTCGGGTTCTGTTACTTCCCAACCTTTTGCCAACTGGGCAGAGAAACGAGATGCAACTTTTATCGATATTTGCATTGACCCACGATGGGAACTTATGCTGATTTTTCGTAATGACATGCGGAATTTGGAAATCGTCGATGCACTAGACGACCGTGATGTACGGGGGTTTATTTTAACGGAGTTGAGGAGTTTGGATCATCGTCGTATGTAGTAGTTTTTTATGTACTGGTTTTATTTTTAGTGTACTAGTTGAATTTCTGTTTCATTTAATGAAATGAAGTTGTTTTTTATGTGCAATTAGTGTTTAATTAATTCAAAACAAATAAGTTAACAAGTCAACAGAAATGTTATGTAACTCATGCTATAATAGTGAATGTAATTGTGCAGTGCTACTTTTTTGTAATCTAGAATAGATTAGTGGAAAACCCACCATAAATGTCGTATATGGTGGACGGTCCACTATAAAAATCGCATGTAGTTGATTGTTAACTAACAATCACCAGTACTATATTGTATCTTATTATTAGTTATAATAAAAGGTACAAACGGTGCTTCCGGTCACCTTAAAAGCCGTTCGGCTTTGCCAAAAGAAAAAACAAATAAGTTAAAATCACATTATATATAAAGAGGAGTTACTTTTAAAGGCCAAACTTACCATTTTTCTTTATGAAAAATATGCTAAGTTTAAATTTGAGGGAGAAAGTGTTAACCCCGTTGTTAACGCATTTCAAAATCATGAAATATTTATGAACGTTGGCGGACAACTTCATTTAGCCCGTGGCTTTGTTTAACTCGCACGACAGCTTGGACCGCTGGCGCCCTTTTAGCTCATTCCTTTAACCGGCTTCAAGGCCGTTGCTACAGTTAGCTCGCTTCTCCATTTAGCTTGCCCAAACAAGAACGCACATTTAATTAGCTCGTTCAACATGTTTGGATCGATGATATATAAGGCGCATTTTGGGTCGCATGTACGCGTTAGCTCGCATAGAGCTTTAGCTCATGCGCACAGCTCAGTCCGTAACTCTTAGACCGCCTTCCTTAGGTCGTGAGCGCATCTTTGGACCATCCAACCATATTCTAAATCGCATACATCAAGTTGCGAAGAACGCATGGACTCTTCTAGAGGTTGCCACATGCCCGGGAAGTCGAAGATGTAGATGCATGTGTGTTGGCACGTGACAACAGATATGTTAGTTGGAACACATGGACCTTCTTAGGTCGTTTATCACATTGAAGCAATTAAGACTATTCCTATACATCTGCATCAACCACATGCTTTATTCAAAATGTTTCCTTCCATCAATGCAATTGAACTATATGCAGAAGTACAGAGTGGACACGTCATTATTAAAACATTGGGATCCTTCAGCACCTTTAGGTCGTTCTGTATGTTTGGCTCATTCATCCCACGTAGCATCAGGTCATAGTACGTACACACAAGCCCACGACGTTGCTGTTAAACCGTGAATATAGAAGGCTTAGTTTGTCCCAGAATCATAAGAGCTGCTAGGTCGTAAAGACCATGTAAAGCTCGTTCATGTCATGACATAATACAAGTAGGGCGTAAACCGTTTGCATACATGTTAGATTGTTGTAGCCGACACCAGCAAGAACAATACAATATGATCGTAAATATGGGAAAGCATGAGCATGCGCCACGTGGTGGTGTACGAATAAACAACGGTTGTACAAAAAAGATGGAATAGCAATTCATCACATATGTTTTATTGGAGCTTTCATTAAGTGACAAGATGTGCTGTTCGAAGCATAAATACAACTGTAAAGTAGGGACACAAATACATAAAGAAAGGAAAAGAGAGGACCAGATCGTAGCCGTTCTTTTGGGTCGTTACTTTATAGGTATTGGGTCATGCGTCATAGTTGTCTACACAAGTCAAGTTGTTCGCAAATTTTAGCACGTGGAGGCGCGTGAAGTATTTTGGGACCTCCTACACCATTTTAGACCGTGTAAATACTTCAGGCCGCTGCTAGCATTATGGGACAAAGCTGTGTACAGCTATACATACTTAGCCCGCACCACTTATTTACGGGACCTCCACTCTGTATCCACTCTGGCTATAAATACCCCTCTTCTCCATCATTTAGGGGAGGGGGAAAATTCATTCCTATAAGGAGGTGCCGCTAAATTCAAAGCTCACCTACAACTTCTCTAATGGCTTCTATGGATTCAACAACTTTTCTCCAACCTCATAAGGATCAAATCTACTCCATTCAACACAAAAGCCCTTTCTAATCGAATAAAAGTTCCAAAGATCTCCTTCATATATCGTGAAAAGTTTCTCTAACACATTCAAGTAGTCTCTAATCCTCTCCAATCCTCTCTAGATTAGGATCTAGCATCAAATTCCCTCCAAATCAAGGAAGAGCATCAAAGCGCTTAAACGATTGAAGATTCATACATCCATCATCGTAAAGCTAGAGATGTCTCCAATTCCATTGTGAATTCAAGTGCAAATCAATCATAAAGAGAGCGAAAAGAGGAAAAAGAGAATAATTAAATGTAATGACGGATTTCATACATGTTGTAGAAAGAGATACCATAATGAGAATTGGCTTAAAAGTGGACGTAGATCAAGTTTGATCGAACCACTATAAAACTTTGTGTCTTTTCCATTTTATGCATTTTATTTTATGATTACGCGGTTCCACATTTTAATCTTACCGAATCGGTGAAATGCATCATTTGCACCTTTAGTGTTGAAGTCAAATTTTGGTTTCAACATTTGGCGCCTACCGTTGGGCCGTTTTCACATCTCCTTCCTTCTCTCAAGTTTAAAAGCTTTGTATTAAAATTCTAAACCGCATTCTTCTCCAAAATAATGGCTAAGTCGAAGAAGACCACAAGCAAAGTCATTGAAGAGAATAATAATGTTGCTAATAACGAGACCACTCCATTTACTAACCGTTTCGAAGCCGGAGAAAATTCAATATCCGGAGCCGGAGTAACTAAAGCAGAATTAGATGCCATTGTCGCTAACTTGAGCCAATGAATGGAAACTTTTAATAGAGCCTTAATCGATGCTAATAAAACCCTCGTGGATGTTAATCAAGCTTTGATGGATAAAGTGAGCACTCTCCTAAACGCTCAAGCAAATCCCGCCCCTCCTCCGCAAATCCATGTCAACCTCGAAGAGAATGCAAACTCATCATCCTCCGATTCTCACAATGATAACTTGGAAGGATTTGTTGACAAAGATGACGCTAATGTTGAACACCTAAAGCTGAAAGCTATAAACCATTCCGATCGAAATAACCGACGAGTTACAAGTTCCATCAAGAGGACATCTTCCCGTAGTGGAAGTAAAAGACCTAGATCCTCTAAACACGAACGCTCGCCACGATGAGCATCCAGAAAAGAGATCGAAGTCCATTCTCCAGAACAACACAACTCGAAGGAATATATCACGGATGTGGTAAAACAAATCATGAATGATAACATGCCTCGCAAGGATAGTGAAAGGGAATGGGACTTCTCCATCGACAAAAATCCATCCACAAAGAAGATCCGCAAGGCTGAATTCCCTAAAAAGTTTACTCATCCTACTTTGCCTCTGTATAACGAAAATTCTAATCCAAATCACTTCCTATACAAATACGAGTGGCACATGAATGCAGCCAAGGCAATGGATGAGATCAAATGCTTGTGCTTCCCTCTCTATCTAGAAGGTGTCGCATCGTTATGGTTTACGAGGCTGCCGCCCAAATCCATCGACCGATTTGACGATTTGACTATGAAATTCAAAGAGCAATTCAGGTTGCAAGCTACGAAAGCCAAGGACGTTATCTCTCTTACGTCCATGAAGCAAAATCCAGGAAAATCTGTCAAAGCTTTCCTTAAAAGATTTAATGATGCTGTAGTACGGAATCCCAAGCCTCGCAAGATCTTAATGTCTCTAATCGGCGCTATAGACGAGAAGAGCGAATTTGGTAAATGGATTAAAATGAAAGAGCAAAGAACACTCGAGAAATTCTATAAAAAAAGCCGAGGAGTACATGAGAGTGGAAACTGGTCCAGTACCTCTTCAGATTATTGATTCTAACCCGCTTCTCAGAGCTACCAAAAATACTGCTACTCAATACAATCAGAAAAATACTAGAGATTAGAAAAGAGGAGGCGATGGAAAGGAAAACCGAGACGGCAAGAAGCCACGCTTTTCCAATCCATCAGAGCTGACACCTTTAAATGACACTCCAGAAAACATCTTCGTTGCAACCAAAGACATAGAAGATTATCTGATACCTAAACCTCAGAAGATCAGTGACCATCTAGCAAACTCTAGAAAGTTTTGTCGATTCCATAATCAGCTAGGCCACAACACCAACGAATGTAGGCATCTGTGGTCACGATCGAAGAGCTGATTAGGAAGAATCGTCTGCAACAATATGTGAAAAATCCACAATCCTCAAACAATGCTTAAAATCCCCAGAACCAAAAGGCAACAAACAACGAAGCTTTTGTTCAGACCATGCCAAGGCTGATCATCAACTGATAACCTGCTTTACTTCATGCTCTATTTCCTGCTTTAGTTCATGCTTTAGTTCATGTTCTACTTTCTGTTATATTCCAAACTTCTTGTAAACAATCTGTAATAACCTGCAAATGATTACTGAACTTTAGTTCTACGGTTACGAGCATATCTATCTGAATTAATTTCTAGCTTGCAAATCTCATGTTAAATCAAAACTCGATTAAAAATGATTCCATGATTGCAGGCTATCTGTCGAGCGCTTGTTCTCTTAGAATCAAACAAAGCATAGCAACCCCAACAACACTAACTCAAGTACAAAATGCTGTAAATATCAACATGCACAAATGCAAGAATAAAAAAAGCACCGCCTTGAGAAGTGAATGGAAAAGTTGCAAAGATTCAAACAATGAACAAGTGACACGATAATTAAACAAGAATAATGTAACTTTCATCAAAGGGGCATTCCTCTAAGTGAATGTTTCAAAGCTTCGATCCCCAATCCGAAAAATCCTGCCAAGCCAAGTGACCAATAAGGGAAACAGAATCAACCCAGAGCTGGAAGGACCAGCACCAAGTCGGAAGGACCGATAAATGCGTTGGAAGGACCAGCATAAACCAAAGTCCTCTCTGGGGGCACCCAACTGATCGTCAGAATCAGGAAGTACCTGATGTGATAACGACAAACATTGGCGTTCTAACCAAAGTCCTCTCCGGGGACACCCAATAAATCGTCAGAATCAAGAAGTACCTGATGCGATAATGACAAACATTGGGGTTCCAACCAAGGTCCTCTCCGGGGGCACCCAATTGATCGTCAGAATCAGGAAGTACCTGATGCGATAATGACAAACATTGGGGTTATAACCAAAGTCCTCTCTGGGCGCACCCAATTGATTGTCAAAATCAGGAAGTACCGATGCGATAACGACAAACATTGGGGTTCTAACCAAGGTCCTCTCCGGGGGCACCCAATTGATCGTCATAATCAGGAAGTACCTGATGCGAAAATGACAAACATTGGGGTTCTAACCAAAGTCCTCTCCGGGGGCACCCAATTGATCGTCAAAATCAGGAAGTACTTGATGCGATAACGACAAACATAGGGGTTCTAACCAAATTCCTCTCCGGGGGCACCCAATTGATCGTCAGAATCAGGAAGTACCTGATGCGATAACAACAAACATTGGGGTTCTAACCAAAGTCCTCTCCGGAGGCACCCAATTGATCATTAGAATCAGGAAGTACCTGATGCGATAACGACAAACATTGGGGTTCTAACCAAAGTCCTCTCCGGGGGCACCCAATTGATCGTCAGAATCAGGAAGTACCTATTGCAATAACGACAAACATTGGGGTTCTAACCAAGGTCCTCTCCGGAGGCACCCAATTGATTGTCAGAATCGGGAAGTACCTGATGCGATAACGACAAACATTGGGGTTTCAATCAAAGTCCTCTCTGGGGG
The DNA here is from genome assembly GCA_030737875.1 of Allium sativum. NCBI lineage: Eukaryota > Viridiplantae > Streptophyta > Magnoliopsida > Asparagales > Amaryllidaceae > Allium > Allium sativum. Next base: position 176,658,483 of record CM060912.1, read on the forward strand.
CACTCGATTGATCGTCAGGGGTTTCAATCAAAGTCCTCTCTGAGGGCACTCGATTGATCGTCAGCATCAGGAAGTACCTGATCCAATAACGACAAACATTAGAGTTTTAACCAAAATCCATTATAGGGACGCTCCTTCTAAAATTACCGATGCTTGGATTAATCAGTATAATTGAATGACAAAAGTCTCCAATGACTGAATTAACCAAGCCGGATTGTGAACGGAGCTTAAACGTTAAACACTTAACTGAGGCAATCAAACCCTAGCACAACATTGTCAAACGACAGAGTCTGAAATTCAAAATTGAAGCATCTACAAATAGCAAATGCAAGTTTTATAGAAGATCGAACAAGCTAAAAGCTTTCAACAATAGCGTTTATTCCGAAGCCCGCATTTTCCGCAAGTAGAAAATACAAGCTTCGAGGGGAAAATGTTAACCCCGTTGTTAACGCGTTTCAAAATCATGAAATATTTATGAACGTTGGCGGACGACTTCATTTAGCCCATGGCTTCATTTAACTCGCACAACAGCTTGGACCACAGGCGCTCTTTTGGCTCGTTCCATTAACCGGCTCCAAGGTTGTTGCTATAGTTAGCTTGCTTCTCCATTTAGCTCGCCCAAACAAGAACACACATTTAATTAGCTCGTTCAACATGTTTGGGTGGATGATATATAAGGCGCATTTTGGGTCGCATGTACGCGTTAGCTCACATATAAGCTTTAGCTCACGCGCACAGCTCAGTCCGTAACTCTTAGACCGCCTTCCTTAGGTCGTGAGCGCATCTTTGGACCGTCTAACCATATTCTAAATCGCATACATCAAGTTGCGAAGAACACATGGACTCTTCTAGAGGTTTCCACGTGCCCAGGATGTCGAAGATATATATGCATGTGTGTTGGCACGTGAGAGCTGATATGTTAGTTGGAACACATGGATCTTCTTAGGTCGTTTATCACATTGAAGCAATTAAGACCGTTCATATACATCTGCATCATCCACATGCTTTATACAAAATGATTCGTTCCATCAATGCAATTGAGCTATATGCAGAAGTACGAAGTGAACACTTCATCATTAAAACATTGGGATCCTTCAGCACCTTTAGGTCGTTCTGTACTTTGGCTCATTCATCCCACGTAGCATCAGGTCGTAGTACGTACACACAAGCCCACGACGTTACTGTTAGACCGTGAATATGGAAGGCTTAGGTCATCCCAGAACCACAAGAGCTGCTAGGTCGTAAAGACCATGTAAAGCTCGTTCAGGTCGTGACATAATACAAGTAGGGCGTAAACCGTTTGCATACATGTTAGATCGTTGTAGCCCACACCAGCAAGAACAATAAAATATGACCGTAAATATGGGAAAGCATGAGCATGCGCCACGTGGTGGTGTACGAATAAACAACGGTTGTACAAAAAAGATGGAATAGCAATTCATCACATATGTTTTATTGGAGCTTTAATTAAGTGACAGGATATGCTGTTCGAAGCATAAATACAGCTATAAAATAGGGACACAAATACATGAAGAAAGGACAAGAGAGGACCAGATCGTAGCCGTTCTTTTGGGTCGTTACTTTACAGGTATTTGGTTGTGAGTCATAGTTGTCTACACAAGTCAATTTGTCCGCAAATTTTAGCACGTGGAGGTGCGTGAAGTATTTTGGGACGTCCTGCACCATTTTAGACCGTGTAAATACTTCAGGTCACTGCTAGCATTACGGGAAAAAGCTGTGTACAACTATAGATACTTAGCCCGCACCGCTTATTTACGGGATCGCCACTCCGTATCCACTCCAGCTATAAATACCCCTCTTCTCCATCATTTATGGGAGGGGGAAAATTCATTCCTACAAGGAGGTGCCGCCAAATTCAAAGCTCACCTACAACTTCTCTAATGGCTTTTACGGATTCGACAACTTTTGTCCAACCTCATAAGGATCAAATCTACTCCATTCAACACAAAAGCTCCTTCTAATCGAATCAAAGTTCCAAGGATCTCCTTCATATATCGTGAATTATTTTTCCAACACATTCAGGTGGTCTCTAATCCTCTCTAGATTAGGATCTAGCATCAAATTCCTACCAAATCAAGGAAGAACATCAAAGCGCTTAAACGATTGAAGATTCATACATCCATCATCATAAAGCTAGAGATCTCTCCAATTCCATTGTGAATTCAAGTGCAAATCGAATCATAAAGAGAGCGAAAAGAGGAAAAAGAGATGAATTAAATGTAATGAGGGATTTCATACATGTTGTAGAAAGAGATACCATAATGAGAATTGGCTTAAAAGTGGAAGTAGATCAAGTGATCGAACCACTATAAAACTTTGTGTCTTTTCCATTTTATGCATTTTATTTTGTGATTAAGCGGTTCCACATTTTAATCTTACCAAATCGGTGAAATGCATCATTTGCACCTATGGTGTTGAAATCAAATTTCGGTTTCAACAGAAAGGCACTATTTAGTGCAAAAGTGGAAATCAGGGGGCCTACTGTCCTTTTCACTTTTGCACCCTATTTTCCTTTCTAATTTCCAAACTTAGCATATTTTTAACCCAAAAAAATGTTGAGTTTGGCCTTCTCGCTCTTTTCTACATTCCGACTTATATCGGATCATGTATATCCAGTTGAAGTTCAAAACTCTATATTACAAATTATCGTGTCGTTTCGATCTCGTTTATAATTTTATATATAGATATATAAATAAATAAATAAATAAATTAACGTTCAAACATCATTTTAATAAACGAATTCAATATTTAAGTCCATTAATATTCCAAATATAATATTTAAAATAATAAAATAATTAAAATATTTGACTATAAAAAATACGGGACATTACAAAAGATAAGATCAACGGAATAAAATATGAAAATTTAGAATTACAATAAATTAAGATTTGAAATTTTAGATATACAGTTGAGTGGAATCCATTACAATTTCTTATCATTATGAGACCACACTGATAAGAAGTTGTGAAATAAAAAAAATCATATAAAATAAAATAAAAACCAGTAAAAAAGAAATGAAATACTTTATTCACCACAAATATAAATATAATATACAGTGAAGCTCTATTTACCTTGTCGAAAAAGAAAATTACAATAATATCCATATAATATACTCATCATTGTAATGTACATATATTATAACATATGAAAATTTTAGTTCATAATTTATTCTAAATCAAGACGTAATTTTTACAAAATTATGTAGTTAGGTGGGATTGAACCTTTAACCTTATACTTGAAAATCTCATGTCAATTTAATTTATGACTAATACATTACAATAAATTTATCATATATTACATGATAATAATATATTTCTAACAACTAAGATAAGCATATAAAAATTAGAGCCATGAAAGCTTTCTTCCTCTTCAATGACGACTAAGTAACGCCTCTATTTTTGTTACTTTCTTCTTTCCATCCTCGTTCGTCCTTACCAGTACGCCTTCAAATCTCTCCGATCTTTCTAGCCCTAACCTAGTTTTCGTCGTCGTGGAAAAGTTCGCTCTCATTACCTAAATCCAGATCTACAACCAAATCTAATTTCTGCCCACGATTCTACCTTGTTGTGCCACGCTTTCTCACTTGCCTTGCCTAGATCTCTCTTTTTGGCAAACCCTAACTCAATCTCCACTACAACTCGATGTGTTCCTCTCGGCCAAACTCCTATTTAACTTCTGATAGACACTTGCGACATATCGCGACCCCGGACTTGCTTCTCTAGTTCTCAGTCTTTGCTGCAAACGTCCTCTCACCGAAAGACAAACCTTTAATGGTTGTGGAACAAACAAGTTTCGACGTGCTGGTGAGTGTTGTGCTTACGCTGTTTTTTGGCGATCTTTTCTAGTGTGGATCCGTGTCTTGTGTTTGGTTTTGGTTGGTTTGTTTGTCGATGTGTATTAGTTTTGGGTAAGTACTTTGTGTCGTTAGTGTATCGACTTGAGTTCCGTGTGGCTGCTAATGTTGTGGCTTTGCCTGAGTTAATCTATGTTTGTTTGGAGTTGTTTTGTATGGGTGTGGCTGGGCAGTTTTTTCATCCTTTTTGTATTTGGTTGTAGTTTTCTCGCTGGATGAAGGGTGTGTCAGGTGCTCAACAAGCTGGTGAAAGCAGCATTGGTGCCTGCTTTGGCTGTAGCTTCTTGCAGCATCCAGTGTTTGGTTAATTGCTTACAAAGCTTGTTTGTCAGATTGAGACTGTTTTGGTAGTCGTTTGTAAATTCAGTGTATGTAAAGTCCGTTTGTAAAACGTATGTAGCAAGTAAGCAATTTGTCCATCTTCTATGTATCTTTTTTGAAAGCAAAAATGTATGATCCTCCAAACCCATCTTCTATGTATCAAAATACTCATTATTTGTTATAATGAAAAGTGAACGGTCCACTGTAAAAGTCGACTAGTCTTGTCAACAAAAATGCTAACAATAATTAAAAAGAAAGTTTATTTAAACACAAAATATAACACAAGAAATCTAAACCATTAAGTCTCCTCTCAAATTTCATATTCCAAGTATCCAATGATTCACAATTTATGTACCCAATTTTGTGTTTAATTTTATGTCCTCACAACCCTCCATTAATTGAAATATAAACATATATATTTTACAACATTATTGTGCACAATACATGCTTACATACTTGTGTATGATTAGACTTTAATATTAAAAGGAAAAAAACACATTTGATCTTGAACAGCCATAACATCATGGCCCCACGCATTGCGCAACCACAACGATAGACTTCCAAGTTATTATTTTGTTTCATGTAGATTCAGATAGGCAAACTCGAACAAGATACCTTATCATAACAAATACCATCCCATAGTTTATATTGTAAGAAAGTTTCCATCTATGCATTATTAACAACTGTTGCTCAAATATGTGTTGCTTTGCTCCATCAATAGCATTACTCAAAACCAGTACGCTAAACATAGGCAACAAAACTGAAATACTGCATGGTTAATTAACCACAATACTAAACAATTTCCGCACTTACATACTATTTAGCATGCATAGCAACCCAAATAAAAAGGAAAAAAAATCTTAAACTTCCATAATCTCAATACTTCAAGCATAAGAGGCACACTTGAGAGAACCAAATAATGAAAACTTCAAATATGTATGATCGCCTATCGCCATCTCAGAACCTGTAGTTTAAAAGCATAACACGGCCAGATTGCAATTTTTTTTTAGACTTTCCCATGCAAGCATAGATACTTCACTTACAATAAACATATATTTTCAGTAGGTTAGGTGCTGGGGGCAGAGCTCCCGATCCCTCTTTCACCGCTACAGTAATAGAAGTGAGGCAGCTTAACTTTGCCACAAGCTCTGTAAGACGATCAGTGGCAATGAAACACAGTATTAAATCATGACTGTAAAACTCAATCCCATGGACAAACTTTGTTAACCACAACTCTAATTATAAGAACACACTAAATCAAGTGTATTTCAGAGGATCTGCATTACCCTAGACATGATCAATCTGTGATACCCTGGACATATTTGATCACTAGAAATCAGTTGTACATTGGATTGTTTAGACAATGCTATGAAATTCTTATTGTTACCTGTATTATATTATGCATCGCAATGTTATTGGAAATAATCTATACCATTAAAGAATTTTCTTTTTAGTATATTGCCGAGATTTAGTGGAATTTAAATTTACAAAAACAAAATCGAAGTCTACCCCAGAAGAATATTTTGTTTTATTTTTTAAATCTCTGCAGATAAATCTAAACCTAAGCGATTAAAATTGGCAAAAACTTAAATCATGATATACGTAGAAGAGATCCAAAACAACATAAGAAGATGAACGTTAACACAAAAAACAGGCAGGATCTAAAACACATGCCAAACAAGCACCCAACCTGTGCACGAAAGCACCCAACTTCAAGAGGTTACTGAACATGCATGTACACAGTGGATACTTGTTTAACCTATGCCCTCTCAGCACATCTAAAAAGAGGAGTGAGAACACTTCTCCGTTTATATTTACTGTATTTATTTATTTGTACGTTTAAGCGAAAATCCAACACATCAATCCACAACCACAATAGGTACCCGCACAGATAATTTAACCGTTCTTCGTAACTAACCTTGAGACAAGAAATACAAAATCAATGCAGCTTTCGTACAACCTCGGGTATAATTTTTAATCCAAAAACCTACATGTTTAATGATATTAAGTAATATTAGTTCAACAATTCTATATTACACTGGCAAATGATATTAAGTATTATTAATTTAACATTTCTATATTATACTACCTAATGCCATTATGGATAAGGTTAGAGTTGTTCCCATCCAACCATTTCATTTTGGATTAGCAAGCTAAGTATGATGGACTACCACACATTTTATTTTCTGATATTGAGCTTGTGTTGACTCAACCAGACTTCGAATTAAGATTGGATGATTAGGTAGCACTCGATTTCCATTTGATGATTTTTTTGAGTCCTCCAACACTCTTCAACGGCTTTGTCACTTCTGTCACTTTCTGACGTACAGTATGAAGCAGTTTAGCTCCCATGTATATCACAACACAAATATATTCCAAAGATGGTCTTATTTATGGAGAGGTTTTTTTAATATAACATTCAAGCATATCATTTTGACTAATAGAAAATGATTAGACTTAGGCAAAGTTTTCAAAATGAGATTCAAATTATAAATCATAAAATTTAAACTATGAATTGAAACGGGATTTAAATCATAAATCGTGGATTCAAACATCATGCAGTTTAAAGTTTGCACACACTTTGAAATTAATTTTGATGTTTAAACTTCTACATCTAAACCGAAATCATCATTTTCTTTCTTCTTCCAAATTTAATTTTTTTTAAATGATTAAAACTGGAATTGTAGGCCCAAATAAATATACTGAATATGTTAATTTGAATTGAATGGCATTTTTAAGTGTGGTATTAGCTTGGTTTGAATCGATATACAATGTTCAAACCAAGCTAATATGATTAACTCTCCGTTGACATCATAGACAGTGTAGTAAACAAATACAGTAAACATAAACCAAGCTAATATGATTATCTCTCCGTTGACATCACATATAGTGTAATAAACAAATACAGTAAACATAAACATATAATTTGATTCGAACCAAGCTAATACCACACTTAAAACAGTCAAACACTTATATTTATCCAATCGAAATATAAATCGAATCCCTAATCAAAATAGTGCACTTGTAGTAAACAGTCAAAGAGTTAATCTGTGCTTATATGTTTGCATAAGTTATCATTATGCTAATTTGTATAAGCTTAAACGTGTGAATTCGCTTCTGCCAACTGTGATTACATTTCTTCTCTTACTTGACGACATAGACTGCATGACAGTAGAAGATAATATTCAGTTTAGTTCTTAATAACAAGATTGCAATATATAATGTGCTATTCTTGGCACCAAGAAAAAAGAAATAACTAAAAGTTGCCCAAAATTCAACAGCCAAATGTCAGATGCTCTTCCTTACATTCGGCAATCTATTGCCATTCATAATAAGGAGCATACATGCTTTCCCTTGCCTGTTAACCATTTCCTTCGTACTTCTTAACAACAGACAGTAATCAACTGCCAAACATAACGAATGTCAGAGAACATCCAACTGACAACTGATTTTGGGTATTTTTCATTGGGTATTACGATGGGAATCGTATCATGTTAGTAACAAAATTTGTTATTGACTAAATACAACCATTACCAAAATGGCCACAGGAATCATTCAAATGTTGATTCAACTTACTTGCATTTGACGATGACATGAATAGGTTTCAAAGCCTTAGGTCCGTTTCTCAGTCTTTTTTTGTACTTAGAAGTCTAATTCACAGAGAGATGCAAGGATATAATTTGGATATCTTCTACCAATGTATTTTAATATTAAATAAATAAATAAATATGAAAAATATGAAACCTTTTTCTTTGAAACAACCATTAGATCGATGGAAGGATCTTCCTCCGGATATTCAGGGAGGCATGGGCTATTTTTACGAGGAGAGAGGAGATAGGATTTGATAGAAGATGAAGATGAGATTGGGATACGAATAAGTTGAGATGAAACTCGGCGGAGTATGGATGAAGCAGCTGCCATCGCCATCGCTTTCTGTGTCTAGGGCTTTTGGAGGAGGACAAGGTGTGGTTCTGAGTTCAGAAGAAGACCGAGTTAATGCAAAGTTTGTACATGGGCTCAAACGTCGGTAATTCAGGTCGTTTGTTTAACCAGGGTGTCTTTTTTCCGGACGATAATGCACTATATGAGCGTGATACGAACTGAGAAGGAATGCACTTTTGCACTAAACAGTTCCTTTCTCCCTTAAATTCAAACTTAGCATATTTTTCATAAAGAAAAATGGTAAGTTTGGCCTTTGAAAGTAATTCCCCAATCGGAATTCTGTAAAACAAGAAATGTTGTATCTATTTGATTATAATTTTCTAATGAAAGAGAAAAATCGAGATTTCATGTTATAGATTGTTAGTTATGTCCAAATTAAATTTTCAAATGGTCGTTATGAAAGTCGTTAATAAACGATAATGTTTATTTAATAATTTTAAAAGGGTTCTAATATAATTTTGACATTGTTTTAACTCGAAATTTATGATGTTGAGTTAAAATCCATATCGTTGTATACTGGAAGCTATATATATATATATCCAGTTGGATATATATATGTGTGTGGTAATGATAATTTACTTTTATTTAATTAGGTTGTTTTGGAATTTAATAGTATTTTGTCGATATTATATAAGTCCTAGAAATAGTCATTTTCCAGACGATCTCCATTTTCAACAAAACAAGTTTTATTAGAATACTTATGTCTAGTTACTACTAGATTTCCAGTTTGGGGCCTATCAGAGTTGTTTCATGAGTGTGTGCAATTTAAAAGTGAACCGACAAATAAATTGAAATTAAAATAACACCGTTTTGCAAATGGAGTCAGTTTTCAACGAAATTAATTTCATTGAGACCGGAACGCCAAGACGTAGCAGTATGTCTATTTTCATTGCGTTTGGAGTCGTATATGTCGATGCGAATATTAAACGTTCAACATAAAAAGAGGTGGATTAAAATAACAGGATAAAATTACCACACCAAGTCATAGGAATATTAAATATAAATTAATGGTTAAAACTTGCCGTAAAGTTTTATAACCTTGTAAAGTCAATCTATTTTCTGCCTAACCAAATATACATATTGAAACGACCCAAACTTCCTCGTTCAACTGCGAAACCCAAACCCGCTGCCTTTGACCAAAATCGCCCGCCACGTGGGGCCCTCCGCCACCCATCAGAACCCACCACCCTATCGCCCTCCTCCTGAGTCACCGTCCGCCGCCACCAGGCCGAACTCGGCGCCACCATCTGACCAGAAATCGACGCCAAACCACGCGACTTTGAGCAGCTCAGGGCTATAGATTTCGATCAAACCCGTATTAAATCAAAGCTCTCAAAAATCTCTTTAAATTTCGTTTTACAATTAGGGTCTAATTCGGATTGGAGAGGAAGAAAATAGGGGTTTAAATTTGGATGTTTTTGCACATTGAAAACAATAAGTGGCGGCTACTGATATTGGGAAAAAAAAATATTGGGTTAGGGTTTAATATATAATATATTTTAATTAATATTTATTTCAAAAATTACTTGTTTAATCTCCGAACTCCAAATCAAACCCAACGATTGCCGCCCCTAGCCAAATACCCTCATTCCGAAAACAATGGGATATGTTTCGTAAATCAATTCAGCTATTTCGATCAGTTTTTACCAAAATTAAAATATAAATCAATATATATTGAATTTAAACGTATATTTTAATTTACCGGGCCACATACTGTGTAACAACCCGAATTTTAATAACATGTTGAAACTAGAAATCAAGGTATAATTAATTTTTAAAATAAGAATCATGGGAAACGGGTTACACCAATTCGTTCGTCTTGGAATTCTGCTTGAAATAGAGTCCGAGTTTGCGTAAAACAGATATCGTACGAAGAAGATATGGACGAACGAAGTTAGGCAGAAAAACCAGAAATGGGCCAAATGCACTGGCGCACTTGGGAAGTGCGCCAGAACAAAATTGCACTGGCGCACTTGGGAAGTGCGCCCATGTAATGTTGCACTGGCGCACTTGGCAAGTGCGCCCAGGCCGAACAGAAAACCTGCTTGGTCAGGCCCTGGCTGGCCTGGTCGGGTTCTGGTCGAATTTCTGAGCTCTGTTGTGTCAGTAGGGATAACTTGTCACCTTCTAATTGGCTTCTCTTGAGATGGATGACCTTGATTAATTCTAGCTTCACCGATAGCTATAATTAAATTGAAACTCTATATAAATAGCCTCCTAGCCTCATTCTCTTTACACCATTCTTCTCTAACCTTATGTTGCTCAAACTCTTGATGATCATGGCTTCTTCTTCCTCCTCTAAATTAAATTAAATTAAAAATAAAACGCGAAGATTATTTCTTGAAGACTACGGCTAGGAATTGGGGATTTGCTTCTACAATCAAAGCAAGATTCAACGATTCAACAATTCAATGACAAATTTCTAGACTTGACTTCTGCATCTAAATTTCTTAGACCACGATCTATAAGTTCCAGTTACTTTTAGATAAAAACTATAAATTTAATATGGGCATGTTAAATTGGAATTGATCTATGTATGATTCATATCTATTCTTGGTTTCTTCTTGGATCTTGACTATTGGGAATATTGCCTACGACGTTGAAACTATTGTTAATGACATAAGACTATGACTATGCCTATGACCGTGGACATAAGATTTTACCTATGCCTATGACTATGACGGTGAACATAAGGCTGCCTATGACTAGGAACAATAACACTATGCTTATGACTATGACGGTGAACGTAAGACTGCCTATGACTGTGAACAATAACACTATGCCTATGACTATGACGGTGAACATAAGACTGCCTATGACTATGAACAATAAGACTATTGCCTATGACTATGACAAGGACAATTGTGGTTAATCACCTATGATTCCTTGCCTAGTATTATGACTATGAAATTGGATCTAAGCTTGATTTTCTATTCAGACCTATTTTCTTTATTTGTCCTTGGATCTTGATTTTGGGGATTTTTCTATTTAAGTTAGATATATCCACGTTCTTGAATCTAGATTAGTATTCAAACCTTTTTATGTTCGTAATGTTATCAGATTTATATGCCTGTGATGTTTTAATCAATTTATTCAGTTATGTCATACCTTGAAAATAGATTGATTATGTTATTGAATGATATTGATCTATGCCTGTGGTTCTATTTTATTATCATGTTGAATTGGGAATTAATGAATAAGTCTATTCATATGTATAGGAACTGGAAGTATAACCTGTTATGATAAGTTGTGTAGTTTATCATGTTATGCAAGTTTTAGGTTGTAAAATCATATCACATATGTGACTAAATGTTAGATCTACATGTTTATGTGTATATGTTAAACCTATGTCATATTTCAAGTTCACACTTATTCATATGTTCGTGATTGATTTGCAAGTTCACATATATGTAAATTGATTTAGTCTATATTGCAAATTCACACATATGTATGTTGGTTCAGTCTACGCTACAAGATCACACCTATGATATTCATGTTGATTATTTTGTAAGTTCACACCTATGATGTTCATATTGACTATGCCGATGATGCCAAGTTTACGCCTATGTCATGCTTATGTTAATAAATTGCTTTATGCCAATTTTGTGTACGTTGAATTAGGCTAAGTTTTTAGCCTAATATTATATGTCAAAAACCATACGGACGGAAAATTAGGCTAAGATTGTTAGCCTAATATTTAGACGGGGTAACGTTGGGAAAAATTGGTAATTATAGGAAACTTGGTATGAAACTTACCTTGAAAACTTGACACGAACTTGACATGAATCTTGAACATGGACATGACACTAGAATGAACTTGAAAATGGCCAACTCGAGGTTGGGTTGAGTTTGTAGTGTAATTCTGCCCGGAACCGCTCGGCAAATCCAGTTACTACAAACAATAGGATCCAATGTGGGTAGTTGGTCATATCGCACTTGAAAACCCGATGTCAAACTGAGTTGTGGTGTAATTCTGCCCGGAACCGCCCGGCATATCCAGTGACCACAACAACAGGTCTGATGTGAGAGGTTGGGGTGCATTAATGAATTAATGCCACATGATAGGGTTAAGTCATGAACATGTAAGACAACACTTAACCAACTTGATACATGACTCGTAGGTGCGTTAAGTCACGAACTTGAATGACAACACTTAACCAACTTGACATGCTAGACTGATAGGGGAATAAGTCACGAATTTAAATGACAACACTTAACCTATTGGACGGAAACTCTAGTTACGCGGTCCGTTTCAGCAGTAACCCACTAGATGTATCATGGTACCCTGGGACTAGGCAGGGTGGGGCACGATTACTGGGCTGATTGTAAGTGACCAGAACGACGGCTGTGTTGGTGCGCCAGTGTAGGTTCAGGTGGGCTATGGTCGTGCACGTGGTCTGGAGTTGAAAAAGCAGGCATTGGGCATCAGTAGGTTTATCTGTGCATGCTTGATTCGTGTCGGTGGTTGGCACCATAGAGCTTGATACACCCTATGGTGGACCTAGCACAGGTGACTACATTCGTGATAGGGCCGTATGACACAGACACATGACGGGCTAGAACTTGTAGGGAGCCAATCGATTAGTAGATCGTTTCATTGGACCTAGAAATGGGTCATCTCATGATATTGGGCCAAGGGATCATTTCATGATTAATATAAGACATGGGTTTGGGATTCAAGTACAGTTGATGCAGCGAACCTTGAATATGTGATGCTATACTTGATTCATACTTGATTTATCATGTTATCTTAGTCTATCTTGCCTACCTTGTCAACATCCTTATGTTTACTTTCAGTTTATACATGTCATGTTACCTTTATCTGTTTTTATGCTGAAAGTCACTTGGACTTACCAGTCTTTACGACTGACCCGTTTTTTTTCGCCTCTTTTTCTTCCGTCCCCCCCCCCCCCAGGTTCTCAGGGAGGAAACTCTAGCACTTAGCTCGGATTTCACTTGCTTTCAGTTCAGATTATGTACAATTTGATCTTGAGCTATGCTATGGCTGCATTTCTGCTTCCTTTGGGGAATTAAGCTACTTTTGATGTTTTAAGTTTATGCTTCTTTATTTGTGCAAGACATAATTTGTTGTAATGGAAAATAATGACCTTGGCTTTTTGATGTAAAAGGTTTTGACTCTTTTTGAAAGTAATGAAATTTATCTTCTGATTCTTCCGCTGTTTTATCTATGTTCTGTCTTGTAATATTTCTGTGTTTGTTTACCTCGATAATGCTCCTCCAAAACTAGTGCACTCCCTTTGTGAGTGACCCTAGCGGAGGTGGGGTGTTACATTTGGTATCAAAGCAGAAGGTTACCAGACTGGGCAAAAGTTTTTAAAACCTTCTAAAACTATTTTCAGAACCGTTTACAAAGAAGCATTTTTCAAGAAAAGTCTTGTTTTATTTAACGGCTATCCCCCAAAAGCCATTAGAACTATCCTTTGTTTCCTTGTTTGAATCTCTTTTCCATTCTTTTCTCCATCTGTAGTCGTAGTAGTTTTTGCCTGCGGCTAATCTTCTTTCTAGCTTTATAGAGGGTTTTCCGTACGATGGAGATAGTTTCCGTGAGGCTTGTTAACATGTTACATAGGAAAGGTATGAGTGATAAGTTAAGGCGGATGAGTCTCAGAACGAGAAGAAAGATTTCCAGAAAGGAGGCAAGAACAACAACAATAATGATAACAAAACACGCGAGAAAAGAAAATGCCACTTCTGTGGTATTGAGGGGCATATAGTCCAGGATTGTAGAAAGAAGAAGATAAAGATGGGAGCATGCTTCCAGTGTGGTGAAACTGGACATATCAGCAAGAACTGCCCTAAGAAGCAAGGGCAAGCCCCGCAAGCAGGACCTTCTAGGGGTACATCTTTGACTTCTTCTCCTAGATGTTTTGTCTTATCTTGCTTATCTCCTCAATCCTATCTTGAGAACCATAGGTAGAACCCTTTTGGATGTAAACATGTGATTGAAACATGTTATGATTGATGTTTGCAAGTGGTCGCAAGTGGTTGCTCGTGGTTGCATAACACACATTAGGCACTAGATCGGCTCAGACACATTTTCATATTGCATATGCATGAGTGTTTATACTTGTTTATGGATGAAATTGAATGTATTATCATGTGAATGTTGCATATGGATGGATGTTTGTGCACGCATATAGCGTTTATGTGACTAGGACTATTTGCATACATGTTGGATTCATGGCACTAAACATATTTTGCATTAAGAAGATCAATCAAGCCTGATCATTTACATTAGATAAGGAACATATACACACACTTTCTGCATATGTTCATACATCATTAGAAATCTTTTAAGGACAATGGTTGCCCGTGGATAGTGGTTGAGTAGATGATTGATTGGATGATAGGATGCATTCTTCTTAACCTGAAGATTTTGGGGACGAAATCCTTTAAGGAGGGGAGAATGTAACAACCCGAATTTTAATAACATGTTGAAACTAGAAATCAAGGTATAATTAATTTTTAAAATTATAATCATGGGAAACAGGTTACTCCATTGCGTTCGTCTCGGAATTCTGCTTGAAATAGAATCCGAGTTTGTGTAAAACGGATATCGTACGAAGAAGATATGGACGAACGAAGTTAGGCAGAAAAACCAGAAACGGGCCAGAATGCACTGGCGCACTTGGGAAGTGCGCCAGAAACAAATTGCACTAGCGCACTTGGGAAGTGCACCCATGCAATGTTGCACTGGCGCACTTGGCAAGTGCGCCCAGGCCGAGCAGAAAACCTGCTTGGTCAGGCCCTGGCTGGCCTGGTCGGGTTCTAGTCGAATTTCTGAGCTCTGCTGTGTCACTAGGGCTAACTTGTCACATTCTGATTGGCTTCACTTGAGATGGATGGCCTTGATTAACTCTAGCTTCACCGACGGCTATAATTAAATTGAAACTCTATATAAACAGCCTCCTAGCCTCATTCTCTTTACACCACTCTTCTCTAACCTTATGCTGCTCAAACTCTTGATGATCATGGCTTCTTCTTCCTCCTCTAAATTAAATTAAATTAAAAATAAAACATGAAGATTATTTCTTGAAGACTACGGCTAGGAATTGGGGATTTGCTTCTACAATCAAAGCAAGATTCAACGATTCAACGACAAATTTCTAGACTTGACTTCTGCATCTAAATTTCTTAGGCCACGATCTGTAAGTTCCAGTTACTTTTAGATAAAAACTATAAATTTAATATGGGCATGTTAAATTGGAATTGATCTATGTATGATTCATATCTATTCTTGAGTTCTTCTTGGATCTTGACTATTGGGAACATTGCCTACGATGTTGAAACTATTGTTAATGACATAAGACTATGACTATGCCTATGACTATGGACATAAGATTTTGCCTATGACGGTGAACATAAGACTGCCTATGACTAATAAGACTATGCCTATGACTATGACGGTGAACATAAGACTGCCTATGACTATGAACAATAGCACTATGCCTATGACTATGACGGTGAACATAAGACTGCCTATGACTATGAACAATAAGACTATTGCCTATGACTATGACAAGGACAATTGTGGTTAATCACCTATGATTCATTGCCTAAGATTATGACTATGAAATTGGATCTAAGCTTGATTTTCTATTCAGACCTATTTTCTTCATTTGTCCTTGGATCTTGATTTTGGGGATTTTTCTATTTAAGTTAGATCTATCCATGTTCTTGAATCTAGATTAGTATTCAAACCTTTTTATGTTCGTAATGTTATCAGATTTATATGCCTGTGATGTTTTAATCAATTTATTCAGTTATGTCATACCTTGAAAATAGATTGATTATGTTATTGAATGATATTGATCTATGCCTGTGGTTCTATTTTATT
This sequence comes from Allium sativum, assembly GCA_030737875.1. Lineage (NCBI taxonomy): Eukaryota > Viridiplantae > Streptophyta > Magnoliopsida > Asparagales > Amaryllidaceae > Allium > Allium sativum. Next base: position 176,674,478 of record CM060912.1, read on the forward strand.
ATCATGTTGAATTGGGAATTAATGAATAAGTCTATTCATATGTATAGGAACTGGAAGTATAACCTGTTATGATAAGTTGTGTAGTTTATCATGTTATGCAAGTTTTAGGTTGTAAAATCATATCACATATGTGACTAAATGTTAGATCTACATGTTTATGTGTATATGTTAAACCTATGTCATATTTCAAGTTCACACTTATTCATATGTTCGTGATTGATTTGCAAGTTCACATATATGTAAATTGATTTAGTCTATATTGCAAATTCACACATATGTATGTTGGTTCAGTCTACGCTACAAGATCACACCTATGATATTCATGTTGATTATTTTGTAAGTTCACACCTATGATGTTCATATTGACTATGCCGATGATGCCAAGTTTACGCCTATGTCATGCTTATGTTAATAAATTGCTTTATGCCAATTTTGTGTACGTTGAATTAGGCTAAGTTTTTAGCCTAATATTATATGTCAAAAACCATACGGACGGAAAATTAGGCTAAGATTGTTAGCCTAATATTTAGACGGGGTAACGTTGGGAAAAATTGGTAATTATAGGAAACTTGGTATGAAACTTACCTTGAAAACTTGACACGAACTTGACATGAATCTTGAACATGGACATGACACTAGAATGAACTTGAAAATGGCCAACTCGAGGTTGGGTTGAGTTTGTAGTGTAATTCTGCCCGGAACCGCCCGGCAAATCCAGTTACTACAAACAATAGGATCCAATGTGGGTAGTTGGTCATATCGCACTTGAAAACCCGATGTCAGACTGAGTTGTGGTGTAATTCTGCCCGGAACCGCCCGGCATATCCAGTGACTACAACAACAGGTCTGATGTGAGAGGTTGGGGTGCATTAATGAATTAATGCCACATGATAGGGTTAAGTCATGAACATGTAAGACAACACTTAACCAACTTGATACATGACTCGTAGGTGCGTTAAGTCACGAACTTGAATGACAACACTTAACCAACTTGACATGCTAGACTGATAGGGGAATAAGTCACGAATTTAAATGACAACACTTAACCTATTGGACGGAAACCCTAGTTACGCGGTCCGTTTCAGCAGTAACCCACTAGATGTATCATGGTACCCTGGGACTAGGCAGGGTGGGGCACGATTACTGGGCTGATTGTAAGCGACCAGAACGACGGCTGTGTTGGTGCGCCAGTGTAGGTTCAGGTGGGCTATGGTCGTGCACGTGGTCCGGAGTTGAAAAAGCAGGCATTGGGCATCAGTAGGTTTATCTGTGCATGCTTGATTCGTGTCGGTGGTTGGCACCATAGAGCTTGATACACCCTATGGTGGACCTAGCACAGGTGACTACATTCGTGATAGGGCCGTATGACACAGACACATGACGGGCTAGAACTTGTGGGAGCCGATCGATTAGTGGATCGTTTCGTTGGACCTAGAAATGGGTCATCTCATGATATTGGGCCAAGGGATCATTTCTTGATTAATATAAGACATGGGTTTGGGATTCAAGTACAGTTGATGCATCGAACCTTGAATATGTGATGCTATACTTGATTCATACTTGATTTATCATGTTATCTTAGTCTATCTTGCCTACCTTGTCAGCATCCTTATGTTTACTTTTAGTTTATACATGTCATGTTACCTTTATCTGTTTTTATGCTGAAAGTCACTTGGACTTACCAGTCTCTATGACTGACCCGTTTTCTTTCGCCTCTTTTTCTTCCCCCCCCCCCAAGGTTCTCAGGGAGGAAACTCTAGCACTTAGCTCGGATTTCGCTTGCTTTCGGTTCAACTTATGTACGGTTTGATCTTGAGCTATGCTATGGCTGCATTTCTGCTTCCTTTGGGGAATTAAGCTACTTTTGATGTTTTAAGTTTATGCTTCTTTATTTGTGCAAGACAGAATTTGTTGTAATGGAAAATAATGACCTTGGCTTTTTGATGTAAAAGGTTTTGACTCTTTTTGAAAGTAATGAAATTTATCTTTTGATTCTTCCGCTGTTTTATCTATGTTCTGTCTTGTAATATTTCTGTGTTTGTTTACCTCGATAACGCTCCTCCAAAACTAGTGCACTCCCTTTGTGAGTGACCCTAGCGGAGGTGGGTGTTACATACTGACTCCAAAAATTACTGAAAAAATAATCTAGCTATGTTTTGATGATACGGTCCTAAAAAAACTAATTTCGTCAAATTTAAAGGTCGTTTGAAAAATAGTCTTTTACTGGTCGATTAAATTCAAACTGAAATTGCCAAACATGTTTAAATTTACTATGCTCACATATTAATTCCAAAAATTATGAAATTTGAAACCTAACAATAATTTGATATTCTGGATCCAACAAAAGTGGTTTCGTCGAAAACGGAGGTCATTTGCAAAATGACTATATTTAAGGGGCTATAATATATATATATATATATATATATATATATATATATATATATATTCCACAGCAATTATTTTAAATTTTAAATTGGACATAACTTTTAATTTATATTATGAAATCTCAGTTTCTTACATTCGTTAAAAATTACAGTTCAAAATATTCCAACATTTCTTGTTATACTGAAATCCGATTTATATTAAATTATGTACATTCATTTGAAATTAAAAATCGAATCTTCAAACTACCTCGTCATTTCAAGCTCGTTTTATAATTAAAATAAATTTATAGGGTCTAACTTCGATTTAAATAAATTTTTAGTCGTTATTATTTAAAATAAAATCATTTTAAATATTTAATACCCGTTAAAATAGCTAAAATTAAAATTTTAAATTGGTTCAAAAATTCAGGGGTGTTACAATCTCCCCAACTTAAAATCTTTTCATCCTCGAAAAGGAACAGAGCTGAAAGTTGTTTAACCAACCAACTCAAATTTCATTCTGGCTTGAGTTCTTCAACTTTTCAGTTTCTAAGAACTTTCTAATTTCTCAAAATTTTGGCTAACACTCTAAATTTTCGAAATTTTTTGCCGTAACCTCCTTTGTACGGGTTGATCGGTAAAACCACAACTTGCCTCACAGGGCCCTCATCAATCAAAAAGAAAAAGCCAACCGTCTTGCCAATCGGCTCATAAAATCATCAAACCCAATGAATATAGTAAACATGTACCTATTTGTCGGGCATACAATTTTATTTCTCTTCTTAACTTCCATGCTATGATCTGTTCATTATATACACAGGTACATATATGCGATTCCAATCAATTTTCAATTCAGTTCTATATTTGATTCGATTTGGGTAAATTCAACTTTTATTCACATATTGGTTTTATTGTTCCAACATTTTAATTAGTTGAACTAATAATCACACATCACAACCAATAATCAATTAATTGATTAACTTTTTCAATCATATAACTTTAATATACCTAAAAATCATATTTTTAGTGTCAGATCACAAACAATTAATCTAATTGGTTCTCACACTAGTCAATTGGAAATATATAGATATCCCACTTTCGAAACTCAAACATAAATGCTGACGATACTCGAGTAATCATCAGAATCATGTCCAGGCGACTAGAGTGTGATTCTATATCTATCCAGTATATTTGAGACTTCGAATATACGTTCATGACGCGTATATGCAAAATTTCCTTATACTCGATAGTCCAAAATCAACATCAAATATAATATTTAAATCTTTACAATAGGATATAATTTTCAAAACAAAATTTGTTTGTTAGAAATAACACTCTTCAAACTCATTCTAGGGCATTACTAACCCCATCTCTAATGAATTATCCTTATAGGATGTTACTAATCCTATATCAGATGAATTCTTTCGTTCGATTCTAATGTGTCCCGTTCTCGAGCTTTGTAAACCAAAGCTCTGATACCAAACTGAAATGACCCAAACTTCCCCGTTCAACTGCGAAACCCAAACCCGCTGCCTTTGACCAAAATCGTCTGCCACGTGGGGCCCTCCGACACCCATCAGAACCCACCACCCTATCGCCCTCCTCCTGAGCCACCTTTCGCGGCCACCCATCTGACCAGAAATCACCCCCAAACAACGCGACTTCGAGCAGCAAATTTGAGCAGTTCACGCAATAGATTTCGATTATACCCGTATTAAATCAAAGCTCTCAAAAATCTCTTTAAATTTCGTTTTACAATTAGGGTATATTCGAATTAGAGAGGAAGAAAATAAGGGTTTAAATTCAGATGTTTTTGCCCATCGAAAACGACAAGTGGCGGCTACTGATATTGGAAGAAAAAAATAGGGTTAGGGTTTTATGTATAATATATTTTAATTAATATTTCAAAAATTACTCGTTTAATCTCCAAACTCCAAATCAAACCCAACGACTGTCGCCCCTAGCTAACCCCCATTCCGAACATAATGGGATATGTTTCGTAAGCCAATTCAGCTGTTTCGATTAGTTTCTACCAAAATTAAAATATAAATCAATATATATTGAATTTAAACTTGTATTTTAATTTACCGGGGCCACATACTAACTCCAAAAATTATAGAAAGATTAATCTAGCTATGTTTTGACAATACAGTCCTAAGAAAACTAGTTTCATCGAATTTGGAGGCCGTTCGAAAAATGGTCTTTTTCTGGTCGATTAAATTCAAACTGAAATTGCCAAACGCGTTTAAATTTACCACGCTCACATATTTATTCCAAAAATTATGAAATTTGAAACCTAACAATAATTTGATATTCTGGATCCAACAAAAGTGGTTTCGTCAAAAACGGAGGTCGTTTGCAAAATGGTTATTTTTAAGGGCTATATATATAATAAATATATATACCACAACGACTATTTTAAATTTTAAACTGGACATAACTTTCAATATATATATAATGAAATCTCGGTTTCTTACATTCACTAGAAAATTATAGTTCAAAATATTCCAACATTTCTTGTTTTACTGAAATCTGATTTATATTGAATTCTGTACGTTCATTTGAAATTAAAAATCGAATTTTCAAACTACTGCGCCATTTCAAGCCTGCTTTATAATTAAAATAAATTTATACGTTCTAACTTCGGTTTAAATAAATTTTTAGTTGTTATTATGTAAAATAAATCATTTTAAATATTCAAAACCTATTAAAATAGCTAAAATAAATTTTTTAAATTGGTTCAGAAATTCTGGGATGTTACACATATAGCCCTGTACTAATCTACACACATGAAATGAAATCACATGCTAACATACCTAGCTAAATATAGCCGGTACATATGGAAACAACAACGACTTTCTTTTCCATTTATAACTTGTCTATATCTAAACATAGCAGACCTGCCCATGTTTCTATACATGTGTAACACTCTACACGATGCAGCCTAAATATAATAAAATTAAGTAAGCCTTAAGTTCTAAGAAAACCAGCTAAGTACAAATGTACAACTATACTAAAACCTTCAGACCTATCTCGTACCATCTATCACTTGATGGTCGAATATCCTCCCCTATATATATAGAGCTCTTGCTTCAAATCCATTTCTTCACTTTCCAAATAAATAAGACTATGCCGCCTCTTTCCATTTCTTTCCTAACGGAAACGAAACCGAATACCTCCCCTACAATTTATATGAAACAAAGCCAGTCCATTTTCGTGTAAAACTTAAAGTCTCCATTAAAAAAACAGTACTTTGTTTCCTCTCCTCAAATCTTGCTGGCTGAAGCAAACAGGTTCGACACAAGCAGCTCAAGGTAGCCAAACAGTTGGCCAGAGGAGGGGGAAGTTCGAGTCACTCGTAGGGTCGACTGAAGCATGAGTACACGATGGTTACTTGATTTGAATGGGGGATGGGTTTTGTGTAAACACGACATTGGGTGCAGCATGGGTTTTGACGTGGGGTGCGAGTGAGAATAGTCTGTTCGAACTGAATAGGCGGTACGTGGGGGAGTGGGGTGAAGCGACCCGAACCTCCCCATGAAGGAAAGCCCGGATTGAATTGAGAACAAGACGAATCAGAACACAAACAGAAGAACATTTTATTGCTTATTACAACAATTTACATCAGACTACAAGAATATACAGAGTATGAATAAATAATATACAGTCGATAAATATTAGAGATTAAAATACATTACATAGCTGCGGAAAATAATACAAAACACAACTGAAAGGAATATACGGATACAGAGCTTTCCGAATATCATTCCAACTATAAACCAGGATCCTGTGAATATAAATCTGCAAGACCAAAACTACTAGCTGCCCGTATGGAAAATAGGGGCACCGAGAGTTTAGGTTAAAACAATAAACTCCAGGTCAGTTATGTGACTGGTGTGAGAACTAAAACAGTTATTAATTTGATTTTAAAGTTGGGAAAAACAAGGGACCACGCCATATAACATGGAACGGGTTTACCCCCAAGAATACCAGTGTATAAAACAAACAACACAATGCTAAATAAAGAACAATGAAGCTATTATAAGACTTAGGTCCCATCACATAATGCAACGCAAGCCGGAGGATAGAGTTTTTACCTTATAATAGCCAAAAATGCTTGGTACGTGAAATTTCATATTTTACTATTACTATAAGTGTATAGTGTCAAAACAATTTCAAATATAAATGTATCAATCATAGACGACATGAGTGCCCCATCCCACTATGTCGCCATACTAGGCTCTACAATCAAAATCGTAGTATGTCGTATTGGAAGTTGGATTTCCATCTGTGAACCAAGGCAAGGGATCGTCCTTACCGCTTCGAGACTCTCTAGCCCGAGCCTCAGGCAAGCGCGCAGACAAGCCTTGGATCGTCAGGGCCGGTCCACACGGAGTGGATTAAAATGCCTGAACACTGCGTTTCCCCGCCCTATGGGGCGTAAATCTGGTCTATATAATGACCATCCATCGGTTCTGCAGAGACCGAAATAACCGAGGTGCCTCGCTATCCATCATCCACATAAGTAAAATGTCAGGGCTTGCAAAACGCTGACGCCACTTCTGGCTAGAAGGAAACGCATGCCCTCCCTGATGTCCCCTCCCGTTTTAGGTTCATACTGGGATGTGAGGCTCTCGAATTAATGCTACACAAAGCTACGCTATATTAAAGCCGTGCTTTGATCATCAACCACAAGATACTGCTTTTCAATAGAATCCTTGATCATTTGCATCTCAGCATGCCACACAGGCAATTCACGCTATGCAACCGATGTCAATCAGTCACACAGAATGAAATCCGATGTCAGACACTGGGTCTGAACAAAACCAGAGGCACCTTATTCCTCATCCCGTATGTCCAATACAAGAGAGAGACCCTCACATATCCGGTCAATCTCCAAGTACGTCGGGACGATCACCACTTATTACCTTGTCTTGGGTGTACAACCCAATCAAGATATCAGTAATCATCCAAACGATGTGAAGACCGCCGGTATTCGACCACCGTCTTCATCCTCGACATATCATTGAATCAGTTATTCACAATGGGATAAACCCGGTCTTTCTGAATAACCCGCGTATATTATAAACAAGTGTTACAAAAACACAACATACACCTCATTCCAATCCAGAATATTCCTTTATTAAAATATTCTTATACTTTGGGAAAGGTTCCCATTAATTTATCAAAGAAAGATTCTTTAAATTTATTCTTTAATCTTCCTTTGAATATCAATTCAAACCAAATTATGGTTTATCTGAACTAGTCGGGATTAGAGATCCTTACCAAAGTAATCGTTTGTATAATTTCCCAATCCCAACCTATTCATCCCATGAAGTAAAACTGGTAATACTTCATATCTACCGCCACGGTGTTATCGCTAAATTCAATTACCATTTCACGTTCAAATCTAATTAAAGATCTAACTATCGCCTGGAGCAAAACTAGTGGTACCCCATTCTCGATCATTTCTTGAATTTGACAATTTAAGTTATCAATTCGCCTTTCAATCAAATTAAAGATTCATTAAAACTCTAATTCAGTTTTAATTTCCAAAAATCATTAGTTAATGATTATTCAAAGTAAAGAAATAAATCTTATCTTTAACTGGGTTAAAGAACTAATGTCATTTAAAACACATCTCACGATAAACTCAAAATCTCATTCCATTAACAATGGAATCTTTACAGAAAACAGATCAATATATATAATCAATATGAACTTCCATATCCAACTGATACTATAAATGGAATAACGGTAAAGCCTCTTAAATTCCATATATAGTAACCGTCTTTCTCCACAGAAGTCCACTTCGGTTATTGCCAAATCGAATTCCATTCCATTCTAATTTATTTTATTAAATTGGAAAATTTCTTTTAAATCTTAATAAAAGATTTATAAATTCCAAATCACATTTCATTGTAAATCGGGTTAAAGAATGCATGTCCTTAAAAACACAGTTCACGATAAACCCAATTCACATTCCATTTTATTCCAATTATTAAATACAATTGGAAACTCTAACAATCTTAATTAAAAGATTTATTCTCTTCACATGGGGTTCAAGAACAGTGCCATTTAAAACACAGTTCACAAACCCAAAATCCATCAGTCTCTAACCGTAAATTAGTAAGAGAACAGTTCCCTAAGTGTTAACCCCGAAGGCCTAAACCAACATCAGATCAATACCCAGGAAACCATTCAACTTAGCTATTCTCCAGTCAGATTATAATTTTCTTAACTCCATTAGGTTTAATAACAGTATTATTAAAGATACCATTCACAACAAACCCAATATCCAATTTGATATTAAATACAAGGCTCTGAATAGAAAATATATTGGCATATATTCAATATCAAATTCTGAAACCAACAAATATCGTATTGGAATAACAATATATATATTTTCCAAATTCCTCCACAGTATCCGTATAATCACGGAATCCAATATCGAAATATTCCAAAGATAATTTTGATTCAAATCCATTCCAATTCAATATTGAAAATTCTGGTTATTTTTAAAACCATTTCAAATCAAATTTATTTATTTATAAATAATGGATTATAATTCTAGTTCATAACTAGTTCATTTCGATAAAAATATATTTTTATCTTTTCAAATATGGATTTTTTCAGCCCATTTCTTTCCAAATCATTTATTATGATTTTACACAAATTATCGATATTTTTAGTAATTTTATCAAGGCCCGTACAGTCGATTTCCATAAACGGCCATCGAACTACACTTACAACGACCTTTTCCAAATTTGATTTGGACATAATTCCAAATCCAACCGTTAGATTACAAATCTCTCATATTCATTAGAAAGCTCTTTTCCATATGAACCTAACAGTTTTGGTTTTAGGAGAATCCGACGGTCGGATCTCCCGTAATGTCCATTCGAAGTCAACGGTCGATATTCGCGAACTACCGCGGCGCGGTGCGTTCTATTCAGGCCATTATATATATATATATATATATATATATATATATATATATATATATATATATAAAATACTTCATCGATTTCCATTTAAAACATAATTTATAATTCGTTTTAAATTCATTTTCAAAACGATTTCAACTTCATATTCAATTTCAATTCAAAATTGAATATTCCATATCATCTAAATGATAGTATTTTCAAAACATTAGATTTCGAAATCATTTCCTTTTGAATATTCATTTTAAAAATGAATAAAATCGATATAAATATCGTTCACGTTCAAGTGACGTTAATCTAATCAACACGGCTTTATATATTGAAATATATTCGTATCTATCCCAAATCGGACATCAAAATCAAATTTTGATCTTTTACTAAATATTATTTTAGAATATTCATTATTTTAAAATAATTGTTATGTTAAAATATTCATTCTTTCTGAACTGGAATCAGACACAGTCAATTACCATATAATGTGATTTATATAGATTTCATACACACATGTATACAACAACAATCAAACACAGTCAACCATCATCCATAGTGCATTCTACACTACATAAGCATCAAATATAAATATTTAACGCTTACAACAGTCTGTCAATCAATCGATCGACATACAGCTAATTATTCGGACTAGTGTATGTCACATATCATCCCAATACCCGTGTGGAGTTTCAATCAACAAATAATGAATTTTATTTGTGCAGTTGGGCGATGTGTAAAATTTATCGTCCCAATCAATATCAGTCAAATGTGTGTACATAAACAAATCGTCCGATTTGTTTCTAAATATTCATTTTATTCATATACACGTTAAAAATTATATTTTTAACTATAAAATATTTTATTCCATTCCACATCACACAATCAGTTTTCACAACATAATCAATCAAACAAACAAGTCATCCATGGTTTGTGGACGATGGGTGTCGGGTGCCGCTAAGCACCGTCTGCATCCTAGTATATATTTTAACTAGAAAATAAAATTTAAAGTGAGAAGTTCTCACACTTGGGATCCACTCCTCCATTCCATATTTCTGAACGGTTCAGATTTGGATTTGTTTTCCACCAGTTCCTCGTAATTCTTTTCACACTGTTCATAGTAAAAATCACATTTTTATTATGATGATTATATATTTAAAATCACATTTTTATATCGCTACTATATAGATAAAAATCGAATCTTTCTATCGCTAATGATTATATAAAAATCACATTTTTACATTGCCATTCAAACGATAAAAATCATATTTTTACTTCTTTAACTTCATAATAAAAATTGTATTTTTATTTACCTTTCATACATATAAAAATCCTATTTTTACTTCGCTTCCTAGATAATAAAAATTATATTTTTACTACTTTACATAAATAAAAATCATATTTTTATATCTTCTATATAATAAAAATTATATTTTGATTATCTCTATAATATAAAAATCATATTTTTAATTCACTACATATATAAAAATACCATTATTATATTCTCTATTATAAAAATCATTTCTTTATTCTAAAAATCATATCTTTACTCTATATAAAAATTCCATCTTTCCTTAGATAAAAATCGTAACTTTACCATATTAAAAATCATACTTTTAATACTCTATGTAAATAAAAATCGTATTTTTAATACTCTATACGAATAAAAGTCGTATTTTTAATACTCTATATAAATAAAAATCGTATTTTTAGTACAAAAAGAAACAAAATCAAAGGAGAAAGAAATAAAGAAACTTAGAGCGAAGGGTTTGAGGGGGGCTGTTGACCATCGGATATGGAGGGGAGGCGGAAGAAGAGGGTGGTGGTGGCTAGAGGGCCCGGTGGTGGTCTAGTGGAGCTCGGGTAGGGGCGACGCGTTTATAGCGAGGGCCTTTAGGGTTTGGGGCCATCGATCGACGCAGGGGAAAGAAGGGGCTTTCTGGGGTAGGCGAGAGAGAAGGAAGGCGCGACGGGGACGGAGGGGGTGCTCCGGCGAGGTGGCGCCGTGGGTGGGGGGTCGTGGCGGTGACGAGGTAGCTGCGTTTTTTTATTTGATTCGATCTTGGACTGAATATAGAGAGAGAGAGGGGAATTTATATTTTATTTATTTGTTTGTTTTATTAATTCCATAAAGTAACTTATTATTTCAAACTTTAAATCGAACCCACCGACTGTCACCCCTAGCTAATTAGCCCCATTCCAAACACAATGCGATATGTTTCGTAAGTCGGTTCAGCTGTTACGATCAGTTTCCGTCAAAATCAAAATATAAATCTATATATTGAATTTAAACGCATATTTCAATTTACCGGGGCCACATACTAGCTCTGAAAATTCCCAAAAAATTATTTCCAGCTTCATATTGATGATACAGTCCTAACAAAACTAATTTCTTCAAATTTGAAGACCATTTGAAAAATAGCCATTTTCTGGTCGATCCAAATTGACTGAAGTTGTCAAAACACGTTTTACTTCGCCATACTCACATCTTAATTCCAAAAATTATGAATTGGAATCTAGCAATAACATGACATCCCGGATCTAACAAAAGTGGTTTCGTCGAAAACGGAGGTCGTTTGCAAAATGGCTATTTTTACGGGCTGAAATTCCATAGCGACTATTCTGAATTTTCAACTGGGCATAACTTTTTATTTCCACTATGAAATGTAAATTTTTTGGATTTGTTGGAAAGACATTTTCAAATAGATTCTAATATTTTTGGTTTCGCTAAAATCCGGTTTATTTTGAATTCTGTACATTCATTTGAAATTTGAAATCGAATTTTCAAACTTCCGCGCCATTTCCAATTCCTTTTATAATTTAAAATAAATATTTATATTCTAACGTTGATTCAAATAAATATATACGTTCTAATTCTATTCAAAATAAATTTCTCTTCGTTATTATTTAAAATAATTCATTTTAAATTTTCAAAATTCATCAAAATTGCCAAAATAAAAATTTTAAATTGGTTCTGATTTTCCGGGTTGTTACATGGGGTTTGACGATCGTCCGGGGGATTGTCGGGGGATCAACAACGGAGCTCTGGTGATAAGAGATGAGGAGGCTTGTCTACAAGGTAGTGTTGCGTCACTTGCGTGCATGGGAGGGGCATGCTAGAGTTGTTTGATGGTTTGGGGAGGAAAGTAGGAAAAGTGGAACGGAGAAAGTAGGGGTTTAGCGTGAATAACAGGAGGTAGAAGGGAGTATTACGTGGCCTTACTGACGTTGGAAGAAAGGACGTGGATTCCGGTGGGCTTTGGTCCCTATGAAAAAAAATGAACGCAAGGAAGCAGAAAGAGAAAAATTTATATTTATATCGGGCACAATGCAGATAGAACGAAGTCGAAATTTGCAGCCTTGGACCAAGCCATGTAATTATTTCTAATTAAATGTGATTAGGGTTAAGATAATTATAGTTTAATTAAATCATTAGTTAAAATTATTAATAACTAATTTGTATGTGATCAGAATTGAAAAAAAAAACCGGTGCCATTGGAATCACCTTAGCGAACACTACGTCAGGGGATAGATCTGGACGCAATTGGAATCAAATGAGATTTTCAATTAAATTAAACGTAGTTTAATTTAACCGAAACGATTCATTTAAACAACGAATCAAATCAAGGTGAGTTAAACTCACTCGGTTCATTCCACTTATATTTTATATAAGTCGGGTTTCATAATTGTGTGCTATGATTGCTAATGGTTGACTATTTGTTAAATATATATTCATATATTGATTGAACTAATGAAATTAAACGTTGTTTAATTTCAGTGAAAACCAAATCGTTATTTTAACGATTGGATCCAATGGAGGTAACTTACCTTGTTGGTCACGTCTTTAAAATAAATGTGTTAAATTTAAATGAATTGTTTGAATTATTTTGTTAATGTTAAATAAATTGGTTGTTGTTAAATAGTCGTTATTTACTATTATTGAACTAATCAGTTAAATTGAATTGATTTAGTTTATTTGAGACAACCTATTTAGATGTAGAAAAAATAGGTTGGAGGGATCCAACTGGATTCCTCAAATATATTAGATGTTATTTATTCTCCTATTATCATTATATGAACTGTTATGATTGGATGATTGATTTGGTTGTTGATCGTTGACTGAAAATTCAATGTTTGTTTTGTTTTAACCAATGGGCAGAATTGGTTGAATAATTGGCAGTAGATGGCTTAAAAATGAATGATTTTCTAAATATGGATTTACTGTCAAGTGAATCGATAGGAATGAAGTTATAAAATTTATTTTGTAATTGAAGATAGATTTTCGAATCTATTATTTTGAATAAAAGTCATTAAAAGAAAATAAATTTTTATTATTTATTACTTAAATTTATTAGCGAGTATTAAATGAGTTTATAAAGCAAATTCTTATGTTAAGAAGATTATATGTAAATGAGCAGAAATTAACCTAACGGTTAAGAGTTGGATAATTGTTTTTCAAAAACAACTGAATGAAATTATTTAAATTAATTATATTATTAATTTAAAGGAAGGATAAATCGAATTTGGTTAAAGAGATAACTGTGTTTTGAGTTGACTAAGTTAATCGTTTTAACTAGGATTGATTATTAAATAAATTTGTTTTGAATTAAACTAATGAAATAGTTTAACTATTTGTTTTAAAATTTTTCATGATTTTAAAAGGAATTTACTAATTGTTTTAGTTAACAAAAGAAGATAACTACTTTTACGGTAGTTAATGATAAAGTAAATTATTATTTTTTATTTAATAATAATTTAAGAGGTTGCTATTTAAATGAAATTCATTTATGAAAGTAAATCGAGTTGAAATAGAATCTAGTTGAATTGGAAGAGGAGTTTATGAATGGGTTTTAATATAAAACCCGAGTTTTTATAACAAAGTTATAAAAAGGGATATTAAGCGAATACGATAGCACAAATTTAATAGTTACTTAATATTTGAAGTTAGAAAAAGAAAATTGAGATAAAAAGGGGTTATATTAAACCTGAGTTTTATAAAAGAGATGTGGAGTAAAGAGTTAATTTTAATTTAATGTTACTTAATAATAGAATTAAGTAAAATGGATAAAATTGAAATAAGATTCTCAAAAGAGAAAATGGTTAAATGGATTGGAAAATGGAATTTTTAAATGGTATAGGGTAAAGGATTTAAGAATAAGACCGTGTAATAAAATCCGTATTATAAAACAAATTGGTTAAAGGAATTTAAGGAAAAAGGGAATGTTTAATAAGAAATTACGTAATCAATGAATTAAGTAATAATAGTTGTATTTGAAAATGAGATTTTCAAAAAATAATAAATGGATTATAAAATCATGGTTTAAGCAAAAGAGTAAATGAGATTTGGTTTGATATTAAAATAAATATCAGTTTTTGAATTGCAACTTATATATATCTTAAGATATGAATGTTGTTGATCAAGGTCTGAGAGGTAAATAAATACCCAACTTGAACGACTTTGTGATGATCTGAGGATGATATTAATTTGTAATGGGAAAGAGGTTAAGAATAATTTATTATTTCCATACGAGAAATAATGACGCAACGTTAATTGAAAGATTTGAGAGATATATATTGAGTTTTCCAAAGTAATGGAAATGAGAAGATTTGAGTGTGTGTGTGTATATTTTTTTTTTTTGAAAATTGGTTCTCTTTATTACTAAACCAATTAAAAAACTAACCTTATAAGCCTCGTTAAAACCTTACAATCCCCCTACTGGGTACCTTGTAAGGAAAAAGAGTACTCATAAGGTAAGCTAAATACAAAACAAATTCTAAGCTCATATAGTCGAAAGAAAATACAACAAAAACAAATAAAAGACAATTAAAAAAAAATCCATCTTCTCGGCCCACCAGAGAGCCCAAATCTCCACCGCCTTCACATGTTTGAACTCATCTTCAACCGGCATCATTCAGTTCTATCCCCCATCTGTCCAACAGCTGTCTGTTTCTCGAGTTTCGTGTTGACTTCGATCCATTTCTTTGAACGAGATCCACAATCTCCTTTTCAATTCTCCTCAGCAAATTTAACGCTGATAATCTTTTACTTTGAAAAATTCTCAAGTTCCGTTCTCTCCACAAAGAGTAGATTGCTGTAGTAAAAGAACCAAAAGCTAAACCTCTACTCTGATCTTTGTTTGGGAACCTCTGATAGAGATTACGTGCTTCCGCTTTGGCATCATCACACAGATCTGAAGGTAATTCTAATTTATTTTTCAGAGATTTCCATATGTATGACGAATAATCACACTGAAAAAATAAATGAGGAATAGATTCTTGATGGTTATCACACAAAGGACACATAGTATTCTCCATAGAACTAAATCGAAGTATACGATCTTTTGTATTTAATCTGCCCAAAACTGCTAGATAAGATATGAAAGACATTCGTCGACTGTTTTTCTTGTGCCAAATCACCGAAAATAAGGAATCTGAAGGATCTTTAATTCTTATATACTCCCATGTTTTGTAAAAAGAAAATTCCCCTCCTTCACACCATTCATAAAAATCTTGACTTTGATTAGAATGAATTGGAATTGAGCTAATTTCTTCAAGCAATTCTCTTGTTGCAGGGTGGATCTCTGGATGGAAAGCCTCATTTCTAATAATCACATCCACAGTCTGATCAGAATTTCCAATAATCTGAAGCCTATCATACCCAAGGATATCTACCATACACTTGCAGTTTATCCAAGGATCATACCAAAGATAAGAGTTTTCACCTTTACTAATCTTTCTGTTAAATAGTTGCTTTGTGTTTGACCTTAATTTCAGAATTGATTTCCATGTACTAGATGCATTAGGATCTTTTGACATTGACCAGAAATAATCATTCTTACAATATCTATTATGAATCCATCTACTCCACATGGAAGAATTTGATAAAAAATTCCATAATAGTTTCACACAAGCAACCTTCTTTAAATCAGAATTTTTTTTAAGGCCAATACCTCCCTCTTTCTTAGGTTTACACAATATTGACCAAGCCACTTTATGAGCTGTACCCCCCCAGAAAAAATCTACGCATAATGACTGCAATTTATCCAAGGTATACTCTGGTATTTGATAGATTAGCAGCCAATATAATATGATAGGGGTAATAACTGAATTGATAAGCTCTGCACGACCTGCAAAACTCAAAAGTTTTGTTTCCCAACCTTGAATTTTGCTCTGGACCCTTTGAATCAGTGAATTACATTCAGAATAATGAAGGTAATTAGATGATAATGGAACTCCTAAA
The DNA here is from genome assembly GCA_030737875.1 of Allium sativum. NCBI lineage: Eukaryota > Viridiplantae > Streptophyta > Magnoliopsida > Asparagales > Amaryllidaceae > Allium > Allium sativum. Next base: position 176,691,013 of record CM060912.1, read on the forward strand.
TATTTGACTGGCAATGAACCTTGCTCAAACCCCAAAATATTCTTTAATTCTGATTGGTTTGGAACTGAAATACTAAAAAATATTTTAGTTTTTGAAGCATTGACATTCAGTCCTGCAAACATGCTTAGTTTCTGAAAAATCATCCTTAAACAGTTTGCATTTTGACATGAAGCTTTACCAAACACCAACAAATCATCAGCATATAATAGATGGGAAATCACTAGTTGCACTTGGCTGCTAGGTTGGAAAGATTTAGATATAATTGCTTCATCCATTAGAAAAGTGAAGTATTGCATTGCCAAAGCAAATAGATAGGGAGAAAGAGGATCTCCTTGTCTAATTCCTCTTGATGATGATATGAAACCTTTAGGGATTCCTTGTATCATAATTGAAAATGTTGCTGTTGTCATGCATTCATAGATCAGATTAATAAAGTGAGTAGGGAATTTCATGCATTCCATTACATAACATATAAACTCTCTATTCACTCTATCATAAGCCTTTTGTAGATCCACTTTTACACTCATTTTAGGCATGCCAGGTTTTCTGAAATCTCTCAACATTTCATGTGCAAGTAAAATATTGTCCCCAATATATCTTCCTTTAATAAATGCACTCTGATTCTCAGAAATCAGAAAAGGAAGATAAGGTTTTAGTCTGTTACATAAAATTTTTGAATTTTTTTTGTAATAGACATTACAGCAAGATATGGGTCTATAATGAGAAATGTCAGATGGTCTATCATTTTTGGGAATTAGTGTTATAAATGTATGATTTAAGGCTTTTGGAATTTTACCAGACTTAAACATATCTGAAATAGCATTTAGCAGATCAATCTTCAAAGATTCCCAATGTATTTTGAAAATTTTTACACTTATACCATCTGGACCTGGGCTTGATTCATCATGAATAGAAAAAACTGCTTCCTTAACTTCTTCAAGCTCCACATTTCTCACTAAATTTCTTTGGCCTTGATCATTGACATAAGATATTGGTTGAAAACTTGGAAATCCAGATGAGCATGATCCATTAAACATTGCAGTAAAATAATTAATTGCTTCAGTTTCAATCTCATCAGGTTTATATAACAAATTTCCATTAGGATCAATTAAAGCTCTAATCTGATTGAAGTACCTCCTATTTGACATCTTGGAATAGAAGAATTTTGAATTTGTATCACCTTTTTGCAACCAGGAAACTTTAGCCTGCTGTTTTAAACCTTTGAATACCATATATTGAACATTTTGGTAATTCTTCTTTGCATTCAGGTAATCTTCATACAGTTGGAGATCCTCAGGGTGAAGATCAACATCAGATTCAAGATGAGAAATTCTTTGTTCAACCACTGTAAGATTTGAAGCAGATTTACTTCTAATTCTATTCCAATTTTTAAGTTCTAATTTGCAATTTTTTAGTTTTTGCTGAAATTGATAACTAAAAAAAAACCATACATTAGAACTTAAACCTTTTTGAATTGCATCATTATATCCTTCATAGCAACACCAATCATTTCTGTATCTAAAGGGAAAACCCTTTAGTTCTGGAGTAGGTATTAGATCCAAAAGAATTGGGTTATGATCACTTGACTTTTGTGGAAATGATATAGCTTTCATATTAAGGAACTGATGTAGGCACATATTGTTCACCAAAATTTTATCAATATTTGTAGCTATTCCTCTTCTACGCCATGTAAAATTAAAACCCAAAGGTTTTATCTCATTCAAACCTGTTTGTATGATAAATTTTTGAAATTCCCTTATATGATGATAAGGAATAGGAGCTCCCCCTTTCTTATCCTTTGGTGATAAAGGATTATTAAAATCCCCCATTAAAATCCAAGAGTCTGCATAAGTGATTGATTCTCTAACCAAAGTTTCCCATAAGACTAATCTTTCTGAAAATGTATTACTGCCATAAATGACTGTAAAAATCATCATAAATCCTCCATGATTAACTGCCTTCACTGTTAAGTGCTGAGGAGAAAAAGACATCATGTCTATCTGCCAAACCTTTGAATCCCAAATCAATAAAATCCTGCCAGAACTCAATGAAGAATTATTAGTCAATGATTTCCAATCATTAGGTAATAGAGAAGAAAATAACACTAAATTTGCTTTAGATAGTTTTGTTTCAACTAAGCCAACCATGGTTGATTTAGTCTTATTAAGGAGTGTGAATATTTCTTTCATACGAAAAGAAGTATTCATACCCCTAACATTCCAAGAAATTAGTGTCATTTAAATGAGGATTTACTCCTCGTAGTTCTTTTAGCAGGAGTTTGGTTTTTTGACTTTGAAGTTTGTAGATAATTAGCATTCTTATCAACTAAAGAAGAGATGTTATCTTGCTTTCCTTTTTCTTGATTAATCCTTTTCTCTGATTCCTCTAAGTAATCAGCTACATTATTTAACATGTCAGGAATCAAACTCTCTGGAAGTTTAGAAGAGTTCATAACATCATGTTCACCAGAAGGATTATAAGTTTGAGGAATTTCAGCTTCACTATTAATTGCATCTTGATTCCTAAGAGAATCAGATACAGCATCTTCAGGTACTAGATTTACATTTTGAGTCTCTGTATTAACACTTTGATCTTCAGTTGTTTGATTTTGGCATTCAATATGAGTATCAGGAGGTTTCCACCTTGGATCTGATGAATCTTCATGAAATTCTTCCTCATGTCCAAATAAACAACACTGAAGACATTTCACAGGTACATATTCATATTCCACTTGAATCACAAGCTTCTGACCATTATGCATATGAATTGGGATCTCATTTTTAAGTTCTGTTGAAGTATCCACTGAAACTAGAACTCTTGCATATTTAGTATACCTTTTCTCAGCTGTGTTAACATCAATCAAAATAGGTTTTGAGATATAACTTGCCATCATTTGAATAGCTTCATTCGTCCATAACTCAAGTGGTAGATCTAATAATCTCACCCAGATCTGGACCATTGAACTATTTTTATTGTTAAAATCAAAACCAGGATACCAGATCTCAGCAAACATCAATCTACCAAAATAGGAATATGTATTACACTCAGTTAATCGATCAAAATCTTCTTTACAATCAAATTGTACCACAAAATTAAATCTAGGAGTTGAGTGAACATTAAAAGTACCAATAGGTTTCCAAACTTTTGATACATATTCCTTAAGTTTGATTGTTGATAACCTGAATAGAATCGGAATCAATGCTATAGTGTTTTTCCATGATGTCTCTGATTTGTTGTAGGTGCTTTCAGGGATAAAAACATGATCTGGAGCTGGTTGAATATACTCGAGCTTGCGATTACACAGATCCGTAACCAGATCTGAAGTTGCTGAAGGATTTGAGTCTACATTTGGATTTGATTTATCATTTGGAAATGTTGTATTGATGTTTTTGAATTGATAAGAAAAATTGGATGTATTCTTTTGTTTGATTTCCGCCATTAAAGGTGAAGAAAAACAAAAAGTAATTGTGTGTGTGTGTGTGTATATATATATATATATATATTATAACGATATTCCCGAATAAAAAGGAAATAAAAGGAAATGGTGTAAAATTATAACGGTATTTTCAAGGGAAAAGGAAATGAAAAGCGAAGTTTTGGAATTGGTTTATTCTGAAGGAACAAGGGTTGGTTTGGGTTTTCAAATAATGAAACAAAAGAGATTTCGTAATGTTGTTTTACGAGTGATAATATGAATTGATTTCCAATTTCAGATAATAAGTAATGATGTAGCAAATGTTTTGAAAATGATAATAAAATTGAAAATTTGATATATTTATAGGATAACTCCTAAGTATTTAAAATAAAATAGTTTTGAAAAGAATCTTATGTAGATAAAAAGTGAGTAGTTGTATTCGTAATACCAAAAAATTTAAGAGTGTTAAATTAACATTCGTTAGTTGTTTTTAATTAAAGAGGTCAAGTAATGTCAAGTACTGAATCAGTGAACTCATTTTATTTTCATGATTTTATTTGATAGTTAAATAACTGACTATTAAATCAAGCCATAAGATTGTTAGTATGGAAAGACCAGGATCGAATTTATATTCGTGAACCATTCTGAACCAGCAACTACTAATTTTCGAAGATGTTGAAGATGGAGCAATTGACGACCATGGATCTTCATAAGTGGAAGGGCTACTTGAGAAATTTCTCTGGCTTGCAACCAGAGGGTTTTGGTGGTAATTCAGTCGTGGTTGAAATCTTCGGATTTCAAGGACTACTTTCTACTGATCCTTTGGGTGATACCTAGGATGTGGTAGGAGGGTGCCTTTGGTTCATCATGTTCCTGGATGACTTGTATGGACGGATGTCCGACATAGTATTTCGAAAGGGATCGCGTACGTTGATTTCTTCAAATGTACTATGGTTGGTGGTGGAGAAGACACATTCTCTTAGCTTAACAACTAGAGTATTTTTGTGGACGTCAATTAGTGATTTTCTAGTGGATCCGATGATGTGGCATTCAAAGTGAATGGTGGCCAGATGTTCTAAAGATATTTATGACCTCAAGCCTCATCAACAGAGAAACGACAAAAATCGGGTAGGTCGCCTGGCTAAGTTGGTCACTCCCAATTAGGGTGTATTGTCACCATCTAGAGAATATTCATATTTGTTCCTTCTTTTCAATTTTGTATCTCCCGGGAACTACAGTGGTTGCGACAAAAAGGCATAAGGCGATAATACATTCGGTACTCTCAAGCGAAGCGAGGGGCCGGTCATGTTTAGCCTGGGTTGCAAGATGTTCTTGTTGAATCCTGGTGTATTCCTCTCTAGATATACATTGTCGAAATGTGGTGCCATACCTTGCCAGGAAATCCATTCTCCAATAAGAGCCCGCGGTTTTGATTGTATACTATGTATGTTCCGCGTGAGATGTAAGTGTTCTGCTAGATGGTTATCTATTTGCATCTAGACGTTATTCTAACATCATAAAAGATAAAATTTCAAAATGTTTTGGGTTATCGTAAGGTAAAAACCATCTGTGTTTATGTGTGGATCGGTCTTACGATTATCTTTTTCTTTCAGAAAAGATTTGTTAACTTTGAAATCAAGGTGGATGTTGCTTATAAACTTAGTGGGTTTCTCACTCTGGTTCACCAGAGTGATTTGACGTTTGTAATGCTCGGTTCAGACCGAGTTTTACATGTTCAGATTATCGGAAACTGTGAAGAGGCGAGCTGGAAGAGTTTAGACGTATGATATTGTATTATTCCACTGTGTATTGTATACAAGGACAAATTATTATAACTATCTAGATGTGTTGAAATACTCTGATGATTGTAAGTGTATTTTTCAAGCTCTCAATAAAGATTTATTTTTATATTATATTTTGTTCCGCTGCAATGTGAGACTTTATGTTGTGTTGGATCTTCTTCTTCTATTCTAATATTTCTTTTTTCCTTATCTCACCTTCTAAATTCTTTCTACTAACTATCTGGGTTTTCGATGCTTGAGTTTTGGTAAGGAATACAGAACTATGTATTATTGTCGGAATTCGGGAGTCGGATTCCTACCAGGTCATTACATCATTCATATTTCATACTAGTAACGTTACCTTTTTAAATCTTATTCTATCGCATGTGTATGCATGTATGTGTGTATATATAGATCTCATTCCATTGTATTTCTTTTATTTTTATTTTCAAATCTTATTCTATTATAAACCTTTTTCCACTCTTATCACATTACTAGTGTGTAACATGTGTGCTGCCCATGATAATATTATCAAAAATAATATTTATTATTTTAATGTTAAAATGAGAATTTCACTATGAAATATATGATAAAATTTGATGTGAAATACATAAACTATTAATTAAAATTATTATTATTATTATTTGCGTGTAATTTATGTTTTATATCTTACAGAATAATATATATGCATGCATTTGAGATTTTTTTTAATCGTTTTTGTTAATATAGATATACATGTTGAAATTGATGTATGTTAGTAAGTTATTCGATGAATTAACAAATATTATTTCATAGTATTCTTTTCAATAAATTATATGTAAAATTATGAAGTACGTTTAAATGTATAGCTAAGTAGAAAGTATTGAAATGATATTTGCAAAAAAAAATGTATAAATTTGTTGTTAAGTTATTAATGTTCATGAAGAATTTATGATATAATATATGGTAAATTCTTGATATAAATGAATCATAACTAACATATGAATTAGCTTTGTCATTATTGTTGATATACATAGTTCATGTTATGTGATTCATACCTATTTATAGTTGCATGGAAAACTGCCTTTCCATAATATGCATATAGATAGTAAAATTGGCATATATAATTTTGAACTACTAGAAGAATGGACTAATTAAATAATTTATAAGAGTATTTAAATAATTATAATTTAAGATTTTATGAGTAGTTTAGACACATGGATTTAAATATAAAATATCACGAAAGAATTACGGAGGTTCATCAAACAATTGTAGAAATATTAAAAAGCATGTATTTAAAGTGAAATTTATTTTCTTTAATTTATGATAAATTTATTACGATAAGTGTATAAAGTATTAAAAAATTATTATTGTTTACATATATTGTTTAAACTATGTGAATTATTTATGTTTATATTTGAAAGAAAAACTATTTTTTTCCATTTTCGTAGGTATGAACATGGTGTACATTTAAAGCATCACAGTTGTCTTAATTAGATGAATTAACAACAATTTAATGATTAAATTCCTTTGTTGAATTCAAAATCACTTAATTAATTTAGAAATATTGACTTAAACGTACAATGTTAAGTGATATTGTACAACGTTTTGTAAATAACCAAATAAATTTTAAAATGTAGGCGTTTGACATTAATATTACAATGCAATATGCGGTAAATATATTGACGTAATTGAGTTCAACTTTGAACTTATGATAATTTTTTATGTGTATAATTTATATTATGTGATGGATATGTTTATATATTTGATATTTTTTCCATTTTTTTAAATATGAGTATGGTTAATTTTGACGTGATTTATTAGGTGAATCAATGAATTATAGTTTACTAAAGTTATTTAAATAGGTTTAATATTATGTAATTAATTGTAAAATATTATACCATATGTAAAATGTTAGAAAAGGATTATGAGAGATTGAAATGATCATAGAAAATTTGAAGTGTAGGTATTTAGAGCCAAAAATCTAATTTTTCCATTTTTAGTATTTAAAAGAAATTTTAGTAAGTGTCACAGATCATTTAAAAACTGGTTGGCCTTACCAATAAAAATAAATATTAGTTAATTAAATTTATTTAAATTTTAAGTTTTGTAATTTATTTAAATATGTGGACATAAATATAAAATGTTAGGAGCTAACTATTAATAAATAATTGAGTAAACTTTGAAGTGTCCATTTCAAAATGTGAAATGACAAAAGAAGTAAAATAATATGGCAGAAATAGTAAGTAATTGTAAAGTGATAAACTAATTTAAAAATAAAACATCCGGAGAGAATTAAGGAGAAGAGATAAAACTCATAGAATTAAGGTGGGAGCTTTAAAAAGTCCTGCTTTACTATTATTTAATAGATAGATTATTCATCTCATTCCAATCATTTCTATTTGAAATCTTTTTTTTATATTATAGATTTCCACATCACAGTCAATTGATATATCTGTGAGATATGTATGTGTTTCGAAAATAAAATGTTAAAGGTAATGATTTTGAGTTTGAATTTACTTAAAACTTGTTTAGTTTTGTATTCTTTTGAGTTCAATTATGTTAGAAAACTAGCTTTGAATTTGGTAAGTTTTGTTGTTGATTCAAATAAATTTATTGAACTTAACCGAGTTTTGGTTTGTGATTTGGACCTAAGTAATACAAGCATGTTTAGTAAATAAAGTTCTCATTTTGAATTTTATTTTATTTTATTTGGATTTTGGTTTAAATGAAACTAGGAAATGGTTATGGTATGTGATTTATATTTCCAAAAGTTTTTTTTTTAAAGAGAAATGTATTTAAGAACAATACGTACTAAGAAGATCATATTAAAGTTTAAGTTCAATATTGATTTTAATTTAGCACACTTGATTTGAAAGGAAATGTTAATATCTGACCTTCCGATCAAAAGCAAAAATGTCCCCTATCCTCTCCTCTACACATTGCATTTGGACCCCTGACCTGAAAACAACCCAATCGCACGCAATCCCACAAATTTCGAAACCCTTTTTTCATGGTTCATGGCGAATTCTGATCGCCACAACCCACCATCGGCCACCAAATTTTATCCGTAGCTTCCCCTCATCATCCTCTCTGATTCTCCATTTGACAACTTCTACCGATTTGCTAACCGATTGAGAGAAATAAATTAAAATGTGTTTGGGGGTTAAACAACAAATTAGCACACTAATTTGAGGGTTGGTCGATATGGCCTGGTATTTATAGATGGTGATTTATAGTATTTTAACTTGATGCGACTAGCGATATTTTATTGGAAGCGACTAACGATTTTTGTTAGGGGTGGGCATAAACCGCACCGTCATATGAAAACCGTCCTCACCGAACCGTAAAACCGGTGCAGAAAACCAGACTGAATCTTCTATTTAATGCAGGTACTCCAAACTGGACTGACTCAGAACGATACAGCCCGGTTTGCGGTTTGAGCTGTTGACCCAACCGTATTAAACCGAACCGAACCAAATAGTTGCACTAACAATCTTATGATAAAAATATAGCTAATTCCTGTCTAATTATTAATTTTAACAATGTATATTTATGTTGTTTTTATATTAATAATAATTGTTATCACAATGGAGAAAGTTATAGTTTTAGTATAATAGTTTCTATATCATTTTCGGATAACTGTTAGCTATAATATGATATGAGTTATCTTACTTAATGTTTATGCCTTGATTAAAATGGATGTTTGGTCAACATATTAAAACAATCTCACTTGTCATTAAATGTAAAATTGAAGTATTCATACAGTTAGAAACCAATCTTTAAGTTTTTGATAACATTGTGAGCCTTATCCTTTAAGTTACACTGCATGATACAGTTGTAAGTTGATTGTTGATGGAAATAATTCTCTTATTTCATATTTAGCACGGGTTCAAACCGGACCAAACCAAAATCGAACCATAATATATTAAAACTGAACCTTTTAAATGAGCAGTATAATGTGTTGTATTTTGATCAGCCGTTTGATGCAGTGCGAAAGTGGGTTGAACTCCAAACCGCACCAAACCGACCCATGCTCACGCCTAATTTTTATTCGTGTGTGTCGGCAATTTCGTACGTTGCTTATTGATTCGTATGATTACATACGAACACCATTTGCTATGAGAATGGTCATCATGATATTATCCGACATTGCGGACCCGATGAAACTTGTTTCATCGAATTCCGAATCCGTTAACTCAAATGACGCTAGTTTAAGCTCACATGATCGATTTATTTACATTTAATTTTCGTACGTCCACAAAATAACCCCAATTGGCATGAAACTTGAAATCTACCAATAATCAATCATTATATATTTAATAAAATTTACTTCGTTTAAAACAGAGGCCGTTTGAATATTGGTTCTTTTTAAGGGTCAAATTAAATTAAAATAAATCAATTTTAACATACCTCAATATAAAATTAATAAAATATTATAATCGGACATATTTGAGCAGAATTTCATATAGTATCAAAATAAAATACTTCGGGTTGAGTTCCAAGCCAAATCGATATTTAAAATATTAAAAACTGTAATGGCCTGCAAATCCGTACAATCTGAGTTGACTAATAACATCACACGTCCAACCCAAATTGCACAGAAATACGAATCATTATTAGAGAGAAGTTAGAGGATGAAAATAGAAAGAAATATTAGAATAGAAGAAAACGAAGATCACAAACTCACAGCGGAACGAATAAAATATATTAAGTAACATAAACTTTGAAATATAATTCGGTAACTTTATATACATACCATCATCAGAGCACAACAACTATTTCTGGAACAGTTATAAACACCTGTTTCCAGATACAAACATGGTACACAGCGGAATATATGATAGTCTATAGCTAACTGGTGAAGCCTCCTGCTTCAGCCTCCTCCAAGTGAATCTGTAAAATCCCAACTACTTGACTGCCCGTACAAATTTGGGCACCCAAGAGTTTAGGGAAAACAAACAAAATAAACTATGGGTCAGTCATGGGACTGGTGTGAGTAAACTACAACCATTTGTTTAACTTTCAAAATCCTTTCGACACATAAACATGGACGGTTTTTACCTTACTACAACCCAAAACACTTTGATACGAAAATCCAGTGATATTATAATAGTGTCTAAATTAAATAAATAACAATCTAGCAGAATGCTTGCATCTCACCCTCCATATATAATATAAAACCAAAAAACCGCAGGGCGCTTAGTGGAGATTGGATTTCCAACATGACAAGTTATGGAACCACCTGCCGATAGTGTATCTCTAGAGAGGAATACACTGGGTTCAACAAGAACATCTTGCAACCTAGCCCACACATGACCGACCACTCATTTCGCTTAAGTGTAACGAATGTATATCACCAACGGTTGGGATCAGCAACCGTTTCCCGAAAAGGGCCAACATCGATAAATTAAAGAAGTAAAAGGAATTTCTCTAGATAGGTGGTTATACATCCTAATGGGAGCAACCCACATAGCCATGCTACCTGCCCGATTTTTGTCATTTCCCGGTTGTTGAGGCCTGAGGCTACGATTACTTTCCATTCATTGATAGCACAATCACTTTGAATGCCACATTGTTAGATCCGTTAATCACTAATTGATTTGCACAAATATATTTTGGATATTATGCTAAGAGAATAAATTCTCCGCCATCATATATATTTATACAGACCAACATATGCGATCATTGGAAATACTTTGTCAGACATTCGTCCATAAATGTTCATTCTTGGACTGAACGAAACCGAAGGCACAATTTCTATTAATAGAAAAAGCCGTTGCACTTTACTCCATCTTCGATTATTTCATATAATCTGATTCGCAACGCTACTGCCAATACGGAGTGGTTCTCGGATAATAATCCAACCAGTCTCTCCATATTGACAACGATATTGGCAAACACTTCGATAGTCGGTTATATAACTATCGAAGAAAAACAAACATCCATTCAAAACATCAAACAATCACTAGGCCCCTTAATTAATATTTTATTAATTAAAACACTTTTCCATTTCCTTGTCAGTATTTGTTAACCAAATATTTTCAATAATCATCTTGGCCTTTTACTTTATTTGGAAAACATTTCCATATATCGCCTTTTTTATTTTCTATACTTGGAAAAATATATTTTATTTATAATTGGAAAACATTGCAATTACTTTTCTCCTTCATGACCATTCATTTATTTCTATACTAACGAAATATTGATAATTATATTTCCAAATTTCCACTTACTTGGTGTAATAACCCGGAAATCTGGGCCAGTTTAAATTTTTTATTTTGGCAATTTTAGCGAATTTTTATTATTTAAAATGAATTATTTTAAATAATAACGACGAGAAATTTATTTTGAATAGAATTCGAACGTATATATTATATAGATCGTCGTTAGAATATAAATATTTATTTTAAATTATAAAAGGAATTGAAAATGGCGCGGTAGTTCGATAATTCGATTTCAATTTTCAATTGAATGTACCGGGTGCAAAATAAACCGGATTTTAGTGAAACCAAAAATAATAGAATCTATTTTAGAATATCTTTCCAACGAATCCGAAAAATCAAAATTTCATAGCGGGAAACAAAAGATATGTCCAGTTGAAAATTCTGAATAGTCGCTATGGAATTCAGGCCCTTAAAAATGGGAATTTTGCAAACGACCTCGGATTTCGACGAAACCACTTTTGTTGGATCCGTGATGTCATATTATTGCTAGATTCCAAATTTCATAATTTTTCAAATCAATATGTGAGCGTGGCAAAGGAAAACGTGTTTGACCAGTTTCAGTTGATTTTAATCGACTGGAAAATGGTCATTTTTCAAATGGTCTCAGAATTCGATGAAATTAGTTTTGTTAGGACCGTATCGTCAATATGAAGCTAGAAATAATTTTTCTGGAATCTTAGAAGTCTATATGTGGCCCCGGTAAATTGAAATGTGTGTTTAAATTGAATATGTAAAGATTTAAATTTTAAATTTGATGGAAACTTAGCGTAACAGCCGAATTGGCTTGCGAAACATATCCCATTGTGTTCGGAATGAGGGTGATTAGCTGAGGGCTACAGTCGTTGGGTCTCGTTTGGTGTTCGAAGTAAAAGTCAACTTTTAGAAATAAAAATAATATAAAATTAAAATAAATAAACCCCCTCACTTCCTTTCTCTTTCCCCGACCACTCCAGAAATAAATAAATAAAAATAGAAAAAGGGGGGTGGGTGCTAAACGCGTTCGACGATCGCAGGGGGGAGGGAGATGCTCCACCGCCGCACCCCCGTTCTTCACCTCCGCCATCCTCCGCTAGCCCTCCTCCTTCTGCGAAACCGAAGCCCCCCCAAGCTTCATCGATTAACCCACATCCACCACACCACCTCACCGCGAGCCTTCCACGACCACCGCACCAGGCGCCAAACCCCCACCACCACCTGCGAAGCTTCCAGTCCAGCCGACGCAGCTCCTCCGCCTCCTCCTGGATCTGACGCGCCTCAGACAGGCCCCCCCTTCTTCGAATGATCGAATGTAAGATTTATCTTTTCTTTGATTTTAATTCATATGCAAAGTTAGGACTTTGAGGGGAGGATTTAATTTTTATTATCATCAAGATTTGACTTTTAAGCCATGAAAGATCGTATTTTTAAACCATGAAAGGTCGGATTTTTATATATTGAATAGCAAAGTAAAAATTCGATTTTCATATATAGAATAGCGAAGTAAAAATTCGATTTTTATATATAGAATAGCGAAGTAAAAAATTCGATTTTTATATATAGAATAGCGAAGTAAAAATTCGATTTTTATATATATAATAGCGAAGTAAAAAATCGATTTTTATATATAGAATAGCGAAGTAAAAAATTCGATTTTTATATATTGAATAGCGAAGTAAAAAATTCGATTTTTATATATTGAATAGCGAAGTAAAAAATTCGATTTTTATATATTGAATAGCAAAGTAAAAATTCGATTTTTATATATTGAATAGCAAAGTAAAAATTCGATTTTTATATATTGAATAGCAAAGTAAAAATTTGATTTTTATATATAGAATAGCAAAGTAAAAATTCGATTTTTATATATAGAATAGCGAAGTAAAAATTCGATTTTTATATATTGAATAGCAAAGTAAAAATTCGATTTTTATATATTGAATAGCAAAGTAAAAATTTGATTTTTATATATAGAATAGCGAAGTAAAAATTCGATTTTTATATATTGAATAGCGAAGTAAAAATTTCGATTTTTATATATTGAACAGCAAAGTAAAAATTCGATTTTTATATATAGAATAGCGAAGTAAAAAAATTCGATTTTTATATATTGAATAGTGAAGTAAAAATGTGATTTTTACATATGTAGAGAATACGGGCAAAGAAAGTGACAAAAGGCGAGAACGGCGAAGATTTCTACAAAGAAGAGTCGAGGCGTTTGATTTAGCTATTCGGAGAGAACTCCTCAATTTTAAATTTATTTCTAGTTGAAATATATACTAGGATGCAGACGGTGTTTAGTAGCACCCGACACCCGTCGTCCACAGACCATGGACGGCTTGTATGCTTGTTTGTTTGATTTTGATGTCTAGTTGATTGTGTGATGTGATGTGAAATGAAATAAAATATTTTATAGTGGAAAATATTTTATAGTTAAAAATAGAATTTTTAACGTGTATGTAAAATAAAATAAAAATAAACAGATCGAATGATTTGTTTATATACACACATTTGACTGATATTGATTGGGACGATAAATTTTACACATCGCCCAACTGCACAAATAAAATCCGTGTTTGATTGTTTGAAACCCCACACGGGTATTGGGATGATAGATGACATACACTAATCCCAATAGTTAAGTGTATGTCGATCGATTGATTGACAGACTGTTATAAGCGTTAAATATTTATATTCGATGCTTATACAGTGTAGAATGCACTTTGGATGATGTTGATTATTCATCGTTGTTATTGTATACATGTGTTGTAGAAAATCCATATAATTAACATTATATGGAAATTGATTGGGCCTCATTCCAGTTTTGAAAAAAAGAAAGTTTTGAAATAGAAATATTTGAAATAGAATATTTGAAAAAGAAATATTTGAAATAGAATATTTGAAATGGAAATATATGAAGCCGTGTTGATTAGATTTACGCCATTTTGACGTGAACGATATTTATATCGATTTTATTCATTTTATAATGAATATCGAAAGTGATTTCAAAATCTGATATTTTGAATAGAATTGAAATTCAAATTAAATTGAATATAAATGAATTCGAATTGAAATTTAATATAAATGAATTCGAATTGAAATTGAATAGAAATGAATTCGAATTGAAATTGAATAGAAATGAATTCGAATTGAAATTGAATATAAATGAATTCGAATTGAAATTGAATAGAAATGAATTCGAATTGAAATTGAATATAAATGAATTCAAATTGAAATTGAATATAAATGAATTCGAATTGAAATTGAATAGAAATAAATTCGAATTGAATTCAAAATTGATTTGAATTGAAATCAATTCGAAATGAATTTAAAACGAATTAGTAAGGGAAAATTCAATTTTGATTTGAATTTGAAAAAGAAGTTGAAATCGTTTTAAAAACGAATTTAAAACGATTTATTAAATACGTTTTAAAAGGAAATCGACGAAGTATATATTATATATATTATATATATAATATAATGGCCTGAATAGAACGTGTCGCGCCGCAGCAGTTCGCGAATTTCGACCATTGACTTTGAACGGATATTACGGGAGATCCGACCGTCGGATTCTCCTGAAACCGGAACCGTTGAGTTCGTATCGAAAAGAGCTTTCTAACGAATATTAGAAATTCGAAATCTAACGGTTGGATTTGGAATTATGTCCAAATCAAATTTGGAAAAAGTCGCTGTAAGTGCAGTTCGATGACCATTGATGGAAATCGACTGTACGGGCCTTGATAAAATTATTAAAAATAGTAATAATTTGTGTAAAATCAGAAGAAATGATTTATGAAGATTTGGGATGAAAAACTCCATATTTGAAAAGATAAAATTAGATTTTTATCGAAATGAACTAGTTTTGAACTAGAATTATAATTCTATTTATTTCTAAATAAATAAATTGGATTTGAAATGGTTTTGAAAATAACCAGAATTTCCAATAATTATATTGGAATGGATTTGAATCGAAATTGTCTTCGGAATATTTCGATGTTGGATTTCGTGATGATACAGATATTGTTATGGGAATTTGAAAGATATATTTATATCGTTATTTCCAATACGATATTTGTTGGTCGTAGAATTTGATATTGAATATAAGCCGATATATTTTCTATTCAGAGCCTTGTATTTAATATCAAATGTGATTTGGGTTTGTCGTGAATGGTGTCTTCATTAACACTGTTCTTAAGCCCAATTGAGAAAAATATTAAATCTTTTATTTAGATTTAATGAAGGGTACCAGTTAAATAATATTTAATTGGAATTGAATTCGAATTGATTCTTGGGTTTATCGTGAACGGTGTTTTAAATAACACTTGTTCTTTAACCCGATAATTAATGAAATGTGATTTTGGGTTATCGTGAATGGTGTCTTCAATAATACTGTTCTTAGACCCGAAGGAGTTAAGAAAATCAGAAACTAACTGGAGATTAGTTAAGTTGAATGGTTTCTGAGGTATTGATCTGATGTTGGTTTCGGCCTTCGGGGTTAATACTTAGGGAATGGCTCACTTGCTAATTTATTGTTAGGGTCTGATTGAAATGGAATGTGATTTTGGGTTTATCGTGAACCGTATTTTTAAATGACACTGATTCTTTAACCCAGTTAAAGATTAAAACTAAGTGGAGTTTTAATGAATCTTTAATTAGATTGAAAAGATCGAGAATGGAGTATCACCAGTTTTGCTCCAGGCGATAGTTAAATCTTTAATTAGATTTGAACGTGAAATGGTAATTGAATTTACCGATAACACCGTGGTGTTAGATATGAAGTATTACCAGTTTTACTTCATGGGATGAATAGGTTGGGATTGGGAAATTAAAATAAATGATTACTTCGGTAAGGTTCGTTAATCCCGACTAGTTGAATCGAAATTCAAAAGAAGATTAAAGAATAAATTCAAGGAATTTATCTTTGATAAAATTAATGGGAACCTTTCCCTATGAATGTGAAATTTAGAAACTAACTGTCGGTTAGCTAAGCAGAATGGTTTTCTGGATATTGATCTGATGTTGGTTTCGGCCTTCGAGGTTAATATTAGGGGAATTATTCTCTTGTTAATTTACGGTTAGTGACTGATGAATTGGAATGAGGCGTATGTTGTGTTTGTGTAACACTTGTTTATTATATACGCGAGTTGCTCAGAAAGACTGGGTTTATCCCATTCTGAATAACTGAATCGACGATAAGAAATCGAAGATGAAGACGATGGTCGAAGACCGGAGATCTTCACCTCGTTTGGATGGTAACCGAGGTCCTGATTGGGAGGCATCCCGAAATATGGATAATGAGTGGTGATCGTCCAGATGTATGTGGTGATCGATGGGTTTGCGAGGTAATTAGTGCCTCCGGTTTCGTTCAGACCCAGAACGGACTTGCAAATGGAAAGTGTGTCTGACATTGGAATTTATTCTGTGTGATTGATAGCCATCAGTTGCACGGTGTGAATTGCCTGTGTGGCATGCTAAGATGCAATGATCAGGGCTTCTGTTGAAAAGCAAAGTCTTGTGGTGATGATCAAAGCAACGCCTACGTGGCGTAGCTTTGTGTATAACGTGAAATCGCGAGCCTCACACCCCGGCATGAACCAGAAACGGGAGAAAGGACCTCAGGGAGGGCCCGCGTTTCCTCCTAGCTAGAAGTGGCGTCAGTGGTTTTACACGCCCTGACGAGTTTGACTTATGTGGTTGTTGCTGTTGCGAGGCGCCTCGGTTAGATCGGACGATCCGGGTCCGATGGAGTCATTCGTTGGCTCGCTTACGCCCCAAAGGGCGGGAAAACGTAGTGTTCAGGCATTTTAATCCATATCGGTGGACCGACCCAGACGATCCAAGGGTCGATGCGTTCTGATCCTGAGACTCGGGCTAGGCAGTCTCGAATTCGGTAAGGACTATCTTTTGCCTTGGTTCATGACGGAAATCCAATTTCCAAATACGTGACATTTGCGGTTTTAATTGTAGAACTAGTATGGCAACATGATATATGGTACCCATGCCGTCTATGATTGATACTTATGATTTGAAGTTGTTTTATACACTATGCACTTATTATAGTATCAAATGATTTGTTTTAAACGTACTAAGCATGTTTGGCTATTATAAGGGAAAACCCTATCCCCTGGCTTGCGTTGCATTATGTGATAGGACCTGGGTCTTATAATAGCTTCATTTTTCTTTATTTAGCATTGCGCTGTTGTTATATGCACTGGTATTCTTGGGAGGAAACCCGTTCCGTGTTATACGGCGTGGTCCCTTGATATATCTGATTTAAAGTAAAGTTTTAAATAACTGTTTTAGTTCTCACACCAGTCCCATGTCTGACCTGGAGTTTATTGTTTTAACCTAAACTCTGGGTGCCCTTATTTTGGCACGGGCAGCTAGTAGTTTTGGTTTTGCAGATTTATATTCTCAGGATCCTGGTTTACAGCTGGAACGATATCCGGAAAGCTTTGTGTCCGTATATCTCCTTCAGTTGTATTTTGTATTATTTTCCGCTGCTATGTAATGTATTGTGATCTCTGATATTTTATGAACTGTAATGTTTATTTGTTTATACTCTGTATATTCTTGTATTCTGATGAATTGTTGTAATATACAATGAAATGTTCTTCCGTCTACGTTCTATTTTGTCGTGTTCTCAAAACAATCAGGCGTTTCGAACGGTCTAGATCGGTTTGGCGACTGATTCGGATCGAGCGAAATTCCTTTTCGTTATACTTGGCTTAAAACGAATGTCATGTAAACATCGCTATAACAACCCAAAATACTGCATTCAACTAAATTTCTTTAAACATTTCTCTTCAAGACTGGTTCTTGCTATTTATCAGCTAATAACGAAATCAATCGAGTTGGGGTATAATTACCTCTCAGACCTTGACTGAATAACATCATTAACTACAAAACAGACAAGACCACTTATCTCAAATCATCAACACCATAAAAACCACTTATTCATTTTTAAAACGTATATATATATATATATTTCTCTTTCTATTACCAGATTTTCGATTTCCTTTTTGTTTATAATATTCTATTTTTAAGTTCGTTTCCTTACAGGATTCTATATATATTGATATATATTTCTAATTATCAAATTTCTTAAAAATATTCTAACTCCTTAAATTTTTGGAAAAATTCGCCATAATCTCCTTTGTACCGGTCGATAGTTCAAACCTCAACTTGCCTCTCTAGGCCCTTTCCATTCAAAAAGAAAATCAAAAAGCCAAGTGGCTTGCCGATTCGGCGCATAAAATCTCATATGGAAATTAAACGCGTACCTTTTTGTCGGGCACACAAATTATAATCTTCATATACTTCATTCCATACCTATTAACACATATGCGTCCATTTCTAATTTATTTCAACTCAGTCTGGTCATTTTAACTCGATTCGTTAAACTATTCTTTAATCAGCTCTTTTGCCCATTTCATCTTTTTAATTGAACATATCACTTCCGGATATGTTTTTAATTTACTTAAAACAAAATCTAATTCCATTTTCAACTCGAGTTTCATATTCAATTTCGAATATAAATTCTTAAACCTCATTTACTTATCCAACGCCCAATATTCGATTCAAAATTCCATTTACTAATTATTCTTCAAATTAGTCCATTCTATTCAATAATTAAAAATCTGACTTTTTGTTTAAAAAATCATATTCATTTACACAACTTGAGTTTGTATTTATTTTACAACTCATGTCTGGACTTTTCTAATGGAAATTCGGATTTTTATTTACTTAAAATTCCATTATTTATTTAAATAAACCGTTATTGTTTTATAATGGTTATGGCGATGCTTTTCTACAAAAATTAATTTTTACATAACTCAAAATCTATACGATGAAATCCAGATTTTTCTCTTTCATTAGAAAACTATTATCAAATCGGTCCTGACGATTCTTATTTCAAAGAATTTCGACTTAAACTGAGTTCTATACACTCAATTGAAGTACGAAACGCCAAATTACGAACTACCGCGCTGCGGCGAGTTAGTTTTAATTATATATATATAAACGTTTAAACTTCGTTTACAATAAATTCAACTCCATTCTGATATATTTTTAATATATATCAAATCAGTTTCCCAATTCATCATAATATTTTCGATTATCTATAATTGTCATTTTTTCCTTACTCGGTAATATATTTATTTATACTTCGATCTTCTATATTTAACTCAAATTCCTTTTATAAATAAATTATTTATAAAATTCGATATAATCAAATTTCAATTATAAACCCATTGAATTCTTCTCAGTTCAGCTTATATTCCGAATTCTGAAATATAATCAATCGTTTTGTTTCAAAACACTTCCCAACTTACTTTTAAATTCCTATTTGAATTTAAATGGTTCAAATTATCCAAATGATAATTTATTTTACCAAATTTATAACACAATTTATAAATTCAACTTTCCTTGTTTCATATATTTAAACAAGTTCCCTTTTCAAATTTCTATTTGAAACTCCATCCCTTTTATATCCCGAATTGCAGAATGAAAACCGTTGTACCCTTTTGAATGGTTTCAAATTGTATTTTTAAATTCATATTTGAATTTAAATATTCAAATTATATCTTAATAATTAATTCATTATATTTATAAACACCATTTTATAAATTTCCTTATTTTATATTTAAACAAGTCTATTTCGAAATCTATTTAAAACCAAAATCTTATTTTGGAAATTTTTATTTATAATAACTTATATATATAACACCCAATTTATTTTCATAATCAATTTAACTTCTATTTAAATAAATTCGAATTAATCAAATTCAAATCATAAATCCTTACAGATTTATTTTAGTTCAATTTATATTCTGAACATCAGAATAAACTCCATCGTTTATTTCTTTAAAATGATTTCCCCAT
Organism: Allium sativum; assembly: GCA_030737875.1. NCBI lineage: Eukaryota > Viridiplantae > Streptophyta > Magnoliopsida > Asparagales > Amaryllidaceae > Allium > Allium sativum. The sequence continues at coordinate 176,711,274 of CM060912.1, forward strand.
TTCTATTTTTGAATTCACATTTGAATTTAAATATTCAATTTATCCAAATGATAAATTTTCCACTTTATTTATAAACACTGTTTATAAATTCATTTCAAATCTCGTATTATTAATTTATAAACAATGTTTATAATTTCACTACTTGGTTTATGTATTCAAACAAGTTAATATATTTATAGTCCAATTGAAATTCAAATTCTATCTTAGAAAATAGTTTCCCCTTTTTAAATTTCAAAGCCCTATTTATGATATTTTATAAATTACCATTTAGGCCCAATGATGTTTTAAACATCCAAACTAACCAATTATCAATCATAGATTTCCTAACACATCATATATGATAATATATGAAAACAAACAATAAATAATATTTTTGAGGAATCCAATCGGATCCCTCCAACATGTTTTCCTGCATCCACAGACGTTAGCCAACATAAATAATACCCATCCTACTTCGAGGCAGGATATTGCGGTATGGAGGTCATCCACTATATATATTGTGGGGTGCATAGGGAAATCATCCGCTAATGATACCGCGGGCATCCGCTAATGATATTGCAGGAATCCAACCACCAATATATATATAATAACCACAAACACCAATCCTAAATAACTAATATATATTTATAATAGCCATAGTAATATTTTAATGCAACCAAACAACCATCAATTATTTTTAACGACTAAAAATAATTCTAAATAATAAATTGAGTGAGATTTACTCACCGGGGTTTTATTTGCAATCCATTCCAGTTTCTTTTCAAATTTAAATCGAACAATGTTCGATAAAATTTGAAAATCCTTTTTAACTCCAACAAATCCCAAACTCGATTCCATTGCAAGCTTTTGCCAATTCAAATCCAACTTAATCAATTTCATTTTATTCTGGAAACATATAAAAAGGTTATAAATTTTATAATTTTACTATATATATGTGATAAAATTTAATTTGAAATTAATTACTATCATAAAGCCAAATTACTATATTAACTATTTAATAAAAATTTAACCTTTCCTAACTTTCATACTCAAATGGTTAGTTTTCAATGTAACTTTGGTACTAGCTATCCGTATCCTAATTGTGGCAATTTCTTTAATAAACTACTAACTTCAAAATTCATTTTCCATATAGATTTAAAACTAAAAACCAAAAATATACCTTAACTGCCTTTAACTCGTAAATTAGAAATTAATTAAATAACTAGTATTACCTTAATCCATTATTACCACTTCTTCCCTTATCAAAGAAATAGACGCCAATACTTCCAGTTCAGCCCATCATCACGGAAACCAATACATAAGCACACATCTTGAGTTTCAGCTTACCCCATCGGCCCAAATATTGCACCGTTGTGCTCATCATCTCCTTTTCTGGTTGAAGAAATCGCTCCAGACAATTATTTGCAACCCAAAAACCATTATTGTTGAACTCAACATCACTTCAAAAACCCATTTCGATTTTCTCTTAACTCATGATCTGCTCAGGCACCCAGAAAATGGTGCGATATCAACACAAATCAACTGGCTCGTTATTGACCTTGTTTAAACAATCACCAGCGATTACTAGTACACCGAAACTTCACCTGAGAGGACCGTCGTGAAGCCAATCGCCAGCTCGATCAACCCTAGAATCGCAGCACTGCTCCTCCATCTGATCGCACATCTCAAAATCACCCGACAACGCTACCAACACCTCTGTACCATCCCTAGTCCCGCTGCCCTAATTTCGAACATCATTCAGATTCACAGTTTGCTCCTCAACAAATTCGCACCATCTTCTTAGTTTTCCACTACGAAGTCGAACTCGACTTCCCCAGATTTGAACACCCAATTCCGATCCCTACTGAACATCGCGCTACCCCTAGAACACCAGTGTTTTCCATTCGAACGATAACCGAAGACTTCCAGGCTTTCAAAACAATCGCGCACCCTAGCTTCCCACCAAATCGAAGGATTATTGAACGGTTTTGGTTTAAGGAAGAGCGTATTAAGGAGCGATATCCCTTTTCGTTTGTACAGATCGATTTGTATTTGATTGGGGATTTTCGATTTTAAGACAAGGTTAAAAATAGGAAAAGGAGCCGGCTTTGATTTTTGAGGAGTGAATAATATGAATTGGGTTTCTGAAATTTGAAGAGGAAAGTGATTTTTCTCGTTTGATTTTAATTCGAATTAAAATGAAGAACAGAAGATAAGATGAATGGAGGGTAGAGTTCGTGTGTGTGTATATATATAATTGAGTATAGCTTCATAAGGAAGAGTTACTGAGGTGTGTTTAACAAGCCAAGAATTTTATTATATTTTATTTTCGTGAAACTTATCTCTGAAGTTTCATGCTAAAACTACTACAGACGAGCTTCAATGGCGATGAAATTGACACACTGTTATGGTCTTGACGTTCTGGACCAAATAAAATTTGTTTCGTCAAAAAACCAAAGTCATTTGAAAATTAATTATTCTTAAGTACCATATTAAATCAATATAATATTATTTAAATTCCAAACAATTACATTCACTGATAATAATTTATTATTATCGTTTATATTCAGTTATAATTTATATTGATTATCTGAATCAACTTCAATACAGTTTAAATCTTCGAATTCAATTATATTTCGAATTACTATAATTCGATATATTCTAGATTAATTTATATTCGATTATTAAACCGATAACTAAATTAAAAAAAATCATTTATATTATCAACACAATATTTAAAACCCTGTTAAATATTTAAAATTAATTTACTGGAAATCCGGGTCGTTACAAAAACCCTTTTAGTTTTATAATAAAATTGTTATATTTTATAAACGAATTTCATAGCGACTATTTAAAAATTTGATTTGGATATAACATCTATAATATTAAAACTCGATTTTTCTATTTTATTAGAAAATTATAATCCAATAGATTCAAACGTTTCTTGTTTCAAAGAATTCCGACTTATAATGGATCATGTACATTCATTTAAAGTTCAAAACGTAATATTACAAACTACCGCGACATTATAAGCTCGTTTTTATTTTTTTATAAATTATACGTTCAAACGTCGTTTAATAAATGAATTCAGTACAATAATTCGATTCCAAACTTTAAATAACCCTTTTATATTATCAATCCACATAAAACTGCAAATCCAACATATTCCCAAATATTTTAGAATTTTTTTATTTTTATTTTTTATACTATTAATATATTTAAAACCATTGAATTCGAGTTATTAAACACCAAATAACCATTCAAAACAAATTTAAATATTTAATTAAACGGTTAAAAATCTGGGCAATTACATTTACCTTGCTACTTATATAACTAAACATACATACTCATAGGCTGAAATAATTTGGTATATAAGTCCCACAAAATTCCCATGACAAAATATGTCATAGTGTTTAAAAAAATAAATGAGATGTAATTTTCAAGTAATTTTTTTCTATCCACATGAAACTTCCACTTTTTTAAGGTTTTCAAAGTTATCGAAATTTTGTGAGATGTACGTTCGTTACTAGCATACATTTAATAAATATGCTTATAATTTTGTTATATCACTTTATACCTCATGATATACTTTGACGGATGTTTCGCTTGGATATTAAAATTTGAAATGACAAAAGAAATCATTGAACAAGCTATTAATTAACTGAGTATAGATTCTATCTCCTATGATTCCTAAGTTATGACAATCAAATATTAGTCCATAACGTCATAAATCAATCAAAAGTTATGCATGTATCGCAAAAATGATTCGTACAAAATCACGGTTTAAGCAGAACTGACAGTTGAAACCGAGTACCTTAAATCTGAATTGAATTGACACGAAAAAGGGGAACCCGATTGGCACTGGGTCATGTACGAATAGTTAAAAACACCATAAATGCTTGATCAAATCTGTACTAGATCAATCAAAATAAAGGATTGAAAAATATAAATAAAGATATATTTCTAATGTTATTACATTATCAAATTTAAATCAACCGACTCGAGCTCATTCAAACCACATATCTAATTGAATTTAAAATTTAAAGTGTATCATTTGGATATGAAAAATCCAACTTGTTTAGACTATGGGTGGAATGGGTCGGATTAGAGTGGATGAATCTAAGGGTGCGTTCGCAAACGAAATGGAATGGGCATTTGGAAGGGGCTGGGGAAGGGGCGTTTTCACGAATGGGGAATGCGGTTTTTTTTTCTTTCGATAGAAGCAAGTTGAAATGAGTATTATTATTATTATCTTATTATTTATTTGTTTAAGTTTAATAAAGTAGTCACATGCAAAATATAAATTGCATAATATAATTGCAAAATTAAAATTTCATAATACAAAAAAGTGCATAAGACAAAGTCAAGAAATTAAAATGCAGAATTAAAAAGCAGAAAATACAAAAACAACACTACAAATCATTTCCCCTAAACTTATCAACAGAAAAATGGACACATTTCATAAGTTGATCCGGCTTGTCCAGCAGAGAAAGAAAAGGGTTGTGCCCTCTGCTTTGATACTTCGTCACGTACACCGCCTCCTTCCGACCCCCATAGTCGTCCGTATCGCGACGTACTGCCATGCACGCAACGATAATATCGGCCTGTGACACGACAGGAGAAGCAGGATAAGACGGACCGACATTCTGCTTAGCATGTCGACGAGGTGGAAGGCTAAAATTTTTAGCAGTATCGCCCCTAATGTCGTCGTAGAGCTGGGGTTGTGAACTGCATACTAACTTTGGGGGGGGGGGGGGCTCGTGAAACTATAAACTAGCACTGTTCTTTATTAATAGCCTCCAAAAAGAGCATCTCTGAATTTGCTGGGAGATGCATGCTTGTACTTGCGGCACTGTGCGGGTACCATATCCCACCACTCGTCGGTTCCACCAACGGTGTCCTTCTCCTCGTTCCAATACTCGCTAGAAATCTATAGTAGCCGATTCCACGAAAATCCGTCTCTCTTGAGATTGTTAAATTAATTCTTCATTTGACTTACATTGTAATTGAGGTTAGTGCGATAGATATTGCGGGTAGAAGAAGATTAGCTAGTTGACATTATGGAAAAAAAAATCAAAAAATTACAAAAAAAACATATACGATAAATATTGGGATGAAAAATACGAAAATAAAGTTTACCTGAAAAGTTGACGTAGATTCGCGATTTTTTTCGAAGAAAACTCGGATTTGTGCTGGTTCGGTGAAAGAAATAGTGAAACGAGGTAAGGTATATACATATATAGAAGACGAATGGAAACGAATGATGTGGAATAACCGTTTGATGTCCTATCTTGCCCGACACGTCAGACGCAAATAACTACTTTCGAAAGTTCCAGTTTGAAAGAATAAAAACATGGCTCCACGCATGAGGTGTCATATGCAGACGCCAACTTCCCCTTTACCAATTGCACTTGCAAACGGTACCTAACTATCATCCAACCCCAAGTTTTAAGGAACAAAAATCAAATTGTTTGGTTTGAATACTCTGCCGAATCAAACTGCAACGAGATCTTTTTGTCAAACAAATCCAACGGTTAACTAGGAAAATGGCGGCTTCATATAAATTGCAATCAGTGCGCATTCCTTAGGGTTAGGGTTTTTGAATAATGCGAATATTAAATCATCCATATCCTATAAAAAAAAAAAGGCGGGTCGTACTCATTACTCTACCCTCGGATCAAAATCCCTTGTAATCCAACGGATCGCAATCCTATATCCCCGAAAGTATTTCGACAGCGGACTGTGCACTGCACTCGAATTTCTCCGTATATAAACCCTCTAAACCCTTGCAATGGTCCTGTCACTTTCTTACCCTCGTTTTTTCTATTTCACCGATCGGCGGCAGAATTAGGGTTAGTTTTTGACATAGAGATGACTGCCGACAAAGGAAAGAAGGCGAAGTTTGAGGATGAGGGCGAGCCGATTGATGGGGAGCTCGTGATTGCGATCGAGAAGTTGCAGGATGTCCAGGAAGAGTTAGAAAAGGTGGCTGTTTTGTGACCTTTAGCTATAATTCTTGTTTGATTTTTGTCTCGTAGTTTGTTTTGTTTGTGCTTTTGTGTATCTTGATAATGTTGATATGAGATGTGTTTATATGGTTGGTTACAAAAGTTGAATTGCGTGTAAAGTTTCGTTGTATGCTTGTTGGATTTTTATTATTAGTGTGCAGTATCTAAATTTGACTGGGATAGTGTCCTACAGTGTGTCATAATCCTGTAATCTGAAAAGAAATAGAGTGCAGTTTTATCGAAGTTTACTGAGGTAGTACAATTGGGTGATTCTTAAGTTTTCATCCTGTTCGTTTCTGGCAGCTAAGTACTTAAGTTAACCCACACGAATCCACAATTGACAAATGTCAAAGATGACCTTTTTTTCTATGTTGCACAATAACTAGATTTAAAAATGAATACTTAATAACATGTTTACAGCATCAATAATGTACTAATCTGTTTATCATGTATTGTTTGGATATTCATACTTTTCAAGTTTGCAGAATTGTTTGCCATGATTCATGATTGTAATTGTATGTCAACTTGGTTTTATGTACGAGTCTCTGAACTACTAGGTATCATATATCACTGTTTATATATTCAATGATGCAAATTTAAGTTGATAATGCCTTATGAGTTTGCTTTTGAGTTGTAATTGATTTTTTTGCTTTGTGATACGTCATTTTTTATGGAAACTTGTTTATGTTGGCAAGTTCAATTTTATATGTTGTCGGTATACATTGATTGACATTGGCCTAAGATTGTTTACTTATATCTTTTATTCAAATATAATTTAGAAGACCTTTTGAAACATGCTACATCTGTACATTCTGTTATTTGAAGAACTTGTTTTAGTGACAAGTTAAAAGGAAACTACCCAATTGTGAATGGAAGGAGACAACCAACATGTGTCCCTCAAATATGCAGAGTTGTTTTGTATGCCCAGGAATCTAGACATGTATACTTTAACTAAGGGAACGTTGTTGGTCAATGTTGATCGAATGGCAGATAAAATCTAAAGATGAAATCTTGCAAAATGTTGATTATTTATTTTCTTATTAAACAGTTTCTATGCAGGTATGTTTAAATAAGTCATTTATTTTTTACATGTTTATCCTATTATCATGTTTGATTATCCATGGATTGGGTACGTGGTCACTTATGAGTACGACATACATGTTTGTATTCTTACCACCTATACTTTTGTCATCTGTTAGTTTAGTATGTGATCAAGTAATCTGATGCAATTTTGAGATCAACATTATCAAGAATATTAGATTCCTCTTAATTGGGATTTTTTAATCATGCTTTCAGCATCAAAGCTCGTGCTCCCAACCCTCTGAGAGCGATACGTGATGGATCACCTCTTAGTTTAGTAATTGCTGCATATGCCATGTTATAGTAGTTGCAGTTTGTAATTTTCTTATCCTACTAACTTGTGTTATATAACTAAAACAGATTAATGATGAAGCAAATGAAAAACTAATAGAGGTAGAACATAAATACAACATGATACGCAGGCCTTCTTACAATAAACGAAATGAGATCATCCAATCCATTCCAGATTTTTGGCTAAACGCGGTGTGTATTTTATGATACAGATCTATTCCAAACACATGGTTTGTATATTATAAGTTATCATTTATGTTCTTGTGCTTACAGTTTCTCAGTCATCCTGCTCTTGCTGATTTATTGACTGAGAATGACCAAAAGGTACACCAGAATTTACTGTGAAGTTGTTTTAGCTTTTCTCCTACCACCATGTCTTTGTTTCTTCTATGCTATATTTACATTTTACACCACCGTACTGTAAATACTGGATTCTGATTCCCTTTTAAAATACTAAAAATCAATTTAAGTGATTGTCTCTTGTTTTTCAGATTTTCAAAAACTTGAAATCTCTTGATGTTGAGGACTCCAAAGATGTAAAGTCTGGTTATACCATTACTTTTGTGAGTTTTCATCAGTGCTTATGTCATCTTAGCATGGTATTAGTTCACTGCTGCTAGTTTTACTAACTTTTTTCAATTTTTCAATGTTTAGATATTCTCCCCTAACCCTTATTTTGAAAACGATAAACTTGTGAAATCTTATGCCTTCCTTGATGATGGATCATGCCAAATAACTGGAACCACTATAAATTGGAAAAAGGGCATGGTATGGCATGCTTTACTTCTGCTCTGCTAAAGTTATATTTTTGTTTTGTGACTGATAATTGTACTGTTCTTCTATAAAGGATATATATAGTGTTGCTGACCATGAAAAAAAGGGAAAGAAACGTCCTGCAAGTGAAGAAAGGCTAGTTTCTGCAGCTTTAGAGTTTTTATATTCTTTTGTGCAATTTGAATGCCATTGCATCTTTTTATTCAACTTCAAAACAAGCCAAAGATCAGATAATGCTTGGACAGCGAGTGGTTAGAAGATATTGTTTAGAGCTTTATAACCAACTTTAATACAAGTGGTTATAAGGATATACTTGCTTAATTTTAGGATTCTGGAATAACAGATATAAGTCAATTGTTTCAAGTTTTATTTTTGAACTTTATCTTAGTTATTGTTTTTATTTCTCTCCTATTTACATTCATACTCTGCAAATGCAGTTTCTTTAGTTGGTTTAGCGATTCATCGGAGCAGGGTCTAGATGGAGAGCCTGACGAGGTATATGTTATTTTGATGATTCATCAATATTTTTATGTTTGTACCATTGTATTATGTATGCTTGTATCTCAACTTCTTACCTGTTCCACTTGTCTTTTTCGTCCTTTGTTTTGAATACAACAAAATTGATATTGGTGTTCAAATAAACCTATTACCTGATCTCATCCTTGTATGACCAACATTTAAATTGGCTACCATTTAAAAGCGAATTCATTTTGTATAAGTCTGATAAAGCAACTTTGGGCAGCTCTAGGTAGAACAGTTTCTATTCCTCTTCGTTTCATACTCCACTAATAGTTGTGTTTATTTTTTTTTTTTTTTTTTTTTTTTTTTTTTTTTTTTTTTTTTTGTTTTTTGATAATTTGGTCTTAGCTTGTACTAGTAACTGATAACTAAGATGATCGTGTTTTCGTGAAATTTTCTTTTCCATTGTTTTATATTTCAGGTAGCAGAAATAATAAAGAACGAATTGTGGCCCAACCCTTTGACATGCTTAAATAATGTAAGCAACCTTGTCTCTTCTTTTGTCATTTTTCAAATTGTAGCCACAGTTGTGGGGGAAGGATAATTTTATAGCTGTATTATGCCAAGTAGTTTCAAATTTAAATACTAATGCTCTTGGTTTTAAGATTCACTTAGCTCTGTGTTAATAATCTATGAATGCTAAATATAAAATCTAGTGAAGTCCGATCGTTTATCAGTTACGACGGTCGCTTTTATTTTTTCCTTTTTATTTTAAATCAAGATTTATTTGGTGCAGGAAGCTGAAGAATACTATAAGGTAAACAATGATGAGGTGATCATTGATCAACTTTTAATGATTTTAGTGTTGATTTTTTTGAAATAATCCAAATATGTCATTATTTGCATTTTTATCACCTATCCTACCCTCCAATCTTCAAAACTTTAGTGCCTAGTGATTAATTTCAAAAGCAGTAACTTGCCAAATTTACCTTTTTTGGATGGTGTTTTATTATTATTGGTAAATGTAGTTATATTGCATATTATATTGTCAAATTGAATATATTTCTGAAATTCATTTGTCTGCAGGAAAGTACTGATGACGATATAGAAGAAGATGATGATGAAAATGAAGAGTAGTAATCACTTGTTTCCCATTGCAGTGAACTCCTGACTTAATGTTAATCTGTAGAAAATTTATTGGGAGTTTTAAAGTATTTTCTCTATTTTTGGCTATTCTCGACATATTTTTCTTTTCTTTTTTATATATGGATTTTTGACCAGAACCATGTTTTCAGACTAGGATTTTGTTCCGACTCTCCATGCTATAAAGAGACCCTTTGACTTGTTTCAGTGTATGAGATCTAAATTTTTATTTCTTTGCTAATTTGCACTAGTTTCTTTTAGTTTCAGCTGAAATCCGTTTCTTTTTTTCTGCAAAGATTACTTGGACCATTGATTCCTGTAGAATGCACGTTTTGACTGTCCTCGGTTTGTTTTGAGTTTTAATTTATACTTTTCGAATATGCTTATTTTTGCGCTTGGAGGTTTTTTACCTTCTGCATTTCTTAGACGTCCATGCAATGCTATTTTCTTTTGATGCGTTCGGTTAATTGCTTCAATTAAGAAAATTCATGAAAATCCTATTGGAAAAATTATAAGTAAGGAAAAGAGTGTAACTTTGTTTTATTTTTAGATTTTTTTTTTTTTTACAATGTTACCATGAGGAAAATGTCATTTAAAATATATAATGTTTCAAGATCAAGATATTATAGCGTAATTTTATATGCTTTTCTGATTTATAATGCATTATTCAATTAGTTTATTGATATGGTTGATGCATGCCAATTTTGTACTCCATCTTCTGTAACGTTGGTTTGGAAAATGACATTTAGAATAGATTTCCTTGTTTTTCTTTAAATTGAATTTGTTTCTTCTCTTTCATGTCCTTTCATATTTCATGTGTGAAGAGAAATTTGGGAGAAATGTGATTCATCATATTATTCTTAATATAATTCACTTGAATCGCAACCTGCATTGTTTTCATAAATAATAGTTTATATTAAAAGATGTTTGATACTTGTAGATCAAAATGCTGCCTTGTTAAAATGTTAATAAGTAAAATCCGATATGAGAAATCTTAGTGAAGGAAAAAGAGTACATCAGGTTGTGTATGATACTTCCGGATTAATGTAGTATCTCGTTAAATCCTTAATAATTAAGAAATATTCAATAAGAGAAATCTTAATTACGAAAAAATAGTACATTATAACTTATTTTCATATATTATTGTTTGGATGATACTTCATGTGCTTACAATTTTGTATTTCAATCATATTTGCATATTGCAATACATATTTGATGAATAAGACAAGTTTCATTACAACAACAAACATTATTTGTATTTTTTAGGAACATATATATCGTCCATGTCTTTGTCATTCTTTATAATTAAAATGTTATTTATATTCTTTAGGAACATATATATTTTAATATTTTTTGCATATTGTAAGTTTGTAACTATTACTTCAATGGATTTTTTGAGTTTCATTACAACAATTCTTTGAAAGTAGGAAGTGATCTACTCATCATGAATTATATCAAAATTTTCATTACAACAATACTTAAAAGAACGTTGTAATTTACATTTCTTGCTCTTTGCATTCCTTATCACTGCCAAAATTATTTAAATTCCTCTTAAATTGTAATTTTCATCTTTATACATACGGGGTATTGTAAACCTTTTAAATAGTTATCTCTGAAAGTACAATGTGCTCATGGCACATAACATGCCGCTAACACCATGTGGTAACACCATGTGGTGCTTCAGTAACTTTAGTGTGCTTTTGCCGTTTTATATATTTATAATTTTATCTTATGGACTACAGGTCCATATATCTTATTTAGGAGAATTCATGATGACCAATCATGTTTCTCTAAAATATTAAATTTTTAATCCGTTTATAAATATAAAGCGCTTTATTATTTATTAATTTATCATCGTTGACTATTTCTTGTCAGTTCTATACATGATTTATTGAAATCTCAAAAATTATCATGCTCTAGGTATCTAAAACACTTCTACGCTTATTTGACAATCATGTTTTGGAGTTTCTTTCAAAGCACCCTTAGCTATTTCTTTAAGAACACTCACCTCCATTATTTGACATCTTTATGACTTCAAAAATATTTTGAACTGACTTGTTTACCACATTTTCAAGTGTAATTTATACCTTTTGATCCTTCAGGGATTCAGATATATATTGGGGAAAGTCTATTAGGGACATAATTGATAATTCATGCAAGTTACTTAATACTTTGCTTAATTATATATGTTAGCAAATATTTAACACCAATGATCATAATGAACTTATATCCTTTTATCCTCCCCCTCAATGTTTACAAACATTGTTATATTAAATAATAAGCCTTCTTTGGATTCTCATTTTTGATCCATTATTACATTATTGCTTGCAGATACATTATATGTATTTCAATAGTGGGAGAATAATGCTCTTACTAGTTGGTAAGATGCATTCATATTGTATTGCTTATTCCCTTTCACTGATCTAGTAACTTGGAGGAACTTTTTAATTATATAGATCATTTGGATATGCACATGACGTCAGGTTTTTCAATATTAATGTCAATCGACCTTTTGACTTACTAAATAATATATGCATAATTTATAATATGAGCTCACAACTTCAAGTTGTTAATTAAATGTTCGTATATATGTGTATATACGTGGATCCACGTATTACATATGTAATTGATTTGCATATTCTTTCTCATTCGAGTCATCAATTTTAGAACAAATTGTTTATGAGGTTCAAAATCATTAATTTTTTCTTATCAATCAATGTCGATGCGACTTTAAAGATCGTACTATAACGTTCAAAACATCTGGTTTAGAACTGTACTGAATTTCTGGTTCAAATAAAATATATATAAAACTTCAGGTTGTTAAAATTTATTCTTTAATATAATATGTAAATGTAAATATATATGCAAGATACAACTCATTTTGAAAATTATGAAATCTTTGGATCCATCATCATTTCCCCATATGATGTAACTTTTTTAAGAAGTACAATGTTAGTATTTCACACAGTTTCAGTAAAGCTTTAAGCTTTTAAATTATGAATTATTTCAAGTTCATTGATTGATGAATTTTAGGCTCCTGGACATACAGACATCTATATTATATCAAGTTATAAATTTATAATGAACTTCCGGTTTTCAATCTTTTTACATACTTTTAATTTAGAAGTTATTACATTCTTGCTAATTGTCAAGATTTTAAACTTGTAAACTTTATTAAAAAAGGCTTTTTTCCATAATTCAAGACTTCAGGTCTTATAATTTGATTTATACAACTTCTAATTTAAATCTTTCTATGCACAACTTTAGGTTGTGATCCTATCCCTTTTATTTCTTCCATTACATTAGATATTACTTGTTAAATACATCGAATAATAATACATATATTTATTCTTATTCCAAAACATAAACATGCTTCATTAACTTACAATAACTAATGCATTTAATAGATTTATGAAAATATGTTAATACAATATATTACTATAACGATACATTTAATGCATTTATTATAAAAACAATGAAAATAACCGTTATATGGTCCAGCTACAGTATTGATCAAAGATAAAAGTAGAATGAACACAATAACACGAATTATAGGCTGTAAAAGCTGTTCCAATATACAACCAAATAACCACACTACCAAGGACCAAGCTATGTAGATAGAAATCACACAAACAATTATAGGATGTAAAATGCGACGACCCGAAAATCACATCCCTTCAAATCGACTGTAAGCCGCACAGTTTCGATCCGAAAAGACAAAAATCCTCGGATTGTCATGAGAACACGTCGCATCAGAATACATAACAAGAAAACATTTCATTGTTATTACAATAATATTTCATCAGTGTACATATAATAATACACTGTGGAAAATATCAGAGATTAATAAGTTAAAAAAAACGGAATTTTAAATACATTAATATAATACATAGCGGAAGACATCAACTAACACAACGGAAGCTTATAAAATAATCCAGAGAATAGCTCCAACAATAATCCAGGATTTTGTTGAATAAATATTTGCAAAATCAAAACTACTAGCTGCCCGTGTGGAAAATATGGGCACCCAGAGTTTAGGTGGGAAACAATAAACTCCGAATCAGTCATGGAACTGGTGTGAGAACTTAAAACAATTATTATAACTTTACTTTAAAAGTTGGGTAATCATGGGACCACGTTGTTTGACACGGAACGAGTTTCCTCCACATGAATACTAGTTTAAAACAAAACAACGCAATACTTTTTTTGAAAAGTGAAGCTATTATAAGATTCAGGGCCCATCACACAATGCAACGCAAGCCGGAGGACAGAGTTTTACCTTATAATAGCCAAATATGCTTGAGACGCTTTAAAACAATATTGGTGATGTTATTACTAGTGTACAATGCATAAACAACTTTGAAAATAAATGTATCAATCTTAGACGGTAGAATACCACATCCTATTATGTTGCCATAGTATACAACTAAAATCGTAAAATCGCGTATTAAAATATGGATTTCCATCATGAGTCAAGACAAAGGATCTCTCCTTCCGAATTCATACCATCTCTAGCAAGATGTCTGGGACCAAATGTAACACCCGTATTTTTAAGAGAATAAAATAAGAATAACTTAATTAAATATTCATAATTAAGTAAAACGGACTGCGCCATTACGTCTGTCTCAAAATTCTGGTCAAGATAGACACCCGGTTTGCATAAATCGGACACCGTATGAAGAAGTTATTAAGATTTGGAGTTTGTATACGCGCAAGAAGAATATATACATATATATATACTAGGTTCAGAAATTCAAAAATGGGTCCAGAAATTCGAAAATCGGTTCAAAATTCAAAATTTCATAAGGCGGCAGATTTCCCGCCCAGGTGGGGTCGACCCACTCAAGGGTGGGTCGACACCAGGGTCGACCCACTCAAAGGTGGGTCTACCCACCTACGGCAGATTTGGGTAGATTAGGGTTTTATGATATTTTGACGCTTCAGATGGCTTTTGGGCAAATCTGAGGATCCTAGTTGCTCCATACTCCTATAAATAAGACCCTAGACCTAACCCTAAATCTTATAATTCAGTATCTATCCCGGAGCTCCGCCATTACACACTCTCTCTCTTCTCAATTTATTCCGAAAATTGAAATACTAGCCTAGGAAAATTATGAATTCAGATCTGGAAGAGAGAATCAACGTTAATAAAAAAAGATTATTGAATCATGAAAGCAAGGTAAACTTCTTGATCCAATCTATTCAATTCTTCCTATTCCTTTCCCTTCTCTTTTATTGAAAATAGTCAATCCACGTTATTAGGTTACAAATCAAATTAAAGGGGTAAGGAAAACCATGGATGATAGAACGGATCAGATCCAAAATTTGGGATAAGCATGAAAAGTGAGTGGGTTTAAACTATAGTCTTTAGATAATGTTATGACTATCTTTTAGCATTCCCCTTTTAATAAAGTGTGAAATTGCCAGTTTAATTATAAATTACAGTTATAACAAGTTGAGACGTTAATATGAATAGATCAGGAAATTCATATGTTGAATCTATTAAATTGGGGGAATGATTAGCATGATATAACGTCAAGTTGTTAATATGAATAATTCATATATAAAATCAGTTGAAATGGTGGAATGTTTACATGTTATAATATTAATTTGAACATGTGGGAAAAATTCATATATTGGATTTGCTGGAGTGCTAAAAAGTTTACATGTAAATTTGTCCTAATTATATACAGGGAATAATTGGAGTAGTATATGACTATATGGATCCATGTTAACATAGAATCGAATGAACATGGGTTTGGGGTATCGACCAAATTATGTTTAAAGGTCTTAAATTGGATCATAAGTATAGAAAAATGATTTGGGCGCAAATGGGATCATATGTAAAATATGAATTGGCATAATTCGAATAATATGAATTTAGACATATAACCCATCATGAATATAATTGGGTAAATGGGCATTAACACCTATAAAGGCATAGATTTAAATAATTGATTAATAATGAATGCCTAGTATTAGAATTTGAAATTGTAATTGCACTTATGACATGAGGTTAGGTTGCATTAGTGGTGGAAGTCTGCCCGGACCCGACCGGCATATCCAGCAGCCACTAATGTTGAGCCTAATGTGAGAGAGGTCTAAGTGTGCAAATACGAGACGGGCTATGACAGGAGGTTAAGCCCAACTTGTGGAAGAAGTCTGTCCGGACCCAACCGGCATATCAAGCATCCATAAGTTGTAGGCCTAATGTGGGAGGTCTATCCCATTATAAACCATAAATGGACATGCTAATGAATTGGACTACTTAACCTAATCTAATCCATAGGGATTGTATGAATATGAACTAAAGTTAGGGTTAAGTAAAAATTGGTTGGACAATGTGTGGGCTAGGCAAATCTAAAGGGATGGGTAATATTTACATATAGGCTTGCAAACTTAGTCCGATAAGGTTATGTAATTAAAGACACCTAGTGGTATACATAACTAGTAGACATAATAAAGTTATGTAATTAAAGGCACCTTTTAGGGTAAGCATGGCTTGTAGAAATGATAATCACCTATTATAAATAAATAACATTAATGAAAATGTTGTATAATAGGTAGACTTGTCCTAGGGACAATTGAAGATTATAACTTAGGTTATAATAAACTAATAAGGAAATGAGATAACTGGCGAAATGAGATAATGGACACTTAATTGTAAATTAAGTAATCAGTAAATGGGGAAAGCCAGAAACTAGTTGAGAAAAGGGGGAAAATATATGAAATATAGGAAGTTGTACTTAATTATAAATTAAGTAGTCTATAAGCTTGGAAGTCTGAAACCCCGTTGATGAGAATGTTTAGGCTTGTCCTAGGGAGAAGAGAAAATTATAGCATAAGTTATAATAAACGGGTAGAGAAACTTATTAATGGACCTTAGTTAATAGAACTAAGTTAATAATTAAACAACGATAAGTTGTATTGACAATGTAAAATGGAATTATGATTAAATGAGAAAGAATGAGGAAAACTTATGAAATGAAATAAGTTATATTTAATCATAAATGGTGAGTGATATGTTAATTAGAAAACATGTGAATTAGATATACTTAATTACATATTAAGTAAAACATGTTATTGTAATGATGAAATCAAACAAAAATATAAAAGAGATTGTGAATTACAAACCTTGGGCCATAATCTAGAGAATAACATGTTGTGGGCTTATTAATAAACTTAAATGGATTAAGTTGTATGACTGAAATTAATAAGCAGGAGAAACTTGGCAATTTGGATAAGAATTCAATGTGAATTAGAATAACCAAGTTAAAAGGAAACCAGATGAGGTAAGTCAAGCGCGTAAAAGAATGTTAGACATAGGGTCTAATAACATATTAAAGTGAGGCGCTTGAACCAATCCACACGTTTGAGGGTGAATAACCCAACGGGGTAGATCATCGTGGTTGTAATTAGGCACGAGGGGGAGCGCACATTCATCTGATTGTTCTGATGGCACCGAAGGACTGGAAGGGGAAGCACGCGACTTCCTGAGGTACGTAAGGTTCTCCTAGCAGTCCTCTGTGCGACGTCAAACGTCTTAGGCTGTGCCCGTAGAGGTTGGGTCTGCACGTAACTACTAGGTGGGTGGGCCTTGACTGTAGATGTTGCTATGCAATCAGAATGCTGTGACGAGATGACACCAGGTGGTTCGGCGGTTGCCTCACGAGGAGGCATAAGGTCACGACCAACAAGGATAGTAGACCGTCGGACTCCCATCTTCGGCAGCCATTGGGATGCGGAAAGACTCGAGCTAAACCCAAGATACCATTTCACCCTTCACTATCGGGGTAAGAGGTTGAGGGGAGACGCTACATGGATGTTTAGATTGTTTGCGTAGGGGTAGTCGCTTAGCTCTGGTAGTCTTTACTAGTTGAGGGAGGCGCCGAGGTGGGGCCGTAGCCACCACGAAAACAGACCTTAGGTATATATTTATATAGAGGCTCTTTAAAGACGGGCCCGTACAGATATGGAAAAGCACCCGACCGAGTTCTGTGCTTCTTGTATCGCCTTACCACGGAACTCGGTGCACATTACAGGACGTGCGATTGAGGCGTCGAGCAACAATTGAAGATACATATGGTGGACAGTCTACATACAAGCATGTCGGCTCTGGGTCGTGTATTGTAGACTTGAAGGCATTACTCTGGTATGGAATCTGATTCGAACAAAAGTGGTAGTCAGTACATTTACGTAGCATAGCAATGATAGATATATGCGAAACGTAATATTGTTATCCGTTCGTCACTACGACGTAGGATGAGGGACTGCGTATATTTCGATAATTTTATGGTGGAGACCGTGCGAACGGGGTACCATGGGGGGTACCTTAATATTAGGGGTAGCTACATATATACTATATTAGGTTAATCAACTGGAAAGTAAATGGGTACGACGTGTGTGTAAGCCTTAAGTGCTGATAACTCAAGTAAACTAATAAATAACAAAATATGTTTGAACGATATATGTAGAATTATCCAAAGTGTATAGTTAAAATCCTGTCACCAGAACTTGTGTTCTGACCCCCTCCTCATAACATACTCGCAGGTTAGATTTGTGGCAGGGACATGATAGCCTTGGATACTGGTTAGGCAATATTATTAATACAGTAAGGCTATATTTTGGTTACATTATATTTTATCCATTCCGCTGTGAGATAATTTCTGAGTTCTGACATGTTTTATGCCTCTGTCTTTTCTGCAGGATACCAGAGCAGACCAATCCGAGTTTTAATAGATTGGAATTTTGAAAAAAAAAATCCAGTCTGTCGAAATTGGGGTTGTCACATCTGGTATCATAGCTTAGATTTTGGATTCCTATATAAATAGTAAGTGAACGTATTTGTATTTTTAAAAATATAAATATATTATATATACGTAGATCCAATGGAGGAACCCACTAAATAGAAAGAGCGTAATATAATAAGAAATAGGATGTTGTTTTGTACACTATAGGAATGAATATGGAAATTCGAGACCCTTAGGTAAATTGGGTAGAGAGTGTACAATATATTTTGTATGGAAGGAAGATGAATCCTATATTATTAGTGTTTTAGGTTAAGTGGGTTTGGTAGTAAAACCTTATAGATTGGAAAAGGTTAAAAAGAGAAAAACAAACTGGATTGGGAATATATATATATATATATATATATATATATATAGTTAAGAGAATTGACCTTGGGGAGTGTCTATGAAAGCCTAGAAAAAATGGAAACTCGCTTTGAGTCTAACCCCATTGTTAACTTTTAAGAACTTGAAATTATAAAACTTTTGGGAATATGGTTTATAGTGTTTTCAAGTTTTAATCTTAAAAGTTATAGTCTTAAATATGTAAAGTATACATATTGGGTTTTGAAGTAAAATGGGGTATATTTAGCAAATGGTGATTTCTTGCGAAAATTTTGTCTAAAGTAAAATTCTCTCAGAAAAAGGTGCAAATTATAGAGCATGTATAGCTTGTTAGTTTCCTTGTTACATTTCATACAAGATTTTTTAATAAAGAAAGATTTGAAATCTCTATTCTTATGACAACCCTTTTTATAAATTATTTTAAGATTATTTTGTGGGTAGACAAAATAAGTTGTGGAAAATAAGAGTAGAGTGGATGTTGGCACCTTGTAGTAAGAGGCTAAACCAACCTTATAGGAAAGAACAAGTCATAAACCTGATGAAGAAAATAGTTGTCCGTATCTACTCTAGTTTTGTGATTAGAAAAAAAATGATGATTTGCATTTTAAGATGACATGTTTTTATGGTTTGGAAAAAGTAAGTTTTCATGAGCAAAATAAGGTTATGACACTTTAAATTTTTGGAAGAAAATTTAAATGAAAAAAAAGCCAAACCATGTTTTAAAAAAGTATGGAGTATGTAAGAATTAGTGCCTAGGAAGGACGGGAAAAGTTTAGAGGCTATAAAGTAAATAGCGATAATTATCTTGGAATAATAGTAAGTTCCTGTAGAATGCGTAAGCATTTAAAAGCCTAGGGTGTTGCTTGAAATAATTACTGGTACACAGCTAGGACTAGTAATGACTACTACATAGTAAAAATGGGCAAGTAAGTGTTTAGATCCTGTTAGGGGTATAACCCCGTACTGCATTTCTGTTGGGATCGTTCCATTATTTGGTTCTTGTTGGGTAGTTAAGGTAACACCTAAACTTGTCGTAGATCCCATAGTTTGGATTTTTCTGTCTGAGGGGGGACATAGTCCCGAGATTCTTGGCCCTCAGTAGTAGTTGTGTAAGATGTCTGTTCTCCTGTTTTAGTTGAAAGACTAGAAGCTTATTTAAATTTAAACTAAGATAAGAAGATTAAATAATCTAAGGAAAGAGAAATGGTACAACTAAAAAGGAAACAGAAAATTCAGTAAAGCAACAAAAATGGAAAATTATGAGAAAATATGGATAAAGATAAAAATTTCCAAGATAAGATGAAAAAGAAAATCAGTAACAAAAGAAATTTTCTTATGTGGGTTGTGCTTGGATAGGAAAATAGGGAATCTTTATAAATAGTTACATAAAAATCCAAGTACGGTTAGAAAAAGATTGAAAAAGAAAAGGGGAGATGTAGAGTTTTCCATATTCCACCTTTTTGTAACATAAGAAATTGAATTTAGAAAATTAGATTTTTCTAAAATTCGAAAAAATAAAGTTGGTTGGTAGGATTGTGGATGCAACAATTGGATGAATTATGCTCTTACTCAGTAAGAGTGTGGGAAAATTTGGATGAAAAAGCATTTTTGATTTTCAAAATATTGCATTCATATAGAACTTCAAATATGTTTAGGATGTGAGCATCATATTTTAAAAGGATTTTTGAAAAATTTGCATACACATAGGAGGTACCGCTTAGGCATACATGCATTATTATGTTGTATTTTACTTTGCACAAGTGCTCAATGTTTGCAAAAATTGGATATACACATGATGGATGTATATTATGCGAGGGGTTAATTTATTTTACTCTTACCAAATTTCGGGAACGAAATTTCCTAAGGGTGGGAGAATGTAACACCCTGTATTTTTAAGAGAATAAAATAAGAATAACTTAATTAAATATTCAGAATTAAGTAAAATGGACTGTGCCATTGCGTCCGACTCGAAATTCTGGTCAAGATAGACACCCGGTTTGCGTATATCGGACACCGTATGAAGAAGTTATTAAGGTTTGAAGTTTGTATACGTGAAAGGTTATATATATATATATATATATATATATATATATATATATATATATATATATTAGGTTCAAAAATTAAAAATGGGTCCAGAAATTCGAAAATCGGTTCAAAATTCAAAATTTCATAAGGCGACAGATTTCCCGCCTAGTTGGGTCGACACCAGGGTCGACCCACTCAAAGGTGGGTCTACCCACCTGCGGTTGATTTTGGCAGATTATGGTTTTATGATATTTTGACGCTTCGGATGGCTTTTGGGCAAATCTGTGGGTCCTGGTTGCTCCATACTGCTATAAATAAGACCCCAGACCTAACCCTAAATCTCATAATTCGGTATCTACGTCGGAGCTCTGCCATTACACACACACTCTCTCTCTCCTCTCAAATTTATTCTGAAAATTAAAATACTAGCCTAGGAAAATTATGAATTCAGATATGAAAGAGAGAATCAACATCAATAAAAAAGATTATTGAATCATGAAAGCAAGGTAAACTTCTTGATCCAATCTATTCAATTTTTCTATTTCTTTCCCTTCCCTTCCCTTTTAATGAAAGTAGTCGATCCACGTTGTTAGGTTTCAAATCAAATTAAATGGGAAAGGAGGATGATAGAACAGTTCAGATGCAAAATTTGGGATAAGCATGAATGGAGAGTGGGTTTAAACTAAAGTCTTTAGATAATGTTATGATTATCGTTTAGCATTCCCCTTTTAATAAATTGTGAAATTGCCAGTTTAATTATAAATTGATGTTATAACAAGTTGAGACGTTAATATGAATAGATCAAGAAATTCATATGTTGAATCTATTAAATTGGGGGAATAATTAGCATGATATAACATCAAAATTGTTAATATGAATAATTCATAAATTGAATCAATTGAAATGTTGGAATTTTTAAATGTTATAATATTAATTTGAACATGTAGGAAAAATTCATATATTAGATTTGTTGGAGTGATAAAAGGTTTACATGTGAATTTGTCCTAATTATATACAGGGAATAATTGAAGTAAGTATATGACTATATGGATCCATGTTAACATAGAATCGAATGAACATGGGTTTGGGGCATCGACCAAATTATATTTAAAGATCTTAAATTGGATCATAAGTATAGAAAAATGATTTGGGCGCAAATGGGATCATATGTAAAATATGAATTGGCATAATTCAAATAATATGAATTTAGACATATAACCCATTTTGAATATAATTGGGTAAATGGGCATTAACACCTATAAAGGCATAGGTTTAAATAATTGATTAATAATGAATGCCTAGGATTACAATTAGAAACTTTAATTGCACTTATGACAAGAGGTTAGGTTGCATTAGTGGTGGAAGTCTGCCCGGACCCGACCGGTATATCTAGCAGCCACTAATGTTGAACCTAATGTGAGAAGTCTAAGTGCACAAATACAAGATAGGCTATGACAGGAAGTTAAGCCCAACTTGTGGAAGAAGTCTACCCGGACCCGACCGACATATCACGCATCCCCATGTTGTAGGCCTAATGTGGATGTCTAGCCCATTATAAACCATAAATAGACATGGTAATGAATTGGACTACTTAACCTAATCTAATCCATAAGAATTGTATGAATATGAACGAAAGTTAGGGTTAAGTAAAAATTGGTTGGACAGTGGGTGGGCTAGGCAAATCTAAAGGGGTAGGTAATATTTACATATAGGCCCACAAACATAGCCCGATAAGGTTGTGTAATTAAAGACACCTAGTGGTATACATAACCAGTTGAAATAATAAAGTTATGTAATTAAAGACACCTTTTAGGGTAAGCATAGCATGTAGAAATGATAATCACCTATTATAAGTAAATAACGTTAATGAAAATGTTGTATTATAGGTAGACTTATCCTAGGGACAAGTGAAGATTATAACTTAGGCTATAATAAACGAATAAGGAAATGGAATAACCGGCGAAATGAGATAAGGGACACTTAATTGTAAATTAAGTAATCAGTAAATGGGGAAAGCCAGAAACCAGTTGAGAAAAGGGGGAAAATATATGAAATATAGGAAGTTGTACTTAATTATAAATTAAGTAATCTGTAAGCTTGGAAGTCTGGAACCCCGTTGAAAAGAATGTTCAGGCTTGTCCTAGGGACAAGAGAAAATTATAGCATAAGTTATAATAAACGGGTAGAGAAACTTATTAATGGACCTTAGTTAATGGAATTAAGTTAATAATTAAACAACGATAAGTTGTATTGACAATGTAAAATGGAATTATGATTAAATGGGAAAGAATGAGGAAAACTTATGAAATGAAATAAGTTATATTTAATCATAAATGGTGAGTGACATGTTAATTAGAAAACATGTGAATTAGATATACTTAATTACAAATTAAGTAAAACATGTTATTGTAATGATGAAATCAAACAAAAATATAAAAGTGATTGTGAATTACAGACCTTGGGCCACAATCTAGAGAATAACATGTTGTGGGCTTATTAATAAACTTAAATGGATTAAGTTGTATGACTGAAATTAATAAGCAGGAGAAACTTGGTAATTTGAATAAGAATTCAATGTGAATAAGAATAACCAAGTTAAAAGGAAACCTGATGAGGTAAGGCAAGCGCGTAAAAGAATGTTAGACATAGGGTCTAATAACATATTAAAGTGAGGCGCTTGAACCAGTCCGCACGTTTGAGGGTGAATAACCCAACGGGGCAGGTCATCGTGGTGTTATAAGGCACAAGGGGGAGCACACATTCATCTGATTGTTCTGACGGCTCCGAAGGACTCGAAGGCGAAGCACGCGGCTTCCTGAGGTACGTAAGGTTCTCTTAGTAGTCCTTTGTGCGGCGCCAGACATCTTAGGCTGTGCCCATAGAGGTTGGATCTGCACGTAACTACTAGGTGGGTGGGCCTTGACTGCAGATATTGCTATGCAGTCAGAATGTTGTGACAAGGTGACACAAGGTGGTTCGGCGGTTGCCTCACGAGGAGGCAGAGGGTCACGACCAACAAGGATAGTAGACCGTCAGACACCCGTCATCGGCAACCATTGGGATGTGGAAAGACTCGAGCTAAACCCAAGATGCCATTTCACCGTTAATTATCGGGGTAAGAGGTTGAGAGGAGACGCCACATGGGTGTTTAGATTGTTTGCGTAGGGGCAGTCGCTTAGCTCTGGTAGTCTTTACTAGTTGAGGGAGGGGCCGAGGTGGGGCCATATCCACCACGGAAACAGACCCTAGGTACATCTGTATATAGAGGCTCTTTGAAAAAGGGCTTGTACAGATATGGAAAAGCTCTTGACCGCGTTCCATGCTTCTTGTATCTCCTTGCCACAGAACTCGGTGCACATTAAAGGACGTGCGATTGTGGCATCGAGCTACAATTGAAGATACATATGGTGGACAGTCTAGATACATGCATGTCGACTCTGGGTGGTGTATCGTAGACTTGAGGGCATTACTCCGATATGGAGTCTGATTCGAATAAAGGTAGCAGTCAGTACGTTTATGTAGCATAGTAATGATAGATATATGCGGAACGTAATATTGTTATCCATTCGTCACTACGACGTAGGATAAGGGACTGCGTATATTTCGATAATTTTATGGTGGAGACCATGCGAGCGGGGTACCATGGGGTGTACCTTAATATTGGGGGTATCTACATGTATACTATATTAGATTAATCCATTGGAAAGTAAATGAGTACGACGTGTGTGTAAGCCAGCTGATAACCCAAGTAACCAAATAAATTAGAAAATATGATTGAAAGGTATACGTAGAATTATCCAAAGTGTATAGTTTAAATCCAGTCACCAGAACTTGTGTTCTGACCCCCTCCTCATAACATACTCGCAGGTTAGATTTGTAGCAGGGACATTATTTCCATGGATACTGGTCAGGAAATATTATTAATACGGTAAGGCTATATTTTGATTACATTATATTTTATCCATTGCGCTGTGAGATAATTTATGAGCTTTGACATGTTTTATGCCTCTGTCTTTTCTACAGGATACCACAGCAAACCAATCCGAGTTTCGATAGATTGGAATTTAAAAAAAAAAATCATTTTATCGAAGTTGGGGTTGTCACATCTGGTATAATAGCTTAGGTTAAGGATTCCTATATCAATAGTAAGTGAACGTATTTGTATTTTTAAAAATATACTATATCTTATATATATACCTAGATCCATAGAGGAACCCACTGAATAGAAAGAGCGTAATATGATAAGAAATGGGATGTTGTTTTGTACACTAAAGGAATGAATGTGGGAATTCAAGACCCTTAGGTAAATTGGGTAGAGATTGTACAATATATTTTGTATGGAAGGAAGGTGAATCCCATATGATCAGTATTTTGGGTTAAGTGGGTTTGGTAGTAAAACCTTATAGATTGGAAAAGGTTAAAAAGAGAAAAAACAAACTGGATTGGGAATATATATATATATATATATATATATATATAGTTGAGAGAATTGACCTTAGGGGTGTCTAGGAAAGCCTAGATAAAATGGAAACTCGCTTTGAGTCTAACTCCATTGTTAACTTTTAAGAACTTGAAATTATAAAACTTTTGGGAAAATGGTTTATGGTGTTTTCAAGTTTTAATCTTAAAAGTTATAGTCTTAAATATGTAAAGTATACATATTGGGTTTTGAAGTAAAATTGGGTATATTTAGCAAATGGTGGTTTCTTGCTAAAATTTTGTCTAAACTAAAATTCTCTCAGAAAAAGGTGCAAATTATAGAGCATGTATAGCTCGCTAGTTTTCTTATTACATTACATACAAGAATTTTTACTAAAGAAAGATTTGAAATCTCTAATCTTATGAAAGCCCTTTTTATAAATTATTTTAAGACAATTTTGTGGGTGGACAAGATAAGTTGTAGAAAATAAGAATAGAGTGGATGTTGGCAACTTGTAGTACGAGGCTAAACCAACCTTATAGGAAAGAACAAGTCATAAACCCGATGGAGAAAATAGTTGTCTGTATCTACTCTAGTTTTGTGATTAGAAAAAAAAATGATGATTTACATTTTAAGATGACTTGTTTTTAGGGTTTGGCAAAAGTAAGGTTTCATGAGGAAAACAAGGTTTTTACACTTTTAAATTTTTGGAAGAGAATTTAAATGAAAAAAATAGTCAAACCATGTTTTAAAAAAGTATGGAGTAGGTAAGGATTAGTGCCTAGGAAGGACGGGAAAAGTTTAGAGGCTATAAAGTAAATAGCGAGAATTATCTTGGAATAATAGTAAGTTCCCGTAGAATGCGTAAGCATTGAAAAGCCTAGGGTGTTGATTGAAATAATTATTGGTACACAGTTAGGACTAGTGATGACTACTATATAGTAAAAATGGGCAAGTAAGTGTTTAGATCCGGTTAGGAGTAAAACCCGATACTGCATTTCTGTTGGGATCATTCCATTATTTGATTCTTGTCGGGTAGTTATGGTAACACCTAAACTTGTCGCAGATCCCATAGTTTGGACTTTTCTGTCTGAGGGGGGACAAAGCCCCGAGATTCTTGGCCCTCAGTAGTAGCTGTGTAAGGTGTCCGTTCTCCTGTTTTAGTTGAAAGACCAAAAGCTTATTAAAATTTAAACTAAGATAAGAAGATTAAATAAGCTATGGAAAGAGAATTGATACAACTAAAAAGGAAACAGAAAATTCAGTAAAGCAATAAAAATGGAAAATTATAATAAAAGATGGATAATGGTAAAAACTTCCAAGATAAGATGAAAAAGAAAATCAGTAACAAAAGAAATTTTCTTATGTGGGCTGTGCTTGGATAGGAAAATAGGGAATCTTTATAAATAGTTACATAAAAATCCAAGTACGGTTAGAAAAAGGTTGAAAAAGAAAAATGGGAGATGCAGACTTTTCCGTTTTCCACCTTTTGGTAACATAAGAAATCGAATTTAGAAAATTATATTTTTCTGAAATTCGGAAAAATAAAGTTGGTTGATAGGATTATGGATGCAACAATTGGATGAACTTTGCTCTTACTCAGTAAGAGTGTGGGAAAATTTGGATGAAAAAGCAATTTTGATTTTCAAATTATTGCACATATAGAACTACAAGTATATTTAGGATGTGAGCATCATATTTTAAAAGGATTTTTGAAAAATTTGCATACACATAAGAGGTACCGCTTAGACATATATGCATTATTTTGTTGTATTTTACTTTGCACAAGTGCACAATGTTTGCAAAAATTGGATGCACACATGATGGATGTATATTATGCGAGGGGTTAATTTATTTTACTCTTACCAAATTTCTGGGAAGAAATTTACTAAGGGTGGGAGAATGTAACACCCTATTTTTAAGAGAATAAAATAAGAATAACTTAATTAAATTTTCAGAATTAAGTAAAACGGACTGCGCCATTGCGTCCGTCTCGAAATTCTGGTCAAGATAGACACCCGGTTTGTGTAAATCGGACACCGTATGACGAAGTTATTAAGGTTTGAAGTTTGTATACGCGAAAGGTTATATATATATATATATATGTTAGGTTCAGAAATTCAAAAATGGGTCCAAAAATTTGAAAATCGCTTCAAAATTCAAAATTTCATAAGGCGACACATTTCCCGTCCAGGTGAGTCGACACCAGGGTTTACCCCCTCAAGAGTGGGTCGACACCAGGGTCGACCCACTCAAAGGTGGGTCTACCCACCTACGGCAGATTTTGGCAGATTAGGGTTTTATGATATTTTGACGCTTCAGATGGCTTTTGGGCAAATCTGAGGGTCCTGGTTGCTCCATACTCCTATAAATAGGACCCTAGACCTAACCCTAAATCTCATAATTCAGTATTTACGCCGGAGCTTTTCCATTACACACTCTCTCTCTTCTCAAATTTATTCTGTAAATTAAAATACTAGCCTAGGAAAATTATGAATTCAGATCTGGAAGAGAGAATCAGCATCAATAAAAATGATTATTGAATCATGATGTAACGACCCAGAAATTTCGACAACTGGAATATGAGATTAATAAAAGATTTAATTATTAATAGTCAATTTTAAATTTGATACTTGGGTTTGGAAATCAAACATGGTTTTATGCATGGATTGAATTCGGCATTTAATTCGGAATAATGGATTTGTTTGGATATCGGAATTGGATATGAAATTCGATCAAAAATAAATGATTGGATCTAAAAAAAAAAAAAACTAAGCATAGTTGAAGTGAAATAAATTGAAGATTTTATTAAAATATATGAAATTTTGGTTGCGGTATGTGTGTATATATGAAGAATTTGAAATTTGATGGTTCAAATCTGAAATGAAATGGAGTGGTCGATAATAGAATTAGTGACAAGATAAACAATTTCAAAATGAAAAATAATGTCGTATAAACGGCGTCAGATTACAATTAAATTTATTTTTATTGATTTCGGAACGCAAAGACGAAAAGGTACGTATAATCTTTGACTGTGTTGGCGGTACGTGTTTGAGCATTCCGAGTTAATCCACGGTAGACTATTAAACGTAATTAAAATTTTCCTCAGTTATTACTTACATCAGTTATTACCTACATCAGTTGTAAACGCAGCCGACCTATTCGTTGGAATTAGCAGCTAACCTAAATCTATCGATGGAACTTCGTTCTTATCTTCGCAATTTTTTCCTCTATAAAATCAGGTCCTTCATTCTCATTTACTTTCAACCAGAAAATGTTTTTCCCTTTCTCAATATTAATGGCTACCGCCCCATTTACCTTTTCCTTTTTTTTATATAAATCGCGCAAGCCCAAAATCCTCTTCAGCTAGAAATCAAATCGAAACTCTTGTTCATGGAAGCCCCAAATCGAAACCAGCCGCCACCAATTGAAGCCGCCGGCGTTCGAGGACCTGTCTCTTTCTCCAGCAGCTTGGAGCCACCGCAAATCGTCAAATCAAGCCTCCTCATCGTTGTTGCCTTCGCAAATCCTCGGAAAGACTTGGCCGTAAGGTGAGTTTCTTTTGGAACTCACGACTGATTAATCTGTGTTCAAGTGATATAATTTCATAGAAATTGAATGTGATAATATAAATCTGGTTGTTGTTTGCATTTTTGAATGACTTGGCTGATTTATGCATGGTTGATACGATTTAGACACTGGGAACATCATGATTGTCTTCTTGTTTCCAATCGGCTGGACTCTTTTGTGATTTTCCAGTTTTGTCTTCACTGCACTCGATATATATATATATATATATATATATATATATATATATATGAATAATAACTGGCCTATTCCTTTTGTTTCCTGTTTTAAAAATGTTTTCCCAAAACCTGATGCCAAAACTGATGTAGTATAAGCATAGGCCAAATACCTGGTTGAAAGAAAATAAATCTATAACCAAACAACTATCTATTTGATGACTCTACATTTAAGTTTATTCAGATTAATTATGTTAGTATTATGTCGCTCAAGCATTTGTAGAATGAATATTGTTTACTACTCATGGGATATCGAGTGAGCTATACCATTCATGTTATCGGTTATGTTGGTATTTACCGAAGCATTACATACAACAACAGAAGCAACATTCATTCTGTAGTTGTGTTATGAGGGGATGATCATTTCCCATATGAAAATAAATTACTGCATGAAGATTTGCAGCCACTTAATACAACTAAGATTCAGTTTGTCTTACCAAATCGGTAGATCTAATGATGTACAAGAAAGTAAAAATAGTGCAGTACAACAAATGTCAGTACATGAGTTGTTCCTGCATTTCTTTATTTTGTAGGATATTTAAGTCAAAGATAGGTTTCTGAAATTTGAGTACTCCATTGATTACATGAATGAGAACGTATAATCGCTCAGTAAATATTTTAAGCATCATTAAGTGTAGGAACATTTCTCTGCTCTCTTACTGAAAGGAATGACACTACACTTGTGTCTGACTGTTTAAGATCTTGCCGAACCTTTTTGCTAGACCTGGGCATGTTGCCGCCTCCTATAATTATACTTGTTTCGTTTTGAATCAACACCATGCTTGAACTCCGAGCTGCACCCTCCATATTGCTTGCCTACTGCTAGCATTCAAACCCTCCATGCTACGTTTGTTTTTCCTGAATTTTAATAAAAATTGAGATCACCTTTGTTTTTGCTAGGAACTGATGCTATATATTTTGTAACCCGAACTTATTGGTTTGTAATTTCTGTTTTGCTGTATGGTTTCGTCACTTCGTGAACTTAGTGGCACAACACCACCTTACACGTTTATGCATTGTATCACTTGCTGCCTTGTGGAGTCCATAATCTCATACATATTAATGCATCCCTGTTTTATGGTTGATATGTTAAAGCCTGGTCACATATGTTTGGTTATATTTGAATAGTTGGGATTGTTTCCTGTTTATGGCCGAATACATGGGGCTGCACCGATTCAGGGTTCCATTGGAATGTTAATGCATGGTTTGAAATTGAATATGTACAGTTGCTTTAAACCCATGAATCTAAGTATCCATTCATGTAGTCCTAAAATGTCTTAGTGATAAATGTACATTCATGAATATGAATATAGGAGTGTTATATATGTACCCCTTGAAATCCATTAATACATGCGTTGATTATCAAATTGATAGGTCGAACCTGGGCTTGCCTTATATATCTATTAGTATACATGCACTGGTTTTCAAATGCCCCTTGCTGTGCTGAACGGCCTCGTTACTAGACGTCTATTGCTGGTTAAAATTTCCCTTGCTGTTCCTAATTAATGTTTCAAATTGCTGGTTGACCCATGGCTTGTTGCGCACCATTTTCATGCAGCAAGAACAATTTTCATTACATTATCATCAGTAGGCATGGTTTTAGCATGTATGTGGTGGTCGATGCACATGTGTATATAGGTACTATTGTATGTATATATACATGTCATTAGTACACATATATACGAAAATACATATGTTGTTCTGTTCTGCTATGTCATATCTTGGCAGTTCTCATGGGTTTGGTACTCGAATATTTAGTGGTGGTTGATATTAACTATTTTATTCAGTTATATTGGAATTATTTTACTTGAACTATGATTAATCCTGACTCGAGTATTTTATGTTTTGCATGGAATGCTCGGGTCAGATCCGAGCATTTCAGATGTAAAGATTACAGCTTAGGATTCGAAGATTGGCAAAGCTGGGGATTTCAGAAGACGGCACACTATGATGTTTTAAAAACAGTAATATTTTCTTGTATTAAATTTTCATTTAAAACCGCTGTATGGAAAATATTGTATCAAAGATTCTAGTTATATAATAAAGTATGTTTTTGCTGTTCAAGGTTATGTTGTTTATTTATTCTGTGTTGATTTTACTTTTAAACTCTGTAAGCTAAATAACGATCTGTTGATTTGAACGTTTTAAGTTGGTTTAAATACCGATTTAGAATGTTCAAAAAGGCGGGCCGTTACAAGTGGTATCAGAGCTTTGGTTTATTCAAAGCTTAGCTTATTGAGTTTAAAAACAGATCTTGAAAATAAAGCGATTTTGAAAAATAATTATTTTTGAAATATCAAATATTTTGAAACTAGTGTTTTGAAATTAATACAGCGGAAATGAAAATTTATTTTGAGATTTGAAATTTTGTTCGGAATCCCCAGTCTTCAGAAGTCTTCGAATCCAGGTTTGCGAGAATTATTCTTCAATAAGTTCCCCTAGGATTTGAATCTAGAATCCATCATCGGATGGTATCTAGGATAGATAGGAGAGAATCAACGAATTAATTTCGTTAAGCGTGAATTTTAGAAATCAAAGATGACTGAAGTTGATTGTAAATGAGAATTCAATTTGAATAGAAAAAGGAAATTTGAAATCATTTCAAAGAAGAAACGATGAATTTTGTTAAGAATATAAGTTGATGAAAAATCAAATAAAAAGGGTTAAGTGAAGAGATGACGATGTTTTATTTAACATTTGTTTAAATCAAACTAACAAATTTAGAGATGTTGCAAGAATAAAGTATATTCTCGATAGAAAATAAAGCTTTGTGAATATATGGAAATATTTTCCGGTGACAATAAATGATTTTTAAGAATGGAGAAAATGAATAGAACAATTGGAAATATTTTCAAAGGATAGTGAGAGGTTAACATAATTCAGAATAACAAGAACTGAAGAACAAAGAGCTACGTCGAAGACGAAGGAGGGCAGAACGTAAAGAGAAGTGGAATTGTAAATTGAATCCGAGAATTTTGTAAACAATGATTGATAAGAAATTAAGAAGTGGAGTTAAGGAATTTAGAAACTGACTAAAGATTAGTTAAGTTGAATAGTTTTCTGAGTATTGATCTGATGTTGGTTTCGGCCTTCGGGGTTGATACTTAGGGAATTGTTCGCTTGCTAATTGATGGTCGAGGTGTGGACGTGAAGGAGTGATAATGCATGATTTTTTTTTTTTGAGAGAATAAAGTTAAGACTGAAGTGATGAATTTTTAATTAGAGGTTTGGAAGAAGAATTGGTTATAACCAATAGATTCATAAATTCGAGTTAAAGGAAATATTAGATATCTGAATTGGATAAGAGATCAAAACTGAAATTGAATGGAGATTTGAGGATGCTCGATGTGAGATAGTGGATATAGAAATTTTCAGAACTTATATGAGAAATGCATAAAAATATAGCGAAGTCGAGAACTATTGATTTGAAAGGTAATCGATTAAGATAAAATCTTATATAACGGAATTTATATAAGACGAGATGTTTGAAATATGATTTGGAAATTAAATCTTATGTAAGTTCACATAAGTATGATTTATGAGAAGTATGAAATAAAATACTATATGTATATAGTATCGTGTGTTTTTCAAAATAAAGATAAGGAAAGTACCTTCCTTCTCCTTGAATTTCGAGCTTGGTTGAGATATGCTGCTGGTGGTAGTAGGTTGTCCGGACATAAAACTCATGAGTGGCCGTGGAGCACGATTGCTAGCGAAATTCGCAGGGCTGCAGATAGCCTATGGCGGTCGGATGTTTCTTGAGGGAATCAGGCGTAACCATTGTGATCGCTGTGATCTAGAGTCGTTGGAATTCGACCGTGTAGCGAAATTCACAGGGCTGCAGATAGCCTAAGGCGGACGGATGTTTCCTGAGGGAATCAGGCGTAACCATTGTGACTGCTGTGATCTACAGTCGAATTGGAAGGGCGTAATCCGTAGAGCTGTGAAAGCTTACGGGTATGGATGTTTCCTGGGGGACTCAGGCGTAACCATTGTGTACCTGCGGTCCATAGTATTTGAGATATCTTAGTGATAGTGAGCCACCTGTTTGATGCAGCAGTTAGTCTTCGTGACCTGATTTGTCTTTGGGACTTGTTTTGTTCCCGTGACTTGAAGTATATTCATAATTCCCTGATTTGTTCCGTGATTCTGAGATAGAGCAATCAACGCTCAGTGACATCAGAATGTCTTTTGATTCTTAAAATATTATCTGTTGATCTGTCCATGACGAAATTCGCAGGGAAGTGATTTCCTACGGATACGGATGTTTTCTGGGGGATCCAGACGGAACCATTGTGTATCTGCGACTCATGAACAATCAACATATCGATATCACATTGGTACTTTCCATATCTATTTTAAAGAGAATTTTTGAAATATATTTTCACTGGGAGTTGAAGCAAGGACATTTAGTACTTGGAGATCTTAGTCGTGCGCCTGGCCAGCGTATGCCTAACATCTGTAAGAACGACAATAGACTTGTTAGACTTCGAGTTATTAAATATTTTCAAATCAATAAGTTGAAATTAAAATGTACTTAACTGGATAAATTAAGAAAAAGATTTCAAAGTATTTTCAACTTTATAGCTTTGGAGAAATAACACCAATATGTTTGTACAGATTTCGTGTTATGTATAAAAAAAAAAATATAAAAAGATTTCGGATTTTGAAAATTTCCAAGTCGACAATTGGTAACTTGAAGACAAGGTGTTATTTACACTCCTCAATGAGTGTTGAGAAAGATTAAATGGATTGAATGTAAGGAAATTGGGTTGAGAGCTGCTAAGTCTGGACCTATTTCAATCGAAATGATGGATAAGTAAACTTTGACAAATGGGGTCTATAAGGAAATTTGGGATAATTTGAGAGGCGTAAATCCAACTTATGCGAATTTTGAAATTTAAGAAGTGGTTTAGATTTGAAGGGAAATTTAATGATCAAATTGAATATGATGGAAATAAAGAAGATCGATGACTCGAATATCGATATCGGTCGTGGAAAAATTTCACACAAAGATGAAAATCTGAAGTGTACAGTTGTATAACTCCAACGATTTCTCCTTTTCG
Source organism: Allium sativum (assembly GCA_030737875.1). Classification (NCBI taxonomy): domain Eukaryota; kingdom Viridiplantae; phylum Streptophyta; class Magnoliopsida; order Asparagales; family Amaryllidaceae; genus Allium; species Allium sativum. Next base: position 176,745,456 of record CM060912.1, read on the forward strand.
AGGACGAAAAGTTTTAAAGGGGGGAAGAATGTAACGACCCAGAAATTTCGACAACTGGAATATGGGATTAATAAAAGATTTAATTATTAATAGTCAATTTTAAATTTGATACTTGGGTTTGGAAATCAAACATGGTTTTATGCATGGATTGAATTCGGCATTTAATTCGGAATAATGGATTTGTTTGGATATCGGAATTGGATATGAAATTCGATCAAAAATAAATGATTGGATCTAAAAAAAAAAACTAAGCATAGTTGACGTGAAATAAATTGAAGATTTTATTAAAATATATGAAATTTTGGTTGCGGTATGTGTGTATATATGAAGAATTTGAAATTTGATGGTTCAAATCTGAAATGAAATGGAGTGGTCGATAATAGAATTAGTGACAAGATAAATAATTTTAAAATGAAAAATAATGTCGTATAAACGGCGTCAGATTACAATTAAATTTATTTTTATTGATTTCGGAACGCAAAGACAAATAGGTACGTATAATCTTTGACTATGTTGGCGGTACGTGTTTGAGCATTCCGAGTTAATCCACGGTAGACTATTAAACGTAATTAAAATTTTCCTCAGTTATTACTTACATAAGTTATTACCTACATCAGTTGTAAACGCAGCCGACCTATTCGTTGGAATTAGCAGCTAACCTAAATCTATCGATGGAACTTCGTTCTTATCTTCGCAATTTTTTCCTCTATAAAATCAGGTCCTTCATTCTCATTTACTTTCAACCAGAAAATGTTTTTCCCTTTCTCAATATTAATGGCTACCGCCCCATTTACCTTTTCCTTTTTTTTATATAAATCGCGCAAGCCCAAAATCCTCTTCAGCTAGAAATCAAATCGAAACTCTTGTTCATGGAAGCCCCAAATCGAAACCAGCCGCCACCAATTGAAGCCGCCGGCGTTCGAGGACCTGTCTCTTTCTCCAGCAGCTTGGAGCCACCGCAAATCGTCAAATCAAGCCTCCTCATCGTTGTTGCCTTCGCAAATCCTCGGAAAGACTTGGCCGTAAGGTGAGTTTCTTTTGGAACTCACGACTGATTAATCTGTGTTCAAGTGATATAATTTCATAGAAATTGAATGTGATAATATAAATCTGGTTGTTGTTTGCATTTTTGAATGACTTGGCTGATTTATGCATGGTTGATACGATTTAGACACTGGGAACATCATGACTGTCTTCTTGTTTCCAATCGGCTGGACTCTTTTGTGATTTTCCAGTTTTGTCTTCACTGCACTCGATATATATATATATATATATATATATATATATATATATATATATATGAATAATAACTGGCCTATTCCTTTTGTTTCCTGTTTTAAAAATGTTTTCCCAAAACCTGATGCCAAAACTGATGTAGTATAAGCATAGGCCAAATACCTGGTTGAAAGAAAATAAATCTATAACCAAACAACTATCTATTTGATGACTCTACATTTAAGTTTATTCAGATTAATTATGTTAGTATTATGTCGCTCAAGCATTTGTAGAATGAATATTGTTTACTACTCATGGGATATCGAGTGAGCTATACCATTCATGTTATCGGTTATGTTGGTATTTACCGAAGCATTACATACAACAACAGAAGCAACATTCATTCTGTAGTTGTGTTATGAGGGGATGATCATTTCCCATATGAAAATAAATTACTGCATGAAGATTTGCAGCCACTTAATACAACTAAGATTCAGTTTGTCTTACCAAATCGGTAGATCTAATGATGTACAAGAAAGTAAAAATAGTGCAGTACAACAAATGTCAGTACATGAGTTGTTCCTGCATTTCTTTATTTTGTAGGATATTTAAGTCAAAGATAGGTTTCTGAAATTTGAGTACTCCATTGATTACATGAATGAGAACGTATAATCGCTCAGTAAATATTTTAAGCATCATTAAGTGTAGGAACATTTCTCTGCTCTCTTACTGAAAGGAATGACACTACACTTGTGTCTGACTGTTTAAGATCTTGCCGAACCTTTTTGCTAGACCTGGGCATGTTGCCGCCTCCTATAATTATACTTGTTTCGTTTTGAATCAACACCATGCTTGAACTCCGAGCTGCACCCTCCATATTGCTTGCCTACTGCTAGCATTCAAACCCTCCATGCTACGTTTGTTTTTCCTGAATTTTAATAAAAATTGAGATCACCTTTGTTTTTGCTAGGAACTGATGCTATATATTTTGTAACCCGAACTTATTGGTTTGTAATTTCTGTTTTGCTGTATGGTTTCGTCACTTCGTGAACTTAGTGGCACAACACCACCTTACACGTTTATGCATTGTATCACTTGCTGCCTTGTGGAGTCCATAATCTCATACATATTAATGCATCCCTGTTTTATGGTTGATATGTTAAAGCCTGGTCACATATGTTTGGTTATATTTGAATAGTTGGGATTGTTTCCTGTTTATGGCCGAATACATGGGGCTGCACCGATTCAGGGTTCCATTGGAATGTTAATGCATGGTTTGAAATTGAATATGTACAGTTGCTTTAAACCCATGAATCTAAGTATCCATTCATGTAGTCCTAAAATGTCTTAGTGATAAATGTACATTCATGAATATGAATATAGGAGTGTTATATATGTACCCCTTGAAATCCATTAATACATGCGTTGATTATCAAATTGATAGGTCGAACCTGGGCTTGCCTTATATATCTATTAGTATACATGCACTGGTTTTCAAATGCCCCTTGCTGTGCTGAACGGCCTCGTTACTAGACGTCTATTGCTGGTTAAAATTTCCCTTGCTGTTCCTAATTAATGTTTCAAATTGCTGGTTGACCCATGGCTTGTTGCGCACCATTTTCATGCAGCAAGAACAATTTTCATTACATTATCATCAGTAGGCATGGTTTTAGCATGTATGTGGTGGTCGATGCACATGTGTATATAGGTACTATTGTATGTATATATACATGTCATTAGTACACATATATACGAAAATACATATGTTGTTCTGTTCTGCTATGTCATATCTTGGCAGTTCTCATGGGTTTGGTACTCGAATATTTAGTGGTGGTTGATATTAACTATTTTATTCAGTTATATTGGAATTATTTTACTTGAACTATGATTAATCCTGACTCGAGTATTTTATGTTTTGCATGGAATGCTCGGGTCAGATCCGAGCATTTCAGATGTAAAGATTACAGCTTAGGATTCGAAGATTGGCAAAGCTGGGGATTTCAGAAGACGGCACACTATGATGTTTTAAAAACAGTAATATTTTCTTGTATTAAATTTTCATTTAAAACCGCTGTATGGAAAATATTGTATCAAAGATTCTAGTTATATAATAAAGTATGTTTTTGCTGTTCAAGGTTATGTTGTTTATTTATTCTGTGTTGATTTTACTTTTAAACTCTGTAAGCTAAATAACGATCTGTTGATTTGAACGTTTTAAGTTGGTTTAAATACCGATTTAGAATGTTCAAAAAGGCGGGCCGTTACAAGTGGTATCAGAGCTTTGGTTTATTCAAAGCTTAGCTTATTGAGTTTAAAAACAGATCTTGAAAATAAAGCGATTTTGAAAAATAATTATTTTTGAAATATCAAATATTTTGAAACTAGTGTTTTGAAATTAATACAGCGGAAATGAAAATTTATTTTGAGATTTGAAATTTTGTTCGGAATCCCCAGTCTTCAGAAGTCTTCGAATCCAGGTTTGCGAGAATTATTCTTCAATAAGTTCCCCTAGGATTTGAATCTAGAATCCATCATCGGATGGTATCTAGGATAGATAGGAGAGAATCAACGAATTAATTTCGTTAAGCGTGAATTTTAGAAATCAAAGATGACTGAAGTTGATTGTAAATGAGAATTCAATTTGAATAGAAAAAGGAAATTTGAAATCATTTCAAAGAAGAAACGATGAATTTTGTTAAGAATATAAGTTGATGAAAAATCAAATAAAAAGGGTTAAGTGAAGAGATGACGATGTTTTATTTAACATTTGTTTAAATCAAACTAACAAATTTAGAGATGTTGCAAGAATAAAGTATATTCTCGATAGAAAATAAAGCTTTGTGAATATATGGAAATATTTTCCGGTGACAATAAATGATTTTTAAGAATGGAGAAAATGAATAGAACAATTGGAAATATTTTCAAAGGATAGTGAGAGGTTAACATAATTCAGAATAACAAGAACTGAAGAACAAAGAGCTACGTCGAAGACGAAGGAGGGCAGAACGTAAAGAGAAGTGGAATTGTAAATTGAATCCGAGAATTTTGTAAACAATGATTGATAAGAAATTAAGAAGTGGAGTTAAGGAATTTAGAAACTGACTAAAGATTAGTTAAGTTGAATAGTTTTCTGAGTATTGATCTGATGTTGGTTTCGGCCTTCGGGGTTGATACTTAGGGAATTGTTCGCTTGCTAATTGATGGTCGAGGTGTGGACGTGAAGGAGTGATAATGCATGATTTTTTTTTTTTGAGAGAATAAAGTTAAGACTGAAGTGATGAATTTTTAATTAGAGGTTTGGAAGAAGAATTGGTTATAACCAATAGATTCATAAATTCGAGTTAAAGGAAATATTAGATATCTGAATTGGATAAGAGATCAAAACTGAAATTGAATGGAGATTTGAGGATGCTCGATGTGAGATAGTGGATATAGAAATTTTCAGAACTTATATGAGAAATGCATAAAAATATAGCGAAGTCGAGAACTATTGATTTGAAAGGTAATCGATTAAGATAAAATCTTATATAACGGAATTTATATAAGACGAGATGTTTGAAATATGATTTGGAAATTAAATCTTATGTAAGTTCACATAAGTATGATTTATGAGAAGTATGAAATAAAATACTATATGTATATAGTATCGTGTGTTTTTCAAAATAAAGATAAGGAAAGTACCTTCCTTCTCCTTGAATTTCGAGCTTGGTTGAGATATGCTGCTGGTGGTAGTAGGTTGTCCGGACATAAAACTCATGAGTGGCCGTGGAGCACGATTGCTAGCGAAATTCGCAGGGCTGCAGATAGCCTATGGCGGTCGGATGTTTCTTGAGGGAATCAGGCGTAACCATTGTGATCGCTGTGATCTAGAGTCGTTGGAATTCGACCGTGTAGCGAAATTCACAGGGCTGCAGATAGCCTAAGGCGGACGGATGTTTCCTGAGGGAATCAGGCGTAACCATTGTGACTGCTGTGATCTACAGTCGAATTGGAAGGGCGTAATCCGTAGAGCTGTGAAAGCTTACGGGTATGGATGTTTCCTGGGGGACTCAGGCGTAACCATTGTGTACCTGCGGTCCATAGTATTTGAGATATCTTAGTGATAGTGAGCCACCTGTTTGATGCAGCAGTTAGTCTTCGTGACCTGATTTGTCTTTGGGACTTGTTTTGTTCCCGTGACTTGAAGTATATTCATAATTCCCTGATTTGTTCCGTGATTCTGAGATAGAGCAATCAACGCTCAGTGACATCAGAATGTCTTTTGATTCTTAAAATATTATCTGTTGATCTGTCCATGACGAAATTCGCAGGGAAGTGATTTCCTACGGATACGGATGTTTTCTGGGGGATCCAGACGGAACCATTGTGTATCTGCGACTCATGAACAATCAACATATCGATATCACATTGGTACTTTCCATATCTATTTTAAAGAGAATTTTTGAAATATATTTTCACTGGGAGTTGAAGCAAGGACATTTAGTACTTGGAGATCTTAGTCGTGCGCCTGGCCAGCGTATGCCTAACATCTGTAAGAACGACAATAGACTTGTTAGACTTCGAGTTATTAAATATTTTCAAATCAATAAGTTGAAATTAAAATGTACTTAACTGGATAAATTAAGAAAAAGATTTCAAAGTATTTTCAACTTTATAGCTTTGGAGAAATAACACCAATATGTTTGTACAGATTTCGTGTTATGTATAAAAAAAAAAAATATAAAAAGATTTCGGATTTTGAAAATTTCCAAGTCGACAATTGGTAACTTGAAGACAAGGTGTTATTTACACTCCTCAATGAGTGTTGAGAAAGATTAAATGGATTGAATGTAAGGAAATTGGGTTGAGAGCTGCTAAGTCTGGACCTATTTCAATCGAAATGATGGATAAGTAAACTTTGACAAATGGGGTCTATAAGGAAATTTGGGATAATTTGAGAGGCGTAAATCCAACTTATGCGAATTTTGAAATTTAAGAAGTGGTTTAGATTTGAAGGGAAATTTAATGATCAAATTGAATATGATGGAAATAAAGAAGATCGATGACTCGAATATCGATATCGGTCGTGGAAAAATTTCACACAAAGATGAAAATCTGAAGTGTACAGTTGTATAACTCCAACGATTTCTCCTTTTCGAGGACGAAAAGTTTTAAAGGGGGGAAGAATGTAACGACCCAGAAATTTCGACAACTGGAATATGGGATTAATAAAAGATTTAATTATTAATAGTCAATTTTAAATTTGATACTTGGGTTTGGAAATCAAACATGGTTTTATGCATGGATTGAATTCGGCATTTAATTCGGAATAATGGATTTGTTTGGATATCGGAATTGGATATGAAATTCGATCAAAAATAAATGATTGGATCTAAAAAAAAAAAACTAAGCATAGTTGACGTGAAATAAATTGAAGATTTTATTAAAATATATGAAATTTTGGTTGCGGTATGTGTGTATATATGAAGAATTTGAAATTTGATGGTTCAAATCTGAAATGAAATGGAGTGGTCGATAATAGAATTAGTGACAAGATAAATAATTTTAAAATGAAAAATAATGTCGTATAAACGGCGTCAGATTACAATTAAATTTATTTTTATTGATTTCGGAACGCAAAGACAAATAGGTACGTATAATCTTTGACTATGTTGGCGGTACGTGTTTGAGCATTCCGAGTTAATCCACGGTAGACTATTAAACGTAATTAAAATTTTCCTCAGTTATTACTTACATAAGTTATTACCTACATCAGTTGTAAACGCAGCCGACCTATTCGTTGGAATTAACAGCTAACCTAAATCTATCGATGGAACTTCGTTCTTATCTTCGCAATTTTTTCCTCTATAAAATCAGGTCCTTCATTCTCATTTACTTTCAACCAGAAAATGTTTTTCCCTTTCTCAATATTAATGGCTACCGCCCCATTTACCTTTTCCTTTTTTTTATATAAATCGCGCAAGCCCAAAATCCTCTTCAGCTAGAAATCAAATCGAAACTCTTGTTCATGGAAGCCCCAAATCGAAACCAGCCGCCACCAATTGAAGCCGCCGGCGTTCGAGGACCTGTCTCTTTCTCCAGCAGCTTGGAGCCACCGCAAATCGTCAAATCAAGCCTCCTCATCGTTGTTGCCTTCGCAAATCCTCGGAAAGACTTGGCCGTAAGGTGAGTTTCTTTTGGAACTCACGACTGATTAATCTGTGTTCAAGTGATATAATTTCATAGAAATTGAATGTGATAATATAAATCTGGTTGTTGTTTGCATTTTTGAATGACTTGGCTGATTTATGCATGGTTGATACGATTTAGACACTGGGAACATCATGACTGTCTTCTTGTTTCCAATCGGCTGGACTCTTTTGTGATTTTCCAGTTTTGTCTTCACTGCACTCGATATATATATATATATATATATATATATATATATATATATATATATATATATATATATATGAATAATAACTGGCCTATTCCTTTTGTTTCCTGTTTTAAAAATGTTTTCCCAAAACCTGATGCCAAAACTGATGTAGTATAAGCATAGGCCAAATACCTGGTTGAAAGAAAATAAATCTATAACCAAACAACTATCTATTTGATGACTCTACATTTAAGTTTATTCAGATTAATTATGTTAGTATTATGTCGCTCAAGCATTTGTAGAATGAATATTGTTTACTACTCATGGGATATCGAGTGAGCTATACCATTCATGTTATCGGTTATGTTGGTATTTACCGAAGCATTACATACAACAACAGAAGCAACATTCATTCTGTAGTTGTGTTATGAGGGGATGATCATTTCCCATATGAAAATAAATTACTGCATGAAGATTTGCAGCCACTTAATACAACTAAGATTCAGTTTGTCTTACCAAATCGGTAGATCTAATGATGTACAAGAAAGTAAAAATAGTGCAGTACAACAAATGTCAGTACATGAGTTGTTCCTGCATTTCTTTATTTTGTAGGATATTTAAGTCAAAGATAGGTTTCTGAAATTTGAGTACTCCATTGATTACATGAATGAGAACGTATAATCGCTCAGTAAATATTTTAAGCATCATTAAGTGTAGGAACATTTCTCTGCTCTCTTACTGAAAGGAATGACACTACACTTGTGTCTGACTGTTTAAGATCTTGCCGAACCTTTTTGCTAGACCTGGGCATGTTGCCGCCTCCTATAATTATACTTGTTTCGTTTTGAATCAACACCATGCTTGAACTCCGAGCTGCACCCTCCATATTGCTTGCCTACTGCTAGCATTCAAACCCTCCATGCTACGTTTGTTTTTCCTGAATTTTAATAAAAATTGAGATCACCTTTGTTTTTGCTAGGAACTGATGCTATATATTTTGTAACCCGAACTTATTGGTTTGTAATTTCTGTTTTGCTGTATGGTTTCGTCACTTCGTGAACTTAGTGGCACAACACCACCTTACACGTTTATGCATTGTATCACTTGCTGCCTTGTGGAGTCCATAATCTCATACATATTAATGCATCCCTGTTTTATGGTTGATATGTTAAAGCCTGGTCACATATGTTTGGTTATATTTGAATAATTGGGATTGTTTCCTGTTTATGGCCGAATACATGGGGCTGCACCGATTCAGGGTTCCATTGGAATGTTAATGCATGGTTTGAAATTGAATATGTACAGTTGCTTTAAACCCATGAATCTAAGTATCCATTCATGTAGTCCTAAAATGTCTTAGTGATAAATGTACATTCATGAATATGAATATAGGAGTGTTATATATGTACCCCTTGAAATCCATTAATACATGCGTTGATTATCAAATTGATAGGTCGAACCTGGGCTTGCCTTATATATCTATTAGTATACATGCACTGGTTTTCAAATGCCCCTTGCTGTGCTGAACGGCCTCGTTACTAGACGTCTATTGCTGGTTAAAATTTCCCTTGCTGTTCCTAATTAATGTTTCAAATTGCTGGTTGACCCATGGCTTGTTGCGCACCATTTTCATGCAGCAAGAACAATTTTCATTACATTATCATCAGTAGGCATGGTTTTAGCATGTATGTGGTGGTCGATGCACATGTGTATATAGGTACTATTGTATGTATATATACATGTCATTAGTACACATATATACGAAAATACATATGTTGTTCTGTTCTGCTATGTCATATCTTGGCAGTTCTCATGGGTTTGGTACTCGAATATTTAGTGGTGGTTGATATTAACTATTTTATTCAATTATATTGGAATTATTTTACTTGAACTATGATTAATCCTGACTCGAGTATTTTATGTTTTGCATGGAATGCTCGGGTCAGATCCGAGCATTTCAGATGTAAAGATTACAGCTTAGGATTCGAAGATTGGCAAAGCTGGGGATTTCAGAAGACGGCACACTCTGATGTTTTAAAAACAGTAATATTTTCTTGTATTAAATTTTCATTTAAAACCGCTGTATGGAAAATATTGTATCAAAGATTCTAGTTATATAATAAAGTATGTTTTTGCTGTTCAAGGTTATGTTGTTTATTTATTCTGTGTTGATTTTACTTTTAAACTCTGTAAGCTAAATAACGATCCGTTGATTTGAACGTTTTAAGTTGGTTTAAATACCGATTTAGAATGTTCAAAAAGGCGGGCCGTTACACATGAAAGCAAGGTAAACTTCTTGATTCAGTCTATTCAATTCTTCCTAGTTCTTTCCCTTGCCTTTTAATGAAAATAGTCGATCGACGTTATTAGGTTTCAAATCAAATTAAAGGGGAAAGGAAAACCATGGATGATAGAACGGGTCAGATCCAAAATTTGCGATAAGCATGAAATGTGAGTGGGTTTAAACAATAGTCTTTAGATAATGTTATTACTATCGTTTAGCATTCCCCTTTTAATAAATTGTGAAATTGTCAGTTTAATTATATATTGCTGTTATAACAAGTTGGGACATTAATATGAATAGATCAGGAAATTCATATGTTGAATCTATTAAATTGGGGGAATGATTTGCATGATATAACATCAAATTGTTAATATGAATAATTCATGTATTGAATCAGTTGAAATGTTGGAATGTTTACATGTTATAATATTAATTTGAACATGTGGGAAAAATTCATATATTGGATTTGTTGGAGTGCTAAAAAGTTTACATGTAAATTTGTCCCAATTATATACAGGGAATAATTAGAGTAAGTATACGACTATATGGATCCATATTAACATAGAATCGAATGAACATGGGTTTGGGGCATCGACCAAATTATGTTTAGAGATCTTAAATTGGATCATAAGTATAGAAAAATGATTTAGGCGCAAATGGGATCATAAGTAAAATATGAATTGGCATAATTCGAATAATATGAATTTAGACATATAACCCATCATGAATATAATTGGGTAAATGGGCATTAACACCTATAAAGGCATAGGTTTAAATAATTGATTAATAATGAATGCGTAGGATTACAATTAGAAATTGTTATTGCACTTATGACACGAGGTTAGGTTGCATTAGTGGTGGAAGTCTGCCCGGACCCGACCGACATATCCAGCAGGCACTAATGTTGAACCTAATGTGAGAGGTCTAAGTGCGCAAATACGAGATGGGAGCCCAACTTGTGGAAGAAGTATGCACGGACCTGACCAGCATATCTAGCATCCACAAGTTGTAGGCTTAATGAGGGAGGTCTAGCCCATTATAAACCATAAATGGACATGGTAATGAATTGGACTACTTAACCTAATCTAATCCATAGGGATCATATGAATATGAACTAAAGTTAGGGTTAAGTAAAAATTAGTTGGACAGTGGGTGGGCTAGGCAAATCTAAAGGGGTGGTAATATTTACCTATGGGCCTGCAAACTTAGCCCGATAAGGTTATGTAATTAAAGACACCTAGTGTATACATAACCAGTAGAAATAATAAAGTTATGTAATTAAAGGCACCTTTTAGGGTAAGCCTAGCTTGTAGAATTGATAATCACCTATTATAAATATGTAACATTAATGAAAATGTTGTATAATAGGTAGACTTGTCCTGGGGACAAGTGAAGATTATAACTTAGGTTATAATAAACTAATAAGGAAATGGGATATCTGGCGAAATGAGATAAGGGACACTTAATTGTAAATTAAGTAATCAGTAAATGGGGAAAGCCAGAGACCAGTTGAGAAAAGGGGGAAAATATATGAAATATAGGAAGTTGTACTTAATTATAAATTAAGTAATCTGTAAGCTTGGAATTCTGAAACCACGTTGATAAGATTGTTTAGGCTTGTCCTAGGGACAAGAGGAAATTATAGCATAAGTTATAATAAACGGGTAAAGAAACTTATTAATGGACCTTAGTTAATGGAACTAAGTTAATAATTAAACAACGATAAGTTGTATTGACAATATAAAATGGTTGATTAAATGGGAAAGAATGAGGAAAACTTGTGAATTGAAATAAGTTATATTTAATCATAAACGGTGAGTGACATGTTAATTAGAAAACATGTGAATTAGATATACTTAATTACATATTAAGTAAAATATGTTATTGTAATGATGAAATCAAACAAAAATATAAAAGAGATTATGGATTACAGACCTTGGGCCACAATCTAAAGAATAACATGTTGTGGGCATTCTTAATATACTTAAATGGATTAAGTTGTATGACTGAAATTAATAAGCAGGAGAAACTTGGTAATTTGAATAAGAATTCAATGTGAATAAGAATAACCAAGTTAAAAGGAAACCTGATGAGGCAAGGCAAGCGTGTAAAAGAATGTTAGACGTAGGGTATTATAATATATTTAAGTGATGCGCTTGAACCGGTCCGCACGTTTGAGGGTGAATAACCAAACGGGGTAGATCATCATGGTGTTATAAGTCATGAGGGGGAGCGCACATTCATCTGATTGTTCTGACGGATCCAAAGGACTTGAAGTGGAAGCACGCAACTTCCTCAGGTACGTAAGGTGATCCTAGTAGTCCTCTATACCGCGGCAAATGTCTTACGCTGTGCCCATAGAGTTTGAGTCTGCGCGTAACTACTAGGTGGGTGGACCGTGATTGCAGATGTAGCTATGCAGTCAGAATGTTGTGACGAGGTGACACCAGGGTGGTGTGGCGGTTGCCTCACGAGGAGGCAAAGGGTCACGACCAACAAGGATAGTAGACCGTCAGACACCCGTCATCGACAGCCATTGGGATGCGGAAAGACTCGAGTTAAACCCAAGATACCATTTAACCCTTCACTATCAGGGTAAGGGGTTGAGGGGATACACCACATGGATGTTTAGATTGTTTGCATAGGGGCAGTCACTTAGCTCTGGTAGTCTTTACTAGTTGAGGGAGGGGCCGAGGTGGGGCCATAGCCACCACGAAAATAGACCCTAGGTATATCTGTATATAGAGGCTCTTTAAAGACGGGCTTGTACAGATATGGAAAAGCTCCCGACCGAGTTCCGTGATTCTTGTATCACCCTGCCACGAAACTCGGTGCACATTAGAGGACGTGCGATTGAGGCATCAAGCTACAATTGAAGATACGTATGGTGGACAATCTAGATACATGCATGTCGGCTCTGGGTGGTGTATCGTAGACTTGAGAGAATTACTCCGGTATGGAGTCTGAATCGAACAAAGGTGGCAGTCAGTACGTTTACGTAGCATAGTAATGATAGATATATGTGGAATGTAATATTGTTATCCGTTCGTCACTACGACGTAGGATGAGGGACTGTGTATATTTCGATAATTTTGCGGTGGAGACCGTGCGAGCGGGGTACCATGTGGTGTACCTTAATATTGGGAGTAGCTACATAAATACTATATTAGGTTAATCCACTGGAAAGTAAATGGGTACGACTTGTGTGTAAGCCTTGAGTGCTGATAACCAAGTAACCTAATAAATAAGAAAATATGATTGAATGGTATATGTAGGATTATCCAAAGTGTATAGTTTAAATCCAGTCACCAGAACTTGTGTTCTGACCCCCTCCTCATAACATACTCGCAGGTTAGATTTGTGGGAGGGACATGATAGCCTTGGATACTGGTTAGGCAGTATTATTAATACGGTAAGGCTATATTTGATTACATTATATTTTATCCATTCCGCTGTGAGATAATTTCTGAGCTCAAACATGTTTTATGCCTCTGTCTTTTCTGCAGGATACCAGAGCAAACCAATTCGAGTTTCGATAGATTGGAATTTTGGAAAAAAAATCGGTCTGTCGTAATTAGGGTTGTCACACCAACACACGTGACCCTTGGATCTTGCAGGGACGGTCAGTCATGCTTTGCAACCATGCTTATGCCTGAATCATACGTTTCCCGGTCCTATCAAACCTCTTGGTCTGTCCGTCGAGCTTGGTCATTACGTCCACCATTTTGGCCTTGTGCGACCATATCCGAGGCACCTTACTATCCATCATCCACATAAATAAAATGTCTGCGATACATACCATGACATCACTTATAGCTAGAAAGAAATACATGTTTTCCCTGTGGTCCCTCATCCCGTTTTTGACCCATACCGAAGTATGAAGCACGTGAATTAATGCTATACACAAAGTTATGCGATATTATAACTATGATTCGATCATTATCCATAAAGCTCTTCTTTTCAAAAAAATCTTTGATCGCTGCATCTCTGCTTGCTACATTGACAATCCATGCTATACAACTAATGTCTACCAATATATTACCTCTATGCTCGTATGTCTCAGAGAAGGGTGTTAAGCTAAGAGAATAAATTCTCTACCACCAAAAAATGTATATTTAGTAGAGATCAATTAATACAACATAAAATACAATGTCAGACACAATCCATTTGCAAGTTCGTTCTGGGTCTGAACGAAACCGAAGGCACCTATTCCTCGTCCCATATGTCCAATAAAAGAGAGATGCCCTCGCATATCCGGTCGATCTCCAAGTATGTCTGGACGAGCACCACTTATTACCTCGTATTGGGTGTACATCCCAATTGAGACATCAGTAATAATCTAAACGATGTGAATATGTCCAGTCTTCAACCACCATCTTCATATATTCGACTTTTAATCATCGTAAAAGTTATTTAGAATGGATTAAACCCAGTCTTTCCAAATAACCCGCGCATCTTGTAATTGTGTGATATATAAACATACCGACGATCCCATTCCAATCCAGAATATTCTTTTATTCGAATATTCATTACATGGGAATCAACCCTATAAATCTTATGACATAATTATTTTCATTTAAACCACTTGTTTAAATCCTTCATTTGAAAACATTGCAAAAGATTTTATAACATCTTTTCACGATCTCAAACCAAATTAAGGTTTATACGCCTTGTTGGGATTACCGAGCCTTACTGAAGTAATCATTCGTTTTATTGTTCCAATACCAACCTATTCATCCCATGGAGCTAAACTGGTAGCACTCCATATCTAACTCCCATTATGTTATTGGTAAAGTTTATTATCATTTAACGCTCCAGATCTAATTAAAGATTCAACTATCACATGGAGTAAAAGTGGTGGTACTCCATCTCGAACGCTTCTCGAATTCGGTAAATTTAATTACCCCATTCACATTTCAATCTAATTAAAGATTCATTGAAACTCCAACTTAGTTTTAATCTCCAAAATCAATACTTAATGATTATTCAACTTTAGGAAACTATTCCTGTCATTAGCTGGGTTAAAGAACAAATCTTATTTAAAACATCATTCACGATAAACCCAAAATCAACCTTCCATTTAATTCCAATTTAATGTATCCAAATTGAAAAACTTCCTTAAATCTTAATTAAAAGATTTATACTTCAAATTCCATTTTCAACTTAGTTTAAGAACAGTGTTATTAAAGACACCATTCACAACAAACACAAAATCCAAATTGATATTAAATACAAGGCTTGGAATAGAATCGCATCGACTTTTTTTCAATATCAAATTTCGAAACCGGTAGATATCATTTTGGAATAACGATATCTTTATCTTTCGAATTCCTCAACGATATCCGTGTAATTACGAAATCCAATGTCGAAATATCTAAAGATAATTTCATTCAGGCCCTTTCCATTCATATGATGGAAAATTTCTGGTTATGTATAAAACCATTCACAATCCATTACGTTAATTAAAACCATTGGATTACTAATTTTTTTTAGAAAAATATCATTTGATCGTAGTCGAATAACGATATCCCTTTCGGTTCATCCCTCTCCTCGCCTAACGGAATAATTTCCAGTTAGACTTCACGGGTGCTACCAGACTATACTCTAAAAAATCATTGCATATTCCTTTTAGTTCTTTACTCTAGTTATCAACTAGTTCATTCAAATAAAAATATCTTTTATCTTTTCAAATCTTGGAATATTTCATTCATAAATCTTTCTAAATCATTTGTTATGATTTAACATAATTTATTCATATTTTTAACAAATTTATCAATATCCTTGTAGTCGGTTTCCAATATCGGCCACCGAAGTGCATCCATATCGACCTTTTCCAAATATCGACCATCGAACTTCACGGGTGCTACTAAACTGAAGGTCGGATCTCCTATTACATTAGTTCAAAATTATGAGTTGACGTTCACGAACTATCGTTGCGCGACACTATCTATTCAAGCCCGAATTCGATTTATAATTAAAATGAAAATCGAATGTACTACAAATATAATTTATAAATTTTATAAATTATATTCAACTGCAGTATGAAATTTTATTTCAATCGTTTACCTTTCAAAATAAAATATCTCAATATTAAATCACTTTAATATTATTTAAATAAATGAAATAATGTTATTTTTCCAAACTTGTTAGTTTAAACTCAAAATCTCTCGTCATTCGTAATAAAAATAAACAAAGAATTTTCGAAAGAAAGCTTCCTTTAAAACGTTTGCTAAATATCCTAACTGAACTTCACTTTGAAAAGTTACTATTCATTTCAACTTGGAAACTTCGTCATGCCAAAACTGTATGAAAATTAATTCAAAATCATTTTGTTCAGTTACAAAAATTCATTAATATTTTAATATCTTTGTATCCATCCAAAATTGGACATCGAACTCAAACTTCGATTTTTATCGAATACTATATTATTAAAATATTATGTTTTATTCCAAATTGGAATGAAATCTCAACCAATGTCCATATAAATAAATTTATATGGATTACATTCATTATATGCATCCACCAAGAGTTGTAAACAGCCATCAAGCACCCAATTCACATGCAGAGTGCAACTACTTCCATATAAGCCTTAAACAAACAACTAACGCTTATACCGGTCTGTAAATCAATCGATTAACATACAACTAAACACATGGGATTGGTGTACAATCAAATATCATTCCAAGACCCTTGTGGGGTTTTCATCCAATTCAAATTAACTTCAAATTCATGAAATTAATCATAACTTATTTGTTTCAAGCTATTATTCAATCCAATCGATATCACTTAAATGGATGAACATAAACAAGCCGTTTGACTTGTAAATGGATGTTTAATCCAATATCAACTACCATAAATATTTTAACATTGTTTTTAACATGTTAATCAAATCAAAATCACATCCAAATCATAACACAATCAATCATCCATTCATCTATATAGTTTTCAAACAATTTGTGAAATAAGTTAGCATATACCGTATAACAATTTGTGATATTTAACTAAATTAAAAATCAGCATATGCGATCAATATATATTCAATAATTTTTATAATAACTATAAAAAAATTAGTTTGAGTGAGAGTTCTCACATTGGTCATTTATCATCAAATAACGTTGAACGTCGATGAAGTAAATCAGACGTTTTTCCATCACCAAAAACCGACACGACCTCCAAATCACTCCAAATCAGGTTCATTGCGAAGCTCTCATCGACACGGTTCTAACTCATACTGTTTCATTGAATTCCAATAATATATGCTAAAGTTATGATTTTTTACAAGTTTGTATACCTATTTCAATCAAACACTTAGCAACTTATTTATGATCTAACTAAGCAAATTAAATATTTGAAATGAGAAATTCTCACCCAAATCATCCCTTCATCACGACACTTCATCGATGAACTCAATGGGCTTGCAACAAGCTAAAAATCTTGCTTTTCCTCGTATAAACAACCTAATACTTCAGAATAACTCAATGTCACTCACACTAGAGTTTTAAGGTAGAAAGCTTGAATTTTTAGTGCGTTCAAGGCCAGAGGAGGCAAGGGGGGAAACACCACCTTGGCTGGACAACAAAGGGGCGAACAATGAAGGGTGGTGGAGGTGCTGATATGGAGGTGTGGTCCCGCTAGAAGGTAGAAGGAGGAGCTAACACTTAGTTTAAGGCTTAAAAGGTGGAGTTCTACAATTTAGAAGAGAGTTAGGGGGTTTTGTACAAAGGGAAGGGGGCCCATGATGACTAGACCTGATGGGGTAGCGGCTGCCTACTGCAGGTGGAAGAGGCGGGTGGTAGGGCCTCTAGGTGGCGGTATGGCCATGGATAAGAGGGAGAAGCCATGGAAATCAAGGAAGTAAAATAAGGAAGAAAGGAGAGAAAGGGAAAAAAGAAGAAAATAAAGAGGCTTTTGTGCAAAATTAACAAGACCTCACGCGGATCACTGAAGTGACGCGATCCCGTGGATCACAACGGAACCAACTTGGCCCGTTGGATGATCTTCGTTTCATTTCAAGTTCTATAACTCAATGTTTATAAAAGTGTGCTAGTTTGCCTCCATCTCTTTTGATCGCACAACCACATACTAATTCTGTTTGTTACGAAATTTTGGATTCCAATAATAAACGTAATTTCGGATCCAAAAAAATAGTTTTTGTTGAATTCTGAGTTTGTTTGACCTTCCGTTTTATTTTTCGAACGCGTTTCGATTTAATTTCAATATGCAATTTTAGCGTACATTTTCTTCTCGCATGCACACACGTTAACTCCAAAAATTACGAAATTTTGAACTCTACCATTATTTGACGCTGTGGATTCAATAAAAATGTTTCATTGAAATCCGAGGTTATCTTAATAATGTTCCTTTGTAAACTTCTCAAATCAGCTTTAAATTATCGATTTCTAAAATTTGACCATAAATTCACACAAAATTATATCAAAAATAATTTTAAAATCGGTTCCAAAATTTCGGGTTGTTACAGTCTTCCCCACTTAAAACTTTTCATCCCTGAAAAGGAACGAAGCTAAAAGTTGTTTATTTAACCAACTCAATAAACTTCATTCTATCTCAAGTTCTTTGTCTTTTCAATTTCTAATAACTTTTCAACTTTTCGAAATTTGGATGATGCCTTAAATTTTCGAAAAAAATCGCCGTACCCTCTTTTGTATGGGTTGATCGTAGAACCATAACTCTCCTCTCTAGGCCCTTACCAATCAAAAAGCCAAGCGGCCCGCAAGATCATCATACCCAATAAATAAAGTAAATATGTACCTTTTTGTGGGCATGTAGTTTTATTCTCTTCTTAGCTTCCATGCAATAACCTATCCAACGTATATGCGCATCAAATTCGAACTAATTTTCAATTCAGTTCTTTATTATATTTGATTTGGCTTAATTTACCTTTCATTCTCATATAGGTCTTACCATTCCAATAATTTATTATTTAAATAATTATCACACATCACAATTAACAATCAATTGGTTAATTAACTCTCCAAATTTATATCTTTTATATATACTCAAAAATATATTTTCAACGTCAAATCATATACATTAAATTCTAACTAAGTTCTTGGTTCTCACACTAGCCAATTGGAATCATATAGACATCTCACTTTCGAAACTCCAACATAAACACTGATAATGTAGCTACAATCATCAAAATCATCTCAAGGAGACTAGAGTATGATTCTATATCTATCCAGTATATTTGAGACTTCTGATATACGTTTGCAAGGCATAAATGCAAAATCTTCTTAAACTCGACAGTCCAAACTCAAAATCAAATTCTAATAATAATATATAATAAATTTCAGAACTAAATTTGTTTTTTTATATATAAATAACACTCTTCAAACTCATTCTAGGGCATTACTAACCCTATTCTAACGAGTCATCCTTATAGGATGTTACCAATCCTATCTCTGATGAATTCTCTCATCTCTTTCTAATATGTGTATTCTCGAGCTTTGTAAACCAAAGCCCTGATACCAAATGTGACAGTCCAAAAATCACCGCCCTTCGAATCGCCCGTAAACCACAGAGGTCCGATCCGAAAAGACAGAAATCCTTGGATTGTCATGAGAACACGATGCATCAGAACACAAAATAAGAGAACATTTCATTGCTATTACAACAAATTTCATCAGAGTACAAATAATAATACACTGCGGAAAAAATCAGAGATTAATAAGTTACAAAACAACGGAATTTTAATACATTAATATAATACATAGCGGAAGACATCAACTAACACAGTGGAAGCTTATAAAATAATCCAGAGAATAGCTCCAGTAATAATCCAGGATCCTGTTGAATATATATCCACAAAACCAAAATTACTAGTTGTCCGTGTGGAAGATATGAGCAACCAGAGTTTAGGTGGGAAACAACAAACTCAGAGTTAGTCATGTATAACACCCCACATTTTTCTTAGCCCAAATTTAGATAAAAAATCGAAATTCGAACACGACCCAGCATGGAGCATGTAAATCTGGTACCTACAAACAAATGAGTATGAGCATAATCAGAGTAGATAAAACAAAACTCACAGTGGAGACAAAATAGGATAGACTAGTATTAGCTCAACTAACTACCTTTTTCAAAATTAGTAAATTTGCTAAAGTCGAGCATGGGAGAGAACAAGAACCGAAAGCCAAACCTAAACACCTGTGAGAACCTGACCTTCTCTAAAAACCTGGGCGGTTGTAATGAAGAGGGGGTCAGAACAACAAGATTCTGGTGAATACAAAATGTACAACACAGATTGTAATACATAGATGTATCCCGTTTGGTTCAATCCAAGATGTATGCCTACCAAGGTTTGTGATTCTAGCCTAACCTTGTAGATATTTACGCACAACTCTAACTACCCTTCCCAAGGTAGTATACCCAAAATATGATACCGAGATAAAATGTTTACACATATATTTATGAAGCCTCTATACCAGAACATGGATGGTTATTTAATCGAGGATGGACTCCTAACTACGGAGTTTATGTGTGTGTGTATATATATATATATATTCACCTGCTCATACCTTATTATTTAACGCCTTACTATTAATGATAGATAGGATGGATTCTCCCGATCACTTAAGACCCTAGGCAGGCCTATTGGTCACTTAATACTCCTCGATGATTTATTCAGTGTTAACATGGACTAGAGGGCACTAGCTACGGGGCCCTACTAGTTAAGGCTTCCGTCATTCACGCATATAAACCATACCCCGTGTAAGGTAAGAGAGAGTGTTTCGCTTTACCATCTAGTTGACCTTATCGGATAATCTCCTTAGTCGCTTACTACTTACCATAGGATAGATAGCCATATATGACATTTTTAAATTTCCAGGTTTGGTTAGGCCTCACACACCATTTAAGACCCCTAAACTGAAAGAACTACTCTCATGTGGACTCCTCGACCCAAGCCACTTTAGACCCAAGGAAGCGGACTATCCGCGAAGATTATTAAGTTCGTACCCCATTAGCCTTAAATGCACTTTCCTATTGGGATAAAGCAGGCCACGTTATTAAGTTATTCTCATTTAATATCTCTTCACGGGAATACTATATGCACACAGTTAATTATCGTTACGCGTTCCTATGGTTAATAATGTTTCACATCATTAAACTACCAAGTCCAAATCTTTTAATTATATGTTCTATATTAACTTGAATAAATAAGGAAAGTTATATCCTCCATATCCTAGGATGATTGATTAGTTATTTTTCCTTATTGGACTTTGTAATTTAAATGACCATAAATAACCGTTAATCCCCTTTTATTTCCATTTATTTCTGTTTATATGTTTATTGCCGTTTATAACCATAACAGTCATATTTTCCTAAGGCAACCATCAAATTTCTAATTTTCTTTTTCATTACCATTGATTACGATTAATGCCATTTATGAGCCTAACGGCCATAATTTTCCAAGGGCATTAATTAACAATGGATATCCCTATCTTATCAGTTCGAAATAGATCTATTTGTTGTACTCCAACAGACATTACTAATTTTATTTATTTATTTATTGTCCGTATATGTATATATATTTTTGCACCAAACCTCTCACAATAAGCTGACTACTTGTGGATGTTGGATTTACCGATCGGTTGTAGGCAGACTTCTACCACAAGTTGAACTTAACCTCATGTCTTAGTGTAGTTATATTTACGCATTAGACCCCTCACACTAAGCTAGCTACCTGTAGAAGCTGGATTTGCTGGGCGGTTCCGGGCAGACTTTTACCACAAGTTGATCTTAACCTCGTGTCTTAGTGCGGTTATAATTTAAATTTATTAATTTGGGTTTACAACATTTCTCCTAACCAATTTAGAAATTGTTACCTTTAAGCTTAATTACCTAATTAAATTTATTTTTCTCCAAATCAACGTTGGTTAAAATGGCTATTTATTTATTTATTTATGGCCATGTTTATAGCAATCAATCATATTAATTACTATAGTGGTCACCACAAATATATTCATTTTAATATGGACTACATTTACATGTATAATTCCATAAATGAATACCGTTTAACATTCAAGCATTCAATATAATATATGCTTTGTCGTTTTACGTAAATGCGGACGAATAGTATATATATCTATATTTATCTCTTTGTGTGGTCAACGTAGTTAATTTTTCTTTTATTATTATTCTCGTTAAGTTTAATAATTTGGTTCAACTAATAACTAAACATTCCCTTTTTGTATTCAATCTTGCCTTAAGGTTATAAATCATACAAAAAGATTGTCAACTGTAGTTATTGTAAACTATGTCTGAATATTGCAATAAACATATTTTCAAACTACAAGAAATATACTTTATGCATATTTTGGAATAGTTGATGCAAACTACCCACAAATATGTATATTTATACGTAAATTTAAATAACTTTTCCCTTTTTCAATCTTTTGTCATACTTCTTGTTGGTTTCAAAGTAATGTCTTTTTTTAAAAAGAGGAAAAATGCATAATTGAAATGACTGGGTCAAAACCCCACGAACATTGAACATAAGCAGGTTTATTTCTTTTCAATCAAAATTACATAATTCACCGTTGTATCTTTTTAATCAAAATTACACAATTTATCATTCTAACACCGAACTAGAGATTTATAACAACCACATCTTAACGGTGTTTAATGAGACTGATTTCCAGATCTATAGCGTTTTGCAACAACCACAATATATTTTCAAACATGGCTGTAGGAACTGCGTATAAACAATTAAATAAGCCTACAAGTAATATTATTCATAACCACAAACCGATACTTTTAAATTTTACAAATATTTATAAGCAAATCTGATAGCTGTCATTTCAAATTCAACCATATTATAAACTGATCTGATGATATTATGCATATATTTTGAGATCTAATTAAAACGAGATAACTACACCATTATAACTTTGTATATAAATTTCTCACTCACCTGAAAGCATTTTAATCTTAAATATGAGTAATCTTTTAGGCCTACAATTCCCAAATTCTTACATATCTACAATTATTCCGGAAAGGAAATACTTTTAGATCTGTAGATTTGCAAGAAAATAGGAAGAGAGGGGAGAATCTGATGTAGAATAGCTTAAACATCAATTCATACTCTTTTCCATTCAGATCTGATAATCCCTTCCAAATCTATATGATTTATATTTGACTGATTGTATATGAATATAATTTTGATTAACAAATTGATTTGAAGAGAAAGGGAAATGGCAGAGCTTTGCTGCTGCTTATATATTTATGTGGAAAAGAGTGAGGCATTACCCCTTTATTTATAGGACTATAATTGGCCATGAACCATTAGATTTATTTAAATAAACATCCATCAAATACCCTTCAAAACTTAGTCGTCACTGGGCACTTCAATCTCGAAGCGGTCGACACCCCCTTGGGGCGGTCAACCGCCCTCTGGCCGATCTACCCAGTGAGGGCTGGTTATGTATGGGAATATATATTATATTTATTATGTTTATTTATTTTTATCTATTTTCATATTTCGTCCTTAACTTTTTCATACGGACTCCGTTCGTGAAACTCCAAACATGAAAGTTGACCAAAATTCCGAGACGAACACATCGGTTAAAATTTCATAGTCAAATTCCATCATTTGCAGAAATTATTATTTTTGAGTTTTAATTAAATAAAAAATATATTGTCAAAATTTCGGGTTGTTACATTCTTCCCCCCTTATAAGGAATTTCATCCCGAAATTTCGACACCTACTTATCGTATCCTACACAACCAATTTGTGTACATCCACTTTGCAACCATGTGTATATGTGCATAGTGTAGTGTACATAATGCATTTAAACCATAAAACATGTATGCAAGATGATTCTAAATCGGGACCTCTACATGTATGCATTGAAAATTTTAAATTACTTTTGAAAACATGATGCAAAACATCCTTTAATATACTAGAAGTTCTATATGAGTGGAAATTTAAAAAATACTTTTTCATCTATAACCTTCACACGATTACGAATCAAAGTGTGAAGCAACCAATTATTGCATCCATATCCTACCATACAAAACACCACGCAATCTAATCATTTCCTCTTTAATTTCTCCTAAACCAGAAAAAGGAAATCAAAGAGAAGAATTATAATATTTTCTCTACTTATAAATATTCTATTTTCCGCCCTACAGTGGAATTTTTACCTCAGTTATCCAGAATAGTCCAAAAATTTCCATCAGTAGACTATAAATGAGGCTTAAAACAAGCTCTAAAACTAAAACGAGTTAATTAATAGATCGCACACATCGTTGATAAGGTATGAAAATAATGTATCCAAGGCTAAAATAGTCTTTTCCTTGTTATCGCTATCGTTTTTATTGTACTGTCAGTCTGCACAACTAAAACGCGCACGCAAACCATCCAAAGATCTTCCCTACCCTGTTCATGTGGCCAAAAATCGAATTTTTTTATAAAAGTAATTTTCCGCTTGAAAACTTCTTATGTTTGTTTTGAAAATTTCCTTTCAATACTATATCACTAACCATATGAGATTCGTATGAAAAATTTAAATTTCGGTAACGTGCACTTTACGCCATTCAAATCATCCATTTTAATGTAAAACAGACGTTTAAATATGCACAAATTGCTGTGTCCAAATTTTGCGTTTTCGTGCGAACTGAAATAAAGAAAGTAATTTAATAAAAAATCAAAATGATAAAAGTTTTTTCCAAACAACAATTTCCAAAAGTTTCAAAAATGTATTTTGCGGAAACTTAAACAATTCAAGTCAAATGTTGGTAAAGAAAGATGTCAGTCATGCAAAAACGCGAAACTGAACTCACACACAAAAGACCAAAATAAATTAGCTTCAATATGAGTGGTGATTTATTTATTTATACCCATGACGAAAAACAAAGCAGAACCGATCCTTAATTTATCCAACACAAAACTCTATTCTTTCCATCTCTAGGGCAATTGTTAGTTTAGATAAGATAAATGAGGTTTCATTCAAACGAATATGCGCGAATTACATAAATATTCCAAAAATAGAATCTGATTAACCTAAGTCACGCGATTTAAACAACACTAGCAGTTACAAGCAAGAATCACCACAAAACCAAGAACCCAATACTGGAAAGGGAAAACAACAAAGACGACAACAAAAATAACAACACTGAGAACCTCAAAACAATGGTCGTATACAACGAGATATTTTACTCCAAGGCTAGAGCTCAAACCTTTTTTATGACTTTGGGTTAATCATATCATGGTAGCAAAAATGCTAATGTTGTGTTACAAACACTGCTGGTGTTGTTAGAGGTTTCCACATCACCATCTCTTCTAAGAGAGAATTTGCGATGAGAAAATAAACCTACCACAAAACTTCTTCTCATGGAAATCCACTTAATATTGTCTAAAAACAAAAATGGATAGGCAAAATTACAGAAAGTAACTCCATAAAACAACATATAAGAACAACAAGCTGAATCGAATATGATGCGGCATTAAATGATGGTTACGCCACCAATCGAAGAAAAGATTAATTTCCGCACCATGAGACAAATCTAGTCAACTTCCCAATTACAAAACGATATGCTAAATGGGTTACAGTCTACATGGGCAGTTCGAACATAGATTACCGAACTCAACAACCGACATTAAGAAAATGAGATTTGTGGCAAAATCTCCAAAGTCGGTCAACAAAAGATCATTCAAGTCTGCGTACAACACGGATGCCTCTATAATCTCATCAGATTCTGCTTAGAAAAACCATCCAAAGATAGCTTAATCTTAATCTCCGTAACGACGACCGCCTTCATCAAAATCTATTCCAACAAGATATAACAATGGCAAATGCAACTCACACAATAATCATATTCTAAGATCTCGAAGCAACTGGCTGGTGCAAATCCAACTACCTTGACAAATTTTCTTAGCCCTAAAGAGGTAGTACCTTTTAGTCATTCCGGTCCAACCAAAAGATCTCTTCCTAAGGATGAGACTTAAACGGTACTAGAGGGATCAGGTAGTGCAAGTAGATATCATGAACTAAGAAATGATCGGAGAGAAGAGACTAGATCTTAGAGTATTAGTGGGGTAAGATCTAATGCGCAAATAAGCGCAAAAAAAGAAAAGATGAGGCAATGACGAAGAAAGAGAAAAGGATAAGAATATGGATCAACTAGATGAGGAAGAAAGGACGAAAAAAGAAGTTAAGGGGGTGATTTGGACGCAATTTTTACGGTTGAGTCCTAGGTCCAAGTTGTACCAAAACTCATCAACTTTTTAAGCATTCTAGCGTAACACCAAACAATCAATTATTAAATGGGTTCTGGACAAAGGTTGAACCTTGATCTTATTAGGCCCGATTAAAATATTAACCGTCCTGTGTCATCTTTTAAGATTTGACACGATCCGAAAAATAATTATCCTCGTCACGACGATACTGTAGACCGTAGTCAAAACTCTGAACCAACTCCAAATATTCAAAGTAGTCTAAACAACGTTGCTGCGACTACAAAACGAATTCAACAAGAAATGCATAGTAAATTTTAAAATGGATTTTCTCCTTACCTAGCTGACAACAAACAAACAACTCGAAATCTAACACCCCAAAAATCCGAGCGAAGATTTCCTTAGCCTTTCGAAGAAAAATTTAAAACTTTTCCAAAAATGGTGTTTATTATAAACTAACAATTTCGTATTTATAAATCCAATTTACTATTATCTATATTCCAGTTCGTATTATAAACTAAAAACCTTTTTCATGTTCAAAAGTGTTGGAATTTTAAAATCTTAAGAATCAATTGTGATAATTTTAATAAATCGTTCAATATATATAAAATTAGAGGAATACTAAAAATCACAAGGAATATGTAATGTCCTAAAACGTTCAAATTGACGGATTGTTGTTTATGCTACAGAGTTTAAAAATAGAATCAACACAGAAAACAAAAAATAAATAGATAACACAATCTTGAACAACGAAATAAAACTTTATATATTAATCAGAATTTTTGACACAAGAATATTTTTCTATACAACGGAATTTAATAGAAACAATTTAAATACAAGAACAAAATCTTTACTGGTTTAAAACTTCAAAGTGCGCATGTCCTTGAAAATCCCCAGTCTTTGCCAATCTTCAAACCCAAAGCTGTGATTCTTAAATCTGTACTGCTCGGGTCTGACCCGAGCATTCCATGCAAAAACATAAAACACTCAGGTCAGGATTAATCATTCTGAATTTAATATCGAATTCAATTCTTATTTAAACCAATAAATTTTGATTTTTGAATCTCTAAACCAAATATCCAATATAAAATTGATTATAAATCGTTAAATCTCTAATTAATCTCATATTCCAGTTGTCAAAATTTCTAGGACATTACAATCTTCCCCCCTTTAAAACTTTACGTCCCAGGAAAGGAGAGATCGTTCAAGTTATAGCAACGTGTACTTCAAATTTTCACATTCATGTGAAACTTCTCCACAACTGATTTTAATATTGATATTTTAGTCATCGATCCTCTTTGTTTATCCATCGTATTAGCTCGGAAAAATCAAATTTCCTTCCAGAACCAATTTCTTCTTAAATTTCGAATCCTGCAATAGTTGGATTTATGCATAAATTATTCCAAATCTCTTTATAAATCTCATCTGTCAATGTTTTCTTATCCACCGTTGCGACTGTAATGGGTCCAGGCTTAGCAACCCTCAACCCAATCTTCTTATATTCAATCAATTTAATCTTTTCCAATGCTCATTGAAGAGTGTAAATAATATTTCCTTTTGTAACAACCCGGAAAATCTGAACCAGTTTAAAAATTTTAAATTGGCTATTTTAGTGAATTTTAAGTATTTAAAATAAATATTTTAAATAATAAAGAGGAAAAGTAGTTTGAATCGATGTTTGAAATTGAATATAATCACTTTGAATTATAAACATGGCCTGAAATGGCGCGGCAGTTTCGAAATTTCAATTCAAACTTTGACCGACTGTACCGGGTGCAAAATAAAACAGATTTTAGTGAAACCAAAAATATTTAAATCTGTTAGTGAATATCTTTCTAAAGAATCTGAAAAATCGAAGATTCGCAGTGGGAGTCAAAAGTTATGGCCAAATGAATTTTCAGAAAGGTCGCTATAGAATTTATATAGCCCGTGAAAATAGACATTTTGCAATCGACCTCGGAATTCGACGAAACCACTTTTGTTGGATCCAGGATGTGAAGTTATTGCTAGGTTTCAAATTTCATAATTTTCGAAGCTAGTATGTGAGCGTGGCAAAGAAAAATGTGTTTTGGTCAATTACAGTTAAATTGGGTCGACCAGAAAATGGCCATTTTTCAAACGGTCTCAGAATTCGACGAAACTAGTTTTGTTGGGACCGTATCGTCAAAAAATAGCTAGAATTATTTTTCGGGAATTTTTAGAATCAGTATGTGGCCCCGACAAATTGAAATGTACGTTCAAATCGAATATTGAATGTTTTATATTTTAATTTGAAGAAAAACTAGTCGAAACAGTCGAATGGGCCTACGAAACATATCCCATTGTGTTCGGAATGGGGGCATTTAGCTAGGGACGACAGTCGTTGGGTTAGGATTGGAGTCCGTATGTGACAAGGGGTATTTTGGAAATTTAAAAATATATAAATAAAAATAACTCATTGGCCCCTTTGACCATTCTCTCTCCCCGACATCAGAAACGAACAGCGGCTGTCGTACATTGCTTCCCTCCCCTTTTTCTCTTTATCCTCTCCACGAAATTGAGTGCTCCAGTTAGGGATTTTGGAGAGCACCTCCCAAGCTTCAAATCCGTATAAACCCCATACCATATCGCTTAGTAGTTCGAGAGATCTGAGGCCAGGAAGTTAGCCCACGTCGCACGACATAGCGCCGCCGCCTGGAGTTCGAACTCGACGAGACTGGTCCCCTCCGGAGCGCCTCTCAGAGCTCTACAAGGTGGTGCTTCCTGATCCTCGATTAGTGCAGTGGATGGAAAGAAAAATCGAACCCTAGATCTGAACGGCATAGGTTCAACGGCGACCAGTATTTAATTTGGAAAAGGTAGCGTTTATAAGCGCTATAAATTTAATTAATTACGTTTTTAAATAGTTTGATGCTTAAAATTACATATCTTTTTCATTTGTTGACGAAATCCAGTGAAACAAGAGACAATGGACTCGTGTGGACGTCTTCTACATTCTAGAAGAGACCGCATATTTTTCTGAGCCTTCTGCTATTTTTGGTGGAGTGGGACCCAATGTGAGATTTCTATTTTATAAACGATATGGAAAACAACGATGTATAAATTATATAGTCGATGTATGAGTTATATAAACGTTGTACACCTCATGTATAAGCGTTGTATAAGTTGTATGTTCGATGTATAAGTTATATATGCGTTGTAAAAATTATATATGCGTTGAAATGACATTGAAATGAATTGAAGTGAATTGAAATATATTTATATACGAATAAATATATATATATATACTCCCCTCGTCCACAGACCATGGACGATATTTATCGGTTGCGATATTGTTTGGATTATTTGGTTGATGTGAAATTGGGTTAATAATATGAATGGTTGATAGAATTGTTTGTGGTTGAGAATGATTGAAAGTGGTTGAAAAATACCCATCTGTGGTTGAAAACAAAATTAGAATAGATTGTGGAAATGAAAATAAAACATGTCGCCTGCGTGCGAACTAGATGCATGAATCCCCATTGTCAAAAACCGCGAGGTTTTAAGGTAGAGCGAGGAGCCGTACTAGGGACGGCCCCGGTTTTAACTACCCTGCCGTTATGCTGCCGAAAATTTCTGAAATATTCATGTGTTAGAATTATTTTCATTTGTTGAAATTATTTTCATGTGTTGAAACTACATTCATGTGTTGAATAGAAATTCATTCGTTGAATAGAAATTCATGTTTTAAATGGTAGTCGTGTTTTGAAATAAATTGTTTTATAATAAAAATCACATTTTTATCATCTATATGAACTATATAAAATAGTTGTGTTTTGAAATAAATTGTTTTATAATAAAAATCACATTTTTATCATCTATATGAACTATATAAAATAGTTGTGTTTTGAAATAAATTGTTTTATAATAAAAATCACATTTTTATCATCTATATGAACTATATAAAATAGTCGTGTTTTGAAATAAATTGTTTTACAATAAAAATCACATATTTATTATATATACGAACTATAGAGAACATTCATGTGTTGAATAGAAATTCATTCGTTGAATAGAAATTCATGTGTTGAATGGTACTCGTGTTTTGAAATAAATTGTTTTACAATAAAAATCACATTTTTATTATATATACGAACTATAGAGAACATTCATGTGTTGAATAGAAATTCATTCGTTGAATAGAAATTCATGTGTTGAATGGTACTCGTGTTTTGAAATAAATTGTTTTACAATAAAAATCACATTTTTATTATATATACGAACTATAGAGAACATTCATGTGTTGAATAGAAATTCATTCGTTGAATAGAAATTCATGTGTTGAATGGTACTCGTGTTTTGAAATAAATTGTTTTACAATAAAAATCACAATTTTATTATATATATACGAACTATAGAGATCATTCATGTGTTGAATAGAAATTCATTCGTTGAATAGAAGTTCAGGTGTTGAATGGTACTCGTGTTTTAAATAAATTGCTTTTACCATAAAAACCTCATTTTTATTAAATAAATGAAATAATATGGTTTTGAAATCGAAGAATAGATTATATTTTTATATATATATAAATATAATTAAAATAAATCGAATAACGAAGCTGCAGTTCATATTTTGAAACCGTGATTTCAAACGATTAGTGCGGGAGATTCGACCATCGGATTTTCCCGAAACCACAACCGTTGGGTTCGCCTTGGAAATATCTTTCCAACGACACCAACTTTGTAAAGATCCAACGGTTGGATTGCCTGGAATGTTTAATTCAAATCTAAAGAAAAACAGCGCCAGAATCGATTATATTTATATATATATAAATACAATTAAATAAAATCGAATAACGACGCTGCAGTTCGTATTTTGAAATCGTAACTTCAAACGATTAGTGCGGGAGATCCGACCATCGGATTTTCCCGAAACTGGAACCGTTGGATTCGTTTTGAAAAGATCTTTCTAATGATATAAAATTTGTGAAGATCCAATAGTTAGATTTTCAGATATGTGTAAATAAAATCTGAAGAAAAACAACGCCACGACCGCGTTATGGGCTGAAGCGTTGTTTTGAATAAATTGGCTATTTTTAAATAAATAAAAATAGCGATAAATCGTGATAAAATATTATAAACGATATGGAATGGAAATAAACTGAATTTGCTCGATTTATGTGATATTTGATGGTTGAATGTGTTTGGCGTGAAAACTACATTAAAGAACAGAATTAGTGAAGTCGAATAATTTAACCATTGAAATGAATTGATTTGAAATTCTAAATATACGTGAATTATTTGAAAAGGCCGAGTTAATTCTCATTTCAAATAATTGGTCGACGATTGAAAGTCGAATATATGAAGACGATGCAAAACCGATGATCTTCACGTCGAATGGAGGGGTGCTACTGATGCTCATGATAGGAGTAGCTACCTAGAAGGGGTTGAAGTAGTAGCCGTCCGGACATACATGTTGATTGTACGGATATGCGAGGAATAAAGATCCTCCGGTTTTGTTCAGACCCAGAACGGACTTGTAAATGGACTGTGTGTCTGACATGTGGTTTCATTTGGTGTGATTGATAGACATCAGTTGCATGGCATGAATTGCCTGTGTGGCATGCTGAGATGCAATGATCAAAGCTTTTGTTGAAAAGCAGTGCTTTGTGGTGGATGATCAAAGCAACGCCTGTGTGGCATAGCTTTGTGTATAACGTAAATTCGCGAGCCTCACACCTCGGTATGGACCAGAAACGGGAGAGGACTTCAGGGAGGACATGCGTTTCTTTCTAGCTAGAGGTGGTGTCAGTGCTTAAACTGGCTAACATTTGTATTACTTTCACCTGTGTGGTTGTTGCTGTTGCGAGGCGCCTCAGATTTATTAGTGACTACGTGAAGCCGATGGAGTCATTGGTTGGCTCATTTGCGCCCCAAAGGGCGGGGAAACGCAGTGTTCAGGCATTTTAATCCACATCGGTGGACCGGCCCTGACGATCCAAGGGGCAGTTGTGGCTGTTCCTGAGACATGGTAGGCTAGATTGTCTCGAAGCGGTGAGGACGATCCCTGGCCTCGGTTCATGACGGAAATCCAATTTCCAAATACGACATCGTGCGGTTTTGATTGTATATATAT
Source organism: Allium sativum (assembly GCA_030737875.1). Classification (NCBI taxonomy): domain Eukaryota; kingdom Viridiplantae; phylum Streptophyta; class Magnoliopsida; order Asparagales; family Amaryllidaceae; genus Allium; species Allium sativum. The sequence continues at coordinate 176,777,605 of CM060912.1, forward strand.
ATATATATATATATATATATATATATATATATATATATATATATGGCGACATGATATATGGTACCCATGCCGTTTATGATTGATATTTATGATTGTATCTAAAATTAGAAACTAACTGGAAACGAGTTAGGACGGATGGTTTCCTGGGTATTGGTCTGATGTTGGTTTCGGCCTTCGGGGTTAATACTTAGGGAATCGTTCTCCTACTAGTTTACGGTTGGAGTCTGATTAAGAGTTAAACGATAAAATTTACATTTCAAACGATTTGTTTTCCTCGTAACAAGCATATTTGACCATTATAAGGTAAAACTCTATCCTCCGGTTTGTGTTGCATTGTGTGATGGGAACTGAGTCTTATAATGGCTTCATTTTTATTAAAAGCATTGCGATGTTTAAAAGATTTATTTGTTTTAAAGCACTGGCAATCCAATGGAGTAAACCCGTTCCGCGAAAGTGGCGTGGTCCTGTGATTAGCCATATTTGAAAATGTGTTAAGTAGATTTCTCATACCAGTCCCATGACTGACTCGTAGTTTGTTTCACTTGCAAACTCGGGTGCCCCTTTTTCTACACGGGCAGCCTTGTATTCAGATTTTAGCAAGCTCTTTCTGGATAGCTAGAGCTGAAGATGGATTCTATCATTTATCTCTTTTTATGCTATTCAGCTCCTGTTGTACATATTATGTTTTCTTTTCCGCAGTAGACATTTATGTATAGCTGAACTGTATTTTGTACTAAGTATGATCCTATATACTATGTAACTCTGATGATTATATTTATCCAGTGTATTCTTTATCTGGTGTATTTATTTATTTCTGTTATGTTGTTATCTGTTTATGTGTTATATTCCAAAGATTACCCTTGACACCGTCTTATCGGGAATGAGGTCGTCACAAACGTGGTATCAGAGCTTTGGTTAAGCTTAGTTCTGGAATATAACATATGAACGAACTCGTCAGAAATAGAACCAGTAGTGTTCTAGGACGAGTAACTCATTACAGATAGGATCAGCAATATCCTAGTATGAGTATAACAGAATGAAATACACCTCGATAGACACATTTACATTCAAGTATATGTCTCTATGCTTTATAATATCTTTTCTGTTGGCCTGACACTTGGTCTGCTATTTGCAGAAGTACTAGAAAATGAGTGCCAGAAATAGAAGGAATGCAGACCCAGATATAGAAGCTCTATTTATGAAATATAGAAATCTGGGTGGAGCACTATTCTTGGATGAAGAATCTATTGCTAAAAGACAAGCCTGGATTCGTTCCGCTGAGAAAATCTTTGAAGGTTTAAAGCTGCGGGATGACCAGAAAAGATTACTGGCATCTTGGGCACTCAAAGACGAAGCTTTGTTCTGGTGGGATTCAATTGTTAAAGATAACCCAAAAGGTGATATCACCTGGGATAGATTCAAAGAGCTTTTCAGTGCAAAATTTACTCCTCCAGAAGCAACTGAGAGGTTAAATGATGAATTCTACTATTTGATACAAGGAGATATAGATATCCCAGAATATCATAAGAGATTCAATGAACTTTTTCATTTTGCCCCTCATTTAATTCAAAAGCCGAAGATGAAGAATCTGAGGTTTATTAATGGTCTTCAAAGAAAATACCAGAATAAAGTAATGGGGCATGTGAAGCTTCCTTTTTCTGAAATGATATACATGGCCTACCAGTATGAGGATCTCGATAGGAAAGGTATGTTGCGAGACAAAGAGGAATTCAGTTCTAGCAGCAAAAGAAAACTCGAAAGTGATAGCCCAGAAACTAGTGCACAGCCTGAGGCCAGTACGAAGTCTGAGTTCAGAAAGAAGCCTAGGGTCGATCAGAAAAAGGTTAAGGCAGTCGTATGTTTAAAGTGTAATCAGCAGGGACATTCGATGAGAAATTGTAGATCTTCGAACAAGCGAAAGAATAAGGGAGCTAAATCCAAGAACAAGGATCAAGAAGTAAGAAAGTGCAATCTTTGTCAGCAGGTTGGACACGTAATGCAGGATTGCCGTCTCCTGAAGAAATCTGAAGTAGAAAAGGTAAATGAGGTGGCAGAAGTTCCTGCATCCTCGTCTAGTCAGGAAAGGCCAGTTGTTTTAGAAGGCACGCTTACTGTCAAAGATATTCCAGTTAAAGTACTGTTTGATACAGGCGCGTCACGAAGCTTTGTTGCAAAGAATGTAGTTAAGAAACTGGAATTGAATTTGAAGAAGCTCAAAGAACCCATGACAGTTCATAATCCGGTCGGGGGTTCCCTCGATCTTAGTTAGGTTTGTGGAGTTCCTGTTTCTTTTTCTCGTTATCGGTTCCCCACTATCGCGATCGTTATGAATTTTACCGAATTCGATCTCATTCTGGGATTGGACTGGTTAACCCAATATGAAGCTGAGGTTAAATGCGCCGAGGGGGTCATTAGGGCAAAAACAAAGTTCGGGGAATATATAACCATTCCATGTGAAGGACCGAATTCTAATAGAAAAGACATCTGGGCAGCTTTAGATGTTTCTCCTGCTCAGATAGAATCTGTTCCTGTCATCACGGAGAATATTCTGGTCGACATCGAAAATATACCAGTTGTCAAGAACTATGCGGATGTGTTCGAAGAAGTTGTTAGCTTACCTCCGCAGAGAGAAATTGATTTCAAGATTGCTTTAGTTCCAAATGCAAGGCCAATAGTTCATGCTATTCGAAGGATGACCTTGAAAGAGAAAGACGAGTTAGATAATCAAACTCGACAGCTAGTATGGAAGGGTCTGATCAGACCTAGTTTCTCTGATTGGGGAGCAGCAGTGGTATTTGTCCCGAAGTCAGATGGTACTCTCAGATTATGTGTAGACTATCGTGACTTGAATAAGAAAACACTGAAGAATAAATAACCATTGCCAAGGATTAACGATTTGTTAGATCGATTGAACGGAGCACAAGTATTTTCACGAATGGACCTAGCTACAGGTTTCCATCAGCTTCGTATTGCCGAAGAGTGTGTTCCTTTGACAGCATTCAGAGGCCCAGACTTATTCTACGAATGGTTAGTAATGCTGTTCGGCTTATGTAACGCTCCAGCTTATTTTGTCGATCTAATGAACCGGGTGTTCAGAGGAGTATTGAATAAATTTGTTTTGGTTTTCATTGATGATATACTGATCTTATCTAAATCAGAAAGCGAACACGAAAAACATTTGGGACAAGTGTTAGAAATTCTCAGAAAGAATGTGTTGAAAGCAAAGTTTTCCAAATGTATATTCTGGCAAGAGGAAGTCAAATTTCTTGGCCACGTCGTGTCAAAAGAAGGAATTTCAGTGGATACCAGTAAAATCACTGCTATTCAGAATTGGAAACAGCCTCGTACGCCCACAGAAGTTAGAAGTTTTCTTGGGTTAGCCAGTTATTATCGGAAATTCATTAAGGATTTTGCGAAGACATCTAGTTCCTTAACAAAACTGACTAAGAAACATTCGAGATTCAATAGGACTCCGGTATGTGAGGAAGCTTTCCAGGAGATGAAATTAAAACTGACAACTGCTCCAGTGTTAACAATAATAGATGGCAATGAGGACTTAAAGGTCTGGACTGACGCATCTAGAGAAGGCCTTAGTGTAGTGTTGATGCAAAGAGGTCAAGTGATTGCTTATGCTAGCCGTCAGCTGAAACCACATGAGAAAAACTACGTTACTCATGATCTTGAGTTGTTAGCCATCGTATTCGCTTTGAAAATCTGGAGGCACTACCTTTTGGGTGAGAAATTCGAACTGTATACAGACACTCAGTCATTGAAATACCTGTTCACTCAGAAAGACTTGAATCTAAGGCAGCAGCGTTGGCTAGAATTTCTGGCGGCGTACGATTTTGAGATTTTGTACACTTCAGGGAAAGCCAATGTTGTGGCTGATGCGCTGAGTAGAAAGAATGTAATAATCGCCAGTTTTATCATTACGACGTCATTGATTGATAAAATATCTGCTCTTCAGAAGGATGATCACTTCATTCAAAGAATCAAAGAAAGAATACAAAAAGGCGAGACCTTGAGTTTTCAGATAGATGACGAGGGAATCCTAAGGTTGAAAGGCCGAATATGTGTGCCGAACATTGCTGAACTTCGAAGGGAAGTATTGGATGAATGTCACAAAGCCAAGCTTAGTATCCATCCAGGAGTGAGCAAGATGTATAATGATATCAAACGCACTTTCTAGTGGAGATCTATGAAACGAGACATCTCCTTATATGTTAGCCGGTGTATTACTTGTCAGCAAGTCAAAAGCGATCAGCAGAAGCTCGCTGGACTATTGCAACCTTTGGAAATTCCAGGTGGAAAGTGGGAACAGATTTCTATGGATTTCATAGATGGTTTGCCCAGAACCAGGAAAGGAAATGACAGTATTTGGGTGATCGAAGATCGTTTCACGAAGATCGCCCATTTCATACCTGTCAAATCGAATAGAACTGCTCAAAGTCTGGCGTAGATTTATTTCAAGGAAATAGTTAGACTGCACGGAGTTCCCATGATCATCGTTAGTGATCGTGACCCGATTTTTGCTAGTAAATTCTGGGAAGCATTCCAAGCAGAATTGGGAACGAAACTGAACCTGAGCACCGCTTATCATCCTCAAACAGATGGTCAAACTGAGAGGGTGAATCGTATTCTAGAAGATCTATTGCGGGTGTGTATTATTGATTTTGGCGGATCATGGGAAGACCACTTACATTTGGCTGAATTCTCATATAACAACAGCTACCAGGCGAGCCTGAAAATTTCTCCATTCGAAGTATTGTGTGGTAGACCGTGCCGATCCCCTGCTTGTTGGGTTGAACCTGGTAACAGACTTGTGTTGGGGCTAGATATGATTCGCGATGCTGCGGATAAAGTCGATTTCGTTAAGAAACGATTACTCGCCGCCCAAAGCCGATAGAAAAGCTATGCAGATAAGAGAAGAAGAGATATATCATTTGCTGTTGGCGACTATGTATATTTGAAAGTATCTCCGATGAGAGGAGTCATCCGATTCGGTAAAACGGGGAAATTGGCGCCCAAATACATTGGTCCGTTTCCTATTCTAGAACGGATTGAAACTCTCGCATATAAGGTTCAATTTCCTGATTGGTTGCCTGGAGTGCATGACGTATTTCACATATCTCAACTGCGAAAGCATGTGCATGATCCATATCTCGTTGTAGAAGAAGCCGCACAACAGGATTTGGAAATCACTCCAGAATTGGCAGTTAGAAGAGAGCCGATGAAGATAATTGGCAAAGAAACCAAAGAGCTGAGGAACAAAAAGGTTCACTTAGTCAAAGTGCAATGGAGTGGAGATTCACGAGATTGTACTTGGGAAACAGAGGAAAGCATTAAGAAAGCCTATCCTAAGTGCATGGTGGATATCTCTGATTGACTCTGGTGCAAGGTACATTTACCATATTTTGCAATTTCCATTGTGTTCTCTATTTTGTTGTTGTTTTCTTTGCATAGATGTAGAATTTTAATTTTATAGCCTGAATGGTTTTAAAAGGGTATAAGAATTAATTTATACATTTTTGAAAAGTTAAAAATAAATTGATTGTTGTTTGTGTTGTGTGATTGTGGATTTGATTTATTAAATAGTTAGAATGGTAATTAAATTAATCAATAAGAGAATGAATGGTAGAATTTATTCGATTAAATCACACATTGAACTGATTAGAGAATAGATAAAAATATATACATGTACATTATATATGTTTCAACAGGTAAATGGATTAGCTGTTGAGTAAAGATTTTATTTGCGTGCCTAACAAATAGGTAAACCTTAATGAGTTGGATGCGCAATTTTATTATTATATCAACTCCTGTGAATGCCATTGGATGCGGAGTGCTGGTTGTTCTGTGTGTAATAAACATCGCCATAGGATAGCAATAATTAATTTTGAACTACACTACATGGCATACTTCTTGACGATAGGCATACTTCATTATATACCACATAAGCATTTGGAGCTTGTGTGACGAGGTTGAAGATTTACCATACGAGCGAGAGGCTTGTATGGCGATGACTATATATTACAGGTTGAACTGATGACTGATATGGACCATATAAAATTGTAACGATAAATTGCCATATTAATAAAAACCCCACATGGGTCTGGAGTTGACAATAATCACGTCTCTCTAGTCATTAGATACGGCACATGGACTATTTATTTCCCACACGGGACGAGGTGATGAGAATTTATTCTCTGGAGTAATTAAAAATACACACTCCCTCAGGCTTAGACAGGGTGACGAGAATTTATTATCTGGAGTAATTAAAAATACACACTCCCTCAGGCTTAGACAGGGTGACGAGAATTTATTCTCTGGAGTTATTATCTATACACGCTCCCCTGTAAACACCAGAATATATCACTATAAATGTGTGTATGCTTTATAGGATTTATTGGGTACCTAATAAGGCCCAATAAATTTCCAAACCCCTCCTCGTATAAGGGAGGTTATGGCGAAATTTTTCAAAAATTTAGGGTGTTAGCCAAATTTTTGAAGAATTTGTAAATTCTTAGAAACTGAAAAGTTGGAGAATGGAAGCCAGATTGAAAGTAGAGTTGGTTAATCAAACCACTTTCGACTTTGTTCCTTTTCGGGGACGAAAAGTTTTAAGTGGGGGAGATTGTAAAAACCCAGAAAATCTGAACTAGTTTAAAAATTTTAAATTGGCTATTTTAGTGAATTTTAAGTATTTAAAATAAATATTTTAAATAATAAAAAGGAAAAGTAGTTTGAATCGATGTTTGAAATTGAATATAATCACTTTGAATTATAAACATGGCCTGAAATGGCGCTGCAGTTTCGAAATTTCAATTCAAACTTTGACTGACTGTACCGGGTGCAAAATAAAATGGATTTTAGTGAAACCAAAAATATTTAAATCTGTTAGTGAATATCTTTCTAATGAATCTGAAAAATCGAAGTTTCGTAGCGGGAGTCAAAAGTTATGGCCAAATGAATTTTCCGAAAGGTCGCTATAGAATTTATATAGCCCGTGAAAATAGACATTTTGCAAACGACCTCGGAATTCGACGAAACCACTTTTGTTGGATCCGGGATGTGAAATTATTGCTAGGATTCAAATTTCATAATTTTCGAATCTAGTATGTGAGCGTGGCAAAGAAAAATGTGTTTTGGTCAATTACAGTTAAATTGGGTCGACCAGAAAATTGCCATTTTTCAAACGGTCTCAGAATTCGACGAAACTAGTTTTGTTGGGACCGTATCGTCAAAACATAGCTAGATTTATTTTTCGGGAATTTTTAGAATCAGTATGTGGCCCCGGCAAATTGAAATGTACGTTCAAATCGAATATTGAATGTTTTATAATTTAATTTGAAGAAAAACTAGTCGGAACAGTCGAATGGGCCTACGAAACATATCCCATTGTGTTCGGAATGGGGGCATTTAGCTAGGGACGACAGTCGTTGGGTTTGGAGTCCGTATGTGACAAGGGGTATTTTGGAAATTTAAAAATATATAAATAAAAATATCTCATTCGCCCCTTTGACCATTCTCTCTCCCCGGCATCAGAAACGAACGGCGGCTGTCGTTCATTGCTTCCCTCCCCTTTTTCTCTTTATCCTCTCCATGAAATCGAGTGCTCCAGTTAGGGATTTTGGAGAGCACCTCCCAAGCTTCAAATCCGTATAAACCCCATACCCTATCGCTTAGTAGTTCGAGAGATCTGAGGCCAGGAAGTTAGCCCACGTCGCATGGCATAACGCCGCCGCCTGGAGTTCGAACTCGACGAGACTGGTCCCCTCCGGAGCGCCTCTCAGAGCTCTACAAGGTGGTGCTTCCTGATCCTCAATTAGTGCAGCGGATGGAAAGAAAAATCGAACCCTAGATCTGAACGGCATGGGTTCAACGGCGACCAGTATTTAATTTGGAAAAGGTAGCTTTTCTAAGCGCTATAAATTTAATTAATTACGTTTTTAATTAGTTTGATGTTTAAAATTACATATCTTTTTCATTTGTTGACGAAATCCAGTGAAAGAAGAGGCAGTGGACTCGTGTGGACGTCTTCTACACTCTAGAAGAGTCCGCATATTTTTCTGAGCCTTCTGCTATTTTTGGTGGAGTGGGATCCAATGTGAGATTTTTATTTTCTAAACGATATGGAAAACAACGATGTATAAATTATATAGTCGATGTATGAGTTATATAAGTGTTGTACACCTCATGTATAAGCGTTGTATAAGTTGTATGTTCGATGTATAAATTATATATGCGTTGTAAAAATTATATATGCGTTGAAATGACATTGAAATGAATTGAAGTGAATTGAAATATATTTATATACGAACATATATATATATATATATATATATATATATATATATATACACTCCCCTCGTCCACAGACCATGGACGATATTTATCGGTTGCGATATTGTTTGGATTATTTGGTTGATGTGAAATTGGGTGAATAATACGAATGGTTGATAGAATTGTTTGTGGTTGAGAATGATTGAAAGTGGTTGAAAAATACCCATCTGTGGTTGAAAACAAAATTAGAATAGATTGTGGAAATGAAAATAAAACATGCCGCCTGCGTGCGAACTAGATGCATGAATCCCCATTGTCAAAAACCGCGAGGTTTTAAGGTAGAGCGAGGAGCCGTACTAGGGACGGCCCCGGTTTTAACTACCCTGTCGTTTTGCTGCCGAAATTTTCTGAAATATTCATGTGTTAGAATTATTTTCATTTGTTGAAATTATTTTCATGTGTTGAAACTACATTCATGTGTTGAATAGAAATTCATTCGTTGAATAGAAATTCATGTGTTAAATGGTAGCCGTGTTTTGAAATAAATTGTTTTATAATAAAAATCACATTATTATCATCTATATGAACTATATAAAATAGTCGTGTTTTGAAATAAATTGTTTTATAATAAAAATCACATTTTTATCATCTATATGAACTATATAAAATATTCATGTTTTGAAATAAATTGTTTTATAATAAAAATCACATTTTTATCATCTATATGAACTATATAAAATAGTCGTGTTTTGAAATAAATTGTTTTACAATAAAAATCACATTTTTATTATATATACGAACTATAGAGAACATTCATGTGTTGAATAGTAATTCATTCGTTGAATAGAAATTCATGTGTTGAATGTACTCGTGTTTTGAAATAAATTGTTTTACAATAAAAATCACATTTTTATTATATATACGAACTATAGAGAACATTCATGTGTTGAATAGAAATTCATTCGTTGAATAGAAATTCATGTGTTGAATGGTACTCGTGTTTTGAAATAAATTGTTTTACAATAAAAATCACATTTTTATTATATATACGAACTATAGAGAACATTCATGTGTTGAATAGAAATTCATTCGTTGAATAGAAATTCATGTGTTAAATGGTACTCGTGTTTTGAAATAAATTGTTTTACAATAAAAATCACATTTTTATTATATATACGAACTATAGAGAACATTCATGTGTTGAATAGAAATTCATTCGTTGAATATAAATTCATGTGTTGAATGGTACTCGTGTTTTGAAATAAATTGTTTTACAATAAAAATCACATTTTTATTATATATATATATATATATACAAACTATAGAGATCACTCATGTGTTGAATAGAAATTCATTCATTGAATAGAAATTCAGGTGTTAAATGGTACTCGTGTTTTAAATAAATTGCTTTTACCATAAAAACCTCATTTTTATCAAATAAATGAAATGAATATGGTTTTGAAATCGAAGAATAGATTATATTTATATATATATAAATATAATTAAAATAAATCGAATAACGAAGCTGTAGTTCGTATTTTGAAACCGTGATTTCAAACGATTAGTGCGGGAGATCCGACCATCAGATTTTCCCGAAACCACAACCGTTGGGTTCGCCTTGGAAATATCTTTCCAACGGCACCAACTTTGTAAAGATCCAACGGTTGGATTGCCTGGAATGATTAATTCAAATCTAAAGAAAAACAGCGCCAGAATCGATTATATTTATATATATATATAAATATAATTAAATTAAATCGAATAACGACGCTGCAGTTCGTATTTTGAAATCGTAACTTCAAACGATTAGTGCGGGAGATCCGACCATCGGATTTTCCCGAAACTGGAACCGTTGGATTCATTTTGAAAAGATCTTTCTAATGATATAAAATTTGTGAAGATCCAACAGTTAGATTTTCAGATATGTGAAAATAAAATCTGAAGAAAAACAGCGCCACAGTCGCGTTACGGCCTGAAGCGTTGTTTTGAATAAATTGGCTATTTTTAAATAAATAAAAATAGCGATAAATCGTGATAAAATATTATAAACGATATGGAATGGAAATAAACTGAATTTGCTCGATTTATGTGATATTTGATTGTTGAATGTGTTTGGCGTGAAAACTACATTAAAGAACAGAATTAGTGAAGTCGAATAATTTTACCATTGAAATGAATTGATTTGAAATTCTAAATATACGTGAATTATTTGAAAAGGCCGAGTTAATTCTCATTTCAAATAATTGATCGACAATTGAAAGTCGAAGATATGAAGACGACGCAAGACCGATGATCTTCACGTCGAATGGAGGGGTGCTACTGATGCTCATGATAGGAGTAGCTACCTAGAAGGGGTTGAAGTAGTAGCCGTCCGAACGTGCATGTTGATTGCATGGATATGCGAGGAATAAAGATCCTCCGGTTTCGTTCAGACCCAGAACGGACTTGTAAATGGACTGTGTGTCCCACATGGGGTTTCATTTGGTGTGATTGATAGACATCAGTTGCATGGTGTGAATTGCCTGTGTGGCATGCTGAGATGCAATGATCAAAGCTTTTGTTGAAAAGCAGAGCTATGTGGTGGATGATCAAAGCAATGCCTGTGTGGCATAGCTTTTTGTATAACGTAAATTCGCGAGCCTCACACCTCGGTATGGACCAGAAACGGGAGAGGACTTCAGGAAGGACATGCGTTTCTTTCTAGCTAGAGGTGGTGTCAGTGCTTAAACTGGCTGACATTTGTATTACTTTCACCTGTGTGGTTGTTGCTGTTGCGAGGTGCCTCGGATATATCGGTGACTACGTGAAGCCGATGGAGTCATTGGTTGGCTCATTTGCGCCCCAAAGGGAAGGGAAACGCAGTGTTCAGGCATTTTAATCCACATCGGTGGACCGGCCCTGACGATCCAAGGGGCAGTTGCGGTTGTTCCTGAGACATGATAGGCTAGATTGTCTCGAAGCGGTGAGGACGATCCATGGCCTCGGTTCATGACGGAAATCCAATTTCCAAATACGACATCGTGCGGTTTTGATTGTATATATATATGGCGATATGATATATGGTACCCATGCTCTCTATGATTGATATTTATGATTGTATCTAAAATTAGAAACTAACTGGAAACGAGTTAGGACGGATGGTTTCCTGGGTATTGGTATGATGTTGGTTTCGGCTTTCGGGGTTAATACTTAGGGAATCGTTCTCCTACTAGTTTACGGTTGGAGTCTGATTAAGAGTTAAACGATAAAATTTACATTTCAAATGATTTGTTTTCCTCGTAACAAGCATATTTGGCCATTATAAGGTAAAAATCTATCCTCTGGTTTGTGTTGCATTGTGTGATGGGAACTGAGTCTTATAATGGCTTCATTTTTATAAAAGGCATTTCGATGTTTAAAAGATTTATTTGTTTTAAAGCACTGGCAATCCAATGGAGTAAACCCGTTCCGCGAAAGTGGCGTGGTCCTGTGATTAGCCATATTTGAAAATGTGTTAAGTAGATTTCTCATACCAGTCCCATGACTGACTCGTAGTTTGTTTCACTTGCAAACTCGGGTGCCCCTTTTTCTACATGGGCAACCTTGTATTCAGGTTTTAGCAGGCTCTTTCTGGATAGCTGGAGCTGAAGATGGATTCTATCATTTATCTCTTTTTATGCTGTTCAGCTCCTGTTGTACATATTATGTTTTCTTTTCCGCAGTAGACATTTATGTATAGCTGAACTGTATTTTGTACTAAGTATGATCCTATATACTGTGTAACTCTGATGATTATATTTATCCAGTGTATTCTTTATCTGGTGTATTTATTTATTTCTGTTATGTTGTTATCTGTTTATGTGTTATATTCCAAAGATTACCCTTGACACCGTCTTATCGGGAATGGGGTCGTCACACCTTTCCAAGTCACAAATTATTGACTTAAATTTTTTTTGAAATCCGAAATCATTTATAATTTTTATACAAAAAATATTTGTATTATTATCTCAAAGCTATGGACTTGAAAATATTCCAAAATTCTTTTTCTCAACTTATTAAATCAGGTAAATTTTAATTTCAAATTATCTATTTGAAAATATTCGATAACTCGAAGTTTGACAAGTCTATTGTCGTTCTTATAGATGTTAGGCATACGCTGGCCAGGCGCACGACTAAAATCTCCAAGTACTAAATATCATTGCTTCAACTCCAATGAAAATATTTCAAAAATTCCTCTAAAAACAGATATGTAAAGTACCAATGTGATATTGATATGTTGATTGTTCATGAATCACAGATACACAATGGTTTCGTCTGGATACCCCAGAAAACATCTTGTATCCGTAGGAATTCATTTCCGTGCGAATTTCGTCACGGACAGATGAACGAAAAATATTTACGAGTCAAAAGAAAAACCGAGGTCACTGAGCATTGACTGCTCTATCTTAGGGTCACGAAAACAAATCATGAAATTTTGAAGATACTTCAAGTCACGAGGACAAACCAAGTCACAAAGACAAATCAGGTCACGAAGACCCATTAACTCACGAAGACACAGTGCTGCATCTAACAGGTGGTTCTACATCACTAAAATTCATCGTTTCATTTTTGAAACGATTTTCAATTTTCCCTTTTCATTCAGATTCTCACTTGAAATTTATTTCAAATAAATTTCAGTGCTCTTTGATTTCTAAAATACACGATAACAGAAATTGATTCGTCGATTCTATTATACTTATTCTCCTTAAATACCATTCGACGATGGATACGAGATTCAAACTTAAGGAGACCTTATCGAAGAACTAGGTCTAGCAAATCTAGATTCTGAAGACTAGGGATTCCGAGAAATTTTTTAAATCCCGAAATAAATTTTTGTTTCCGCTGTATTAGTTTCGAAATACTAATTTCAAAATACTTTCAAAATCATTTACCTTTCAAAATCATTTAAAATTATTTATACATTCAAAAATTATATTTCAAACTTTTTTTATTTTCAAGATCCGCTTCTAAACCCAATAAGCTAAGCTTTGAGTAAACCAAAGCTCTGATACCAACTGTAACATCCCGCCTTTTTGACCACTTCAAATCGATAATTAAACCAACATAAAGCGTTAAAATCGACGGATCATTATTTAGCTTACAGAGTTTAAAAATAGAATTAACATGGAGAACACAAAATAAATAGATAACACAATCTTGAACAACGAAATAAAACTTTATATATTAATCAGATTTTTTGATACCAGACTATTTTTCTATACAACGAAATTTAATAGAAACAATTTAAATACAAGAACAAAATCTTTATTGGTTTAAAACTTCAGAGTGTGCTTGTCCTTGAATACCTCTAGTCTTTTCCAATCTTCGAACCCTAAGCCGTGATCCTTAAATCTGTACTGCTCAGGTCTTACCCGAGCGTTCAATGCAAGAACATAAAATACTCAAGTCAGGATTAATCATTCTGAATTTAATATCGAATTTAATTCTTATTTAAACCAATAAATTTTGATTTTTAAATCTCTAAATCGAATATCCAGTATAAAATTGATTATAAACCATTAAATCTCTAATTAATCTCATATTCCAGTTGTCGAAATTTCTGGGATTACAGAATAGATATATATTATTCTTAAGTTTAGTGGCATATTCCATGTCATTTCTAATTCCTTCCTTCTTACCAATTAGATTATATTTATTAAAATTACACAAAGCCCTAATTGTTTTGAAACACGAATACTTTGAAATTTAAAAACTATATCTTTATAAAAGAAGATCGTTATAGAACCAATTTCCAAAAACATATTACAAAACTTACATTTTATTTTTCTAAATAGTTTAAAAAATAAAATTCCCTCGAATACAACACCAAGAACTCAAATGAATATTTTTAAAAATGGAAGATTCAAAAATTCAATGAAGTGACGAATGGATATACCTTGTAATTATATTTCTGAAATGGATATGACATATTAACGTGAACCTTTTCCGTTTTGGATCGAGTAAAGGTCTATAACCAGAACTTCCAACAAAACCAAAAACTAGAAATCGCAACTATCTCACTTTAACTAGATTTTTGTGAAGTCTCCAAACTCGAATCAACGGACCTCACCATTTGTCGTCCTCATGCTCTTCTTGACGAGATCGCCAACATACCGTGGGGTAAGGCAGAATTGGCTAGAAACCTGAACTCAACATATTTCAACTCTTAGTCACCTAAAGCCCATTTTATATATACTTAGGCCCATAACTAACTCATCGTCGAAATAAATTTAAGTCGAGTAAGAAAGACAAAGAAAAACAGAAAAGAAAATCAAATTACATTCTCTTACGAGTCCTAATTTTAATTATTCTCTGATCGTCTAACCTATGCTCTGATACCAATTATAACACCCCATACTTGTCTGAGCCCAAATTTCAATAAAAAAAATCAGAACTCGAACACATCCAAGCATGAAGCGTGTAAATCTGGTACCTGCAAACAAATGAGCATGACCATAATCAGAGTACGATAAAAGAAAACTCACAACGGAAATAAAATAGGATTGACTAGTATTAGATCAACTAACTACCTTTTTCAAAGTAAGTCACTTTGCCAATATCGAGCATGAGAGAACGAAAACCGAAACCAAACCTAAACACATGTGAGAACCCGACCTTCTCTAAAAACCTAGGAGGTTGTAATGAGGTGGGGGTCAGAACAAAAAGATTCCAGTGAATAGGAAATGTACAACGCATATTATAATACACAGATGTATCCCGTTTGGTTCAACCCAAGATGTATGCCTATTAAAGTTAGTGATTCTAGCCTGACGTTGGAGATTCAACCCAAGATGTATCTTCACTTGCTCATCCTTTATTATTTAGCGCCTCACTATTTGATAGATATGGTGGATTCTACACATCACTTAAGACCCTAGGCAGACATATTGGTCACTTAATACTCCTTGAAGATTTATTCAATGTTAACATAAACTAGAGGGCACTAGCTACGGAGCCCTACTAGTTAAGGCTTCCTTCGTTCATGCATATAAACCATATCCCGTGTAAGCTAGGAGAGGGTGTTTCGCTTTACCATCTAGCCGACCTTATTAGACTGTCTCCTTAGTCGCTTACTACTTCTCATAGGATAGATAACCATATTTAACATTTTTAAATTTACAGGTTTGGGTAGGCCTCTCACACACCATTTAAGACCCCTAAACTGAAAGACCAACCCCCATGTGGACTCCTCGACCCAAGCCACTTAAGAACCAAGGAAGCGGACTATCCACGAAGATTATTAAGTTTGTACTTCAATTAGTCTTTATTGCTCTTCCCTATTGGGATAAAGCGGACTACGTTATTAAGTTATTCTCGTTTAGTTTCACTTCATGGGAGTACTATACGCACACGGTTAATTATCGTCATGGGTTCCTATGGTTAATAATGTTTCACATCATTAACCTACCAAGTCCAAATCTTTTAATTATAAGTTCTATATTAACTTGTATAAATAAGGAAAGTTATATCCTCCATAACCTAGGATGATTGATTAGTTATTTTTCCTTATTGGACTTAGTAATTTAAATGACATTCAATACCCATTGATCCCCTTTTTATTCCATTTATTTATGTTTATATGTTTGTTGTCATTTATAACCATAACTATCATATTTTCCTAAGACAACCATCAAATTTCTAATTTTTTCATTACCATTTATTACGATTAATGCCATTTATGAGCCTAACGGCCATAATTTTCCTAGGGCATTAATTAACAATGGATATCCCTATCTTACCAGTCCCGAATATATCTATTTTTTGTACCCCAATAGACATTACTAATTTTATTTATTTACTGTTTGTATTTGTGTATGTATATATTTGTACATCAAACCTCTCACATTAAGCCGACCACTTGTGGATGCTGGATTTGCCGATCGACTCCGAGCAGACTTCTACCACAAGTGGTACTTAACCTCGGGTCTTAGCAAAATTATGTTTACGCACTAGACCCCTCACATTAAGCTGACTACCTATGGATGCTGGATTTGCCGGGCGGTTCCAAACATACTTCTACCACAAGTTGAGCTTAACCTCGTGTCTTAGTGCGGTTATAATTTAAATTTCGTAATTGGGATTTACCACATTTATCCTGACCAATTTAGAAGTTGTGACCGTTAGGTTTAATTACCTAATTAAAATTATTTTCCCCAAATCAACGTTGGTTACAATGGCTATTAATATGTGACCATGTTCATAACAATCAATTATATTAATTACTACAATGGTCACCACAAATATTTTCATTTTAATATGGATTACGTTTACATGTATAATTCCATAAATGAATATCGTTCAACATTCGAACATTCAATATAATATATAATTTGTCATTTTACATAAATGCAGACCAATAATGTATATATTTATATTTATCTCATTGCGCGGTTAATGTAGTTAAATTTTCTTTTATTATTTTTATTGCTAAGTTTAATATATTGGTACAACTAATAACCAAACATTCCCTTTTTGTATTCGATCTTGCCATGAGGTTTAAATCTTACAAAAAGATTTTCAACTATAGTTATTGTTAACTATACATGAATATTGCAATAAACTTATTATTGAGCCACAAAAATTATACTTTGTGTATATTTTGGAATAGTTGATGCAAACTACGCACAAATACGTATATTTATACATAAATTTACATAACTTTTTCCTTTTTCAATCTTTTTTCATACTTCTTGTTGGTTTTAAAATAATGTATTTTTGTGTAAAAAGAGAAAAAAGGCATATTTACAATGACTGAGTCAAAACCCCAACAACATTGAACACAAACAGGTTTATTTCTTTTCTATCAAAATTACATAATTCACCGTTGTATCTTTTTAATCAAAATTACATAATTTATTATTTTAACACTGAAACAAGAGATCTGGAATATAACTACATATTAACGGTGTTTAGTGGGACTAATTTCCAGATCTATAGCGTTTTGCAACAACCACAATATATTTTAAAACATGAATGTAAGCAGTTTGTAAAAATAATTAAATAAGCCTACAAATAATATTATTCATAACCACAAACCTATACTTTCAAGTTTTGACAAATATTTATAAGAGTATCTAGGGGTGAGCAAATCTCGGTTCAAACCGGAAAAACCGACTGAACCGAATATATTCGGTTAATTTGGACTAGTTTATTCAGTGATTTCTATTTTTTCGGTTATAATTTTTGATTAAAACGGTTAATTTGGTTGGTTTTGGTTTTAAATGATGAATTTTCGGATACACCGATTAAACCAAACAATTGCAAATTTATCATTTTCAGTACGGTGCGCATGTAACATTATTAGATGCCATGTTCTCGGTAATTAATACATCCTATTGGAAAGATACCTCATTTATTAATAGCTTAAACGGTAATCAATATTCTCTATTCTGCACCTATTAAAAAGATGCCTTTTTAGCCTAATATTTTTTTCGTCCTATCCAGACTTACGTTTCATCTTCCCAGGCTTCCCCTCTTTTCCTCTTTTTCTCTAGTTCCAACCCTAAATTGTTTAGTTCCAAGGTCGAGATAAATTGATAATTATGAATCAAGATCGTATCCTCTCATTTTATCACTGCAAAATACGATTCCAGCGTATTCCAATCTATCCCCTTCTTCCTCATTTGAGTAAAGGAAATCTGAATTGTTTCAATTTTCAATAAGTATGGCTACCGAGAAGCAATCTCCTCATCCTGCAGCTTCAGATTCAAGACATATTTTGGCCTCTCAAGATTATATAAAGGTACTTTGATTGGTGTTTAAATATAATAACCGCAGATTAACAATTACTAGTTTAATCCTCTTTCTCTCTGTAGATCTAAGTTCAGACTAATAGATATTTTCTATATAGTGTTTAAAATCACTTTTACATTACTTATGTACATATTATATGTGATTATACTGCTAGCAGTTTTGCGTATAACGCTAGATTTTAATGCCAATCTTTGGTAAGTAATGTAGAAAAAACTGTTATGTTTAACATTTACGATTAATTTCTTGCTTATTTAAAAATTGGGTTTACTTCCTATTTCTGTATTTCCATATCATATATTCTATGATTTGGCAAGTGAGAAAGTATCCATTTCATTGGTAACAAAATTATTTACTACACAAACGATTAAGAAAACATAAATTGATCTTTCAAAATAGGTATGATGCATGTTATCTTGTTATTTATGGCACATATCAAAAACAAATAATTATTGCCTCTACAAAATGTTATCTTATTATTTATGGTAAATATCAAAAACAAAAAATTATTGCATATACATTACAGTTTGTCTAACCATGTTTGTTGAAATTGACTAATTTATTTGTATTTCAAAATGTGAATCAAAATATGTATTACTGTTATGTAGGTTACGTCATTAGAAAAGTCTAATTTGGAAGCAACAAGAGATGATCATATGCTAAAGCAAAACGAAAGCCCACTAAGAAGAGGTCAGAGGTTTGGGACCATTTTGATTCATTCACCGATGAAGAAGGTAATATGAAGTCTAAGTGAAATCATTGTAGTAAGGAGTATTTTTCTGATCTGAATAAAAATGGCACTTCAAGCTTGAAGACTCATATTAATCATTGCAAGGAAATTCCACGTAACATGGATGCTAAATAAAAATAATTGAGTGTCTTAGAGTTGGGGAAAATAGCAAAGGAAATGCCTTAAGTAATTAGAAATTTGATGAGAATGAGGTATGAAAAACAATCTCTTACTATATAATACTTGATGAGCTTCCATTGGAAACTGTTGAGGGTATTGGTTTTAAGTATTTGCTTTCCACCTCCCTTGGCCTTCAATTTCTTTGTCTATCCTGATTTACAATTCAAAGAGATTGTTATGATATATATTTAACAGAAAAGGCTAAACTAAAATCAGTGATGCAAGATACTTGTCAAATGGTGTGTCTTACAATTGATACATGGACCTCAATACAGAAAATGAACTACATTTGCCTTACTGCTCACTGGATTGATGGGTGGAATTTGAAAAAGAGAGTTTAAATTTTTGCCCTATATCAAGTCATAGAGGTGAAGATTTAGGTAAGTCACTTGAAAGTTGCCTATTAGATTGGGGTATTAGTAAAGTGTTTACGCTTACTGTAGATAATGCTAGTTCGAATGACAATATGATTGCTTACTTGAGACGTAGATTTAACAATTCAAAAGGAACAATGCTAGAAGGGAAATATTTACATATGCTTTGTATTTCCCATATAATAAATTTAGTTGTTAATGATGGACTTAAAGATATGAGAGATTCAATTACTCGTGTGCGTGCTGCAGTGCGTTATATCAGACAATCTCCATCAAGATATGAAAACTTCGAAAATTGTGTTGCGCTTGAAAAGCTAGAATATAAAACTGGATTATGCCTAGATGTGTTCCAACTGGTGGAATTCGACTTATCTAATCTTAATGCAGCACAAAAATACGAGCAGGCTTTTGAAAGATTTGATCTTGAAGACCGCTTTTACAGAACATAGTTGGAAAAGAATTTGGAAGTACCTACTGAGACTGATTGGGACAACGCCCGTAAGTTATATGGGTTTCTAAACAAATTTTATGAACTTACATTACTTGTATCAGGTTCATCATATGTTACAAGCAACTGCCATTTGCATGAAATAAACAAAGTTGCTGAAAGTTTAGAAAAACTACGGCTGAGTAATGATGATGATTTATGCAATATGGAAATAAGAATGAAAGAAAAATATGAAAAATACTGGGGTAATTGGGATAATATGAACATGCTGACATATATTGCTGTTGTACTTGATCCACGTTGGAAGTTCGACTTTATTGACTTTTCGTTAGAAACATTTTATGGCGCTACATGTGTTCAAAAGATGCAGCTTGTTAAAGATGCTACCTTTCAATTATTTAATGATTATAAAGCAAGGCACGGAGACTCAAATCAGTCTAATGATACGGTTGATATATCTAATGAGGATGATGAGACAGATGTAAGAGCTCGCTTTAAAAGAATGAAAGCTTTAAAAATCAGTAAAGGAAATAAATCAGAGTTGGAAAAGTATCTCAACGAGGAGAATGAACTTGACTCATTAGGATTTAACATTTTACAGTTTTGGAAAGTTAATTCTTCTAGATTTCCCATCCTTTCAATGATGGCTCATGATGTATTGGATGTTCCTATATCCGCTGTTGCTTTAGAGTCTACATTTAGCACGGGAGGTCGTATCCTTGACTCATTTAGGAGTTACTTGACTCCTAAAATTGTTCAGTCACTTATATGTACAAAAGATTGGCTTTATACTTCTTTCTCTTCATCTAAATTAGATGTAGAAGAAGATTTACAAAGCTCAGAACAATTGGAATCCGGTACAATATGAATTTATTTTTTTCTGTATTGTTTTTTTCATTTTCAGACAACACAATAATGTTGATTTTCCTTTTTTTATGAAAATGTGAAGAAATTAGCTTTTGATCCTGTAGAGGAAATGTAGCATTTGGTTCAATAAACATGCAGCGGTATTAGTATATTACTAGTTTAAGTGTTTCAGTTACATTTTACATAATGTTATTTTTTAATCCAAATGAAATGATTTTTAAATTCATAAAACTTGCCATTGACCTCATATGACCATGGTTGTGAACATGTTCTTTTTTCTGTTCTGGTGTATGGAACCTAAATATACTCGAGTATGGACCCATGGTATGTTTGTTAATAATTTATTTATATCTTAAACTGGTTAGATGCAATTAGAATATAAACATGTAGCTAACTTCTTGGTATAGTACAATGTTTGATAATCAACTCAATGTGTAAACACACACACACACACAAACATATATATATATATATATATAATATAATACCTAGGATAGTTTCTGAAACGACCCGAACTTCCCCGTGAAGGAAAGCCCGGATTGCCTTGAGGGCAAGACGAATCAGAACACAAACAGAAGAACATTTCATTGCTTATTACAACAATTCCATCAGAATACAAGAATATACAGAGTATGAATAAATATTATACATCAGAAAAATATCAGAGATTTAAATACATTACTACAGCGGAAAAATAGCACAAAATACAACTAAAAGTAATACACGGATACAGAGCTTTCCGAGTATCGTTCCAGCTGTAAACCAGGATCCTGTGAATATAAATCTGCAAAACAAAAACTACTAGCTGCCCGTGTGGAAAGTAGGGGCACCTAGAGTTTAGGTTAAAACAATAAACTCTAGGTCAGTCAGGTGACTGGTGTGAGAACTAAAACAGTTATTTAAAACTTTACTTTTAAATAAGGTATATCAAGGGACCACGCCGTATAACACGGAACAAGTTTCCTCCCAAGAATACCAGTGCATATATCAAAATAACGCAATGCTTTTTTTGGAAAAATGAAGCTATTATAAGACCCAGGTCCTATCACACAATGCAACGCAAGCCGGGGGATAGGGTTTTCCCTTATAATAGCCAAACATGCTTGGTACGTTAAAACAAATCATTTGATACTATTATAAGTGCATAGTGTATAAAACAACTTCAAATATAAATATATCAATCCTAGGCAGCATGGGTACCATATATCATGTCGCCATATATATTTACAATCAAAACCGCACAATGTCGTATTTGGAAATTGGATTTCCATCTATGAACCGAGGCAAAAGATAGTCCTCACCGAATTCGAGACTGTCTAGCCCGAGTCTCAGGCAAGCGCGCAGGCAAGCCTTGGATCGTTAGGGCCGGTCCACTCGATGTGGATTATTATGCCCGAACACTGCGTTTCCCCGCCCTCTAGGGGCGTAAATGAGCCAAATGACTCCATCGGTTCCACATAGTCACCGATATATCCGAGGCGCCTCGCAATCCAACAACCACACAGGTGAAAATAATATAAATGTCAGGGCTGGTAGGTCACTGACACCACCCTAGCTAGAAGGAAACGCATGTCCTCCTTGAGGTCCTTCTCCTGTTTCTGGTTCACACCGGGGTGTGAGGCTCGCGAATTAACGCTACACAAAGTTGTGCCACACAGGCGGTGCTTTGATCATCAACCACAAGACTCTGCTTTTCAACAGAAGCCTTGATCATTTGCATCTTAACATGCCACACAGGCAAACCACTCCATGCAACCGATATCCATCAATCACACAGAATGATATCCAATGTCAGACACACAGTCCATTTGCAAGTCCATTCTGGGTCTGAACGAAACCGGAGGCACCATGTACCTCGCATATCCATCGATCTCCAAGTACGTCTGGACAATCACCAACTGATTCCCTCCTCTTGGGTGTATAGCCCAATCAAGATCATCAGTAATTATCCAGACGACGTGAAGACCTCTGGTCTTCGACCACCGTCTTCATCCTCGACACCTCGTCGAATCAGTTATTCAGAATGGGATAAACCCGGTCTTTCTGAATAACTCGCGTTTATAATAAACAAGTGTTCCACAAACACAACATACGCCTCATTCCAATTCAGAATATTCTTTTATTCAAATATTCATATACTTTGGGAAAGGTTCCCATTAATTTTATCAAAGATAAATTCTTTTAAATTTATTCTTTAATCCTCTTTTTAATATCAATTCAAACCAAATTATGGTTTATCAAAACTAGTCGGGATTAACGAACCTTACTGAAGTAATCATTTGTTTTAATTTCCCAATCCCAACCTATTCATCCCATGAAGTAAAACTGGTAATACTTCATATCTAACACCACGGTGTTATCGGTAAATTCAATTACCATTTCACATTCAAATCTAATTAAAGATTTAACTATCGCCTGGAGAAAAACTGGTGATACTCCATTCTCGATCATTTCAATCTAATTAAAGATTCATTAAAACTCCACTTGGTTTTAATCTTCCCAAAAATCATTATCAATGATTATTTAACTTGGGAAATTATATCCTGTCTTTAACTGGGTTAAAGAACTAATGTCATTTAAAACACGGTTCACGATAAACCCAAAATCACATTCCATTTACAATGGAATCTTCATGGAAAACAAATCGATATATATAATCGATATAAACTTCCATATCCGACTAATAATATAAATGGAATAACGGCAAAGCCTTTTAAATTCCAGATTGTCTTCCTCTACAGAAGATTCATTTGAATTGGAAAACTTTACTTTGGAAAATCTCCTTTAAATCTTAACAAAAGATTTATAGATTCCAAATCACATTTCACTGTAAATCGGGTTAAAGAACGAATGTCGTTAAAACACAGTTCACGATGAACCCAATTCACATTCCATTAATTATCGGGTTAAAGAACAAGGGTTATTTAAAACACCGTTCACGATAAACCCAAAAATCAATTCAAACTCAATTCCAATTAAACACAATTTAATTGGTATACTTCATTAAATCTAAATAAAAAGATTTAATCTTTTTCTCAACTGGGTTTAAGAACAGTGTTAATGAAGACACCATTCACGACAAACATAAATCCCATTTGATATTAAATACAAGGCTCTGAATAGAAAATATATCGGCTTATATTCAATATCAAATTCTACGACCAACAAATATCGTATTGGAAATAACGATATAAATATATCTTTCAAATTTCCATAACAATATCTGTATAATCACGAAATCCAACATTGAAATATTCCAAAGATAATTTCGTTTCAAATCCATTCCAATTCAATTATTGGAAATTTTGGTTACTTTTAAAACCCTTTCAAATCCAATTTATTTATTTCAAAAATAAATAGATATAACTCTAGTTCAAAACTAGTTCATTTCGATAAAAATCTATTTTTATCTTTTCAAATATGGAATTTTTCATCCCAATTCTTTCCAAATCATTTCTTATGATTTTACACAAATTATTACTATTTTTAATAATTTTATCAAGGCCCGTACAGTCGATTTCCATAAACGGCCATCGAACTGCACTTACAGCGACCTTTTCCAAATTTGATTTGGACATAATTCCAAATCCAACCATTAGATTTCAAATCTCTAATATTCCTTAGAAAGCTCTTTTCGATACGAACCCATCGGTTCCGGTTTTAGGAAAATCTGACGGTCGGATCTCCCGTAATGTCCATTCGAAGTCAATGGTCGAAATTCGCGAACTGCCGCGGCGCGTTCTATTCAGGCCATTATATATATATATATATATATATATATTATATTTCGTCGATTTCCTTTCAAAACGTATTTTATAAATCGTTTTAAATTCGTGTTCAAAACGATTTCAACTTCCTATTCAATTTCTAATCAAAATTGAATATTCCATATCATCGATATATAAATGATAATATTTTCAAAACATTATATTTTGAAATCAATTCCTTTTCTCTATTCATTATAAAAATGAATAAAATCGATATAAATATCGTTCACGGCAAAATGGCGCAAATCTAATCAACACGGCTTTATATATTTCAATACTTCGTTATTCTATTCAACAAATGAATATTTTCTTCAACACATGAATATTCTCAACACATGAGTATTGTCAACACATGACTATTTTGTTTATTCAATACATGAATACTTAGTTTTATTCAACACATGAATATTTATTCTATTCAACACATGAATTTTTATTCTATTCGAAACATGAATTTTCATTTTATAATATTCTTTATTTTCCAAATTGGAATGAGGCCCAATCAATTACCATATAATGTTAATTATACGGATTC
Organism: Allium sativum; assembly: GCA_030737875.1. NCBI lineage: Eukaryota > Viridiplantae > Streptophyta > Magnoliopsida > Asparagales > Amaryllidaceae > Allium > Allium sativum. The sequence continues at coordinate 176,802,557 of CM060912.1, forward strand.
CATACAACACATGTATATAATAGCAACGATAAATAATCAACCATCATCCAGAGTGCACCACACAACTGCATAAGCATTAAATATAAATAATTAACGCTTACACAGTCTGTCAACCCATCGATCGACATAAAACTAAATAATTGGGATTAGTGTATGCCAGATATCATCCCAACACCCGTGTGGGGTTTCAATCCATAAACACTGAATTTTTATTTGTGCAGCTGGGCAATGTGTAAAATATATCATCCCAATCAATATCCTTCAAATGGGTGTACATAAACAAATCGTTCGATTTGTAGATGAATATTTATTTTATATACACGTTAAAATTATATTTTTAACTATAAAATGTTTATTCATTCCACATCACACAATAAAATTTCACAACACATCAATCAAACAAACAAGTCATCCATGGTCCGTGGACGACGGGTGTCGGGTGCTGCTAAGCACCATCTGCATCTTAGTATATATTTCAAACTAGAAATTAAAATAAAAGTGATGAGTTCTCACCTTTGGGTTCCACTCTTCATTTCATTTCTGAACGGTTTGGATTCGCCCGACATTCCAGCTCAACCATTTCACGCTGTTCATGATAAAAAATCACATTTTTATATCGTTACTTTATATATAAAAATCGAATTTTTATCTTCACTTCATATATATAAAAATTGAATTTTTATCTAATGAAAAAAACTAATTTTTCTTCTATTAAAAATCAAATCTTTTGAATGAACAAAATCAAATCTTTTGAATGATAAAAATCTAAACTTTCCACTAGCTAAAAATATTATCTTTTCTCTAATTCAAAATTCAATCTTCTCATGTATGAAAATCATTCCTTTTCATTTCTAAAGATCGTTCCTTTTCATGTATAAAGATCAAAACTTTATCCATCAAAATTGGGAAAACTTATAGCTATCGGAGAAGGGAGGTTTTGCTCGCACGGTGGCGTCGGAGTTGGAGGAGGGGTAGCAGGCGGTGCGCGGCCTCTGGTGGGCTAGGGTTTGGCGGCGTACGTTGATTTGGGGTATTGGGTTGCAGTTTCTCAAGTTGGAGAAGGGAGGCACATAGGAGAGAGAAGGGGAATCGGACGGGGACACGAGGCGTTGGGGAGGCGGAGGCACGGCCACGGTGGCGATTCGACGAACGGGAGGGAGGTGGGGCAGCGACCTCGAGGGGCGACGGGGTTTTTTTCTTCGATTTGGGGGAAAGTCAGAATGAGCACTGAACGGACGGGTGGGGGTTATTATGTAAATATATATTTTTATATTATTATATTTTTCCTCATTAAAACCCTAAGTGCTGACTTTTCATTCAAACTCCAATCGGGACCCAACGACTGTCGTCCCTATTTAATCACCCCCATTCCAAACACAATGGGATATGTTTCGTAACCCAATTCGGCTGTTACGACCAGTTTTTCTTTAAATTACAATATAAATCAATATATTTAATTTAAACGTACATTTCAATTTACTGGGGTCACATACGGCCTCTAAAAATTCCAGAAAAATTATTTCTAGCTTCGTATTGACGATAGGGTCCTAACAAAACTAATTTCGTCAAATTTGAAGACTGTTTGAAAAATGGCCATTTTCTGGTCGATCGAAATTGACTGAAACTGTTAAAACACGTTTTCTTTCGCCACGCTCACTCACATATTGATTCGAAAAATTATGAATTTTGGAATCTAGCAATAAATCGACATCCTGGATCCAACAGAAGTGGTTTCGTTGAAAACAGAGGTCGTTTGCAAAATTTCCATTTTTAAGGGCCAAAATTCCATAGCGACTATTCTGAATTTTCAACTGGCCATATCTTTTTATTCCCGCTATGAAATTTCAATTTTTCGGATTCATTGGAAAGATATTCTCAAATAGATTCTAATATTTTTGGGTTTGCTAAAATCCGGTTTATTTTGAATCCTGTACATTCATTTGAAATTTAAAATCGAATTTTCAAACTACCACGCCATTTTCAATTCCTTTTATAATTAAAATAAAATATTTATATTTTAACTTCGATTCGAATAAATATATACATTCAAAGTTTATTCAAAATAAATTTCTCGTCGTTATTATATAAAATAATTCATTTTAAATATTCAAAATTCATTAAAATTTCCAAAATAAAAATTTTAAATTGGCTCGGATTTTCGGGTTGTTACAGTTTCAAAATTGGATGTCAAAATTGTAAGTTATTTTATAAAATTGCAGTTCACTTGGGAGCATTATTTGTAAAAATTATAACTAGACTTATGGCATAAGTGTATAGTTTGTGCAACTGATATAAATATTCTAAGCACATTTGCATTCGTGGCATTTAGATAAAAACTCCAGGAAACCAGTCATGTGTTAAATCTTTTGCCATTTGCTTGCTAGTTAATCTAGTTTTTCTAATTGGAATCTTTCATTTTTTGCAACTTGGAAAAAAAAGTTGTTTCGCCCTTTTAAGAATTTGACTAGCAAGTGAACTGAATGAGATAAATATGAATGATTCTAGTTTCAATATATTTGTAAGTTCAATATTCAAATCTGCAAAAGCTATTATTTTAGAAGATGTAACTTAACTTGCATTACACTGTGTCCTGAATCACGTTATAGTACAATCTGCACTATCCTTTTCCAATATCTTTCAATATTTACATAATATATTACAACATGGTTTCATTATGGTTTTCAAAATGCCTATTTCTTATGTTAAGTCATTCCTGCAACTGCAAATAGTTAAGCAAATCATATCTTATCCAAATAATTACAAACTGTATTGATTACTGATTACGAATAAATGTTTTTACTACTTGTGTTGATTGGTAAGCATGAAATTTATTGTCTAAAGTGATATAAATATGTGACTTACCTACTTTTTTTAAACTTGGCTGGTTTTTGTGTTTGCTTGCAGGTAAGTGAAGCCATCATTGGACATGCTTGAGGATGGTAGTAAAGTTCATGCAGAATAACATTTTACAAGCTAGTATATATTATCCTGTATTGCATGTATTTAGACAAGTATAGTTTAGGATTTATCATATTTTCTACATGTTTGGCTTATGCTTGTGTATTATTTAGATTTCTTATGTTTACGTTTGCATGCATATTGCTAATTATACTTGCTTACATGTGTGACAAAATTGCTTTAGTTTTTATTCATATATTTCTTTGATCAGGGTAGTTGTATTTAGTTTTTATTTGCATGCATTTTTCTAGTTGTATTTAGTTTTTATACATATATTTCTTTGCTTACAATTGTGACAAAATTAGTTCTGTACATAATTTCAGTGTCATGTTAATATCATGATTTTTTATTTTAGGCAGACTGAAAAAACCAATATAACCGACCAGGAAAACCGGTATTTCTTTGGTTCGGTTATTGTTTCTAATAAAAAAAAAATTGGTTTTCAAAATTTTAGCTAGAACTGAACCGGACCGACCGTTTGCTCACCCCTAAGCAGATCTTATAGCTGTCATTTCAAGTTCAACCATGTTATAGACTGATCTGATGATATTAGGCATATATTTTGAGATCTAAATCAAACGAGATTAATAGGCTATTGTAACTTTGTACATAAATTTCTCACTCACTTGAAAGTATCCAAATCTGATATCTAAATAATCTTTTAGGCCTACAGTTCTCAAATTCTTAAAGATCTACAATTATTCTGAAAAGGAGATACTTTCAGATCTTTAAATTTGCAAGAAAATAGGAGGAGGGGAGAATCTGAAGTAGAACAACTTAGACGTTAGTTTATACCCTTTTTCGTTTAGATCTGATAATCCCTTTTAAATCTGTATGATTTATATTTGATTGATTGTATATGAATATAATTTTGATGAAGAAATTGACATGAAGAGAAAGGGAAATGGCAGAGCTTCGCTGCTGCCTACAAATTTGTGTGAAAAAGAGTGAGGCCTTACCTCTTAATTTATAGGAGTGAAATTGGTCATGAACCGTTAGATTTATTTAAATAAACATCCGTCCGTTTATATTATATAATATTACGAAAATACCCTTCAAAACCTAGCCGTCACTGGGCACTTCAGGCCCGAAGCAGTCGACACCCCCTAGGGCGGTCAATCGCCCTCTGGCCAATCTGCCCAGTAAGGGCTGGTTTTATATGGGAATATATATTATATTTATTACACTTATTTATTTCCATCTATTTTTCGTATTTCGTCCGTAACTTTTTCATACGGACTCCATTTGAGAAACTCCAAACATGAAAGTTGATCAGAATTCCACGACGAACGCAGCCGTTAAATTTCGTGATCAAATTCCATCGTTCGTAGAAATTCCTATTTTTGAGTTCTAGTTAAATAAGTAATCAATTGTGAAAAATCCGGGTTGTTGCATCATGGGATTGGTGTGAGAACTTAAAACATTTATTAAAACTTTACTTTAAAAGTTGGAAAATTATGGAACCACGCCGTATAACACGGGACGAGTTTCTTCAACATGAATCCCATGAAACAACGCATTGTTTTTCCAAAAATGAAGCTATTATAAGACTTAGGTACCATCACATAATGCAACGTAAGCCGGAGGACAAAGTTTTACCTTATAATAGCCAAACATGCTTGATACGCTTTAAAACAAAGATTGGTGATATTATTGCTATTGTATAGTGCATAAACAACTTCGAAAATAAATATTTCAAACTTGGACGGCATAATACCCCATCCTATTATGTCATCATAGTATGCATCTAAAACCGCATTATCACGTATTGAAATTTGGATTTCCATCATGAGTCAAGGCAAGGGTTCTCTTCTTATGAATTCGGACCATTTCTATCAAGATGTCCAGGACCAACACACGTGACCCATGGATCTTGCAGGGTCGGTCATTCACGCTTTACTGATTGGTCATGCCTGAATCTTATGTTTCACAGTCCTATTGGACCTCTTGGTCTGTCCGTCGACCTAGGTCAGTACGTCGACCATTTTGATCTTGTGTGGCCATATCCGAGGTGCCCGCTATCCATCATCCACATAAGTAAAATGTCTGGGCTCCATACCATGACATCACCTCTAGCTAGAAAGAAACGCACGTTCTCCCTTTTGTCCTTCATCCCGTTTTTGATTCATACTGGGGTATGAAGCTTGCAAATTAATGCTATGTACAAAGCTACGCTATATTAAAGTCGTGCTTCGATCATCACCCACAAAGATATGCTTTTCAACAAAATCTTTGATCACTGCATCTCAACATGCCACAATGGCAATCCATGCCATGCAACTGGTGTCTACCAATATGTAACCTCTAAGGTCGTATGTATCAGAGAAGGGTGTTAAGCTGAGAGAATGAATTCTCTGCTACCAAATAGATGTATATTTAGTAGATATCAATTAATACAGCATAAAATACAATGTCAGACACACAATCCATTTGCAAGTCTGTTCTGGGTCTGAACAAAACCCGAGGCACCTTATTCCTTGTCCCATATGTCCAATATAGAAGAGAAGCCCTTGCATATCCAGTCGATCTCCAAGTACGTCTAGACGATCACCACTTATTACCTCGTCTTGGGTGTACATCCCAATTGAGACATCAATAATAATCCAAAAGATGTGAAGATCTCCGGTCTTCAACCACCGTCTTCATATCATCGACTTATAATTGTCGTAATAGTTATTCAGAATAGGTTAAACCCAGTCTTTCCAAATAATTCGTGCATCTTGTAATCATGTTATATATAAACATACCAATGATCCCATTCAATTTCAGAATATTCTTTTATTCAAATATTCATCACGTGTAACTTAACCCCATAAACCTTATGAAAGATTTATTTTCATTTGAACCTCTTGTTTAAATCCTTCCTTTGAACACATTGCAAAAGATTTTATAATATCTTTTCACGATCTCAAACCAGATTAAGATTTATACGCCTAGTCGGGATTAACGAGCCTTACCAAAGTAATCATTCATTTTATTGTTCCAATTCCAACCTATTCATCCCATGGATCAAAAATGGTACTACTCCATATCTAACACCCATCGTGTTAGGTAAAGTTAATTACCATTTAACGCTCCAAATCTAATTAAAGATTCACCTATCGCATGGAGTAAAACTGGTGGTACTCCATGTCGAACACTTCTCAAATCCGGTAAATTTAATCATGACATTCACATTTCAATCTAATTAAAGATTCATTAAATCTCCAACTTAGTTTTGATCTCAAAAATCATTACTTAATGATTATTCAACTTTAGGAAATAAGTAATGTCGTTAGCTGGGTTAAAGAACAAATGTTATTTAAAACATCGTTCACGATAAACCCAAAATCTATCTTCCATTTAATTCCAATTTAATGTACCTAAATTGGAAAACTTCCTTAAACCTTAATAAAAAGAATTATAAAACAAATTACATTTTCAACTGAGTTTAAGAACAGTGTTATTAAAGACATCATTCACAACAAACTCAAAATCCAATTTGATATTAATACAAGGTTAGGAATAGAAATTGCATTGACTTTATTCAATATCAAATTCTGAAAACAACAAATATCATTTTGGAATAATGATATCTATATCTTCCAAATTCCTCAACGATATCCATATAATTGTGGGATCTAATGTCGAAATATCCGAAGATAATTTCCATTCATATGTTGGAAAATTTTAGGTTACATATAAAACCATTCACAATCCGATACATTAATTAAAACCATTGAATTACTAATCTTTTTAGAAAAACATCATTTGATCTTATTCGAATTCCCGATGATCCTTTCGGTTCTTCCCACCCCTCACTTATCGGAATAATTTCCAGCTAGATTTCACGGGTGCTACTAAACTGTACTCTCAGAAATCATCGCATATTCCTTTTAGTTCTTTACTCTGGTTATCAATTAGTTCATTCATATAAAAATATCTTTTATATTTTCAAATCTTGGAGTATTTCATTCATAAATATTTCTAAATCATTTGTTATGATTTAACATAATTTATTCGTATTTTTAACAAATTTATTAAGGCTCTTACATTAGGTTTCCAATATCGGTCACCTAACTGTATCCGCAGCGACTTTTTCCAAAATTGATTTGGACTTAAATTAAAATCCTACCATTGAATTTTAAAGCAATTATTATAGTTTGATAGCTCTTTTCGATATGAACAGAACAATTCTAGTTTCAGGAGAATTCGACTTTCGGATCTCCCATTACATCAGTTCGAAGTTACGGATTGGCGTTCACAAACTGTCTTCCCATGACACGTCCTATTCAAGCCCGAATTCAATCTATAATTAAAAATAAAATTGAATATGCTTACAAAATAATTTATAAATATAACAAATTATATTCAACTGCCATTTGAAATTCTATTTCAATCATTTACCTTTCAAAATCAAATATCTTAATATTAAATCACTTCAATATTATTTAAATAAATGAAATAATATTATTTTTCAAAACCTATTATTTTAAGCTCAAAATCTCTTGTCATTCGTAATAAAAATGAAAAAAGATTTTTCGAAAGAAAACTTCTTTTAAAACGTTTGCTAAATAGCCTGACTGAACTTCACTTTGAAAAGTTACTATTCATTTCAATTTGAAAATTCTTTCACGCCAAAACTGTATGAAAATTAATTCAAAATCATTTCGTTCAGTTACGAAAATTCATCAATAGTTTAATATCTTTGCGTCCATCCAAAATCGGACATCGAACTCAAACTTCGATTTTCATCGAATATTATATTATTAAAATATTCTGTTTTATTCCAAATTGGAATGAAATCTAAACTAATATCCATATAAATAAATTTATATGGATTGCATTCATCTTATGCATCCAGCAAGAGTAGTAAACAACCATCAAAAACCCAATTCACATCCAGAGTGCAACTACTTCCATATAAGCCTTAAACAAACAACTAAAGCTTATACCGACCTGTAAATCAAATGATTAACATATAACTAAACACATGGGATTAGCGTACAATCAAATATCATCCCAAGACCCGCGCGGGTTTTTCATCCAATTCGGATTAACCACAAATTCATGAAATTATTCATAACTTATTCGTTTCAAGCTGTTATTCAATCCAATCGATATCGCTTAAATGTGTGAACATAAACAAGCCGTTCGACTTGTAAATGGATGTTTAATCCAATATCTACTACCAAAAATATTTTAATAATATTTCAACATGTTAATCAACTCAAAGTCACATCCAAATCATAACATAATCAATCATCCATATAGTTTTCAAACAATTTGTGAAATGAGCTACCATATACCGTATAACAATTTGCGATATTTAGCTAAATTAAAAATCAACAAAGGCAATTAATATATATTCAGTTATGATTATAATAACTGTAAAACAATCATTTTGAGTGAGAGTTCTCACATTGGTCGTTTATCGTCAAATAACGCCGAACGGCGATGAAGTAAATCAGACGTTTTCCTGTGCCAAAAATTGTAACGACCTCCAAATCAAGTTCTTTCGAAGCTCTCGTCGATACGGTTCCAACGCATCCTGTTTCGCTGAATTCCAATATTGTATGTAAAAGTTATGATTTTTTTACAAGCTCGTGTACTTATTTCAACTAAACACTTAGCAACCAATTTATGATCTAACTAAGCAAATTAAATATTTTAAACAAGAAATTCTCACCCCAAGCATCCTTACATCATGACACTTAATCGATGAACACTACGACTTTGCAATGAACTAAAAGTCTCGTGTATCCTCTTCGAAACAACCCAATACTTCACGAATACACTCAATGTCACTCACACTAGTGTTTTAAGATAGAAAGCTTGGATTTTTAGTGGGTTTAAGGCTAAAGAATGCAAGGGGGACCCACGACCTTGGTTGGACAACAAAGGGACAGACTATAAAGGGTGGTGGAGGTGCTGACGTAGAGGTGTGGGCCCTCTAGAAGGAAGAAGAAGGAGCTAACACTTAGTTTAAGGCATAAAAGGTGGAATTCTGTAATTTAGAAGAGCGTTAGAGGATTTAGTACAAAGGGAAGGGGTTCCCATGATGACCAGACCTGGTGGGGCGGTGGCAGCCTGCAGCAGGCGGGTTGTGGGTCCCCAAAGTGGCGGCGTGGCTATAGAGAAGAGGGAGAAGCTATGGAAATACAAGGGAGGGGGGAGTAAACTTAGGAAGTGTAACAACCTATGGGAATTCGAGCCCGAATTCCGACAATAATACAGATCCTGTATCACTTGCCAGAATTCCAGTATCGAAAACACAGATAGTTATTAGAAAGAATTAAGAGGGTGAGATAAGAAAGAAATATTAGAATAGAAGAATAAGAAGAAGAACTAATACATCACAGATTCTCACATCGCAGCGGAACAAAAATATAATATAGAAATAATTTTTTATTTGGAAGCTTGAAATAATACTTACAACATCAGAGTACATCAATTCACCTGGACAGTTATAATAGTTTGTCCTCATATACATAACACATAGCGGAAAAATAACGGTTGAACATCATACGTCTGAACTCCTTCAGCTCGTCTTTGGACTTCAAAACCTCGGGTAACCTGAACCTGTACAACCTAGTCTAACCCGAGCATTACAAAACACCGGGTCAGTCTAGTGAACCAGAGTGAAAAAAACTCGCAAAGTTTTAAAGGGAATCATCTAACTTGATTTTAAAGTTTGAAAATCTTTTTGAAAGAAAAGGATAATCGTAAGACCAAATCCACACATAAATACGGACGGTTTTTACCTTACGATAACCCAAAACATTTTGAAATCAATATCTTATTCTGATATTATTATAGTGTCTAAATACAAATAAATAGAATCTAGCGGAATGCTTGCATCTCACGCTCCACATATATAGTATACAATCAAAACCACATGCGCTTATTGGAGATTGGATTCCGACTATGACAAGGTATGGGACCACCTGTAGTTAGTGTATCTTTAGAGGGGAATACACTGGGTTCAACAAGAACGTCTTGCAACCCGACCCACGCATGACTAACCACTCATTTCGCTTGAGTGTATCGAATGTATATCACCAACGGTTGGGCTCAAACCACCGTTTCCCGAAAGGGACAGCATCGATAGATTAAAGAAGCAAAAGGAATTTCTCTAGATAAGTGATTATACACCCGAATGGGAGCGACCCACATAGCCATGCTGCCTGCCCGATTTTTGTCGTTTCCCGGTTGATGAGGCTTGAGGTTATAATCGTCTTTTGGAACACCTAGTCATCATTCACATCATCCATATAAGTCATCCAGGAACAGGATGAACCGAAGGCACCCTCCTACCGCATCCTAGGAATCACCCTATAGACCAGTAGCGAGTAGTCCTTGCAATCCATAGGTTTCAACCACGACAGAATCACGATATATCTCTGGGGATCAGCCAGAGATTGTAAGTAACTCTCTCGTTTTATGAAGATCTATGGTCTTCAATTGCTCCATCTCGATCAGCATCTCCGACGTATTCGTATTTATTGGTCGGAATGGTTTTCGAATATAAGTTCGATCCCGGTCCTTCCGTACCAACAATGCATTGGCATGATTTTGATAGTCGGTTATTTGACTATCAAAATAAACAACCATAAAAATAAAATCGATTTCTTGGTTGAGTACACAACGTCACTTAGCCATTAAAATAATATATTAGTTTTAATATATTAATATTGTCAAATCATTTTATTTATACTTAGAGAAATATCTTGAAATCATATTCCACTTCCCGTTAACAACCATTTCAAACCATTTGTTACAACATTACTGGTTATCTAAAATTGGGAAGCCACTTAAATTTATCATTTCAAACAATTGTTATGATATCTCCTTTGTTTCATTATTTGCACCATAATCGTCTTTTTCCTTTTCAGAATAAACTCATTTCAAATACCAGCTCCTTACTTTTGAAAATATCGTTATATTTTCACCAATCTCCTTTTTATTTCTTTTATAATGGAAATATCCCTTCATATTCTCAAGTCCCTTTTTAATTTCTTTTATTTCGAAATCCCATTATATATTTCTAAGTCCTTCACATAACGTTACACAATTATAAATAACTTCTAACACTTTCACCATTACAACTAATATCATCCTTCGATAATCCTGAAGTTGTTCAAGTTGGGGGATTTAAATTACCTCTCAGACCTTGATCAAAAACATTCCTATCATACGATAAATATGAATTGTAATTCAAAAACTCATATTCATTCTAATACTTATAAATACCATATTACTATTTTACTTAACATATGGTTTTATGAACCTTCTTCTTTTTGAAATCTCCCTTTTTAAATATATATTATTACTAAATTTATTGATTTAGTAAGTGATAAATAAAACATGAACTTTTAATCTCTAACTACTTTAAACTATTTGTTTCATTATCTGGATTTTTCTCACAAATCCCATTACTCGATCTTTCACTCAATTCAGTTACAAAAACCTCTTTCTAAACCTTTCAATCATTCATTCTGGGAAATCTTTCTTTAAATCTCATCAATTTCACTAATACCATTATTGGTAACATTATTTTAAAATTAATGCTTTATCGTCACATCTCCTTTTATAAACTCGTTTATACAACCTTGGTTTAATATCAAACCCTTTCGTCTTGATTACTTTTTCTCAACTCAAACATTTATTTTAAACTTGTCGTATTCGCTTAAAATCCCTTTGTAACTGAATTTACAAACCTGGTTTAAAACGGCTCACAAGCTTTCTTTAAAATTCAATCATAATTCATTTATTGCTTCGATTTCTCAAACGAACTTCGTTTAAGAAATAATTCCTTAAATTATTATAAATTTACTTTATCATTAACTTGAATAATATTCAATTTCCTTTTGTTTCTTTAATTAAGTTAAACATCCATTCGCTAAATTTATTGTATTGGATAGATCTGCACAAATTAAAATAAATTTAAAATTTTCATTGTCGTTACAATGGTTGACTTGGTCAACTTGTTGGTCAACTCTAACCAGTCTTTTCAATTAAATTAATAATAATATTATTAATTCAAATACTCTTATTTACTTTGATTATTATTAAACAAACCATAATCTATTTCAATTTCTTAAACATAATTAATCGCAATTCTAAATCGTCCCACACTTGCTTAACAATCTCACTAATACAAGAATTAGCTTTACAAAAGATAAAGCACGTGCTTCGCACACAGATAGATTTTGGTACCAAAATGATGAATGGTGGTTAAACAATCAACATACACGTGTTTGGTTTATTTTCTTCGTAAGAACTTCACAAAAAAAAATCATCTTTAGTTATAAAATAAATTTTACAACTATAATTTTATCGATTCACCTGACAGTAAATCGATCCTTATAAAACAGTTTGTATTTGGCCATCTGCTATAAAGTTCTCAACCAATATCACTCATTGGTTAATACCACAATAACGTCGAATTTGAATTCAACAATCGATAAATAAATCAATAATCCAATCACATGGGTTAAACAGTTTATATAATGATCATATGCAGATGAATAATCAATACAACTGATAGCGGTCAACCAATACTAATCATTCAAGAATCCAATTTAATTTAAATACGTTTATATTCCTATAAACGTAACCAACAAAATAAGTTATCATGTTTGGAAATTACCGTTAAAAATAACGATGTTATTTCATTTAAATTAAACAACCGTTTAATTTAAATGATATATAAATAGTATTCAGCAATCAACCAACAATCACCGATCAGTCAATAATTAGCAAATATAGTACACAAATATCAAAACCCGACTTATAAAATATAAATGGGATATCTGAGTGTGTTTAACTCACCTTGCTTTGATCCACTGAACGGTTCGATTTCAATTAAACTGTTGTTTAACTTAACCGGATATTCCAGCTGCTTCCAAATCTTTCCGAATTGTTTTCAGAATGTTTTGTTCTTCGCCATGATTCCATCTTACTTATCTCATCCCATTCTGTTAACGTAACATGCGTTTTAATATATGACTATTAAATAATTAACCATTCTTAATAACACATTAATTAATTTAATTGCTTATATAAAAATCTTAATCATACCGGTTATTACTTTGTTTAGTCCATGTATCGGTCGCGTCTTCAAGTAACTGTGTCCAACCGATATTTCCTTCCTGCTTCATTCGAGTATGCCATAACCTTTAAATTTTCAAATAATATGTTAATTATAAATATCATATGTTCGCAATTCGTATGCGTCAGTTACATTTATATTACCAGGACTACGCAAGTCAAGGCATTTAGAAAAAGAAAAAAAAACTTGATTATAATCAGGCATGTATAAATATAAATGGGCGTGATTTGGCAGACTGAACCGGCCGTGTTGTATATATATTAGTAAATAATTATACCTTGTGGCATGCAAACAACTTGTTTAGGATAAAGTAAACTGGATTAACCCTAATTTAAAACTTACTTTCGGCTCCTCATACACAGGCACGTGTATTCCTGTTCATCTCTCCTCTTCTCTTCCTTTTGACACCCGCCAGCTCCCCTTTTCCCAGTAGAAATAATACACTCGCCTGCTTCATGAAACCACCGACTCTTTCTTTATTTTTTTTCTTTTTTTTTGTAACGAAAAAGAATTTCGCTCGATCAAAATCAGTCGCTAAACCGATCAAGAACATTCAAAATGCTTGATTATTTTGAGAACACGACAAAATAGAACACAGACAGAAGAACATTTCATTGTATATTACAACAATTCCATCAGATAAAAGAATATACAGAGTATGAATAAAGAAAATACATTCGATAAATATCAGAGATTACAATACATTACATAGCAGCGGAAAATAATACAATATACAACTGAAGAAGATACACGGATACAAAGCTTTCCGGATATCGTTCCAGTTGTGAACCAGGTTCCTGTGAATATAAATCTGCAAAACCAAAACTACTAGCTGCCCGTGCGGAAAATAGGGGCACCCAGAGTTTAGGTTAAAACAATAAACTCCAGGTCAGTCATGAGACTGGTGTGAGAACTAAAACAGTTATTATTCTTTATTTTAAAGTTCGGTAAATCAAGGGACCACTCCGTATAACACGGAATGGGTTTCCTCCCAAGAATAATAGTGCATAAAACAAACAGCGCAATGCTAAATAAAAAAATGAAGCTATTATAAGACCCAGGTCCTATCACACAATGCAACGCAAGCCGGGGGATAGAGTTTTTACCTTATAATAGCCAAGAATGCTTAATACGTTTAAAACAAATCTTTTGATACTATAATAAGTGTATAGTGTATAAAACAACTTCAAATCATAAGTATCAATCATAGACGGCATAAGCGCCCCATCCCACTATGTCGCCATATATAGGATTACAACTAAAATCGAAAAGTCACGTATTGGAAGTTGGATTTCCATCTGTGAACCAAGGCAAAAGATAGTCCTCTACCGATTCGAGACGCTCTAGTCCGTGTCTCAGGAATAGAACGCATCGTCCCTTGGATCGTCAGGGCCAGTCCACCGATGTGGATTAAAATGCCTGAACACTGCGTTTCCCCACCCTATGGGGTGTCAATGAGCCAACGAATGACTCCATCGGCTTCACATAGTCATCGATATATCCGAGGCGCCTCGCAAACCAACAACCATATAAGTCAAACTCGTCAGGGCATGTAAAACCACTGACGCCACTTCTAACTAGAAGTAAACGCATGCCCTCCCTGATGTCCTCTCCCATTTCTGGTTCACAACCGAGGTGTGAGGCTCGCGAATCTACGCTACACAAAGCTACACCACAAAGGCCGTGCTTTGATAATCTACCACAAGAATTTGCTTTTCAACAAAAGCCTTGATCATTTGCATTTTAGCATGCCACACAGGCAAACCACTCCATGCAACCGATATCCATCAATCACACAGAATGATATCCATTGTCAGACACACAGTCCATTTACAAGTCCGTTCTGGGTCTGAACGAAACCGGAGGCACCTAGTACCCCGCATATCCATCGATCTCCAAGTACGTCTGGACGACCACTAACTGATTCTCTCCTCTTGGGTGTACGACCCAATCAAGATCATCAGTAATCACCCAAACGACGTGAAGACCTCCGGTCTTCGACCACCGTCTTCATCCTTGACACCACGTCGAATCAGTTATTCAGAATGGGATAAACCCGGTCTTTCTGAATAACTCGCGTATATAATAAACAAGTGTTACACAAACATAACATACGCCTCATTCCAATTCAGAATATTCTTTTATTCAAATATTCGTATACTTCGGGAAAGGTTCCCATTAATTTTATCAAAGATAAATTCTTTAAATTTATTCTTTAATCCTCTTTGAATATCAATTCAAACTAGTCGGGATTAGCGAACCACACCGAAGTAATCATTTGTCTTATTTCCCAATCCTAACCTATTCATCCCATGAAGTAAAACTGGTCATACTTCATATCTAACACCACGATGTTATCAGTAAATTCAATTACTATTTCACGTTCAAATCTAATTAAAGATTTAACTATTGCCTGGAGCAAAACTGGGGATACTCCATTCTCGTTCTTTTCAATCTAATTAAAGATTCATTAAAACTCCACTTAGTTTTAATCTTTAACTGGGTTAAAGAATCAGTGTCGTTTAAAACACGGTTCACGATGAACCCAAAATCACATTCCATTAATTATCGGGTTAAAGAACAAGTGTTATTTAAAACACTGTTCACGATAAACCCAAAAATCAATACCAATTCAATTCCAATTAAATATTATTTAATTGATACACTTCATTAAATCTAAATAAAAAGATTTAATCTTTTTCTCAACTGGGTTTAAGAACAGTGTTAATGAAGACACCATTCACTACAAACCCAAATCACATTTGATATTAAATACAAGGCTCTGAATATGAAATATATCGGCTTATATTCAATATCAAATTCTACGATCAACAAATATCGTATTGGAAATAACGATATGAATATATCTTTCAAATTCCCATAACAATACCCGTATCATCACGAAATCCAACATCGAAATATTCCAAAGTCAATTTCGATTCAAATCCATTCCAATTCAATTATTGGAAATTCTGTTTATAATCAAAACTATTTCAAATCCACTTTATTTATTTTAAAAATAAATAGAATTATAGTTCTAGTTCAAAACTAGTTCATTTCGATAAAAATCAATTTTTATCTTTTCAAATTTGGGGTTTTTCATCCCAATTGTTCACAAATCATTTCTTATGATTTTACACAAATTATTACTATTTTTAATAATTTTATCAAGGCCCATACAGTCGATTTCCATCAACGGCCATCGAACTGCACTTAGAGCGACCTTTTCCAAATTTGATTTGGACATAATTCCAAATCCAACCATTAGATTTCTAATTTCTAATATTCATTAGAAAGCTCTTTTCGATACGAACCCAACGGTTCCGGTTTTAGGAGAATCCGACGGTCGGATCTCCCGCAATATCCATTCGAAGTCAATGATCGAAATTCATGAACTACCGCAGCGCGACACGTTCTATTTAGGCCATTATATATATAATATATATATTATATATATTTCGTCGATTTCCTTTTAAAATGTATTTTAAAATCCGTTTTAAATTCGTTTTCAAAACGATTTCAACTTCCATCTCAAATTCAAATCAAAATTGAATTTTCCGACATAAATTCATTTCAATTTGATTTCAATTCAAATCGATTTTAATTCGATTTGAATTCATTTTCTTTTCAATTCAATTCAATTCGAATTCATTTTATATCCAATTCAATTCGAATTCGTTTTTATATTCAATTCAATCTAATTCGAATTCAATTCAATTCAATCTAATTCGAATTCAATTCAATTCAATCTAATTCGAATTTCAATTCTTTTCAATAAAATTCGAATTTCAATTCTTTTCAATATAATCCGAATTTCAATTCTTTTCAATATAATTCGAATTTCAATTCTTTCAATATAATTAGAATTTCAATTCTTTCAATATAATTCGAATTTCAATTCTTTTCCATATAATTCGAATTTCGAAATCACTTTCAATCTTTATTGAAAAATGAATAAAATCAATATAAATATCGTTCACGTCAAAATGGCATCAATCTAATCAACACGGCTTCATATATTTCTATTTTCAAATATTCTATTTCAAATATTTATTTTTCAAATATTTCTATTTCAATATTTCTTTTTCAAATATTTCTGTTCAAATATTTCTTTTTCAAACTGGAATGAGACCCAATCAATTGCCATATAATGTTAATTATATGGGTTTTCTACAACACATGTATATATCAACAATGACAAATAATCAACCATCATCCAAAGTGATTCTACACTGTATAAGCATCAAATATAAATATTTAACGCTTATAACAACCTGTCAATCAATCGACCGACATACAACTAATTATTGGGACTAGTGTATGTCATATATCATCCCAATACCCGTGTGGGATTTTAAAACAATCAAACACAGATTTTATTTGTGCAGTCGGGCGATGTGTAAAATTTATCGCCCCAATCTATATCAGTCAAATGTGTATATAAACAAATCCTTCGATTTGTTTATATTTATTTCATTTTGAATACACGTTAAAAATTCTATTTTCAACTATAAAATATTTTTAAATATATAGATATTTTATTTTCATTTCACATCACACAATCAACTATACATCAAAATCAAACAAACAAGCATACAAGCCATCCATGGTCTGTGGACGACGGGTGTCGGGTGCTACTAAACACCGTCTGCATCCTAGTATATATTTTTAACTAGAAATTTAAATTAAAGGTGAGGAGTTCTCACCGACTAGCTAAACCAAACGCCACGACTCTTCATATGTAGAAAATCTCTGTCGTTTCTTCTTCCGTCACCTTCGTCATCCGTATTCACTACATATATAAAAATCGAATTTTTTACTTCGCTATTCAATATATAAAAATCAAATTTTTACTATTCCTATCATATAAAAATTATATTTTTATATCTACTTCTAATATAAAGATCGAATTTTTATATCATCGCTATAAAAATCCCATTTTTATTTCAACATATATACAATAAAAATCAGATTTTTATTTCGCTACCTCTATAAAAATTATATTTTTATACTCTACATCATATAAAATTATATCTTTATCTCTTCTACATAATAAAAATAGGATTTTTAATATTTTTATAACATAAAAATCATATTTTTATATTCATTACGTTCATATAAAAATATATAATCTTTATCAACTGAAAATCATATGTCTTCTAATCTAAAGATCCCATCTTTAAGCCGAAATAAAATCAAAGAGATTAAATCGGAGAAGAAAAACTCACATTCTTAGGGTCTCGAGTGGTATGAGATGTGGTGGCTCGACTGGATGACTGTGGTGGGGCCAGGAAGCGGCGCAGCAAGCCATGGGTGGTCAGTTCGAGGTCAGGTGGTGGGGATTTAGGGTGGTTAGGGCTAGGGTTCGCTGCAGAGGAGAGTGGGGTGTCGATGGCGGGCCTGCAATCGGCGGTGGTGGCTCGATGGTTGGGGCGGTGCTGCTCAGAAGGCTTTCAATCAAAAAGGGGGCGATTCGAACTCGAGTTGGCTGGAGCGGAGGGTGGTGCTGCTGTGCGGAGGTGGCGGCGGCGATAGGAGGGCCTGGCGACGACGCGGTGGTCGGCTGAACGGCGGAGAGAGCGAAATCGATTTGAACGAGGGTTTTTTTTTCTTTTATTTATGTCCATCAATCTGCTAAAGAACGGTGGGAGGGAGGTTTGACCAAGGTAAAGAGGAAAGAGGGAGGGATTAATATAAAATTTATTTATTTAATTTAATTCTCCATAAAGTTGCTTTTCGATTCGAACTCCAGTTCTAACCCAATGACTGTCTCCCCTAGCTAATTACCCCATTCCGAACACAATGGGATATATATCGTAAGCAGATTCGATCATTTCGATCAGTTTTCGTTAAAATCAACATGTAACTCTATATATTGAATTTGAACGCACATTTCAATTTACCAAGGCCACGTACGAACTCTAAAAATCCCCGAAAAATATTTTCTAGCTTCGTATTTACGATACGGTCCTAACAAAACTAGTTTCGTTGAATTCTGAGAACGTTAGAAAAATGACCATTTTCCAGTCGATTAAAATCAACTGAAACTGGTCAAACGCGTTTTCCTTTGCCACGCTCACATATTGATTCGAAAAATTATGAAATTTGAAACCTAGAAATAATTTGACATCGCGGATCCAACAAAAGTGGTTTCGTCGAAATCCGAGGTCGTTTGCAAAATGGCCATTTTTAAGGGCCGAAATTCTGTAGCGACTATTCTGAAATTTCAACTGGACATATCTTTTGATTCCTGCTATGAAATTTCTATTTCCCGGATTCGTTGGAAAGATATTCTCAATTAGATTCAAATACTTTTGGTTTAACTAAAATCCGGTTTATTTTGAATCCTGTACATTCATTTGAAATTTGAAATCGAATTATCGAACTACCGCGCCATTTTCAATTCCTTATATATATATAAATAAATATTTATATTCTAACGGCGATCTATATAAAATATACGTTCGAATTCCATTCAAAATAAATTTCTCGTCATTATTATTTAAAATAATTCATTTTAAATATTCAAGATTCAATCAAATGGCCAAAATAAAAATTTTAAATTGGCTAGGATTTCCGGGTTATTACAATTTTTTCCTCCGAAATATCATTTGGAATGCTATTATCCACTAAAACACCACTCCCTCCTGCTCATTTGTAACAATGCGAAAATCTGGGCCAGTTTAAAATTTTTATTTTGGCAATTTTAATGAATTTTGAATATTTAAAATGGATTATTTTAAATAAAATCGACGAGAAATTTATTTTGAATATAATTCGAACGTATATATTTATACGCGTCGTCATTAGAATATATATAATTTTATAATTATAAATAGAATTGAAAATGGCGCGGTAGTTCGATAATTCGATTTCAAACTTCAATTGAACATACCGGGTGCAAAACAATCCGGATTTTAGTGAAACCAAAAACATTAGGATCTATTTGATAATATGTTTCCAACGAATCTGAAAAATCAAAATTTCATAGCGGGAATCAAAAGATATGTCCAGTTGAAAATTTTGAATAGTCGCTATGGAATTCAGGGCCTTAAAAATAGACATTTTGCAAACGACCTCGGATTTTGACGAAACCAGTTTTCTTGGGTCCGTGATGTAAAATTATTGCTAGATTCCAAATTTCATAATTTTTCGAATCAATATGTGAGCGTGGCGAGGGGAAACGCGTTTGACCAGTTTCAGTTGATTTTAATACTCTGGAAAATGGCCATTTCTCCAACGGTCTCAGAATTCGACGAAACTAGTTTTGTTAGGACCGTATCGTCAATACGAAGCTAGAAAATATTTTTCTAGTTAGTATGTGACCCCGGTAAATTGAAATGCGCGTTCAAATTCAATATATAGAGTTATATGTTGATTTTGACGGAAACTGATTGTAACTATCGAATCAGCTTGCGATACATATCCCATTGTGTTCGAAATGGGGGTAAAACGCTATGGACGACAGGCGGTGGGCCTCGTTTAGAGGTTGTATGTAAAAGTCAACGTTTTCATAATTAATTAAATAAAAAAAAATACAACCCTCTCCTATATGGTCCCCCCATACTTTCTCCCCCAAGTCAATAAACCCGATCTCAGAAAAAAAAAACAAATCGAAATCGCGTCGATTGCCCCCCCCCCCCACGCCGCCGCCGGTGGCAGAGCCACCACCACCGCACGCCTCCCCTCCTCTCCCTTCTTCCCCTCCGCTGCTTCCTCCCCCTCCTCCAGTAAACTGACGCGCCCAAAACTCCCCACCTCCTCCTACGACCTGCGCCCTACCCCCTGGCGCCACCATCCGCCACCACATCTCGACCGCGCCGGCCAGAGCACCTCCAGGCGAGCCCCAAGTCGCCGTTAGCCTTCTCATCCCCACTCTGATGCAAGAAACGCCCTCTTCTTCGATTCGAAAGCCCTAGCCGTCCAATGCAGACGCCACAGCCCGTCACCCCTTGCCACCGGTCCACTAGTGAGTCTTGCTTATTTATTTATTTTCTAAGTAATTAGTTTTAGAAAATTTATAAATAACATAGGGTTAAAACTGAAATTTTATATGAAATGGTTTAAAAGAAGAAAATGCGATTTTGAATTTATAAAAATATGATTTTTATATTTTTAAAGTATTAAAAATATGATCTTTACAATGTAGAAGATGAAAAAAATATGGTTTTTGTTTATGTAGAGAATTAAAAATATAATTTTTACATGATAGGAATATTAAAAATAGCATCTTTATATGTGTAGCAAAATAAAAATGTGATTTTTATAATGATATATTTGAAAAGGCGAAATCTTTATATTTGAAAAGGCGAAATCTAAATATAGAGAATAGCGAGGTAAAAATATAATTTTTATCTATATAGTAGCAATGTAAAAATAGAATTTTTATATATTGAATAGCGAAGTAAAAATAGAATTTTTATATATTGAATAGCGAAGTAAAAATTCGATTTTTATATATTGAATAACAATATAAAAATGTGATTTTTATATATGTAGTGGCTACGGGCAACGAAAGTGAAGAAAGGCGAGAAGGATGAAGATTTCTATCAATGAAGTGCCGTGGAGTTAGGATAGCTTTCGGTGAGAATTTCTCACCTTTCAATTTCATTTTCTAGCTATATATATATATACTAGGATGCAGATGATGCTTAGTAGCACCCGACACAATCGTCCACAGACCATGGACTTGTTTGTTTGGTTGCATAGATTAGTTAGATGATTTGATTTGAAATTGAACTGTTTGGTGAAATGAATGGATTTGATTGATGTGTGAATGGCGTGGGCCTTCACTAGACCCGGGATAAGGCTAGGCCTCGTCCCGTTTCTAGTATCGTGCCGTTATGCCGTCGAAATTTTCTAAAATATGTTAGAAAAATAAAAATATCATTTTTATTGTGTAAATGAAATGAATAGAAATTCATGTGTTAAAATAAAATATATTATCGTTAAAAATATAATTTTTAACGTGAAAGTGAATAAATATTTATAAACAAATCAGTCGATTTGTTTATATACACTGATTTGACTGATATTGATTGGGTTGATAAATTTTACACGTCGCCCAACTGCACAAATAAAAATCTGTGTTTGATTGTTTGAAACCCCACACGGGTGTTGGGAAGAAATTTGAAGTTCACTCATCCTGTTTGATTAAATATGTCGATCGATTGATTGACAGGATGTTATAAGCGTTAGATATCTATATTTGATGCTTATACAGTGTAGTGCACTTTGGTTGATGGTTGATTATTTTTCAATGCTATTATATACATGTGTTGTATGGAAAACATATAATTAACATTATATGGTGATTGATTGGGCCTCATTCCAATCGGGAAAATAATGAATATTATAAAAGAAGATTCATGTGTTGAATATAAAATAGTCATGTGTTGACGATGTTCATGTGTTGAAAATATCCGTGTGTTGAGTAAAATATTTAAAAAAAATAAAATTTACATCTTTATCATATTTAAAATTAGAACTACTTTACGGTGGAATCTAATTAAAATCAAACGATAGATACCATAGTTTTATAAAATATTCGACATAACAAAAATAGTCGTGTGCTGAAAGAAATATAGATTCATGGGTTGAATAGAATAAATATTCATTTGTTGAATAGAATAAAGAAGTTTTTGAAAAATATAAAGCCGTGTGGATTAGAGATGCGCTATTTTGACGTGAACGATATTTATATCGATTTTATTCGTTTTACAATGAATATTGAAAAGTGATTTCAAAACCTAATATTTTGAAATGAAATTCAAATTGAATTAGATAAAAATTGAAATTGAAATTTTATTGAATCAATTTGAAATGAATTCGAATTGAATAGAAAACGAATTTGAATTTGAATTGAATAGAAAGTGAATTTGAATTCGAATAAAATAGAAATGAATTCAAATTGAATTAAAAACGAATCGAAATCGTTTTGAATGAAATTTAAAACGAACTGAAATTGAATTGAAATAAATTTGAAACGAATTCGAATTGAATCAAATAGAAGGTAAATTCGAATTGAATTGAATTGAAACGAATCTGAATTCAAATTAAATAATATTGAAATGAATTCGAGTTGAATTGAAATCAAATCGATTTGAAATTGAATATAGTGTTGAAATGGTTTTGAAAACGAATTTAAAACGATTTAAAAATACGTTTTAAAAGGGAATCGACGAAATATATATATAATATATTATATATATATATATAATGGTCTGAATAAAACGCGCCGCGCCGCGGCAGTTCGTGAATTTCGACCATTAACTTCGAATTGACGTTGCGGGAGATCCGACCGTCGGATTCTCCTAAAACCGGAACCGTTGGGTTCGTATCGAAAAGATCTTTCCAATGAATATTAGAAATTTGAAATCTAACGGTTGGATTTGGAGTTATGTCCAAATCAAATTCGAAAAAGGTCGCTGTAAGTGCAGTTCGATGGCCGTTGTTGGAAATCAACTGTACGGGCCTTGATAAAATTATTAAAAATATCTATAATTTGTATAAAATCATAATATATGGATTGGAAAGAATTGAGCTGGAGAATTCCACATTTGAAAAGATAAAAATAGATTTTTGTCGAAATAAACCAGTTTTGAACTAGAATTAAAATCAATTTATTTTTGAAATAAATAAATTGAATTTGAAAGTGATTTTAAAAATAATCAATATTCCCAATTCGTGGATTGGACTGGAGTTGAATCGAAATTATCTTCGGGATATTTCGATGTTGGATTTCGGGACTATACAAATATTGTTATGGGGATTTGAAAGATATATTTTATATCGTTATTTCCAATACGATATTTGTTAGTTTCAGAATTTGATATTGAATATAAGCCGGTATATTTTCTATTCAGAGCCTTGTACTTAATATAAAACGTGATTTGGGTTTGTCGTGAGTCGTGTTTCAGAAGACATTGGTTCTTTAACCCAGTTAAAGACAGAATATTGATTTTTGAGAAGATTAAAACTAAGTGGAGTTTTAATGAATCTTTAATTAGATTAAAATGTGAATTGATAATTTAAATTATCAAATCTGGAAAGTGATCGAGAGTGGAGTATCACCAGTTTTGCTCCAAAGCGATAGTTAAATCTTTAATTAGATTTGAACGTGAAATGGTAATTAATTTTACCGATAACACCGTGGTGTTAGGAATGGAGTATCACCAGTTTTGCTTCATGGGATATATAGGTTGGGACTGGGAAATAAAACAAATAATTACTTCGGTGTGGTTCGCTAATCCCAACTAGTTTGAAATGATATCCAAAGGAAGATTAAAGAATAAATTTAGAAGAATTTATCTTGGATAAAATTAATGGGAACATTTTCCTAAGAATGTGATTTTGTGAATAAAAGAATATTATGAATAGGAATGAGGCGTTTGTTGTGTTTGTGTAACATTTGTTTATTATATACGTGGGTTATTCAGAAAGGCCGGGTTATACCCATTTTGGATAACCGATTCGACGAGATGTCGAAGATGAAGATGGTGGTTGAAGACCGGAAGTCTTCACATCATTTGGGTGATTACTGATGATCTTGATTGGGCTATACACCCAGGATGAGGGAATCAGTTGGTGATCGTCCAGACGTACTTGGAGATGGATGGATATGTGAGGAAAGTGCCTCCGGTTTCGTTCAGACCCAGAACGAACTTGTAAATGGATTGTGTGTCTGACATTGGATTTTATTCTGTGTTGATTGATCTCTATTAAATATACATCTGTTTGGCGGCGGAGAATTTATTCTCTTGCTTAACGCCCTTCTCTGAGACATACGAGCTCAGAGGTTGTATATTGATGGACATCAGTCGCATGGAGTGAATTTCCCGTGTGGCATGCGTAAGTGGCAATTGATCAAGGCTTCTGTTGAAAAGCAAAGTCTTGTGGTAGATGATCAAAGCATGGCCTGTGTGGCGTAGCTTTGTGTATAGCGTGAATTCGCGAGCCTCACACCTCGGTATGAGTCAAAAACGGGATAGTGACTGCAGGGAGAGCACGACGTTTCTTTCTAGATAGGGTGGTGTCAGTGACCTACCAGCCCTGACATTTATATACTTTTCACCTGTGTGGTTGTAGGAATGCGAGGCGCCTCGGATATAGGTCTGTAAGGACCGGGAAACGTGTGTTCAGGAATAACTAATCCTCAAAAGTAAGAGAGGACCGGCCCTGAAGATCCAAGGTTCAGAGTGGGGTCCTGAGACATTTGCTAGAGTGTCTCGAACGCGGAGAGGAGCTTGCCCCTTGCCTCGACTCATGACGGAAATCCAATTTCCAATACGTGATATTGCGGTTTTATTTGTAGAACTAGTATGGCGACATGATATATGGTACCCATGCCGCCTATGATTGATATTTATGATTGAAAATGTTTTGACACTATTCACTAATAATAGTATCAAATGATTTGTTTTGACGTACCAAGCATGTTTGGCTATTATAAGGGAAAACCCTATCCTCTAGCTTGCGTTGCATTGTGTGATGGGACCTGGGTCTTATAATAGCTTCATTTTTCCAAAGAGCATTGCGTTGTTTTGTTATATGCACTAGTATTCTTGGGAGGAAACCCGTTCCGTGTTATACGGCGTGGTCCCTTGAATTACTATCTTTAAAGTGAAGTTTTAAATAACTGTTTTAGTTCTCACACCAGTCACATGACTGACCTGGAGTTTATTGTTTTAACCTAAACTCTGGGTGCCCCTATTTCCGCAAGGGCAGCTAGTAGTTTTGGTTTTGCAGATTTATATTCATAGGTTCCTGGTTTACAGCTGGAATGATATCCGGAAAGCTCTGTATCTGTATATCACCTTCAGTTGTGCTTTGTATTATTTTTCCGCTGCGATGTAATTTATTGTAATCTCTGATATTTATCGAATATAATTTATTCATTTATACTCTGTATATTCTTGTGTCTGATGGAATTGTTGTAATATAAATGAAATGTTCTTCCGTCTGCATTCATTTGTGTGTTGTTCTCAAAGTATCCGCTCCTTCCTTCACGGGGAAGTTACGGGTTCTTACAATGGTATCAGAGCTTTGGTTTACAGAGCTCGAGAACAAGACACATTAGAACCATACGAAAGAATTCATCAGATATTGGATTAGTAATATCCAATTAGAATGACTTGTTAGAGATAGGATCAGTAGTATCCTAGAACGAGTGTGAAGAGTATATTTTTCAAATGAAAACAATTTTGTTTTGAAAATTTAAACCATTTTAAAACGTATTTGATTATTTATTTATATTGATATGGACAATCTAGTATATAAAGATTTTGCATATACGCGTCATGAACGTATATTCGAAGTTTTAATATACTGGATAGATATAGAATCACATTGTAGACACCCGGAGATGATTCTGATGATTGATATATCATCATCAGAATTTGTGTTCGTGTTTCGAAGGTTTGATATCTATATATTTCCATTAGACTGGTGTGAGAACCAAAACTTATATAGCTAGATTTATTGTTGTGAATTGGCATCAAAACATGATTTTTGTATATGTATCAAAATTATGAATTTCAAACGTTAATCCACTAATTGATTGATGTTTGTGTTGTTTGTTTATTTGTTTGATAATTTTGAACCATTTAGCCTAATAGAACCAAATATTGAACTGTATTGAAAATTAGTCGCATTTGCTTGCATATACATATACTTACATTGAGTAGGTCATAGCAAGGAGGCTAGAGCAGAGAATAAAATTTGTTTGCCCGACAAATAGGTACATGTTTACTATATAATTTACTTTTTTATTTGGGTGATGATGATTTTATGAGCCTATTGGCTAGCCGCTTGGCCTTTTCTTTTTCTTTTTGAGATCAGAAGGCCTATAAGGCAATTTTGGGATTTTCCCGTGGCTCCCGGTGCAAGGGAGGTTATGGCGAAAATTTTCGAAAATTCCGGGTGTTAGCCAAATTTTTGAAAATTTGAAAATTCTCAGAAACTGAAAAGTTGGAGAATGGAAGCCGGATTGAACGTATAGGTGATTAATCAAACCACTTTCGACTTTGTTCCTTTTCGGGGACGAAAAGTTTTAATTGGGGGAGATTGTAACAACCCGAAAATCTGGGCCAGTTTAAAATTTTTATTTTGGCAATTTTAATGAATTTTGAATATTTAAAATGTATTATTTTAAATAAAATCGACGAGAAATTTATTTTGAATATAATTCGAACGTATATATTTATATGCGTCGTCGTTAGAATATAAATAATTTTATAATTATAAATAGAATTGAAAATGGCGCGGTAGTTCGATAATTCGATTTCAAACTTCAATTGAACATACCGGGTGCAAAACAATCCGGATTTTAGTGAAACCAAAAACATTAGGATCTATTTGATAATATATTTCCAACGAATCCGAAAAATTAAAATTTCATAGCGGGAATCAAAAGATATGTCCAGTTGAAAATTCTGAATAGTCGCTATGGAATTCAGGCCCTTAAAAATAGACATTTTGCAAACGACCTCGGATTTCGACGAAACCAGTTTTGTTGGGTCCGTGATGTAAAGTTATTGCTAGATTCCAAATTTCATAATTTATCGAATCAATATGTGAGCGTGGCGAGGGGAAACGCGTTTGACCAGTTTCAGTTGATTTTAATACTCTGGAAAATGGCCATTTCTCCAACGGTCTCAGAATTCGACGAAACTAGTTTTGTTAGGACCGTATCGTCAATACGAAGCTAGAAAATATTTTTCTGGAATTTTTCTAGTTAGTATGTGACCCCGGTAAATTGAAATGCGCGTTCAAATTCAATATATAGAGTTATATGTTGATTTTGATGGAAACTGATTGTAACTATCGAATCAGCTTGCGATACATATCCCATTGTGTTCGGAATGGGGGTAAAACGCTATGGACGACAGGCAGTGGGCCTCGTTTAGAGGTCGTATGTAAAAGTCAACGTTTTCATAATTAATTAAATAAAAAAAATATACAACCCTCTCCTATATGGCCCCCCATACTTTCTCCCCCAAATCAATAAACCCGATCTCAGAAAAAAAAACAAAAACAAATCGCGTCGATGCCCCCCCCCCCCCCCCCGCCGCCGGTGGCAGAGCCACCACCACCGCATGCCTCCCCTCCTCTCCCTTCTTCCCCTCCGCTGCTTCCTCCCCCTCCTCCAGTAAACCGACGCGCCCAAAACTCCCCACCTCCTCCTACGACCTGCGCCCTACCCCCTGGCGCCACCATCCGCCACCACATCTCGACCGCGCCAGCCAGAGCACCTCCAGGCGAGCCCTAAGTCGCCGTTAGCCTTCTCATCCCCACTCTGATGCAACAAACGCCCCCTTCTTCGATTCGAAAGCCCTAGCCGTCCAATGCAGACGCCACAGCCCGTCACCCCTTGCCGCCGGTCCACTAGTGAGTCTTGCTTATTTATTTATTTATTTATTTATTTATTTTCTAAGTAATTAGTTTTAGAAAATTTATAAATAACATAGGGTTAAAACTGAAATTTTATATGAAATGGTTTAGAAGAAGAAAATGCGATTTTGAATTTATAAAAATATGATTTTTATATTTTTAAAGTATTAAAAATATGATCTTTACTATGTAGAAGATGAAAAAAATATGGTTTTTGTTTATGTAGAGAATTAAAAATATAATTTTTACATGATAGGAATATTAAAAATAGCAACTTTTTATGTGTAGCAAAATAAAAATGTGATTTTTATAATGATATATTTGAAAAGGCGAAATCTTTATATTTGAAAAGGCGAAATCTAAATATAGAGAATAGCGAGGTAAAAATATAATTTTTATCTATATAGTAGCAATGTAAAAATAGAATTTTTATATATTGAATAGCGAAGTAAAAATAGATTTTTTATATATTGAATAGCGAAGTAAAAATTCGATTTTTATATATTGAATAGCAATATAAAAATGTGATTTTTATATATGTAGTGGCTACGGGCAACGAAAGTGAAGAAAGGCGAGAAGGACGAAGATTTCTATCAATGAAGTGCCGTGGAGTTAGGATAGCTTTCGGTGAGAATTTCTCACCTTTCAATTTCATTTTCTAGCTATATATATATACTAGGATGCAGACGGTGCTTAGTAGCACCCGACACAATCGTCCACAGACCATGGACTTGTTTGTTTGGTTGCATAGATTAGTTAGATGATTTGATTTGAAATTGAATTGTTTGGTGAAATGAATGGATTTGATTGATGTGTGAATGGTGTGGGCCTTCACTAGACCGGGGATAAGGCTAGGCCTCGTCCCGTTTCTAGTATCGTGCCGTTATGCCGCCGAAATTTTCTAAAATATGTTAGAAAAATAAAAATATCATTTTTATTGTGTAAATGAAATGAATAGAAATTCATGTGTTAAAATAAAATATATTATCGTTAAAAATATAATTTTTAACGTGAAAGTGAATAAATATTTATAAACAAATCGGTCGATTTGTTTATATACACTGATTTGACTGATATTGATTGGGTCGATAAATTTTACACATCGCCCAACTGCACAAATAAAAATCTGTGTTTGATTGTTTGAAACACCACACAGGTGTTGGGATGAAATTTGAAGTTCACTCATCCTGATTGATTAAATATGTCGATCGATTGATTGACAGGCTGTTATAAGCGTTAGATATCTATATTTGATGCTTATACAGTGTAGTGCACTTTGGTTGATGGTTGATTATTTTTCAATGCTATTATATACATGTGTTGTATGGAAAACATATAATTAACATTATATGGTGATTGATTGGGCCTCATTCCAATCGGGAAAATAATGAATATTATAAAAGAAGATTCATGTGTTTAATATAAAATAGTCATGTGTTGACGATGTTCATGTGTTGAAAATATCCGTGTGTTGAGTAAAATATTTTAAAAAAAATAAAATTTACATCTTTATCATATTTAAAATTAGAACTACTTTACGGTGGAGTCTAATTAAAATCAAACGATAGATACCATAGTTTTATAAAATATTTTACATAACAAAAATAGTCGTGTGCTGAAAGAAATATAGATTCATGGGTTGAATAGAATAAATATTCATTTGTTGAATATAATAAAGAAGTTTTTGAAAAATATAAAGCCGTGTGGATTAGAGATGCGCTATTTTGACGTGAACGATATTTATATCGATTTTATTCGTTTTACAATGAATATTGAAAAGTGATTTCAAAACCTAATATTTTGAAATGAAATTCAAATTGAATTAGATAAAAATTGAAATTGAAATTTTATTGAATCAATATGAAATGAATTCGAATTGAATAGAAAACGAATTAGAATTTGAATTGAATAGAAAGTGAATTTGAATTCGAATAAAATAGAAATGAATTCAAATTGAATTAAAAACGAATCGAAATCGTTTTGAATGAAATTTAAAATGAACTGAAATTGAATTGAAATCAATTTGAAACGAATTCGAATTGAATCAAATAGAAGGTAAATTCGAATTGAATTGAAACGAATTTGAATTCAAATTAAATAATATTGAAATGAATTCGAGTTGAATTGAAATCAAATCGATTTGAAATTGAATATAGTGTTGAAATGGTTTTGAAAACGAATTTAAAACGATTTATAAAATACGTTTTAAAAGGGAATCGACGAAATATATATATATAATATATATATATTATATATATATATATATATATATATATATATATAATGGCCTAAATAAAACGCGCCGCGCCGTGGCAGTTTGTGAATTTCGACCATTAATTTCGAATTGACGTTGCGGGCGATTCGACCGTCGGATTCTCCAAAAACCGGAACCGTTGGGTTCGTATCGAAAAGAGCTTTCCAATGAATATTAGAAATTTGAAATCTAACGGTTGGATTTGGAGTTATGTCCAAATCAAATTCGAAAAAGGTCGTTGTAAGTGCAGTTCGATGGCCGTTGTTGGAAATCGACTGTACGGGCCTTGATAAAATTATTAAAAATATCTATAATTTGTATAAAATCATAATATATGGATTGGAAAGAATTGAGCTGGAGAATTCCACATTTGAAAAGATAAAAATAGATTTTTATCGAAATAAACCAGTTTTGAACTAGAATTGAAATCAATTTATTTTTGAAATAAATAAATTGAATTTGAAAGTGATTTTAAAAATAATCAATATTCCCAATTCGTGGATTGGACTGGAGTTGAATCGAAATTATCTTCGGGATATTTCGATGTTGGATTTCGGGACTATACAAATATTGTTATGGGGATTTGAAAGATATATTTTATATCGTTATTTCCAATACGGTATTTGTTAGTTTCAGAATTTGATATTGAATATAAGCAGGTATATTTTCTATTCAGAGCCTTGTGCTTTATATAAAATGTGATTTGGGTTTGTCGTGAATCGTGTTTCAGAAGACATTGGTTCTTTAACCCAGTTAAAGACAGAATATTGATTTTTGAGAAGATTAAAACTAAGTGGAGTTTTAATGAATCTTTAATTAGATTAAAATGTGAATTGATAATTTAAATTATCAAATCTGGAAAGTGATCGAGAGTGGAGTATCACCAGTTTTGCTCCAAAGCGATAGTTAAATCTTTAATTAGATTTGAACGTGAAATGGTAATTAATTTTACCGATAACACCGTGGTGTTAGGAATGGAGTATCACCACTTTTGCTCCATGGGATATATAGGTTGGTATTGGGAAATAAAACAAATAATTACTTCGGTGTGGTTCACTAATCTCGACTAGTTTGAAATGATATCCAAAGGAAGATTAAAGAATAAATTTAGAAGAATTTATCTTGGATAAAATTAATGGGAACATTTTCCTAAGAATGTGATTTTGTGAATAAAAGAATATTCTGAATTGGAATGAGGCATTTGTTGTGTTTGTGTAACATTTGTTTATTATATACGTGGGTTATTCAGAAAGGCCGGGTTATACCCATTCTGGATAACCGATTCGACGAGATGTCGAAGATGAAGACGGTGGTTGAAGACCGGAAGTCTTCGCATCGTTTGGGTGATTACTGATGATCTTGATTGGGCTGTACACCCAGGATGAGGGAATCGGTTGGTGATCGTCCAGACGTACTTGGAGATGGATGGATATGCGAGGAAAGTGCCTCCGGTTTCGTTCAGACCCAGAACGAACTTGTGAATGGATTGTGTGTCTGACATTGGATTTTATTCTGTGTTGATTGA
Organism: Allium sativum; assembly: GCA_030737875.1. Lineage (NCBI taxonomy): Eukaryota > Viridiplantae > Streptophyta > Magnoliopsida > Asparagales > Amaryllidaceae > Allium > Allium sativum. The sequence continues at coordinate 176,834,777 of CM060912.1, forward strand.
TCTCTATTAAATATACATCTGTTTGGCGGTGGAGAATTTATTCTCTTGCTTAACGCCCTTCTCAGAGACGTACGAGCTCAGAGGTTGTATATTGATGGACATCAGTCGCATGGAGTGAATTGCCCGTGTGGCACGCATAAGTGGCAATTGATCAAGGCTTCTGTTGAAAAGCAAAATCTTGTGGTAGATGATCAAAGCACGGCCTGTGTGGCGTAGCTTTGTGTATAGCGTGAATTCGCGAGCCCCACACCTCGGTATGAGTCAAAAACGGGATAGTGATTGTAGGGAGAGCACGACGTTTCTTTCTAGCTAGGGTGGTGTCAGTGACCTACCAGCCCTGACATTTATATGCTTTTCACCTGTGTGGTTGTTGGAATGCGAGGCGCCTTAGATATAGGTCTGTAAGGATCGGGAAACGTGTGTTCAGGAATAACTAATCCTCAAAAGTAAGAGAGGACCGGCCCTGAAGATCCAAGGATCAGATCGGGGTCCTGAGACATTTGCTAGAGTGTCTCGAACGCGGAGAGGAGCTTACCCCTTGCCTCGACTCATGACGGAAATCCAATTTCCAATACGTGATATTGCGGTTTTAATTGTAGAACTAGTATGGCGACATGATATATGGTACCCATGCCGCCTATGATTGATATTTATGATTGAAAATGTTTTGACACTATACACTGATAATAGTATCAAATGATTTGTTTTGACGTACCAAGCATGTTTGGCTATTATAAGGGAAAACCCTATCCTCCAGCTTGCGTTGCATTGTGTGATGGGACCTGGGTCTTATAATAGCTTCATTTTTCCAAAGAGCATTGCGTTGTTTTGTTATATGCACTAGTATTCTTGGGAGGAAACCCGTTCCGTGTTATACGGCGTGGTCCCTTGAATTACTATCTTTAAAGTGAAGTTTTAAATAAATATTTTAGTTCTCACACCAGTCACATGACTGACCTGGAGTTTATTGTTTTAACCTAAACTCTGGGTGCCCCTATTTCCGCACGGGCAGCTAGTAGTTTTGGTTTTGCAGATTTATATTCACAGGTTCCTGGTTTACAGCTGGAATGATATCCGGAAAGCTCTGTATCCGTATATCACCTTCAGTTGTGCTTTGTATTATTTTTCCGCTGCGATGTAATTTATTGTAATCTTTGATATTTATCGAATGTAATTTATTCATTTATACTCTGTATATTCTTGTGTCTGATGGAATTGTTGTAATATAAATGAAATGTTCTTCCGTCTGCGTTCATTTGTGTGTTGTTCTCAAAGTATCTGCTCCTTCCTTCACGGGGAAGTTACGGGTTCTTACAGTGGTATCAGAGCTTTGGTTTACAGAGCTCGAGAACAAGACACATTAGAACCATACGAAAGAATTCATCAGATATTGGATTAGTAATATCCAATTAGAATGACTCGTTAGAGATAGGATCAGTAGTATCCTAGAACGAGTGTGAAGAGTATATTTTTCAAATGAAAACAATTTTGTTTTGAAAATTTAAACCATTTTAAAACGTATTTGATTATTTATTTATATTGATATGGACAATCTAGTATATAAAGATTTTGCATATACGCGTCATGAACGTATATTCGAAGTTTTAATATACTAGATAGATATAGAATCACATTGTAGCAACCCGGAGATGATTCTGATGATTGATATATCATCATCAGAATTTGTGTTCGTGTTTAGAAGGTTTGATATCTATATATTTCCATTAGACTGGTGTGAGAACCAAAACTTATATAGCTAGATTTATTGTTGTGAATTGGCATCAAAACATGATTTTTGTATATGTATCAAAATTATGAATTTCAAACGTTAATCCACTAATTGATTGATGTTTGTGTTGTTTGTTTATTTGTTTGATAATTTTGAACCATTTAGCCTAATAGAACCAAATATTGAACTGTATTGAAAATTAGTCGCATTTGCTTGCATATACATATACTTACATTGAGCATATCAGAGCAAGGAGTCTAGAGTGGAGAATAAAATTTGTTTGCTCGACAGATAGGTACATGTTTACTATATAATTTACTGTTTAAATCCATACCAAGTTTGAATATTTTCTTTGAGTGTGGAGAGAGAACCGAGCTCGAGAAGGTCAGCACTTTGGGGCGCCGCCGTGGCCACTAGGCCCCACCGAGCCGGCCGCCTCCACCCGCCGTTCATGCGCCTTCCAACCCTCTTCGACACCGTATGACCCGATTCCCTTATCGCGCAACAGTTTGGTCGAAAGATCAAACCCTAGTTTCGAACCAGGTTTGAAAACTAACGGCTGCTCTATATTTTCAACTATTTTTATACTTTTAAGTGTTGCAAACTTTGAAAAATCATATCTTTTTGCTTCGTGGTCGAAATTCAGTGAAACAAGAGACAGTGGACTCGTGTGGACGTCTTCTACATTCTAGAAGAGACCGCACATTTTTCTGAACCTTATGCTATTTTTGATGGAGTGGAACCCAATGTGAGATTTCTAATTTATAAACGATATGGAAAACGACGATGTATAAATTATACAGTCGATGTATGGGTTATATAAGCGTTGTACACCTCTTGTATAAGCGCTGTATAAGTTGTAAGTTCGATGTATAAGTTGTATATGCGTTGTAAAAATTATATATGTGTTGAAATAGAAGTGAATTGCTATATATAAGGATATATATATATATATGTATATATATATATATATAAATATATATATATATATATATGCCCCTCGTCCACAAACCATGGACGATATTTATTGGTTGTGATTGGTGTGAAAATTGATTGATAGCGAATGGTTGTTTGGGACTGTTTGTGGTTGATATTGATTGATTGTGGTTGAAAAATACCCGTTTGTGGTTGAGAAATATTTGGTTGAAACCACATAGGATTAGTTTGTGGAAATGAAATAAATATATACATGCCGCCTGCGTGCGAACTAGATGCATGATCCCCATTGTCAAAAACCGCGAGGTTTTACGGTAGAGCGAGGAGCCGTACTAGGGACGGTCCCGGTTTTAACTACCCTGCCGTTATGCTGCCGAAATTTTGAATAATATTCATGTGTTTGAATTATTTTCATTTGCTGAAACTATATTTATTCGTTGAATAGAAAATCTTCATGTGTTGAATCGATATTCATTTGTTGATTAGAAATTCATGTGTTGAATGGTCTTCGTGTTTTAAATATAAAAATCACATTTTTATCTATGTATATAAACTATAGAAAACCTTCATGTGTTGAATCGATATTCATTCGTTGAATAGAAATTCATGTGTTGAATGGTATTCATATTTTGAAATAAATTGTTTTATAATAAAAATCACCTTTTTATCATCTATATGAGCTATGTAAAATAATCCTGTTTTGAAATAAATTGTTTTACAACAAAAATCCTATTTTTATCACCTATATAAACTATATAAAATAATAGTGTTTTGAAATAAATTGTTTTAGGATAAAAATCACCTTTTTAATAAAAATCACATTTTTATTATATACATGAATTGTAGGAAATGTGAAGTGTTAAAAATAGCAACTCGTTCAAATAAATATGCATGAGTCGAAATATTCATTAATTAGCTAATGATATGATTTTTGCCTATGCATACAACATTAGAATGAATGGTGATTTTAAACCAAATGGAATCAAATATGAAGTTGAATGGAAAATGATAAGTGATAAGAACTGTATATATGTACATGCATATTTATTGAACATGTTATAGCAAAGGGGCTAGAGAAGAGGAATAAAATTTTGTGCCCGACAAATAGGTACACATTTACTGTTTTGTTTGGGTGATGATTTTATGAGCCTGTTGGCTAGCCGCTTGGTTTTTTCTTTTTCTTTTTGACATGAGACGCCCGTGTGGCTATTTGGGAATTTTCCCAGCCCCTCCCGTACAAAGGAGGTTATGGCGAAATTTTCCAAAATTTAAAGGCGTTAGTGAAATATTTGAAGTGAAAACGATATTGAAATTTTTGAATGAACTATATTTATATAAATATATAAATATAAATAAAATTAAAACGAAACGTGGCCGTGCAGTTCATGTTTTGAAACCGTGATTTCAAACGATTAGTACGGGAGATCCGACCATCGGATTTCCTTGAAATCGCAACCGTTGGGTTCGCTTTGGAAAAATCTTTCCAACGGCACCAACTTTGTAAAAATCCAACGGTTGGATTGTCTGGAATGTTTAATTCAAATCTGAAGAAAAACAGCGCTAGAAACGATTATATATATATATATATATAAATATAATTATATTTAATCGAATAACGACGCTGCAGTTCGTATTTTGAAATCGAAACTTCAAACGATTGTACCAGGAGATCCGACCGTCGGATTTTCCCGAAACTGGAACCGTTGGATTCGTTTTGAAAAGACCTTTCTAATGATGTAAATTTTGTGAAGATCCAACGGTTAGATTTTCAGATATGTGTAAATCAAATCTGAAGAAAAACAGCGCCACGGCCGCGTTATGGCCCGAAGCGTCGTTTTGAATAAATTAGCTATTTTAAAATAAATAAAAATAGCGATAAATCGTTATAAAATATCAAAAACGATATGGAATGGAAATAAACTGAATTTGCTCGATTTATGTGGTATTTGATAGTTGAATGTGTTTGGTGTGAAAATTACATTAAAGAACAAAATTGGTGTTGTCGAATGATTTAACCATTGAAATAAATTGATTTGAAATTCTAAATATACGTGAAATATTTGAAAAGGCCGAGTTAATTCTTATTTCAAACAATTGACCGACGATTGAAAGTCGAAGATGAAGACGGTGGTCGAAGACCGGAGATCTTCACCTCGTTTGGATGGTAACCGAGGTCCTGATTGGGAGGCATCCCGAAATATGGATAATGAGTGGTGATCGTCCAGACGTACGTGGTGGTCGATGGGTTTGCGAGGTATTTAGTGCCTCCGGTTTCGTTCAGACCCAGAACGGACTTGTAAATGGACTGTGTGTCTGACATTGGATTTTATTCTGTGTTGATTGATCTCTATTAAATATACATCTGTTTGGCGGCGGAGAATTTATTCTTTTGCTTAACGCCCTTCTCTGAAACGCACGAGCTCATAGGTTGTATATCGATGGACATCAGTCGCATGGCATGAATTGCCTGTGTGGCATGCTAAGATGCAGTGATCAGGGCTTCTGTTGAAAAGCAAAGTCTTGTGGTGATGATCAAAGCACCGCCGGTGTGGCGTAGCTTTGTGTATAACGTAAAATCGCGAGCCTCACACCCCGGTATGAACCAGAAACGGGAGAGGACATCAGGGAGGGCCTGCGTTTCTTCCTAGCTAGGGTGGTGTCAGTGACCTACCAGCCCTGACATTTATATACTTTTCACCTGTGTGGTTGTTGCTGTTGCGAGGCGCCTCGGTTTGATCGGACGATCCGGGTCCGATGGAGTCATTCGTTGGCTCGTTTACGCCCCAAAGAGCGGAGAAACGTAGTATTCAGGCATAATAATCCACATCGGTGGACCGGCCCTGACGATCCAAGGCTTGCCCGCGCGCTTGCCTGAGACTCGGGCTAGGCAGTCTCGAATTCGGTAAGGACTATCTTTTGCCTTGGTTCATGATGGAAATCCAATTTCCAAATACGACATCGTGCGGTTTTGATTGTATATATATATATATATATATATATATATATATATATATATATATGGCGACATGATATATGGTACCCATGCCGTCTATGATTGATAGTTATGATTGAAATTGTTTTTGAAACATATAAACACTAGTCATAATATCAAATGCCTTTGTTTTATTTGTATCAAGCATATTTTGGCCGTTATAAGGTAAAAACTCTATCCTCCGGTTTGCGTTGCATTGTGTGATGGGAACTGAGTCTTATAACGGCTTCATTTTTATAAAAAGCATAGCGATGTTTAAAAGAAAGATTTGTTTTAAAGCACTGGCAATCCAATGGAGTAAACCCGTTCCACGAAAGTGGCGTGGTCCTTTGATTAGCCATATTATATATGTGTTGAGTAGATTTCTCATACCAGTCCCATGACCGACTCGTAGTTTGTTTCACTTTCAAACTCGGGTGCCCGTTTTTCTACACGGGCAGCCTTGTATTCAGGTTTAGCTGGTTCTTTCTGGATAGCTAGAGCTGAATATGGATTCTATCATTTATCTCTTTTTATGCTGTTCAGCTCCTATTGTACATTATGTTTGTTTTCCGCTGTAGACACATATGTATAGTTGAACTGTAATTGGACTAAGTATGATCCTGTATACTGTGTAACTCTGATGATTACTTTTAACCTGTATATTCTATTGTTCAATATCTGGTGTGTTTAATTATTCTGTTCTGCTATTATCTGTTTCTGTGTTATATTCCAAAGATTACCCTTGTCTTCGCAGAACGGGATTTGGGGACGTCACAACGTGGTATCAGAGCTTTGGTTAAGCTTAGTTCTGGAATATAACATATTAGCGATCTCGTCAGAAATAGAACCAGTAGTGTTCTAGGACGGGCAACTCAGTACAGATAGGATCAGCAATATCCTAGTATGAGTACAGCAGAATCAGAACAACTCGTTAGAGATGGGGTCAGAAGTGCCCCAGAGCGAGTCGAGAGTAATATGTTTTTAAATAACGTATTTGTGATTATATATAAAGTCTGGTTTTAGAAATATGATTTTTGAATATATAATAGATATATATTTGAAAAGTAAAAGAGTATATGAATTGATTAGTATATTTTTGAAAAGTTAAAAACAATTTTATTGTTGTTTGTGTTGTGTGATAGTAGATTTGATTAATTAAAGTTATTAAAACGATAGTTAATTTAATCAATAATAGGACAATGGTAGAATTTATTCGATTATATCACACATTGAACTGATTTAAAAATAGATGGAAATATATATACTTCTGCATTATGTATGTTTGAACAGGTAAATGGATTAGCGGTTGAGTAAAGATTTTATTTGCGTGCCCGACTAATAGGTAAACCTTAATGAGTTGGATGCGAAATATTATTATATCAACTCCTGTGAATGCCATTAGAAGCGGAGTGCTGGTTTTTCTGTGTGTAATAATAAACATCGCCATAGGATAGTAACAATTAATTTTGAACTACATTACATGGCATACTTCAGAAGATAGGCATACTTCATCATATACCACATAAGCAATTGGAGCTTGTGTGACGAGGTGGAAGATTTACCATACGAGCGAGAGGCTTGTATGGCGATGACTATATTTTACAGGTTGAACTGATGACTGATATGGATTATTTTAAATTGTAACGATTAAATTGCCAAATTAATAAAAACCCCACACGGGTCTGGAGTTGACAATAATCACGTCTCTCTAGTTATTAGATACGGCACATGGACTATTTATTTCCCACACGGGGCAGGGTGACGAGAATTTATTCTCTGGAGTTATTATCAATACATGCTCCCCTGTAAACACCAGAATATATCACTATAAATATGTGTATGCTTATTAGGATTTATTGGGTACCTAATACGGCCCAATAAATTTCCAAATCCCTCCCCATACAAAGGGGGTTATGGCGAAATTTTTCGAAAATTCCGGGTGTTAGCCAAATTTTTGAAGAATTTGAAAATTCTCAAAAACTAAAAAGTTAGAAAATTGAAGCCAGATCGAACGTAGAGTTGATTAATCAAACCACTTTCGACTTTGTTCCTTTTCGGGGACGAAAAGTTTTAAGTAGGGGAGATTGTAACGACCTAGAAAATCTAAACCAATTTAAAATTTTTAAATTGGCTAAAATAATGGATTTTAAATATTTAAAATAAATATTTTAAATAATGGCAATGAAAAGTGAGTTTGAATCGACAATTGAAAATGAATATAATTAATTCTAATTATAGACAAGGCTTGAAAAGGCGCTGCAATTTCAAAAATTGAATTCAAACTTTGTCGGACTGTACCGGGTGCAAAACAAAACGGATTTTAGTGAAACCAAAAATATCTAAATCTGTTAGTGAATACCTTTCTAACGAATCTGAAAAATCGAATTTTCATAACGGAAAGCAAAAGTTATGGCCAAACGAATTTTCAGAGAGGTCGCCATGGAATTTATATAGCCCGTGAAATTGGCCATTTTGCATACGACCTCGGAATTCGACGAAACCACTTTTGTTGGATCCGGGATGTGAAGTTATTGCTAGGTTTCAAATTTCATAATTTTTGAAGCTAGTATGTGAGCGTGGCAAAGGAAAATGTGTTTTGGTCAATTACAGTTAAATTGGATCGACCAAAAATGGGCCTTTTTGCAAACGGTCTCAGAATTCGACGAAACTAGTTTTGTTGGGACCGTATCGTCAAAACATAGCTAGATTAATTTTTCTGGAATTTTTTGAATTAGTTTGTGGCCCTGGCAAATTGAAATGTACGTTCAAATTAAATATTGAATGTTTTATATTTTAATTTGAAGGAAAACTGACTGAAACATTCGAATGGGCCTTCGAAACATATCCCATTGTGTTCGTAATGGGAGTAAAATGCTAGGGACGAAAGTCGTTGGGTTTGAATTGGTGTTCGTATGTGAAGAGGAGTATTTTCGGATTTTTGAAATAAATAAATAAAAAAAATGAGCCGGCCAATCACAATTCATCTTCCATCCGTAAACCCCCTGCGCGAGACGGAAATGGCTTCAAATCTTCCAGGAAAGATTTCTCTCTCGTTTCTCATTGAAATCGAGTGATTCCAGATCCATTTTAAAGCTCTTCTTCCCCTCTTTAAATCCATACCAAGTTTGAATATTTTCATTGAGTGTGGAGAGAGAACCGAGCTCGAGAAGGTCAGCAATTTGGGGCGCCGCCGTTGCCACTGGGCCACACCAAGCCGGCCGCCTCCACCCGCCGTTCAGGCGCCTTCCAGCCCTCTTCGACACCGTATGACCCGATTCCCCTATCGCGCAACAGTTTGGTCGAAAGATCAAACCCTAGTTTCGAACCAAGTTTGAAAACTAATGGCTGCTCTATATTTTCAACTATTTTTACACTTTTAAGTGTTGCAAACTTTGAAAAATCATATCTTTTTGCTTCGTGGTCGAAATTCAGTGAAACAAGAGACAATGGACTCGTGTGGACGTCTTCTACATTCTAGAAGAGAACGCATATATTTCTGAGCCTTCTGCTATTTTTGGTGGAGTGGAACCCAATGTGAGATTTCTAATTTATAAATGATATGGAAAACGACGATGTATAAATTATACAGTCGATGTATGAGTAATATAAGCGTTGTACACCTCTTGTATAAGCGTTGTATAAGTTGTACGTTCGATGTATAAGTTGTATATGCGTTGTAAAAATTATATATGTGTTGAAATAGAAGTGAATTGCTATATATATATATATATATATACGCCCCTCGTCCACAAACCATGGACGATATTTATTGGTTGTGATTGGTGTGAAAATTGATTGATAGCGAATGGTTGTTTGGGACTGTTTGTGGTTGATATTGATTGATTGTGGTTGAAAAATACCCTTTGTGGTTGAGAAATATTTGGTTGAAACCACATAGGATTAGTTTGTGGAAATGAAATAAATATATACATGCCGCCTGCGTGCGAACTAGATGCATGATCCCCATTGTCAAAAACCGCGAGGTTTTAAGGTAGAGCGAGGAGCCGTACTAGGGACGGTCCCGGTTTTAACTACCCTGCCATTATGCTGCCGAAATTTTGAATAATATTCATGTGTTTGAATTATTTTCATTTGCTGAAACTATATTTATTCGTTGAATAGAAAACCTTCATGTGTTGAATCGATATTCATTCGTTGATTAGAAATTCATGTGTTGAATGGTCTTCGTGTTTTAAATATAAAAATCACATTTTTATCTATGTATATAAACTATAGAAAACCTTCATGTGTTGAATCGATATTCATTCGTTGAATAGAAATTCATGTGTTGAATGGTATTCATATTTTGAAATAAATTGTTTTATAATAAAAATCACCTTTTTATCATCTATATGAGCTATGTAAAATAATCCTGTTTTGAAATAAATTGTTTTACAATAAAAATCCTATTTTTATCACCTATATAAACTATATAAAATAATAGTGTTTTGAAATAAATTGTTTTAGGATAAAAATCACCTTTTTAATAAAAATCACATTTTTATTATATACATGAATTGTAGGAAATGTGAAGTGTTAAAAATAGCAACTCGTTCAAATAAATATGCATGAGTCGAAATATTCATTAATTAGCTAATGATATGATTTTTGCCTATGCATACAACATTAGAATGAATGGTGCTTTTAAACCAAATGGAATCAAATATGAAGTTGAATGGAAAATGATAAGTGATAAGAACTGTATATATGTACATGCATATTTATTGAACAGGTTATAGCAAAGGGGCTAGAGAAGAGGAATAAAATTTTGTGCCCGACAAATAGGTACACATTTACTGTTTTGTTTGGGTGATGATTTTATGAGCCTGTTGGCTAGCCGCTTGGCCTTTTCTTTTTCTTTTTGACATGAGACGCCCGTGTGGCTATTTGGGAATTTTCCCAGCCCCACCCGTACAAAGGAGGTTATGGCGAAATTTTCCAAAATTTAAAGGCGTTAGTGAAATATTTGAAGTGAAAACGATATTGAAATTTTTGAATGAACTATATTTACATAAATATATGAATATAAATAAAATTAAAACGAAACGTGGCCGTGCAGTTCGTGTTTTGAAACCGTGATTTCAAACGATTAGTACGGGAGATCCGACCATCAGATTTCCCTGAAATCGCAACCGTTCGGTTCGCTTTGGAAAAATCTTTCCAACGGCACCAACTTTGTAAAAATCCAACGGTTGGATTGTCTGGAATGTTCAATTCAAATCTGAAGAAAAACAGTGCCAGAAACGAATATATATATATATATATATATATATATATATATAATTATATTTAATTGAATAACGACGCTGCAGTTCGTATTTTGAAAACGAAACTTCAAACGATTGTACCGGGAGATCCGACCGTCGGATTTTCCCGAAACTGGAACCGTTGGATTCGTTTTGAAAAGACCTTTCTAATGATGTAAATTTTGTGAAGATCCAACGGTTAGATTTTCAGATATGTGTAAATCAAATCTGAAGAAAAACAGAGCCACGGCCGCGTTATGGCCCGAAGCATCGTTTTGAATAAATTAGCTATTTTAAAATAAATAAAAATAGCGATAAATCGTTATAAAATATCATAAATGATATGGAATGGAAATAAACTGAATTTGCTCGATTTATGTGGTATTTGATGGTTGAATGTGTTTGGTGTGAAAATTACATTAAAGAACAAAATTGGTGTTGTCGAATGATTTAACCATTAAAATAAATTGATTTGAAATTCTAAATATACGTGAATTATTTGAAAAGGCCGAGTTAATTCTCATTTCAAATAATTGACCGATGATTGAAAGTCGAAGATGAAGACGATGGTCGAAGACCGGAGATCTTCACCTCGTTTGGATGGTAACCGAGGTCCTGATTGGGAGGCATCCCGAAATATGGATAATGAGTGGTGATCGTCCAGACGTACGTGGTGGTCGATAGGTTTGCGAGGTATTTAGTGCCTCCGGTTTCGTTCAGACCCAGAATGGACTTGTATATGGACTGTGTGTCTGACATTGGATTTTATTCTGTGTTGATTGATCTCTATTAAATATACATCTGTTTGGCGACGGAGAATTTATTCTTTTGCTTAACGCCCTTCTCTGAAACGCACGAGCTCAGAGGTTGTATATCGATGGACATCAGTCGCATGGCATGAATTGCCTGTGTGGCATGCTAAGATGCAGTGATCAGGGCTTCTGTTGAAAAGCAAAGTCTTGTGGTGATGATCAAAGCACCGCCGGTGTGGCGTAGCTTTGTGTATAACGTAAAATCGTGAGCCTCACACCCCGGTATGAACCAGAAACGGGAGAGGACATCAGGGAGGGCCTGCGTTTCTTCCTAGCTAGGGTGATGTCAGTGACCTACCAGCCCTGACATTTATATACTTTTCACCTGTGTGGTTGTTGCTGTTGCGAGGCGCCTCGGTTTGATCGGACGATCCGGGTCCAATGGAGTCATTCGTTGGCTCGTTTACGCCCCAAAGGGTGGAGAGACGTAGTGTTCAGGCATAATAATCCACATCGGTGGACCGGCCCTGACGATCCAAGGCTTGCCTGCGCGCTTTCCTGAGACTCGGGCTAGGCAGTCTCGAATTCGGTAAGGACTATCTTTTGCCTTAGTTCATTATGGAAATCCAATTTCCAAATACGACATCGTGCGGTTTTGATTGTATATATATATGGCGACATGATATGTGGTACCCATGCCGTCTATGATTGATAGTTATGATTGAAATTGTTTTTGAAACATATAAACACTAGTCATAATATCAAATGCCTTTGTTTTATTCGTATCAAGCATATTTTGGCCGTTATAAGGCTAAAACTCTATCCTCCGATTTGCGTTGCATTGTGTGATGGGAACTAAGTCTTATAACGGCTTCATTTTTATAAAAAGCATAGCGATGTTTAAAAGAAAGATTTGTTTTAAAGCACTGGCAATCCAATGGAGTAAACCCGTTCCACGAAAGTGGCATGATCCTTTGATTAGCCATATTATATATGTGTTGAGTAGATTTCTCTTACCAGTCCCATGACTGACTCGTAGTTTGTTTCACTTTCAAACTCGGGTGCCCCTTTTTCTACATGGGCAGCCTTGTATTCAGGTTTAGCTGGTTCTTTCTGGATAGCTGGAGCTGAAGATGGATTCTATCATTTATCTCTTTTTATGCTGTTCAGCTCCTATTGTACATTATGTTTGTTTTCCGCTGTAGACACATATGTATAGTTGAACTGTAATTGTACTAAGTATGATCCTGTGTACTGTGTAACTCTGATGATTACTTTTAACCAGTATATTCTATTGTTCATTATCTGGTGTGTTTAATTATTCTGTTCTACTATTATCTGTTTCTGTGTTATATTCCAAAGATTACCCTTGTCTCCGTCAGAACGGGATTTGGGGACATCACACAAGCCCAACCACAGCCACCTCATCATCGCCGGATTGACTTGCCACCAGCGTTCTCCTCACATTCAGTGTACCGACGTTCCACTCCAGAACTCCCCCTCCTCGCAACCAACTCCATAAACAAGATGAAACTCCGGCATAAACTTCATCCGCACGCAGGCACTTCAAAACATTCCCATATTCTGGTTTCATTTCAGTTTTCTATTTACTTACTTCTTTACTTTTTTTTCTGAAAGCTTAAAGACACGTGCCAATATACACACTTGTAGATGCGAGCTCTCCCATACATGCATCCCTCCCCTTCTCTATATTTCTTCCCATGGCTGCTCTATGAATAACAGTGGAACCAGCACGCACCTTCGTGCCTTCAACGCACTGAAACACCAGAAAAAGAAACGAACCCCATCTCCTCCACTTGCCTGAAACCGGGCCTCTACTGAACTCGATGTCAGTGGAAAATTCTTCCAGTTCAAACAATGTACACAGACCCTATATACACATGCCTCACGTTGCTCTGTACCATCATCCGATGCGGGAAACTTCAAGCTATCACCACCCAGACCCCCATCCTAGATACAACATTCATACTTCTGGAAACTGTGCGATGGATGCTCTTGGTAAGGTGAAACCAGGGAAACTCAATTCGAGATTTAAAGGGATTTTATTTCGAATTGATATTGATTTTAGCTGGCGAAGGAAGTTTGTTTATTTTTAGCAATAAAGCCAAGAAAAAGAAAAACGAGAGGAGCATTCTTTTATAGTGGAGAGAAACGTGGAGAAGAGGTAAACGCGGGGCATAAGGGAAATGGTAGTGTGACGCGCAAGGCAGTGATTGTGTGGGGTGCAAGGCATCGGTAATAATATATTTTTATGTGATGGTTGGATGCATTAACTTTGTTGTATGTAACGCGCACTGCATAATAGCCATCTTAATTTAACCATACACCCTTGTTTAAACAATTGTTTAATGAACCGGCATATTCACCATTTTTATAATAGGGTGCTCGAAAACATCGCTGTATTTACAATTTGTTGAGGCTTTACAGTTGATAGGCAGGGTAGGTGTTATTATATATATTATTATTACTGTTATTCATTACATATTTAACATATGTTGTCGACATGATTTGTTATGCATACACTAGGGGATTTTATATTCACCATAAATTGATTATATATCATTGCGTATGTCATACTATTTTACTATCATACACGGAATCCAAGCGTTATGTATTTACATATATACAAGTGAGGTTTGTCTATCTAAAATATCGATAAATTATTTAATAATCGTGAAACTATTAGATTCATAATAAATTATCATCATCGTATATCTTCAAATAAAAAAAATACAATACTTCAAACTGAACCAATATGAAATTATAACTTAGTATTGGTATTTACAGGTTAAACGGTACTCAAATTATACAAAAATCATGTTAAAAATAAACGTTATAATATATAAAAGAAATCCATAGCGACTATTTTAAAATTCGAATTGGCCATGATTAACAATCTATAACATGAAATCTGGATTTTTCTCTTCCTTTTGAAAATTATAATCAACATGATTCTAACGTTTCTTGTTTCATAGAAATCCAACTTATATCGGATCCTGTATATTAAATTGATTTTCAAAACTCAATACAACGAACTACTGCGACGTTTTCGAGATCGTTTTATATTAAATATAAATGTTCCATCATCGTTTAATAACGGGTTCAACATTAGTAATCCATTAATATTCCAAATATAATATTTAAAATAGATTTAAATATTCAAATCAAATAATCACAAAATCCAGGTCGTTACATCCTTCCCCCCTTAAAAGAATTTCGTCCTCGAAATTGCTAAATAAGAAGAATGCTCCTGAACCCATTTATTTATAAAATAATTAATTCAAATTACTATCAAAATATTTTTCTGACTTTAAAACTTTACGAAAAATTCTCCAGCACCTCCTCTGTATTGTTCGATCCAAACAACTTCAACTCATTACTCCAGGCTGCACATTGATCAAAAGAAAATAAAAGCCAAATGGCTACCCAATTCAGGGGTATAAAAGTCAATCAACCAATCAATATATTAAGGTTTACCTTTTTGTTGGGCAGCCCATACTATGATCCCAAAGAAAAGTAACTGACAGTTCTTCCTTTTTTCAACCTGTACTTAGTTCAATATCCAATTCTAGTTACATATACAAGGCTAAATTATTTCAGTTTCATTTCATATTGCTTCCATTCGAATTCATTATACTGGAATTTATTTTCTTAATTTACAATCCATATTTACTTATTTTTAAGTTATCTTCTAATTCAATATAATTCCATATATTTAAATTTCCATTCACAAATTCTATAATTTAAATTCCCTCCTGGTTTTTATTAAACCATTTAAATTTATAATCCCATTTGATTTTCCATTCAAATCTATCAAACACACCAGTATCTTAACAATTTGATAAAATTATTTCATTTCTATATAAAAATATATTTTTGCCAAAATTATTTCATTTACCCGCTTTACAAAACAATATTGTGTCTAATTGCTAGTTCAATTTGAACCGATCAAATAACACAATACCAAAACATTTATATATAAAATCTACAAATACGCGCTCTCATATATATACACTTCAACTCAATCTAGGGTATTATTAACCCCATCTCTATCAATTTACGCCACAGAGTCAAGGTTGTTCCTAAACCATTGCTCTGATACCACTGTAACGACCTATAGGAATTCGAGCCCGAATTCCGACAATAATACAGATCCTGTATCACTTGCCAGAATTCCAGTATCGAAAACACAGATAGTTATTAGAAAGAATTAAGAGGGTGAGATAAGAAAGAAAGAAATATTAGAATACAAGAATAAGAAGAACTAATACATCACAGATTCTCACATCGCAGCGGAACAAAAATATAGTATAGAAATAATTTTTTATTTGGAAGCTTGAAATAATACTTACAACATAAGAGTACATCAATTCACCTGGACAGTTATAGTAGTTTGTCCTCATATATATAACACACAGCGGAAAAATAATGGTTGAACATCATACGCCTGAACTCCTTCAGCTCGTCTTTGGACTTCAAAACCTCTGGTAACCTGAACCTGTACAACCCGGTCTAACCCGAGCATTACAAAATACCGGGTCAGTCTGGTGAACCAGAGTGAGAAAAACTCGCAAAGTTTTAAAGGGAATCATCCAACTTGATTTTAAAGTTTGAAAATCTTTTTGAAAGAAAAGGATAATCGTAAGACCAAATCCACACATAAATACGGACGGTTTTTACCTTACGATAACCCAAAACATTTTGAAATCAATATCTTATTATGATATTATTATAGTGTCTAAATACAAATAAATAGAATCTAGCGGAACGCTTGCATCTCACGCTCCACATATATAGTATACAATCGAAACCACAGGCGCTTATTGGAGATTGGATTTTGACTATGACAAGGTATGGGACCACCTGCCGATAGTGTATCTTTAGAGGGGAATACACTGGGTTCAACAAGAACGTCTTGCAACCCGACCCATGCATGACCGACCACTCATTTCGCTTGAGTGTATCGAATGTATATTACCAACGGCTAGGCTCAAACCACCGTTTCCCGAAAGGGACAACATCAATAGATTAAAGAAGCAAAAGGAATTTCTCTAGATAGGTGATTTTACACACTGATGGGAGCGACTCACATAGCCATGCTGCCTGCCCGATTTTTGTCATTTCCCGGTTGATGAGGCTTGAGGTTATAATCGTCTTTTGGAACACCTGGTCATCATCCATATAAGTCATCCAGGAACAGGATGAACCGAAGGCACCCTCCTACCGCATCCTAGGAATCACCCTATAGATCAGTAGCAAGTAGTCCTTGCAATCCATAGATTTCAACCACGACAGAATCACGATATATCTCTGGGGATCAGCCAGATATTGTAAGTAACTCTCCCGTTTTATGAAGATCAATAGTCTTCAATTGCTCCATCTCGATCGGCATCTCCGACGTATTCGTATTTATTGGTCGGAATGGTTTTCGAATATAAGTTCGATCCCGGTCCTTCCGTACCAACAACGCATTGGCATGATTTTGATAGTCGGTTATTTGACTATCAAAATAAACAACCATAAAAATAAAATCGATTCCTTGGTTGAGTACACAGCGTCACTTAGCCATTAAAATAATATATTAGTTTTAATATATTAATATTCTCAAATCATTTTATTTATACTTAGAGAAATATCTTGAAATCATATTCCACTTCCCGTTAACAACCATTTCAAACCATTTGTTACAACATTACTGATTATCTAAAATTGGGAAACCACTTAAATTTATTATTTCAAACAATTGTTATGATATCTCCTTTGTTTCATTATTTGCACCATAATCGTCTTTTTCCTTTTCAGAATAAACTCATTTCAAATACCAGCTCCTTACTTTTGAAAATATCGTTATATTTTCACCAATCTCCTTTTTATTTCTTTTATAATGGAAATATCCCTTCATATTCTCAAGTCCCTTTTTAATTTCTTTTATTTCGAAATCCCATTATATATTTCTAAGTCCTTCACTTAACGTTACACAATTATAAATAACTTCTAACACTTTCACCATTACAACTAATATCATTCTTCGATAATCCTGAAGTTGTTCAAGTTGGGGTATTTAAATTACCTCTCAGACCTTGATCAAAAACATTCTTATCATACGATAAATATGAATTGTAATTCAAAAACTCATATTCATTCTAATACTTATAAATACCATTTTACTTTTTTACTTAACATATGGTTTTATAAACCTTCTTGTTTTTGAAATCTCCCTTTTTAAATATATATTATTACTAAATTTATTGACTTAGTAAGTGATAAATAAAACATGAACTTTTAAACTCTAACTTCTTTAAACTATTTGTTTCATTATCTGGATTTTTCTCACAAATCCCATTACTTGATCTTTCACTCAATTCAGTTACAAAAACCTCTTTCTAAACCTTTCAATCATTCATTCTAGGAAATCTTACTTTAAATCTCATTAATTTCACTAATACCATTATTGGTAACATTACTTTAAAATTAATGCTTTATTGTCACATCTCCTTTTATAAACTCGTTTATACAACCCTGGTTTAATATCAAAACCTTTTGTCTTGATTTCCTTTTCTCAACTCAAACATTTATTTCAAACTTGTCGTATTCGCTTAAAATCCCTTTGTAACTGAATTTACAAATCTGGTTTAAAACGGTTCACAAGCTTTCTTTAAAATTCAATCATAATTCATTTATAGCTTTGATTTCTCAAAAGAACTTCATTTAAGAAATAATTCCTTAAATTATTATAAATTTACTTTATCATTAACTTGAATAATATCCAATTTCCTTTTATTTCTCTAATAAGTTAAACATCCATTCGCTAAATTTATTGTATTGGATAGATCTGCACAAATTAAATTAAATTTAAAATTTTCATTGTCGTTACAATGGTTGGCTTAGTCAACTTGTTGGTCAACTCTAACCAGTCTTTTCAATTAAATTAATAATAATATTATTAATTCAAATACTCTCATCTACTTTGATTATTATTAAACAAACCATAATCTATTTCAATTTCTTAAAAATATTTAATCGCAGTTCTAAGTCGTCCCACACTTGCTTAACAATCTCACTAATACAAGAATTAGCTTTACAAAAGATAAACCACGTGCTTCACATACGGATAGATTTTAGTACCAAAATGATGAATGGTGGTTAAACAATCAATATACATGTGGTTGGTTTATTTTCTTCATAAGAACTTCAAAAAAAAATCACCTTTAGTTATAAAATAAATTTTATAACTATAATTTTATCGATTCACCTGACAGTAAATCGATCCTTATAAAATAGTTTGTATTTGGCCATCTGCTATTAACTTCTCAACCAATATCACTCATTGGTTAATACCACAACAACGTCGAATTTGAATTCAACAATCGGTAACTAAATCAATAATCCAATCACATGGGTTAAACAGTTCATATAATGATCATATGCAGATGAATAATCAATACAACTGATAGCGGTCAACCAATACTAATCATTCAAGCATCTAATTTAATTTAAATATGTTTATATTCCTATAAACGTAACCAACAAAATAAGTTACCATGTTTGGAAATTATCGTTAAAAATAATGATATTATTACATTTAAATTAAACAACCGTTTAATTTAAACAATGTATAAATAATATTCAGTAATCAACCAACAATCACCGATCAGTCAATAATTAGCAAATATAGAACACAAATGTCAAAACCCGACTTTTAAAATATAAGTGGGATAACTGAGTAATTTTAACCCACCTTGCTTTGATCCACTGAACAGTTTGATTTCAATTAAACTGTTGTTTAACTTAACCGGAAATTCCAGCTGCTTCCAAATCTTCCCGAATTGTTTTTAGAATGTTATGTTCTTCGCCATGATTCCGTTGCACTTATCTCGTCCCATTCTGTTAACGTAACACGCGCTTTAATATATGACTATTAAATAATTAACCATTCTTAATAACACATTAATTAATTTAATTGCTTATATAAAAATCTTAATCATACCAGTTATTACTTTGTTTAGTCCATGTATCGTCCGCGTCTTCAAGTAACTGTGTCCAACCGATATTTCCTTCCTGCTTCATTCGAGTATGCCATAACCTTTCAATTTTCAAATAATATGTTAATTATAAATATCATATGTTCGCAACTCATATGCGTCAGTTACATTTATTTTACCAGGACAACGCAAGTCAAGGCATTTAGAAAAAGAAAAGAAAAAACTTGATTATAATCAGGCATGTATAAATATAAATGGATGTGATTTGGCAGACTGAACCGGCTGTGTTATATATATATATTAGTAAATAATTATACCTTGTGGCATGCTAACAACTTGTTTAGGATAAAGTAAACTGGATTAACCCCAATTTAAAACTTACTTTCGGCGCCTCATACACAGGCATGCGTATTCCTGTTCATCTCTCCTCTTCTCTTCCTTTTGACACCCGCCAGCTCCCCTTTTCCCAGTAGTAAGAATACACTCCCTGCTTCATGAACCCGCTGACTCTTTCTTTCTTTCTTTTTACTTTTTTTTCCTCCGAAATATCATTTGGAATGCTATTATCCACGAAAACACCACTCCCTCCTGCTCATTCTTTTCTTTGCTAAACCAACCTTTCTTCCCATCCGTATACATACTGCCTCTACTCCTTCATCCCATTCCTTTTACTGTCTTTCCCCAAATCATATACACTCCTTCCCACCATTGTTCGCACTTCCTGTAGGCCTCAGCCCAATTCCGACATCCCATTGGCACGCAAGCCCAACCACAACCACCTCATCATTGCCGGACTGACTTGCCACCAGCGTTCTCCTCACATTCAGTGTACCGACGTTCCATTCTAGAACTCCCCCTCCTCGCAACCAACTCCATAAACAAGATGAAACTCCGGCATAAACTTCATCCGCACGCAGGCACTTCAAAACATTCCCATATTCTGGTTTCATTTCAGTTTTCTATTTACTTACTTCTTTACTTTTTTTTCCGGAAGCTTAAAGACACGTGCCAATATACACACATGTAGATGCGAGCTCTCCTATACATGCGTCCCTCCCCTTCTCTATATTTCTTCCTTTTACTGCTCTAAGAATCACAGTGGAACCAGAACGCACCTTCGTGCCTTCAACACACCGAAACACCAGAAAAAGAAACGAACCCCATCTCCGCCACTTGCCTAAAACCGGGCCTCTACTGAACTTGATGTCAGTGAAAATTCTTCCAGTTCAAACAATGTACACAGACCCTATATACACATGCCTCACGTTGCTCTGTACCATCATCCGACGCGGGAAACTTCAAGCTATCACCACCTAGACCCCCATCCTAGATACAACATTCATACTTCTGGAAACTGTGCGATGGAAGCTCTTGGTAAGGTGAAACCAGGGAAACTCAATTCGAGATTTAAAGGGATTTTATTTCGAATTGATATTGATTTTAGTTAGCAAAGGAAGTTTGTTTATTTTTAGCAATAAAGCCAAGAAAAAGAAAAACGAGAGGAGCGGTCTTTTATAGTGGAGAGAAACGTGAAGAAGAGGTAAACGTGGGGCGCAAGGGAAATGGTAGTGTGACACGCAAGGCAATGATTGTGTGGGGTGCAAGGCATCAGTAATAATATATTTTTATGTGATGGTTAGATGCATTAACTTTGCTGTATGTAACGCGCACTGCATAATAGCCATCTAAATTTAACCACACACCCTTGTTTAAACAATTGTTTAATGAACCGACATATTCACCATTTTTATAATATGGTCCTCAGAAACATCGCTGCATTTACATTTTGATGAGGCTTTACAGTTGATAGGCAGGGTAGGTGTTATTGTATATATTATTATTACTATTATTCATTACATATTTAACATATGTTGTCGACATGATTTGTTATGCATACACTAGGGGATTTTATATTCACCATAAATTGATTATATATCGTTGCGTATGTCATACTGTTTTACTATCATACACGGAATCCAAGCGTTATGTATTTACATATATACAAGTGAGGTTTGTCTATCTAAAATATCGATAAATTATTTAATAATCCCGAAACTATTAGATTCATAATAAATTATCATCATCGTATATCTTCAAATAAAAAAATACAATACTTCAAACTGAACCAATATGAAATTATAACTTAGTATTGGTATTTACAGGTTAAACGGTACTCAAATTATACAAAAATCGTGTTAAAAATAAACGTTATAATATATAAAAGAAATCCATATCGACTATTTAAAATTCGAATTGGCCATGGTTAACAATCTATAACATGGAATCTGGATTTTTCTCTTCCATTTGAAAATTATAATCAACACGATTCTAATGTTTTTTGTTTCATAAAAATCCAACTTATATCGGATCCTGTATATTAAATTGATTTTCAAAACTCAATACAACGAACTACTGCAACGTTTTCGAGATTGTTTTATATTAAATATAAATATAAATGTTCCATCATCATTTAATAACGGGTTCAATATTAGTAATCCATTAATATTCCAAATATAATATTTAAAATAGATTTAAATATTCAAATCAAATAATCGAAAAATCCGGGTTGTTACGGGAAGAAAGGAGAGGAAGGAAAAGTGAAGAAAAGAAAGGTGCTTTTGTGCAAAATTACTTAGGCCTCACGTGGATCGCTGAGGTGGCGCGATCCCATAGCTCACAGCAAAACCAACTTGGCATGTTGGATGGCCTCCGTTTCATTTCAAGTTTTAAATCAATGTTATAAAAGTGTGCTAGTTCACCTCAACCTCTTTTGATCACACAACCATGTACTAACTCTGTTTGTCACGAAATTTTGGATTATGACAATAAACGTATTTCCGGATCCAACTATATAGGTTTCGTCGAATTTTGAATTCGTTTGACCTTCCGTTTTATTTTTCGAACGCGTTTCAATTTAATTTAAATATGCGATTTTAGCATACGTTTTCTTCTCGTATGCACACACGTTAACTCTAAAAATTATGAAATATGGAACTCTACCATTATTCGACGCTATAGATTCAATAAAAAAATTCATTGAAATCCGTGGTCATCTTAAAAATGTTCCTTTGTAAACTTCTCAAATCAATTTTAAATTATCGATTTCTGAATTTTGACGATAAATTCACACAAAACTATATTAAAAATAATTTTTAAATTGGTTTCAAAATTCCGGGTTGTTACAATAAAAGCTATAACTAGCTTTCATAAATAACTTCCACTAAAATCAAATGTCAACTCCCACAACCAACAGACAAAACTAGAGATTTCTTCCGAAGAAAACAAGGCACATAACCAACCACAACTCACTTCAGAAACTGCCATGCACCATAAGACTGCCAAGTGCAACAATGCAAATAACGAAACAACAAACCTTAGCAAATAACTTCTATTACCAACAAACACGTAGAAAAGGCCACCATTAATAGCTAAACCCTAGAAAAACCCAAAGCAAAATCAAAAGAGTTGGCACATAAACCAAGACCGACTATTCACAAACCCAAGACGACACATAAGAAAACACTGCACTCACCTAGGGTTGTCAATGTATACCCGAAAAATCCAAAATCAGTACATATCCGCATCCAAAAAGAGGATAAATATTCAATACCCAGAAGAACAGATGCTGATATGGATATAGACACATCCACATCCGAAAAGTATTCATTCACCTTTTTTCATGATTATAGTTTTAATTATGTGTATTTTAGCATAATGAAGTATACATATTTATTGTTTTGTAAGGTAGAAAATCCACTAAATGCATTTTAATTGCTCAAAATTATATATTATCATCATATTTATTTATTTTTAGTACTTTACTAGTCAATTGGGTTGAAAAGGCTTTATATTAAACTTAAAATTTCATTTAACTTAAATAATTTATCGATCGTTGGCCGAGCGGATAATTATCCAGTATCCATTTGTACCCACAGATGCAGAAATCCAATATCTGGAAACGATTTTGGATGCAGATGTAGATATGACACTATTTGCATCTAAAAGCATCCGTTGACAACCTTACACTCAGTTGAAAGTTCGAGAACATCAGGGCCAGCTAATTGGATCCAACACTAAGACTGAACCACTACCACCACCACAGATCCAACAAAGCCAGAAAAAACACCAGCACATCTCCTGAGCGATCCACAGCCAAACCGATCTGCTTGCCTTTCGGTGATTTCAGGAAGGAGGAGAATAGGGATAATCGAACAGTTAAGTAGGGATTGTCGCAAATAGTAAAAGCAAGAAACCGAACTAAAAGAAGAGGGACATATTCGCTAGGCAACCTGGCGGGCATGAGTAGGGGAGAAGAAGTGTAACACCCCACCTCCGTTAAGGTCACTCACAAAGGGAATGCATTAACCTCAGTGGAGCATCATAAGTGTATAGAACATACAAATTACAAAACAGACAAAATTTTTAAATAGCGGAAAATATATAAAACTTTACTTCATTGATAAAAAAACAGCTTGGTAAAACAGCTTGTACAAAGATTGTTTTCCAACACCAAAACACGCTTACCCATTACAACAAGCATATGCCTTGTTTAACCAAATAAAGAAGCATAAAATGACAATGATATTCCCCAATAAAGCATGAGCCAACCATAGCGGTGGAAAAGAGAGTTCAGAGCTATACATCGACTATCTTCGAGCTTGGAAAGAAAACTGAGCTAAGTCCCTCCCTATGAACCGGGGGAGGGGGGGGGGGGGGGAACGGAAGAAAAGAGGCGAAAACAAACTAGGTCAGACATAAGTCTGGTAAGTCCAGTGACGTTCAGCATGTAAATAGGTAAAAGCATCATGACATGAATAAACTGGATACAAGACATAACCATGATAATAAGCATAGCAAAACAACAAATGATGAGCGATAGATATGACAAGGTACACAAGATGAACATGATATGATGGTTGCGCTTCTAATTATTAAGATATTTCCTACACCGCACCGTTCGATATGACAAGGCAAGATACACTGAATTGCTCTTTGGTTCTTTCCCTGATTTCCTATTTGCTCTGCACCACCCAACTAGCATCCTAACTAGTGTCTTTATAGAATGATTTGTATTCCCTACTAGTGTCCCAACCAGTATCCTGTGAAAAAGGATCTGTATCCCCTACTAGTGTCCCAACTAGTATCCAGTGTTATATAATAAGGTGATCCCAACCCCGCAATTGTGGTAGCCTTCAGGTGTACATATAGTATGAGGATCTTACCTCAATTAGCCTAATTGCCATGAAGATCTTAGATGTATCCTTACTACCTTAACTGATCGGCTCCCTAACTCGTATGTATTCATTACTAGTGTCATTCGGCCCCGCTTGATTGTAGATACCTGTGTTGGTCCCACCATGGGGTGTATCAATTCCTATGGTGGCAACCCGACACAAATCAAGATGCACAGTGCATACTACTGATGCCCAGTGCCTGTTTTTCCCGCTCCGGAGCACGTGCATGCCCGTACTCCGTCGAGACCTACACTGCTGCACCACCCACTGCTATTTTGACCGCTTATAATCAGCCCAGTAATCGTGCCCCACCCTGCCTACTTCAGGGTACCATGATACATCTATGTGGGTTACTGCTGAAATGGGTCCCCGTTACTAGGGTTTCCTAATCAACATGTTATAATGGTTAAGTGTACCCAATTTACTTAACCCTACCCATTTTCTTAATTAGCATGTTGTATTGGTTAAGTATTGCCTATTCATATGTTACTTAACCTTCCCACTGATTCACACACGTTTTATATAACGGTTAAGTTTGTGGGCCTATATATACTAATATTGCCCACTTACCCAAGATTTACTTAACCCTTCCCCTTATCAAGTCCATATGTATTATTGGTTAAGCTTGCCTTAACCCTATCCACTTTGTATATTCAAGTTAACTTAACCCACCCATTCATCGTGTTGTATTAGTTAAGTGTCATCAATCAATTCAAGTTAACTTAACCTACCCACTGGTCATGTTACATTGGTTAAGTGTTGCCTTCTTGTGTTACTTAACCCTACCACACATCATGTTATATTGGTTAAGTGTTGCCTTCTTGTGTTAACTTAACCCTACCACACATCATGTTATATTGGTTAAATGTTACCCATTAACTTAACTCCACTCATTCTTCATTTTATATTGATTAAGTGTTTCTTATTAACTTAACCCTACTCATTCCTCCTGTTATATTGGTTAAGTGTTTCTTATTAACTTAACCCTACTCATTCATCATGTCTTGTTTATTAGCATTAATTTACTCATTAATGCCTTAACCTCTCTCATTAGAACTACTGTTTGCGGTTGCTGGATGTGCCAGGCTGTTTTGGGTAGACTTCTACCGCAAACTCATTCTAACCTCGGGTTTTGGGCTAAATGCGCTAACCTCTCACATTAGATCTGTGTTGTTGCGGTTACTGAATGTGTCGGGCGGTTCCGGGCAGTTTTACACCACAACTCAATCTAACCTCGGGTTAGGCATGTTCGACTTTTAGCAAATTTACATATTTAACGTACATGTCCAAGTCTAGATTTTATATGCTAATTATCCCTAATTCACAAAACTAGTCATTTTCCAATTCTCAAGTTATGCCTAACAAATTCAATTACAAGTTATTAATCAAAATAGGCTACACCCAATCTTCACATATTTACAATAATAGTCATGCTCCAAAATCACAATATACATTATGCTTGGCATCCCAACCAATAGTTATGCCCAATCTGGATTTAATATTCCAGCTTAGAGTTTACGCCCAAAACTTGGTTTACATGCCAATTAACCTAAAATTGCAGTTATAATGATAATAATGCCCCAATATCAATTACCAGTTATGCCCAACAATTTCACTGAATATGTTATGCCCAATTTTTTCACAAAATACATTATGCCCAATATTTACCCAAAATAGGTTATACCCAAATATTCCCTGTATTCCAATCGTTCGTATTTGGCGGTTTCAGCCTAGGTTCGAAGGTAACCAAGGCTCATAAAAGAAAAAGGAAATAGGGGAACAGATAGAAGGAACATAAAGTAAAAATAGGCATAAAAATAGGCATGTAACATTAGACCTAATATAGGAAATTTAGATCCAACAAAGATAGATTCTTGAATAAACTGATACAATCATTATCAAAGGCATAAAAATAACATCATGAACCAAAAAGGTTTATATGCCTGATGTACAACAAAGATAGGCCTGATTTAATCAATGAAAATAACCTCTAAGGCATGTAAAGGCATAGATTCAATAGAAGGATAAGAATAAATCTAAAAAGATTATCTTACAATCAACATAAACTTTGATTCAATTTATTACATGTCAAGATTACAATCAGGTGTTCAAATCTGAAAATAACATGAACTTACAAAAAAAAGAACAAATCTTGTTTTCTGGGATCTGATTTCTGAAACTGAAAAGCTATCCTTTGATGTAGACTATTAATTCTCTAGTTTGGACTCGATTAGGGGCTTTTTAACTTGATTTCTAGTTTAGAGAAAAATGGAGGCTACTCTAGTTTAGCCATGGACAACATGACGGCTTCAGAGAGCAAGGTTATGTGGTTTCAGGGTTGAGGATTGGGGTTGTTCATATAGAAGTTTATATTAATGAGAGCCGTTAGATCAACCTAGGAGTAATCAGAGTCATCTAGACCAAACAAAGCCAACCGGAAGTCGCCACATATGCTCTACTGACTCAGAAAAACGTCATTGGACAAAACAACCCAGATCTGGCTGAGGGGGTCGACCCCTATAGGGGGGGAGGGGTTGACACCACAGTCGACACCCCTCTTGGGGGGTCGACACCTATGTCGACCCCCCATGGGGGGAGTCGACCCCTATGGGCGGGAATTTTCCCGCCCAGCTGATTCTCGGAATTTTTAAATTTCGAACTGCTTTTTGATTTAATTATTATTTATATTTAATTTTCGTTTAAACTTGAAATCTTCTGAACTCCATAACTTCTTCATACGGAGTCCGATTCACGCAAACTCGGACTTTATCTCAAGCAAAATTCCGAGATGAACGCAATGGCGTAACACGTTTCCCTTAATTCTTCTTTTAAAGATTAATTATTCTTTAATTATATCTTATGTCCTGTTTTAAAATTACGGGGTGTTACATTCTCCCCTCCTTAAAGGATTTCGTCCCCGAAATCTCCAAGTCAAGAAGAATGTTTATCCTACCATCCAACATCTATCTACTCAACCATTAAATCACAGGCATCCATTATCCTTAAAAGGTCTCTAATGCTTTTCATGAACGTATACATAGTGTGTGTATATTTCCTTACCCAAATGCAAAATCAGGCGGTCTACTGATTCAGTTGACCTCCGTAATGCTAATTATGTCAGTGCAATGAGTCCATCATGTATGCAATTATTCCTAATCGTACTTTATAACTTCTACATGAGTGCACAATCATTCATACAAATGCAACATCCATATGATAACACATCAAGATTCAATCCATATACAAATACTTACATGCATATGCAATATGAAAGTGACTAAGCCGATCTAGTACCTAATGTGTGTGTATATGCACCCACGAGCAACCACTTGCAACCACTTGCAACCATCGATCATAACATGTTTCAAATACATGTTTAGATCCATTGGTTTCTACTTAAGGATCGAGGGTAGGACCGAGAGGATATACTAAAAAGATAAAGACTAGCATGCAAATA
Source organism: Allium sativum (assembly GCA_030737875.1). Classification (NCBI taxonomy): domain Eukaryota; kingdom Viridiplantae; phylum Streptophyta; class Magnoliopsida; order Asparagales; family Amaryllidaceae; genus Allium; species Allium sativum. The sequence continues at coordinate 176,863,108 of CM060912.1, forward strand.
AACTTTACAGAAAAAGTAGGAAGGATATACCCCCAAAAGGGTATGATGCGTGTATCTAGTCTTCAGTCTTCGAAGTCGTATCTTCTTGAGCTTCACTACATTGTGCTCTGACTGTCTTAACTTCACGATTGCGTAGCTTCTTAATTTCTGTTTCCAAAATATGAGTTGGAACTCATTTCACTGTCGCCTCTCGTTCCACCTCTTCTCCTTATAGTATACCCGACACTACAACTTCTGCTGTGTCATGCCAACATTCCAAGAACTATCTCCTGAAAGTAAACAGATGCTAACCATGTTACCAAGTGTATTTATTAAGGTGACTAGAGGTCTCTTCTCTACTTAACTTATCCATTGCGTCAACTATCTGAGTGTCTTTTCTTTGTGAAGTCCCTATTTGAACCAAAAGCGTAGGTCTTACTCGTAGCGATGCCAGCTACTAACTTAACCGAAGGTTTTAAAATCAAAGGTTGATATGTATTCTGAACTTTTCCTTTACACATAAAGAGGACTTTGAGTCAACATTTTTCTTCTTAAGGCATCCTCTACGACCTTACCCTTCCTTCTTACACAAAATGGCGGCTAGTCCCGTGCTGCATGCATCCGCGTATACCGTAAACCTTTTAATACCGTAGGGTAAAAGTCAAAACTGGGGCCATTGTAAGAGCGCTCTTTAATCGTTGGAAAGCGACATCACAATCAATATCCCGAGCAAAGGTTAGATTCTTCTTCATTAATCCAGTAAGTGGGGCTGATACCTTTGCAAAGTCCTTAATTAACTTCCTATACCAGCCCGCTAAACCAAGAAAACTTCTTACTCCCGTTGCATTCATTGGGACCTTCAAATCTTGCACTGCAACTACTTTTGTGGGATCTATTGTTATCCCTTCCTTGGATATCACATGTCCTAGAAACCTTACTTCTTCTCTCCAAAAATGATATTTGGAGAACCTAGCCTTAAGCTGCTATGCTTGGAGGGTATCCGAGAATTCCCTTAGATGTAAAGCATGTTCTTCCTCACTTTTAGAGAAAACCAAAATATCATATATGCACAAGCGAAGTGAACCATCAGCCTTTGTAGCGAAAACAACTGGAGCACCCCATTTAGAAGTACTTCGCCTTATGAACCCTTTCTCAAGTAACCATTTCACTTGTTTACTGAGCCCTTCCTTTCCCTTAGAGTCATATGTCGTACAGGTAATGCAACTGGCTTTGCATTGTCAACTAGATATATGCGGAAGTCTATCTCGCATTTTAGGGACAAACCCCTAACCTAATCAAAAACATCTGTGTACTCATGGACTACTCTAACGGATCGCAAATCGTGGATAGATGCATCAAGTGATTCTAGGTAGCTAAGCCTAACTGATCCCTTAGGATCATACGAAATCTCGAGGGTATTCCTACGGCATGTCAAAAGTCTAACTACCCTCCTTTCACAAGTACTAACTAACCAATCCAAGCCTAGAATCAAACCATAGCCCATGAAACATTAACCTCAATACTTATATAGCTATTCTCAAATCCTTTCAAACCAAAGATAAATGAGCCAAACCACCAATTGGATTTGAGACAATAATGGGATCCTATACCCTACTAGTACTAAGGTGCAGAGACTCAACTATGGAAGTAGATAGAAAAGAATGTGAAGCGCCAGAGTTAAACAAAGTTCCAAAAAAAGAAAATCAAACTTTCAACAAAAACGTTTCTATCTCTCTCCTGTCCTGGTGCCATGAGAGCATGAACTTGTCCTCCAGAAGTAGGTCCTGCCCTCTGCCCTTACCCTTGTCCTTCGGGCAATCCTTGATAAGATGCCCTGCTTCACCATACTGAAAATAACCACCTATCTTCTTCTTCCTACAATTATATGACCCACTATACCACAAAAAAGACACTTCCTCTTGTCGCGGGATCTATTATTTCTTCCACCCTTCTTATATTCCAATCCATTGTTTGTAATTCTTCCACTTTGGCCTCTTTCTTTTCACCTTTTTCCTTCCGCGTGGATTAAGCCATATCAACAAGCTTCTTATCCTTGGGCTTGTGCTCCTTAGCACAAACTCCCTTACTCTCACCTTTACCATCCTTGTGTATCTTGTTGACAAGTTTCTCGAAACAACCTCCATCGCATGAAAACTTACAACGCTTGAAAGAAGATTAGCCGCAGGTGAAGCTACTGCGGCTACAGATGGAGGTTGGGCACTACTTCGCCCTCGACATGTTGTATGCCTACGAGACTATAGCGAAAAGAAAGGAAGAAGAGATTCAAATAGAGAACCGAAAGATAGTGCATATGGCTTTGGGGAATATGCCTATCAAAAACAATACTTTTCTCTTGAAAAACGCTTCTTTAAAACATGTTTTTGTAAATATCTCTTTATAAAAATACTTTTGAAAACGGTTTTCAAAATCCTTTTTATCTGTTCTGGTAACCTTCAGCTTTGATACCACGTGTAACACCTCACCTCCGTTAAGGTCACTCACAATGGGAATGCATTAACCTCAGTGGAGCATCATAAGTGTATAGAACATACAAATTACAAAACAGACAAAATTTTTAAATAGTGGAAAATATATAAAACTTTACTTCATTGATAAAAAAACAGCTTGTACAAAGATTGTTTTCCAACACCAAAACACGCTTACCCATTACAGCAAGCATATGCCTTGTTTAACCAAATAAAGAAGCATAAAATGACAATGATATTCCCCAATAAAGCATGAGCCAACCATAGCGGTGGAAAAGAGAGTTCAGAGCTATACATCGACTATCTTCGAGCTTGGAAAGAAAACTGAGCTAAGTCCCTCCCTATGAACCTTGGGGGGCGAGGGGGGGGGGGAACGGAAGAAAAGAGGCGAAAACAAACTAGGTCAGACATAAGTCTGGTAAGTCCAGTACTTTCAGCATGTAAATAGGTAAAAGCATCATGACATGAATAAACTAGATACAAGACATAACCATGATAATAAGCGTAGCAAAACAACAAATGATGAGCGATAGATATGACAAGGTACACAAGATGAACATGATATGATGGTTGCGCTTCTAATTATTAAGATATTTACTACATCGCACCGTTCGATATGACAAGGCAAGATACACTGAATTGTGCTTCAGTTCTTTCCCTGATTTCCTATTTTCTCTACACCACCCAACTAGCATCCTAACTAGTGTCTTTATAGAATGATTCGTATTCCCTACTAGTGTCCCAACTAGTATCATGTGAAAAAGGATCTGTATCCCCTACTAGTGTCCCAACTAGTATCCAGTGTTATATAATAAGGTGATCCCAACCTCGCAATTGTGGTAGCCTTCAGGTGTACGTCTAGTATCAAGATCTTACCTCAATCAGCCTAATTGCCATGAAGATGTTAGATGTATCCTTACTACCTTAACCGATCGGCTCCCTAACTCGTATGTATTCATTACTTGTGTCATTCGGCCCCGCTTGATTGTAGATACATGTGCTGGTCCCACCATGGGGTGTATCAATTCCTATGGTGGCAACCCGACACAAATCAAGATGCACAATGTATACTACTAATGCCTAGTGCTTGTTTTTCCCACTCCAGAGCACGTGCACGCCCGTACTCCGTCGAGACCTACATTGCTGCACCACCCACCGCTATTTTGATCGCTTATAATCAGCCTAGTAATTGTGCCCCACCCTGCCTAGTTTAGGGTACGATGACACATCTATGTGGGTTACTGCTGAAATGGGTCCCTGTTACTAGGGTTTCCTAATCAACATAATATAATGGTTAAGTGTTCCCAATTTACTTAACCCCACCCATTTGCTTAATTAACATGTTGTACTGGTTAAGTGTTACATATTCATATGTTCTTAACCTTCCTACTGATTCATCCACGCTTTATATAATGGTTAAGTTTGTGGGCCTATATATACTAATATTGCCCACTTACCCAAGATTTACTTAACCCTTCCCTTTATCAAGTCCATATGTATTATTGGTTAAGCTTGCCTTAACCCTATCCACTTTGCAATATTGGTTAAGTGTCATCAATCAATTTAAGTTAACTTAACCCACCCATTCATCATGTTGTATTGGTAATGTGTCATCAATCAATTCAAGTTAACTTAACCCACCCACTTGTCATGTTACATTGGTTAAGTGTTGCCTTCTTGTGTTACTTAACCCTACTACACATCATGTTATATTGGTTAAGTGTTGCCTTCTTGTGTTAACTTAACCCTACCACACATCATGTTATATTGGTTAAGTGTTACCCATTAACTTAACCCCACTCATTCCTCCTGTTATATTGGTTAAGTGTTTCTTATTAAATTAACCCTACTCATTCCTCCTGTTATATTGGTTAAGTATTTCTTATTAACTTAACTCTACTCATTCATCATGTCTTGTTTATTAGAATTAATTAATTCATTAATGCCTAAACCTCTCACATTAGAACCGTTTTTTGCGGTTGCTGGATGTGCCAGGCGGTTCCGGGCAGAGTTCTACCGCAAACTCATTCTAACCTCGGGTTTTGGGCTAAATGCGCTAACCTCTCACATTAGATCTGTGTTGTTGCGGTTACTGAATGTGCCGGGCGGTTCCGGGCAGTTTTACACCGCAACTCAATCTAGCCTCGGGTTAGGCACGTTCGACTTTAGCAAATTTACATATTTACCGTACATGTCCAAGTCTAGATTTTATATGCTAATTATCCCAAATTCCCAAAACTAGTCATTTTCCAATTCTCAAGTTATGCCTAACAAATTCAATTACAAGTTATTAATCAAAATAGGCTACATCCAATATTCACAATAATAGTCATGCTCCAAAATCACAATATACATTATGCTTGGCGTCCCAACCAATAGTTATGCCCAATCTGGATTTAATATTGCAGTTTACAGTTTACGCCCAAAACTTGGTTTACATGCAATTTAACCCAAACTTACAGTTATAATGATAATAATGCCCCGATATCAGTTACCAGTTATACCCAACAATTTCACCTAATATGTTATGCCCAGTTATTTCACCAAATACACTATGCCCAATATTTACCCAAAATAGGTTATACCCAAATATTCCCCGTATTCCAATCGTTCGTATTTCGCGATTTCATCCTAGGTTTGAAGGTAACCTAGGTTCATAAAAGAAAAAGGAAATAGGGGAAGAGAGAGAAGGAGAATAAAATAAGAATAGGCATAAAAATAGGCATGTAACATCAGACCTAATACAAGAAATTTAGAACCAACAAAGATAGATTCTTGAATAAACTGATACAATCATTATCGCAGGCATAAGAATAACATCATGAACCAAAAAGGATTATATGCCTGATGTACAACAACGATAGGCCTGATTTAATCAATGAAAATAACCTCTAAGGCATGTAAAGACATAGATTCAATAGAAGGATAGGAATAAATACGAAAAGATTATCTTACAATCAGGCATAGACTTTGATTCATTTTATTACATGTTAAGATTACAATCATGTGTTCAAATCGGAAAACAACATGAACTTACAAACAAAAGAACAAATCTTATTTTCTGGGATTTGATTTATGAAACTGAAAAGCTATCCTTTTATGTAGACTATTAATTATCTAGTTTGGACTCGATTAGGGACTTTCTAACTTGATTTCTAGTTTAGAGAAAAATGGAGGCTACGCTAGTTTGGCCATGGACAGCATGACGGCTTCAGAGAGCAAGTTTATGTGGTTTTAGGTTTGAGGGTTGGGGTTGCTTGTATAGAAGTTTAGATTAATGAGAGCCGTTAGATCAACCTAGGAGTAATCAGAGCCATCCAGACCAAACAGAGCCAAACAGAAGTCGCCACATATGCCCTAATGACTCAGAAAAACGTCACTGGACAAAACAGCCCAAATCTGGCCGAGGGGGTCGACCCTCTATAGGGGGAGTCGACCCCTATAGGTGGGAATTTTCCCGCCCAGCTGATTCTCGGAATTTTTGAATTTCGAACTGATTTTTGATTTAATTATTATTTATATTTAATTTCCGTTTAAACTTGAAATCTTCTAAACTCCATAACTTCTTCATACGGAGTCCGATTCACGCAAACTCAGACTCTATCTCAAGCAGAATTCCGAGATGAATGCAATGGCGCAACCTGTTTCCCTTAAATATTCTTTTAAAGATTAATTCTTCTTTAATTATCTATTATGTCCTGTTTTAAAATTACGGGGTGTTACAAGAAAGGGACGACAACAGAAAGCTTAGGATCAAGATCTGGGCAAAGTGAAGAAAAGTACCGAGCTTCATGATGAAACGAGAAAAATTTAGAGCTGGAAGAGGACGACGTACGACTGGATCCATAAGAAGAAAGCTATGGGAGGGGAAGAGCTACAAAGTAGGAAGAGGCGGAAGGGGAAGAGGAAGAGGAAAAGAGGACGAAGAACTGGGAAGCAATAAGTAGCGGCGGAGAAAAATGAACATGAAACCCTAGTCGCCATTTGAAGATAAAACTGTCGCCAATTTCTTCTTTTATTACCTCCTGATTTCTAGTTTAAGTTTTTTTAAATAATCTTCTTTTTTCTCTCTTTCCACCCACTTTATTATTTACATATATGCTTGAAGTGGAAAATAGAGGTGCTATCAAGATGCAGCATAACAGGGGTGCCATGTAGTGCTCCTCAAAATAAATTATTTATAAATATTGAGAAAAATCAAACCATAAGAAATACATGTTTTTATATAGAAATATATTAATAATATTTTTAACTTATACATATATGTGAATACTATATAACATATTTGCATGTATGTATATGTTAATAAAACACTCAAAAATATTTTGATAAGTATGCAAAACTAGGTCTTGCATATGGCTCAACAAATTTTTATTTATTTTACTAGTATATTTTATTTAAATATCCATTCAAAAACTATTAATTATTACTTAAAAATTATTTACACAATTTAATTTTAAATTTTATGTTTTCATTGAATCCTAAATAATTGTATGTTATATTTTGATAAAATTTCTGTAATTTGTTTAGTTAAAATTAAATTTAAAACTATTTTTCGTTTTTATATTACAAATTTAAGCTAAATTTGAGATTCTTTTTTGTTACATCATCCTGATTTTTTCCCCTTTTGGTATCAACATTCAGTGCCTATGCCTTCGGTCAGGTTTGTATATACCCACATACATACACACACACACAAAAATATATATATATATATATATATATATATTAAAATTAGTTTATTGCTAAGAGCACCGGATTGGTTGTAAGTGGTTACCAACCCAATGCCTTATTGGTGGATGTCTGACGAACGAGACTCGATCTGTGGACAACCGCGGACCAAACACAGTTACCACCACTCAGGCGTTTGGTTGATACCCTTGCAACCAACCCAACACACTTGGCAATACATTGTAAATTTAACAGTAAGGTAATCGTCTAAAGTGCGCAATTCTTGATGAATGAGTATAAAATTCGTGAAATAATGATAAAAATTTCATTACGATGTTTCAAATGAAAAACAATATAAATATATCCAAAATTTTATTTCGTTTCGACATTCATAACATTTTCAAATTCTTAGCTCGATTATTAATCATATAGACATTTATCGGACTGTTAAATATAAACATCATATATATTATTCTATGAATGTCAGAATGAGCTCAAATTTTAGATAGATGATAATATATGTATATTGAATACCAATAAAATCTCATTAGGTTTGGATTAGTGTAACTCACAGTAAGATAGAAGTGTTAGAGGGATGCTGAAAACAGGGTGCCCCAAAATGCTCCTCATATATATATATGTGTGTGTGTGTATATATATATATATGTGTGTGTGTGTGTGTGTATAGGAGGAGCGTTCCGAGGGACCCCTGTTCTGTAGCACCCCTACCGGTTCGTGAGCTACGGTAATCCAAATTCAACAAAAAATTGTGGAAGTTCAATCTGTTAGAGTTTATGCCCTAGAGGCAATCCATTTGATGTGATGTTATTGTTTTATTTGAAATAAAATATTCTGTTATGTTATATTTACTGAGTAATATAAATATTAACATAATAGAGTCCTTAGAATAATAATACGGAATTATATAGTTCATGTAAGTGACTTGAACATGAGATTATATAATATATTAAGTATTATAATTCTTAAATGTCCCTAGTCAAGTTTTATCGTTTATATTGGACATTAATAAAACACCGAGACTAGTATTTTGATTGACTGATGATCACATCTCATTGATAATTAATATACGTGATATTAATGTCAAGACATACATGCGTATTTGAGAATAACGTATTGGGCTGACCCAACATGAGAAAACTACATAGAATATAATTAACAATATCATAAGTTATCCTCATAGTGACAGTGATGTAATGGTCCTCATACCTGAAATCATTATAATTTTATTCGAGGATATTTACATTTCGATATCATTTAAAGTTAGGGGTAATAGAGTAGACGATAACGATGATTATTGGATACATCTTGATTCGAATGAAAATTATGAATGATCAAGATGAAATTTAACTCTACAATATATTTGTAGTGATATCCATGGGACTCTTGATTGAGTGAGACTGTGAAATGCATGGCTGTGCTCAAATATTGATTTGTTTTAAATATCTACTCATCGATCAAGATAAAAGGATTAAATCGTAAATAAGATTATACGATCCATGCCTCTAGTTTAATCCTAGATATAATGGTTAAAAGGATTATATTGCATTTATACACTGGTCACAAAAAGGTTGTATCGAATCATTGATCTTATTATAACTTAGGTAGCAGCGACGTATTGCTAGATGTCAATCACTGTTTATAATTTTAAATACGATTTAGAATTATTGCCAATGTTATAATAACCTATAGGGTCACACGTACAGAACATAACAAAGGGTTAACTATTCAGTGAATAAATAGAATTTCAACTGATTGATATTTTATTTTGGTATTGAAGTAGTATAAGGGTTATTTACCTAAATTTATGGTAAACGTTTATTACTAAGGGGTACACGCTGCCTTTAAATAATATACACGGTATCCATCAAACTAAGATAAGATCAAAAAGGAATAAAAACCTTAACAATGGCAGCTAGCACTGCGTTCTTCTTCTTCCTTGATTCGATCTAAAAGAGATGCGTTCTCGTGGATACTTATAGAGGTACGGTGCATGACATATTTAGAGATTCGATTCATCTCCATCGCCGATATAGATTCATGGATTCAAAAGGGATTTGGTATGATTTTCATTTCGATTTGCTATTATTTCTCATAGATCCAGTTATAAATAGTTTAGATTTTCAAAATAAGGTTACGATTTGGTCGATTACACCTTACAGCGTTATCAAAGCTAGGGTTTTTGTGAAATTAGTATTTTGATTTTGTTTTGGGTTATGTATGTTTGATTTGAGCATTATTGATGATATTGATATCATAGATTCGAGATATAAACAAACAATCATTACAGATGCGAATATGTTCCACTGTTATTTGATTATATGTATTCGATACAAATTATGAAATTGTTTTATTATATATAAGTATATATATGATATAAAATCATTCATACTTGGTTAGAAACATTAAATTAGTTTAATATTCCAAATCATGAAAAGTGGGACTTGGAAGATTAATCAAAATCCAATTTTGGTTAGTCAAGAATGTCAAGTCCCCTTTATCAGATTTTGTATAAATTTTTTTTTGAAATTTGTTAATCAGAGTTATTACTATTTTGATGAGATTTGAAGTAGATATATGGGAACAAATCAATTTGATTGAGTATGTGAAAACATTTGAAAAATGAAATTTTGTAAAAGCTGATTTCTAATATTGATTATGAAATGCCAAACCTGTTATTATTTTCCCAATTCTGTTGGACATCTATTATATATATATAAAGATATATATACCAGTAAATATACTATTGGATTTTAAACTGCTTTTGAAACTAATCTGTACTAGTGCATATCAATTTGTTTGTGTGATCATTTTGAATATATTGTGATATATATAACACACAATCAGTTGTTTTAAATGGGCATAATGGCATATTCACATAATATTGTTTCAATTGATAAATATATATACATGTACGTTGAATTAATTTGAAAACTATTTCATATATATAAGTGTCCAGAAGGATGTAGGAGTTTGAATGAGTATATTAGATATACCTATTGAGTTTGCATTACATTTTTCAGCAACAAATAAGATTTGCTGAATGATTATTAAATACTTGTGTAATGACAAATAATGTGCAAATTTCAAAATTTTAACTTGATCTATAGCATACGTCATAATACACACACACGTACACACACATACACACACACACACACACACACACACATATATATATATATATATATATATATATATATACACACACAGACACATATATGAATCTGATATGATCAAATTTATTTGGATTTGAAAGAATTAGCCAAGCCCTCTTTCAATTTAAATATGCATATGATCTGTTTATTTATAATTATTGGAATTTTAATTACAGCATATATATATATATATATATATATGTATATGTATGTATGTAAATGTGTATCTCTAGCAAATACTGATTGCAATACAACTCCCCAATTCATACACGTTGTGAAATGTGTTAAATGGCAAGTTTAATTCATGAAAACATTTGGCTAGTTTATATATATATATATATATATATATATATATATATACACATATGTTGTTTTATTTCGCATACATAAGAAAGTTTGTTTCTTATAGAAATAAAACCAAAACAGAAATAAAAACTAAATGTTATTTTATTCTTGACAAGCAAGCTAAATGATAGTTATACATTCATTACATGTATATCATTAATTGAATGTTTACATATATATATATATATTGATAGAACTTGGCTTTGAAAAACTAAATAAAAACAGTTTGATTTTGAAGTGAATGTCATTGACTTAATATTTTGAGGTGTATATTGTCCAATGTAATGATCATATCTTGATCCATGACAATATTGAATCAGTGAGACGATTTTGTACTCTGTTTCTCTAAATCAAGATATATATATATATATATATATATATATATATATATATATTCATTTGACTTTAAAATGAATATTGATTTACATTACAACTTACTAGCTACTGTATGAATATAATGTATATTCATAAATAAAATCTTTTATATACATATACATATACATATATATATATATATATATAATTGTACAAAATTGTACACCATCTACACAAATTTATGCGAAGTAGATCACAAATTTGAAATCTGACTGCTGGTATGTATCCTCTGTTTTAAAGATAACCTATAGGAATTTAAATTCCATGCATATACTTGTTAATATATATGCATTTATCTTGTATGTACGCATCCTAATTTTATGTATTGCCCCAATATGCAAATATTCTACTGTTCATGAAAGATGGAATGCAGAGTAGTTAAAGCATGTTTTATCTGCTATTAGTAATAGTGCACATTTATTGAGATGACCCAAGTTCACCTTTACAGGAAAGCCCGGATTGAATTGAGAACACGACAAACCAGATCACAAACAGAAGAACATTTCATTGTTTTACAACAATTTACATCAGAGTACTAGAATATATCAGAGTATGAATAAATATTACACTGAAAAATATCAGAGATTTAAAATACATAGCAGCGGAATAAAATGTATAAATACAATGCGTAGCGGAAAATACAATGACTAGCACAACTGAAAAATATACACGGATACAAAGCTTTCCGAATACAGCTCCAACTGTAAATCCAGGACCTGGAAAAAGAAACATCTGCGAAAATCAAAACTACTAGCTGCCCGTGTGGAAAATATGGGCACCCAAATTTTAGGTTAAAACAATAAACTCCAGGTCAGTCATAGGACCAGTGTGAGAGCTAAAACAGTTATTTAAAAATTTACTTTTAAAATAAGGTAAATCAAGGGACCACGCCATAGAACATGGAACGGGTTTACCCCCAAGAATACCAGTGCCTAAAACAAACAGCGCAATGCTAAATAAAGAAAAATGAAGCTATTATAAGGCTCAGGTCCCATCACACAATGAACGTAGTCGAGGATAGAGTTTTACCTTATAATAGCCAAATATGCTTGGTACGTCCTAAAATAAATCTTTTATTATTACTATAATTGGAGAAATCAACTTCAAATATAAATGTATCAATCAGAGACGGCATGAGCGCTCCATCCCACTATGTCGCCATATATAGGTTTACAAATAAAACCCCAAAATGTCGTATTGGAAGTTTGGATTTCCATACCGATGGCTCCTGATTTGAAAGATCTATCGCGTAGTGAAATACACAACGACTTACGTCCCATGCATGAGAAAACGCCGTAATGCACATCCGCACTATATCGAGGAAAAAAGTTACTGCGGCTTACGTCCAAGCATTGGAAAACACCATTAACTCTATCCATCAGAGAATCGGGGGGTTTGCCCTTTCCCTACTGGTGTGGGGCGACCACACCCAGTATCATCTTGGTCGACCGAATCCATGACAACCCGTAGGATGTCTATCCTCATCTCTAAAGTATACTTATCTAACCATCAGTTTACCACCATACCGGTGTGTGTGTAATGACCCGCATTGGCAGAGGTATTATAATTAATTTATTTAATTATTGAAATGGTGGTTTGGAGAATTTAATCGTCGTGGAATTAAATAATGATGAATATTTAATTAAAATAATAAATTAAATAATATATTTAATTCTGAAATAAACAGAATTGGCTGAAATGGCGATATGGTGTGAACTGGATCATCTGTGATATTTAATTCAGCTTGGAATTGAATTTGAATAACGAATATATTATTCGAACGACACTTTGAACGTATAATTATATTATAATTAAAATCGAGCTTGAAATGGCGCTGCAGTTCGTAATTTGGTGATTTGAACTTCAACTGAATGTACAGGATTCGTTTTAAGCCGGATTTCTGTGAAACAAGAAACGTGTGGAGCTGGTGGAGTATATCTTTCTAGTGGAAGAGAAAAATCGAGATTTCGTCGTGTAAATTTTGCGTTATGTCCAAATTAAATATTCAGAAAAATAGTGGTATATCCGTTCGTGGCCATAACGGTTATTTAAGAATATTTGAATATCGGGTTTGAATTTAGACAAGGTTCTTTTGAGACATAATGATAATTTAATTTTTAGAATTTTACTATAATTTTTAATTAATTAAATAAACACTTTTTATTTTGAAGTATTTTACACCCTGTAACCAACATTTTGGGGTTTCACAATATGAGTTATACTACCGATATTATTATATTTCTGGAATCGTGGCACTTTACTGAATACAACGGTATCTTCATTTCAGTCGGTACGTAAAAGGGATTTAATGAAACAAGGATAAAGGAATATAATAACAAAAACATTTAAGCCATCCTTTTCTCCTATATTGAATAGCCGCGTGGCCAAAACTCTTACTACCCGACTGATGTATGGCCAAGAAGAATACAACAAGGCTGAGAACTAAAATATGAATATATAAACCCTATATAAATACCCTGACTTCTTAACTAAACCTAATTTTGCTTTGCTTCAGTTCTTTGAGCCGCCAGTAGAAAAACGAAATCAAAACCTTTAAAGAGCTCAAAGAAATTCAAAACAACTCAAATAAAAATCCACAAAAATCTTGTTTCGGACTCTTGAAGGAATTCCGCACCTTTGGTGCAAATTCCGTGGATTACGGTGGAAGTTTGGGTTGGGGTCTCTGTTGTACGGTGTGTGAGCAAGCCAGGGGGTTAGGGGGTTGCGATCAGAACGTGGTGGCGTGTAAGTGGAGTTAGGATGGGCGTGAGGTGCAGTTTGATTTGAGAATTTATGTTTGATTTCTCGTGGGTTATGGATGCAGGAGTGTAGTGGGTGGATGCGGTCTTATAAAGTGCTGGGTTCATTATGGTTTGGTCTGTGCGTTTTAGAAGCAGGTGGTTTCTTTGGGAGAAACGGTGTTGGCGTGTGTATACCGAAAGCTCAGTGGGTATACACAGTATACCGTGAAAAAGGAGGAATAGTAGTGGGAGGATTTCATGAAGATGTGAAGTATGATGTTGTTGTGTACATATGAGTTGCGGTTTTCATGAATGGGGGGATGGTGCGTGTTGGATGGGTGCTGAAGTCAGGGTACATGCAGGAAGCATAACGTGAAAAATGAAATGGTGTTTGGTACTAAGGACGTGTTTATATTTTGTGAGGAAAATTTTATACTGGAGTTTGCGGTGAGTTGAAGAGAGAGGACATGGGTTTGTACTCATGAGGTGGAAATGGTCACATGCATATTTTCTGGAGCGAAGTGGATGTTGGGTGCGAGCTGTTTCAAAGGATGTGGAGGAGAACGAGATTTTGAAGAGGTGAATGGTTATGATTTCTATTGGATTTTCATAGTGAAATGAAGGAGAAGGGAGGGATTGAATGTACGGTAATGGCTAATGAAGGATGCGGGATTTTGTTTCAGCGTTTGTGGAAGAAGGGATTTACGGGCTGGAAGAGTAGGAGTTGGGCCGGGTGAGTTGTTGGGCCGATAAAGCCATTTCAATTTAAATACATGGTTTAATTTAAATAAATGTATACTAATTTTAAATAGTGATAACTTTGTCATACGAAATCGAAATTCAGCGAAAATGGTCGCGTTGGGATCGTATGAACGCACACTAGACGGTGGAACAGGTTGGAAATGATTCTGAGGTTGTCTGGATTTATGGTGAAATAAAACATCCATCAGAATAAATCGACAATTATCGTTAGTTAACGATGATGACCAATGTGAGTAAATCTCACTAACTCTGAACAGTTTATAATTTCATGTGTATTTTTAGAACTGTTAAATATTGGCTGATTGACTGTGTGTTGACTGTTTGATTGAACTGCTAGTCAGTTAGTTGAATTTCTATATTGATTCTGTTTAACAGAATATATCATATGGAACTGAAAGTGATGTTGATATTATTGTGTAACATCTGTGGATGCAGGGAAATAGGTTGGAGGAATCTGACTGGATTCCTCAACAGTTATTTTATTTTTTTCATATATTGTGATATATGACGTGATTTATAATCTGTTGTTGATTTTATGTGTATGGACGATATTGGACATCGTAACTTGATATGTTAAACACCATAACATACCGGAATATTGAAAGGAGAATATTTATAAAATCAGAGGATTTTATAAAAGAGAATATTTATAAATAGAAATATTTATAAATGGAATATTTATAGATAGGAAATACGTTTAAGTGGAATTATAAATAAAGGGAAATCTTTATAAATGGAATATTTATAAAGTGAATTATTTATTTGCTAAATAAATAAGTTAAGGAAGTGAATTATTTATTTAGAATAAATAAGATAAGATAATGGATTATTTATTTGTTAAATAAATAAGAGATATTAAATGAGATATTTATTTATTAAATAAATAGAAGGTTATAAAGGAAACATTTAGAATAAATAAATAGAATAAAATAAAGGAGATATTTATTTGTTAAATAAATAGAATGAGATAAAAGGGTTATGTTTATTTGGATAATAAATAGGATATTAAATGAATTATTTATTTAGTAAATAAATAGGATACATTAAAGAGAATATTCATTTAGGAAATAAATAAGGTATTATAAAGGAAATAATTAGAGTAGAATAAATAAAGATATACAAGGGAATATTTGTAAACCGATTACAAATAGGATTAAAAAGAAAATAGTGTAAAACCATAATCAAATAGATGATAAAGGGAAATATTTGTTTGGAAAACAAATAGATTATAAAGAAAATATTTATCCTTGGATATATATATATATATATATATATATATATATATATATATAAGTCTGAACTTATATATGAAGAAGTAAACAGATAAAAGGAGCAGATTGATTTATAAATGAGATTTGTAAATTAAGTTCAATATTTATCATTTGGATAAATAGAATATATAAGTCAGGACTTATATAAAGAAGTAAGATTCGATTTCAACATCGATGTTTGAAACTGAATAAGGACAAAGAGTTAATCTGTTAGGGTTAACCAGTTAGAGTTAGTCGATAGAGTTAAATCGAACTAAAGTTATCCAAATGGAGTTAATCGAATTAGTTATTCAAATAGAGTTAAATAAATAAGAGTTATTCGAATTAGTTATTCGAATAGAGTTAAATAAATAAGAGTTATTCGAATTAGTTATTCGTATAGAGTTAAATAAATAAGAGTTAATTGAATTAGTTATTCGAATAGAGTTAAACACATAAGAGTTATTCGAATAGAGTTAAATAAATAAGATTTATTCGAATTAGTTATTCGAATAGAGTTAAACACATAAGAGTTATTGAATTAGTTATTCGAAAGGAGTTATCGATTATAGTTTAATCGAAAGGAGTTATCGAATTAGTTATTCGAAGGGGTTAAGTAAGGAGTTAAGTAGAAAAGAGTTAATTGATTAGGGTTAAATAAATAGAGAAAATCGAATTTAGTTTATTTGAAGAAAGGTTAATCGAATCTAGTTATGCGTAAGAGAGATTATCAAATATAGTTATTCGAAGGGAGGAGTTATCGAATAGAGATTTATTCGAACGAAAGTAATGTAAGGAAGTGTTAAAGAGTTAAAAGATGAACTTACCCTATTTTGAGATTTGAAATGTTGTTCAGTTAAGGTCTGAGAGGTAGCTATACCCCAACTTGATTGACTGCGTTTTTAATTTAGAAATGTTTAAGGTTCGAGAGTGAAAGTGGTTAAGTGATTTTAGTAGATAAGTATAGTGGTTTGAGTTTTCGTCGCGATGTTGATTTAAACATCTGTTTAAACCCAAGTAAAGAAGATTTGGAAATGTTTTCCAAATATAATCAGAAACGTAATCAAATATTGAAATTTGAAATAAGGAATAAGTTATGGAAATATTTTCCAATGTTAATAACATATATTTTCTAAACATAGAAAATGAGGAAATATATATATAAATATATATATGATTGATGATTGATTGATAGAATTTCTATCTGGAAATAATATCGTTGTTTGCACACGTGTTTTTCTTCGATAGTTAACTCACGGACTATCGAAGTTTTTGACCATTTTAACGATGTTATTATGGAGAGACCGGTTGGATTATTTTCCAAAGAACCACTCTGTATTAACATAAGCGTTGCGAATCATATATGCCAAAGAAAATTGAAGACGGAGTAAAGTGCAAGTGCTGTTGTATAAATCTTAGATAACAGTGCCTAAGATGGATATACTGAATAGTAACTTCGGTTCATCCTGTTCCTGGATGACTTGTATGGATGAATGTCTGATAGAGTATTTCTAGAAAGGTCACGTACATTGATTTCTTCAACCGTACCAAGAGTGGAAGCGGAGAAGGAAACTTCTTAGCTAACACGTAATGTACTGTTGTAGACGTCAATTAGTGATTTTCGATGGATCTGACAATGTAGCATTCGAAGTGAATCTGATGTGATGATGAAGCGTAACCTCAAGCCTCATCAACCGGTAAATGACAGAAATCGGGCAGGCAGCATGGCTAAGTCGGTCGCTCCGAAGTAGGGTGTATAATCACCTGATCTAGAGTTTCATTTATTTCTAAAAATCTATTGTCGATACTGTCCCATTCGGGAAACGGTTGCTGATCCCAACCGTTGGTGATATACATTCGATACACTCAAGCGAAATGAGTGGTCGGTCATGTGTGGCCGGGTTGCAAGATGTTCTTGTTGAACCCAGTGTATTCCTTTCTAGAGGTACACTAGCGAAAGGTGGTTCCATACCTTGTCATAGTTGGAAATCCATTACCCAATACGTGCTTGCGGTTTTGATTGTATACTATATATGTAGAACGTGAGATGAAAGCGTTTCTGCTAGTTGATTATTATACTGTGGTTGATAGACATTATTATAATATCAAAAGGTTTTTGATATAAAGATATTTTGGATTCTCATAAGGGAAAAACCCGTTCCGTTATACGGCGTGGTCTTATGAGATATCGTTTACTTGTTCGAACTGTTTTAAACTGTTTTACTCATACCAGTCCCATGACTGACCCGGAGTTTATTTGTTTGTTTCCCTAAACTCTTGGGTGCCTAAATTTGTATGGGTCGGGATTTATAGATACTTGTAGAGCTGGAGCAGGAGGCTTCAGGATCATATAGCTATAGTTATTTCTGATATGTTGTAAGTGTTGTACTCTGATAATGTTATTGTATACATATACTGATTTTATTTCAAGGATATGTTAACTATTATATGTTATTTGTTTCGCTGTGAGGTTCGTGTTACTCTGATGTTGTGTTCTTCTTCTTCTTCTTCTTCTATTCTAAGTTTCTATCTTATCTATACTCACCCTCTAATTTCTTTCATTAATCATCCGGTATTTTCGACTCTTGATGTTCGATATGTGTTGTATATCGAATAATCAAGGTCGCCAAAAACCTGGGTCATTACAGTTGGTATCAGAGCTGAAGGTTAAGTGTTACCTTGGCTCTGTGGCATGACTCAGTATAGATAGGGTTAGTATTGCCCTAGATTGAGTTGAGTGTATATATACGAGTGAACGTATTTGTTATTGATATAAAATGATTTTTTATGGTGTAGATTTATTGGTTGAGTTGTTTATGGGTTCTGGTGGATCAGTTTGATCCACTGTATCGGTAGGAGTTTATAAACACTCGAATACGATGGGTCGACATGATATGTTTTGAAAAGAGGGTAAATGAAAATAGGTTTACCCAAAGTATATTTTGATATATATTGGATATATTGGTTGTTATTATAACCGAGTAAGATTATAAATTAAATGGTTATGTAAATAACCAATCAGAATTCATATAAGTGAAATATGTGAAATCAGATGAGTTAAATCTGAAATTTAAACCAGAAATTGAATTAAAATTCTGGAAAATTGGATAAGTGTTTGTAAATAGATTTGAATTGAATATATGAGAAATTTAAGATCCTGAGAGATTTTAAATTGTTTTACAAGCAGTGTGAATTGTATTTTGAAATGAAATTTAAAGTGGAAATGTTTAGAAATGGTTTTATAGTATTGAACTCACTTCGATCGCTGGAAAATAGATTCTGATGATGACAGCTGCATCATCAGTGTTCATTTTCGAGTTGTAAGTGACGAATTACTACCAGAAATACTGTTTTGAATTTGTTTTGGGAAAGACAAGTTGTGTTGAATTTCAAAAAAAGGGAAAATTTGATTTTTGAAAAAGAGTAAACTGATTAAAAACTCCCAGGGAAAGACTGTTTGAATTAAAAACAAATTTAACATAAATTTGTGAAAGCAATTTTGAATTAAAGTAAAGCCAGTAAAGTGGTAACTGAGATTGAATTAGAATGATATCAAGACAAATTGGATTGTGAGATTCAAATTTGAAGTGTAATGTGAAAATCAAGTTAAGAGTTGGGAATTGAGAAGAAACTCAAGTTGAAATGATATTTGGCTGGGATATAAGCGAATGGTTGGATTTGTGGATAAAAACATATTGGAATTTGATTGGGATGACCCTTGTATCCGCTGAATTGATAATAGGTGGAAAGGATATAATGATATGCCGACAAAAGGTACAAGTTTATATTTCTATTGGATATAAGATTTATGAGCCGAATTGGCAAGCCGCTTGGCTGTTTGATTTTTCTTTTGGGATGGAGATGGCCCAGAGAGGCGAGTGGTGGTTTGACCGATTGACCAGTACAAAGGAGGTGCTGGCGAAATTTTTCGAAAAATTAAGGTGTTAGAAAATTTTCAGGATTTTTGAAATTTTTTGTTGATAAGAATTAATTAGTAATTTAATTGAAATTTTATTGGTTTAGTTGAAACTGAAGTTAAGAAGTGAAAAATATGTTCTAACCAGTCGATAGGTTCATTCTCTACCTTAGCAATTTCTAGGACGAAATTATTTTAAGTGGGGAAGATTGTAATGACCCACATTGGCAGAGGTATTATAATTAATTAATTTAATTATTGAAATGGTAGTTTAGAGAATTTAATGGTCGTGGAATTAAATAATGATGAATATTTAATTAAAATAATAAATTAAATAATATATTTAATTCTGAAATAAACAGAATTGGCTGAAATGGCGATATGGTGTGAACTGGATCATCTGTGATATTTAATTCAGCTTGGAATTGAATTTGAATAAAGAATATATTATTTGAACGACTGTTTGAACGTATAATTATATTATAATTAAAATCGAGCTTGAAATGGCGCTGTAGTTCGTAATTTGGTGATTTGAACTTCAACTGAATGTACAGGATTCGTTTTAAGCCGGATTTCTGTGAAACAAGAAACGTGTGGAGCTAGTGGAGTATATCTTTCTAGTGGAAGAGAAAAATCGAGATTTCGTTGTGTAAATTTTGAGTTATGTCCAAATTAAATATTCAGAAAAACAGTGGTATATTCGTTCGTGGCCATAACGGTTATTTAAGAATATTTGAATAATGGGTTTGAATTTAGACAAGGTTCTTTTGAGACATAACGATAATTTAATTTTTTGAATTTTTCTGTAATTTTTAATTAATTAAATAAGAACTTTTTATTTTGAAGTATTTTACCCCCTATAACCAACATTTTGGGGTTTCACAATATGAGTTAAACTACCGATATTATTATATTTCTGGAATCGTGGCACTTTACTGAATACAACAGTATCTTCATTTCAGTCCGTACGTAAAAGGAATTTAATGAAACAAGGATAAAGGAATATAATAACAAAAACATTTAAGCCATCCCTTTCTCCTATATTGAATAGCCGCGTGGCCAAAACTCTTACCACCCGACTGATGTATGGCCAAGAAGAATACAACAAGGCTGAGAACTAAAATATGAATATATAAACCCTATATAAATACCCTGACTTCTTAACTAAACCTAATTTTGCTTTGCTTCAGTTCTTTGAGCCGCCAGTAGAAAAACGAAATCAAATCCTTTAAAGAGCTCAAAGAAATTCAAAACAACTCAAATAAAGATCCACAAAAATCTTGTTTTGGACTCTTGAAGGAATTCCGCACCTTCGGTGCAAATTTCGTGGATTACGGTGGAAGTTTGGGTCAGGGTCTCTGTTGTACGGTGCGTGAGCTAGCCAGGGGGTTGCGGTCAGAACGTGGTGGCGTGTAAGTGGAGTTGGGATGGGCGTGAGGTGCAGTTTGATTTGAGAATTTCAGTTTGATTTCTCGTGGGTTATGGATGCAGGAGTGTAGTGGATGGATGCGGTCTTATGAAGTGCTGGGTTCATTATGGTTTGGTCTGTGCGTTTTAGAAGCAGGTGGTTTCTTTGGGAGAAACGGTGTTGGCGTGTGTATACCGAAAGCTCAGTGGGTATACACAGTATACCGTGAAAAAGGAGGAATAGTAGTGGGAGGATTTCATGAAGATGTGAAGTATGTTGTTGCTGTGTACATATGAGTTGCGGTTTTCATGAATGGGGGGATGGTGCGTGTTGGATGGGTGCTGAAGTCTGGGTACATGCAGGAAGCATAACGTGAAAAATGAAATGGTGTTTGGTACTAAGGACGTGTTTATATTTGGTGAGGAAAATTTTATACTGGAGTTTGCGGTGAGTTGAAGAGAGAGGACGTGGGTTTGTACTCATGAGGTGGAAATGGTCACATGCATATTTTCTGGAGCGAAGTGGATGTTGGGTGCGAGCTGTTTCAAAGGATGTGGAGGAGAACGAGATTTTGAAGAGGTGAATGGTTATGATTTCTATTGGATTTTCATAGTGAAATGAAGGAGAAGGGAGGGATTGAATGTACGGTAATGGAGAATGAAGGATGTGGGATTTTGTTTCAGCGTTTGTGGAAGAAGGGGTTTACGGGCTGGAAGAGTAGGAGTTGGGCCGGATGAGTTGTTGGGCCGACAAAGCCATTTCAATTTAAATACATGGTTTAATTTAAATAAATGTATACTAACTTCAAATAGTGATAACTTTGTCATACGAAATCGAAATTCTGCGAAACTGGTCGCGTTGGGATCATATGAACGCACACTAGACGATGGAACTGGTTGGAAATGATTCTGAGGTTGTCTGGATTTACGGTGAAATAAAACATCCATTAGAATAAATCGACAATTATCGTTAGTTAACGATGATGACCAATGTGAGTAAATCTCACTAACTCTGAACAGTTTATAATTTCATGTGTATTTTTAGAACTGCTAAATATTGGTTGATTGACTGTATGTTGACTGTTTGATTGAACTGCTAGTCAGTTAGTTGAATTTCTATATTGATTCTGTTTAACGGAATATATCATATGGAACTGAAAGTGATGTTGATATTATTGTGTAACATCTGTGGATGCAGGGAAACAGGTTGGAGGAATCTGACTGGATTCCTCAACGGTTATTTTATTGTTTTCATATATTGTGATATATGACGTGATTTATAATCTGTTGTTGATTTTATGTGTATGGACGATATTGGACATCGTAACTTGATATGTTAAACACCATAACATACCGGAATATTGAAAGGAGAATATTTATAAAATCAGAGGATTTTATAAAAGAGAATATTTATAAATAGAAATATTTATAAATGGAATATTTAAAGATAGGAAATACGTTTAAGTGGAATTATAAATAAAGGGAAATCTTTATAAATGGAATATTTATAAAGTGAATTATTTATTTGCTAAATAAATAAGTTAAGGAAGTGAATTATTTATTTAGAATAAATAAGATAATGGATTATTTATTTGTTAAATAAATAAGAGATATTAAATGAGATATTTATTTATTAAATAAATAGAAGGTTATAAAGGAAACATTTAGAATAAATAAATAGAATAAAATAAAGGAGATATTTATTTGTTAAATAAATAGAATGAGATAAAAGGGTTATGTTTATTTGGATAATAAATAGGATATTAAATGAATTATTTATTTAGTAAATAAATAGGATACATTAAAGAGAATATTCATTTAGGAAATAAATAAGGTATTATAAAGGAAATAATTAGAGTAGAATAAATAAAGATATACAAGGGAATATTTGTAAACCGATTACAAATAGGATTAAAAAGAAAATAGTGTAAAACCATAATCAAATAGATGATAAAGGGAAATATTTGTTTGGAAAACAAATAGATTATAAAGAAAATATTTATCCTTGGATATATATATATATATATATATATATATATATATATATATATATAAGTCTGAACTTATATATGAAGAAGTAAACAGATAAAAGGAGCAGATTGATTTATAAATGAGATTTGTAAATTAAGTTCAATATTTATCATTTGGATAAATAGAATATATAAGTCAGGACTTATATAAAGAAGTAAGATTCGATTTCAACATCGATGTTTGAAACTGAATAAGGACAAAGAGTTAATCAGTTAGGGTTAACTAGTTAGAGTTAGTCGATAGAGTTAAATCGAACTAAAGTTATCCAAATGGAGTTAATCGAATTATTTATTCAAATAGAGTTAAATAAATAAGAGTTATTCGAATTAGTTATTCGAATAGAGTTAAATAAATAAGAGTTATTCGAATTAATTATTCGAATAGAGTTAAATAAATAAGAGTTAATCGAATTAGTTATTCGAATAGAGTTAAACACATAAGAGTTATTCGAATAGAGTTAAATAAATAAGAGTTATTCGAATTAGTTATTCGAATAGAGTTAAACATATAAGAGTTATTGAATTAGTTATTCGAAAGGAGTTATCGATTATAGTTTAATCGAAAGGAGTTATCGAATTAGTTATTCGAAAGGGGTTAAGTAAAGAGTTAAGTAGAAAAGAGTTAATCGATTAGGGTTAAATAAATAGAGAAAATCGTATTTAGTTTATTTGAAGAAAGGTTAATCGAATCTAGTTATGCGTAAGAGAGATTATCAAATATAGTTATTCAAAGGGAGGAGTTATCGAATAGAGATTTATTCGAACGAAAGTTATGTAAGGAAGTGTTAAAGAGTTAAAAGATGAACTTACCCTATTTCGAGATTTGAAATGTTGTTCAGTTAAGGTCTGAGAGGTAGCTATACCCCAACTTGATTGACTACGTTTTTAATTTAGAAATGTTTAAGGTTCGAGAGTGAAAGTGGTTAAGTGATTTTAGTAGATAAGTATAGTGGTTTAAGTTGTCGTCGCGATGTTGATTTAAACATCTGTTTAAACCCAAGTAAAGAAGATTTGGAAATGTTTTCCAAATAGAATCAGAAACGTAATCAAATATTGAAATTTGAAATAAGGAATAAGTTATGGAAATATTTTCCAATGTTAATAACATATATTTTCTAAACATAGAAAATAAGGATATATATATATATATAGATAGATATATATATATGATTGATGGTTGATTGATAGAATTTCCATCTGGAAATAATATCGTTGTTTGCACACGTGTTTTTCTTCGATAGTTAACTCATGGACTATCGAAGTTTTTGACCATTTTAACGATGTTAATATGGAGAGACCGGTTGGATTATTATCCAAAGAACCACTCTGTTTTGGCATAAGCGTTGCGAATCATATATGCCAAAGAAAATTGAAGACGGAGTAAAGTGCAAGGGTTGTTGTATAATTCTTAGATAACAGTGCCTAAGATGGATATACTGAATAGTACCTTCGGTTCATCCTGTTCCTGGATTACTTGTATGGATGAATGTCTGACAGAGTATTTCCAGAAAGGTCATGTACATTGATTTCTTCAACCGTACCAAGAGTGGAAGCGGAGAAGGAAACTTCTTAGCTAACACGTAATGTACTGTTGTAGACGTCAATTAGTGATTTTCGATGGATCTGACAATGTAGCATTCGAAGTGAATCTGATGTGATGATGAAGCGTAACCTCAAGCCTCATCAACCGGTAAATGACAGAAATCGGGCAGGCAGCATGGCTAAGTCGGTTGCTCCGAAGTAGGGTGTATAATCACCTGATCTAGAGTTTCATTTATTTCTAAAAATCTATTGTCGATACTGTCCCATTCGGGAAACAGTTGCTGATCCCAACCGTTGATGATATACATTCGATACACTCAAGCGAAATGAGTGGTCGGTCATGTGTGGCCGGGTTGCAAGATGTTCTTGTTGAACCCAGTGTATTCCTTTCTAGAGGTACACTAGCGAAAGGTGGTTCCATACCTTGTCATAGTTGGAAATCCATTACCCAATACGTGCTTGCGGTTTTGATTGTATACTATATATGTAGAACGTGAAATGAAAGCGTTTCTGCTAGTTGATTATTATATTGTGGTTGATAGACATTATTATAATATCAAAAGGTTTTTGATATAAAGATATTTTGGATTCTCATAAGGGAAAAACCCGTTCCGTTATACAGCGTGGTCTTATGAGATATCGTTTACTTGTTCGAACTGTTTTAAACTGTTTTACTCATACCAGTCCCATGACTGATCCGGAGTTTATTTGTTTGTTTCCCTAAACTCTTGAGTGCCTAAATTTGTATGGGCAGTCAAGTAGTCGGGATTTACAGATACTTGAAGAGCTGGAGCAGGAGGCTTCAGGATCATATAGCTATAGTTATTTCCGCTATGTTGTAAGTGTTGTACTCTGATAATGTTATTGTATACATGTACTGATTTTATTTCAAGGATGTGTTTTCTATTATATGTTATTCGTTCCGCTGTGAGGTTCGTGTTACTCTGATGTTGTGTTCTTCTTCTTCTTCTATTCTAAGTTTCTATCTTATCTATCCTCACCCTCTAATTTCTTTCATTAATCATTTGGTATTTTCGACTCTTGATGTTCGATATGTGTTGTATATTGGATAATCATGTTCGCCAAAAACCCGGGTCATTACAGTGTGGCTCGCGAATTAATGCTACACAAAGCAGAGCTATTTAAAGCTATGCTTTGATCATCATCCACCAAACTTTGTTTTTCAACAAAAGTTTGGATCACTGCAACTCAGCATGTCACACTATCATTCCATACCCTACCATTGATTTTTGCCGATATATAACCTCTAAGCTCGTACGTCTCAGAGAAGGGTGTTAAGCAAGAGAATAAATTCTCTGCCACCAAACAGATATATATTTAGCAGAGATCAACGAATAAAGTATAAAGGAATACAATGTCAGACATACCATGCATTTACAAGTCCGTTCTAGGTCTAAACGAAACCAGAGGCACCTTATTTCTCATCTCGTATGTCCAATACATGAGAGAGGCCCTCGCATATCCGTACAATCAACAAGCACGTCCGGACGGCCACCACTGTAGCCCCTTCAAGGTAGCTACTCCAATCATGGACATCAGTAGCAACTCATCCATTCGATGTGAAGATCGTCGATCTTGCACCGTCTTCAATCTCTTCGACTTTTCGTGGTATCAATTATTCAGAATGGGTTAAACCTGTTCTTTTCGAATAGCTCGCGTATCTTATAATCAACTGCTATAACAACACATCATACGCCTCATTCCAATCCAGAATATTCTTTTATTCAAATATTCTTTCTTTAGGGAAAGGTTCCCATTAATTTTATCAAAGATAAATTCTTTTAAATTTATTCTTTAGTCTTTCTTTGGATATCATTACAAAAGATTTCATTATCTTTTCAATTCTAAACCAAATTAAGGTTTTCCAAACTAGTCGGGATTAGCGAACCTTACCGAAGTAATCATTTATTTATTTTCCCAATCCCAACCTATTCATCCCATAGATCAAAACTGGTAATACTCCATATCTAAAACCACGGTGTTATCGGTAAAAATTAATTACCATTTCACGTTCAAATCTAATTAAATATTTGACTATCGCTTGGAGCAAAATTGGTGATACTCCATTCACGATCATTTTCCCAAATTTGATAATTTAAATTATCACATTGACGTTTCAATCTAATTAAAGATTCATCAAAACTTCACTTAGTTTTAATCTTCCCTAAAATCATTATTAATGATTATTTAACTTTGGGAAATCAAACATGTCACATCGACCATCTACACCGTACAGCTGATTTCTACCAATAAATAACCTCTGAGCTTGTATGTCTCAGAGACGGGTGTTAAGCAAGAGAATAAATTCTCCGCCACCAAACTGATATATATTTAGTAGAGATCAATGAATATAGTATAAAATACAATGTTTGGCATGAAATCCTATCTTTAACTAGGTTAAAGAACCAACGTCATTTAAAACACAGTTCACAATAAACCCAAAATCACATTCCATTAATTATGGAATCTTCACGGAAAACAGATCCATATGTATATATATATAATCAATATAAATTTCCGTGTCTGCCTAATAATATAAATGGATTAATGATGAAGCCTTTTAAATTCCATATATATTAACAGTCTTCCTCCACAGAAGCCCATCTCGATTATTACCAAATCGAATTCCATTCAATTCCAATTTAATATATTAAATTGGAAATCTTTACTTTGGAAAATTCCATAAGTCTTAATTAAAAAACTATAAATTCCAAATCATATTCTTCACTATTAATTTGGTTAAAGAACAAGTGTTATTTAAAACACCATTCACGATAAACCCAAAAATCCAATTCTTTTATTCAATTCCAATTAGATATTAATTAATTGGAAAACTTCACTAAATTTTAGTTTAAAGATTTATTCTTTTCTCAATTGGGTTTAAGAATATTATTAATGAAGACACCGTTTACGACAAACCCAAAATCCAATTTGATATCAAATACAAGGCTCTGAATAGAAATTATATCGGCTTATATTCAATATCAAATTCTGAAAACAACCAGTATCGTATTGGGAATAACGATATATATATATCTTCCAAATTTCTCAACAATATCCATATAATCACGGAATCCAATATCGAAATATTCCGAAGATTATTTCCATTCCAAATCCATTCCAATTTAATTATTGGAAAATTCTGGTTACTTTAAAACCATTTTCAAATCCACTTTATTTATTTCTAAAATTAATTGGATTAATATTCTTGTTACTAACTAGTTCATTTCGATAAAATATATTTTTATCTTTTCAAAACTAGATTTTTTTCATCCAAAATCTTTCCAAATCATTTATTATGATTTTACACAATTTTTCCCTATTTTTAATAATTTTATTAAGGCCCTTACAGTCGGTTTCCAATAACGGCCACCGAACTGCATTCATAGCGACCTTTTCTGAAATTGATTTGGAAATATCTTAAAATCCAACCATTAGATTTCAAATCTCTTATATTCATTGGAAATCTCTTTTCGATACAAACCCAATGGTTTCGGTTTTAGGAGAATCCGACGGTCGGATCTCCCATTACGTCCATTTGAAGTTAATGGTCGAAATTCGCGAACGATCGCTGCGCGGCGTGTTCTATTCAGGCCATTAAATATATATATATATATATATATATATATAATATTATATCATCGATTTCAATTGAAAACGAATTTTATAAATTGTTTTAATTTCGTTATCAAAACGATTTCCACTTCCATTTCAATTTCAAATCAAAATTGAATATTCCTTTACAAATTCGTTTTAAATTCATTTTAAATCCATTTCAATTTAATTTTCAAATTTAGATATGTTAGATCAAAATTTGGACCTAACACCCAAATTGTTCTGATTCTTAAAGAATTATAACTGGGGAATGAAGAAAAAGCAGAAAACACACAGAATTTATAGTGGTTCGGCGTTAACAAGCCTACGTCCACTTTATATGTTATCGATTATACTTTGAATGCTAGTACAATCAACGATCTCTCTCAAACTCACTCTTACAATTGTGATTTCTCTCAGTAATCTCGTAATAAAATTGACAAGAAATAGTGGTATGACAGTAATGGTGGAATCAATGCTCAATACTGCCAAAGGATCCTGAAAAATGCCAAGCTCTGGGCTATTTATAGCTGATTTTATCAGGCGGATCGCGGTCACACGTGGCACAAATCCCGAGAATATCGGATCGTATTGCAGCTTGATGAAGAATTAGTCAAATTAGCCGTTGTGGACAGGTGTCGCGATCCACTTAAATATCGGATCGAGCAAGGAGGAGGAATTAGTCAAAGTGACAGTTGGGGACACGTGTCGCTGGATCCGTGCATCTCGTATCGCCGAAGACTAGCTCGTGCTTGAACAGGTCAGAGGCTTCGCTGTGCATCAGGGGATCGGATTGGTCTGTGTTGGGTAGTAGTGTATGTACGGATCGAGTCGTGTAGAAGTAGTCGGATCGCTGTTGCAACGGGGGCGATTCGATGGGGGGCAATCCGGTGAGGGGCGATCCGTGAAGGGCGACTCTCTGGTGCGATCCGATCCTTCATGGTCTTAAGGAACACAGTTTCATACTTTCTTCTTGTGAGTGAGCCTTGGTGGCTTGGTCAAAAAGCTAGCCAACATTTTGCCCCCTCGAAGTATGTTTTATCGATGATGGAACATGCTTCGAAACTATAGAAACGTCTTTTCATAAAGAGATGCAAATCAGTGGTAGCGTCTATCCGAAAGGCCATATCATTTACGGAAAGTTGTTTCTTTGCTTGCTATAAATATCGGATGAATCTTTAATAGTTTCCCTGTTTATTGGACAATTCTTTTCTGGGATCTTTCAGAGTCTTCATCATCGAATCTATCAGGTGCATTTTTGAATTTTCATTCCTGTCGGTCATTTATCGGTTCGGATTGCATGTGCGATTCACGGTCCGTTAGCAAGTCATTCGCCTCGTCCTTTGGTGAGCACTTGGGCCTCTTTACGGAACGAGGTGGGCTTCTCTTCGAGACGTGGTGGGCTTTTGGTTAGTGGCCCGCCTATTTTCACGGATCGAATAGGACAAAAAGGGGGAGACTAACGGTCGCCTTTTTGCCTATATAAATCGATCCTCACCCTCATTCTTCTCTTCTTCTTTCTTCTTTCGCAGCCGCCGCCAATTTTCCTGAGAGAAAAAACGTAACTTTGATTTCCAAATTTCCAACCAATTTCAAACTTTAAGAAGGTAATTAAACAGCCTTTCTTTAGTTTCTAGCGTGTTCGCACTGGTTTGATGATAGTAAACGCGAGCGTGCCTGGTGCGAATCCATGGATTTAAGGGTGAAGAGGAGAGTTGAGGAAGAAGTAGGAAGGGATGACCAGGTCGGTTCGTGGGCGAGTCCCGAATTCGAAGCGATGGTGAGGCAATGGGAGAGGGAACGGAACTGGCAAGTTGATTTGGCTAGTGGATCGGATCGCAGAAACGACAAGGCTACGGTTCGTGGGGAATCAGACGCGATTGTCAGATCGCGGAGATAGTGGAGCTTCGGGTCGTGGAGGATGGGGGGCAATGCGGATCGCCAAGATACCATCGCGATCCGTCTGGATGAATTGGTGCACTTCACGATTCGAAGCCTTTCCATGATCTAATACCCTTCCGCGTACAGAGTCATTAACCACGATCCGTCCACATGTCGCGATCCGAACCTGCCCTGCGATCCGACTGACGAACGATCTGATGCACACGCTGACTAAATAATATGATGCCACACTAACAAATCGATGAACAGTTAGGTTAGGGCCTTTGAGACGAACATTCCGGACTGAACAAATGCATAATATATCAACCGAACAACGACCAATGTCTAGATGATTCTGTTGACCTTTGTACTTTTCTTTAATGCACGCACAAGCACACACACCGGCACTTGCACACACAGGGGGGACGGGTAGTTTTAATCTTATTTCTCATGTTTTCTCGCCTAAACAGTAATGTCGGATAATCATTAATCTTCAAGATCCGACACAGAAATGGAGTCCGAGGTGCCTGAGCGCCTGAGCGCCACAACCCCGAGGTCCCTCCAATTAACCCAGGGGGTGAAGATTCTGGATCCGAATATGAGGCAACGGAATCAGATCCATCTGAAAGTACTTCAGTTAGTGAAGAGTCTGAGGCAGACGGGCGAGCTCCCGACGAGATTCCTGGCGCACTCGGGATAGAGAAATTTATTGATTCTTTGGCCTCCAAACTCGACGACATAATGCTTAAAAGAATTGCTTGAGACATGGGATCCCCTGGGATGATGTGAGGACACCCGTTAGCGAAGATAGACCTCACCTAGCTCCGGAAGGATATATGAAAATCAGCCGGCTCATGTGCTGGGTAGGAGTTATTCCTCCGTTTCCTCCAATCGTGATTGAGACTTTAAAACGATTGGGTATCGCTCCGATGCAGCTTCATCCTAATGCCTACGCAGCTCTATACACTCTATATATTGCATACGCGGAGATCCTGCATACCAAGCTCACATTTAAAGATTTAATATTCTTTTATCTTTTCAAGCATCGCTCCTCGGCAACCCCAAATTTCTCTTTCTTTGAATCGGTAGCGAATAGGAAGGTTCTGTATGACGGATACAACAATATAGGGGATCCCAAGTCTGATTGGTTCTATATAAAGAGACAAGCTGGGTGCTCAAGAAGATGGCTTAAATCAAGTAAACTTTAATCTTTTGACTGAATATCCTGCTTAAGAAATCGAAGCATTAACATCCCCCCTTCTTTTTTGTATTAAGCGGATCACGTTTTTCCCAAGACGGAAGGCTTGGTATACAATAATCGATTGTCTATTCTTCTACAAAGCAGATCCGATTTTCTAAGGATCAAGAAGTGCATCACTGACGAGAATCTTCATAAGCATCGCCTTCTGGATATAAGATTTGGACTCGGTGTAGGCGGCAAACCTTACAAATACGTGCCCCCAACGGAGGGAGAGGGAACATCACGGGCAGCAGAAACAACTAAATTCCGTAAGAGTCCTTCCCCGATAATCATCCAGGACGACGAGGACCTGAACATATATAGAGGAGATGAGGCCCATGGTGACAAGTCCAAGGAAATCCCAGTTTCTTCGGGGGGTTTCCACTCAAGGACTTCTCTTCCGACCGAACCTGCTGCTCCCGATGATTTGACAGAAGAACAGCTATTTAAAGAGCTGAGCAAAATTCCTTTGCCCGATGATGTATACACAGAGGGGGACTTTGAAGGGGAGCCATTTTTCCCTGCTTCTGAGGAGACCACCGTTCCAATTGGAGGACAAGAAACTACTCAGATGAGCCTGACTTCAGGCCTGGGTCCGTTAGGGGGAATTATATGGGATGCACAAATCACACGCACTGCCTGACCCCACACTTTTATATCAACAGTATCCAAGGTTTTAATATGCTCTTTTCTCCTTTGCAGGAAAGCTGTCTCGCAGGCGGTCTTATTCTTATCGCTCTCTTCGTGAAGGCACACCCAGTCTTCATCCGAATCCCGAGCGCTCTCGCGGCCTTTCTCACAAGCCTACTTCTTCGCAATCCCGGTCTCCACCAAAATCAACTTCTGGCAAGCTTCCCAGTTACTCGGTACCACCTATAGGGGGAAAACAACTTCCTAAAGAGTTAACTCCTCCAAAGAGTGCACCCTCTCACAACAAATCATCAAAAAGACACTACGAGCCCAAGGATAAAAGCAGGGATCCAATCAAGGATTCTGAGAAGGAGAGAAGTGACATTGTCCCTTCCAGTTAGCAAGATTTGGTTGCCCCTGGGTCACGAGACTACATCCACGGTCCCGAGACTCAAGCTAGGCTGGAAAAGTTGCGATAACAATTCCCCAACATTTTCTTCGAAAGGATGATGTTTGTTCCAGCTTTGGAACCAGTCCCTAGGAACTGGGATACTGAAGTCGTCGGGCACATTAGCCATATAGCCAGACAGTATGAAATGATGAAGAAACATGCCGTTAATCTTTCAGAAGTCATCCGAACGCTTGAGATGGAAGCACATAGATCCAAGGTGAAGATAGATAATAATGAAAGGGCTAGGACAAAGATGGAGAAGGAATTAGAAGACGCTCAATCCCAACTTGCCTTAGCGCGGAGAGATGCTGAAAATTATAAGACCGAATTGGAGAATGCTAAGAAACGCTTTCATTCTGAACTTGACTCAAATAGTCAAGAGAAAATGGCCTTAAAGAAGGAGGTAGAAGATCTTAAAATGGCCAACATTGAGTTGAAGACGGCACAAGGCCATTTTGAAGCTGAGAGAGCTGCTTGGGAGGAAGAAAAAGCAAGTTTGAGAGAAAGTCTAGCTTTGGCTGAAGCGGAAAAGGTGATTTTAAATGATCAAGTCGCGGATGCGGAGAGGCGCGCGGATCTTGCCGAAAAGAATGTTGAAAGTGCCATTGAAATGGCTACTGCTTCTAACAACAAGCTCCTCGAGAGAGAAAAGGATATCGAAGGGTTCGAATAGATGATTTTTGACTTCCTCGGCCATGTCCTCAAAACCCGTAACATCTCGTGGATCTCGGACTACCACGTTACTTTAGCCAATTTATGGGATGCCATCGTTGAGGGTGACAAACAAAGATTGGGAGTTGAAGAGATTGACGAAGACCATCCTGAGGGATAACGAGCCCGAGGATCTGGCAGAAGGTCGTCGTCTAATTCAAGAAGAAATGGAGAAGGAGAGGTCCCTAGCTAAGAGCAAAAACAAGGTTGACGAAGGTTCGAGCTCAGCTGTAGAGCCCAAGACCTCCGGATTTGAGGAATACCATCCTGATGATCCATTAATTCCTTTGGGCCTAACTCCTGTGGTTGTCGGAGCTTCTGCAGCTAGCTTAGATGGAGGATCAGCGGAAGGTATCTCCCTTTTTTCCCCACAATTTGTCAAAGCAATTGTGAGTCGTCGTCGTCTGGTAGAGCAACCAATCGAATTAATAACATGTGTTCCCCATAATACAGGTGGCGAGCCCGTCGACAAGGATGTCGAGAAGAGGAAAGAGGCGAACAAGATTATCGTCTCGCCTAGCGCTGGTGTTGATATACTGAAGCAGGCTGAGGGTACAATAGTAGAGAAGGGCGTCCTGGCACCCAGTGTTGATGCTCCCAAGGATGATGAAACCATCGAGGCCTTGAAAGATATGGACGGGCGCCATGTAGAGGAAGAGGAGGACATCATTAGCACCAAAGAAGCCGAGGACGATGACGATGAAACTCTGGCTAATAGAAAAGCTAGGCAGGAAAAGGAGCTGGCTTTAAAGAAGGTGGGACAAGAGCCTTTGAACATAGCCCCTATCTCGGAGTTTAACCCCAAAACTGGGATGGTTTTGAAACTCCAGCCCAAATCCATCAGCAAACAGCTTCATTTTGCGAACCCTGATGATTTCCCAGCTTCCCTTACTGATAAAAGAAAGTAAAAGGAGGTGGAGGAGGAATCTTATGAAGAGTCGGAAGTTCCTCTTATAGACAAAAGGAAAAGAAAGAAGGGTGATCAATCTGATATTGACAAGGCGAGGCTGGAGAAGCAGAAACAGGATAAGAAATCCAAGCGTAAATAGGATATTGTTGCTTGTCTATATTTTGTTTTTAGGCTTCTTACTGGCCATGAAATGTAATTGTGAGACTGGCCCTCACTTTTGTTTTAGGTTGTTTTTCGCTTTCTAGGCTTGCGGTTTATAAATAAATGTTTATCTCTTTTTGCATCACCGTGTACCTACATTTAATAAACTTTTCATGCTTAGTCATAGACCATCTGATTATAACTACAAATCAGTCAAGCAACAGAAAGAAAAATTTAAAAATTTCCGTGTTCATGTGTATATGTATATATGTATATGCTCCCAATCAATAGTTAATGTGGCGCCTGACTAGGGCTTATTAAGGATTGATTAGCATTGTCTGCACGTTGCCCCCTATTTTTGAATATGGGGGACTTAGAAAATTTAGCAAGATAATTGTCCTTATGGTGCTGAGTTTCCGTCACCTTTCTCAGTGCTTAACGATAGACTCTCTTATACTCTCCTGGCGGTCGCCGAGGTCAGAGTTTGAATTTAGCAGTTTAGTCGTTCCCCGATCCTTCAGCGGGGCAAGAGTTCTTTCTCAGCGCTCAGTTGGAGACGCTTTTATACTCTCTATCTGTTCTGGAGAGTTAGAGTTCGAGCTTAGCAGTTCAATCGCTCCCCGATCCTTCAGCGGGGCAAGAGCTCTTTCTCAGCGCTCAATCGGAGACGCTTTTATACTCTCTCTGCTCTGGAGAGTTAGAGTTCGAGCTCAACAGTTCAATCGCTCCCCGATCCTTCAGCGGGGCAAGAACCCTTTCTCAGCCCTCAATTGGAGACGCTTTTATACTCTCCTGGCAGTCGTCGAGGTTAGAGTTCCGTCAAGGCGGTTCCGATCATGGTACACCGCCATGACTTACGGACATCGCCTTCATGTCCGTTATGCTTTCTCTCGGCTTTGGAGAGTTAGAGCGCTATCAATGATATGATCCACTTTATCGTTCCCTCAGAGTTTTGACTGGTGATTGCATTCCATTCTGATGGAAGGCACCTATAATTATATGCTTCTGGGATCGTTGCATGATTCACAACAATTTCCATAAAAATAGAAAGGCAGATAAACAATAGTGCAATAAAGGTAAACGACACACAATATTTTTATAGTGGTTCGGTCGAATCATGACCTACGTCCACTTTATAATTTTTTGCTTTAAGAAATCGGACTATTCTAGGCAAGTCGTGCCTTGTACATGGTTCTTAACAAAGCAAAAGAACATATCTGTCATCTTTACGTTAGGTACGGCCGTAAATGTTGGGCATTCCACACTCTGGGGATTTCCTTTCCATCTACGGTTGCTAGCTTGAAGGTTCCATTATCAAGCTTTCACAGAATGGAGTACGGTCCTTCCCACTTCGCACCCATATGAGTTGGGGCTGGAAAGACACGCTTCAGAACCAAGTCTCCGGGTTCCAAGGTTCGGGCTCGAACCTTTTTGTTGTAATATCGGGTGACTTGTTGTTTGCATCTCAAGGCACGCAGGTCTGCTTCGTCCCTCTTTTCTTTGATCATATCCAGGGATTCAAGGAGCAATTCGTTATTAGTCATCGAATCGTAATAAGTCACTCGGTGAGAAGGTACTTTTATCTCAACCGGGATGACTGCTTCTGCTCCAAAAGCAAGGGAGAAGGGGGTATGTCCTGTTGCCGATTTATATGTTGTCCTGTAGGCCCATAGTGCTAAGGGTAATTCATCAGCCCACATGGCTCTGGCCCGTTTCAGTCTTCTTTTCAGAATGGATTTAATCACTTTATTCGCCGCTTCGACTTGTCCGTTCGATTGCGGGTGCGCCACAGAGGTGTACCGTTTCTCAATGTGGTATTTCTGGCAGAAGTCTCTGAATTCAGTGCTATCGAAATGAGTTCCATTATCTGTTATAACAATCTTTGGAATCCCAAATCGACAGATGATGTTTCTAACGACAAAATTGATCACTCGTTTGGTTGTGATTGTAGTCAGTGGCTCAGCCTCGACCCACTTAGTGAAATAATCTACGACTACAATAGCGAACTTCGCTCCGCCCCTAGCTATGGGGAGACTTCCGATGATATCAATTCCCCACATAGCGAAAGGCCATGGGCTCGTCATTGTTTTTAACTGATTAGGAGGTGCTCTAGGTATCTTTGAAAATCTTTGGCACGCATCACACCGTCGTGCGTATTTTGCCGCATCCTTGTTTATGGTAGGCCAGAAATAACCATGCCGCAACACCTTTTTCACCAATGTTTGCCCTCCAGTGTGATCGCCGCATTCACCTTCATGTACCTCCTGCAGCACACGCTCGATGTCATCATGAGCTATACACCGAAGAAGAGGCATTGAAAATTCCAATCTGTAAAGAACTCCGCCTTGTAGAACGTATCGGGCAGCTTTACGAATTACTTTACGCCTCTCGCTTTTCTTGGTCGGAAGCGCTCCATTCATCAAGAAATTCTTTAGAGGGGTCATCCATGACTCCCTTTCTGGTTCCGTCTCTAGTACTGGATCAATTTCCATCTGATCTATACTAGGAGACCGAAGTACTTCAACGGGGGCTAGCCCGGTCTCTTCAGGATCGTCGGAACTAGCCATCTTTGCCAACTTATCCGCCTGCTGATTCTCTGACCGTGGAATGTGAGATATGTTGTAGTGATCAAAGCCGTTCAACAACTCCTTCGCTTTCTTCAAGTATAAAATCAATCTTGCACTTTTGGCTTGGAATTTTCCAGTAACCTGGTTCACAACTAAATTGGAGTCGCAAAAGATGTCCAGCTTTGTGACTTCCAACTCCTTTGCGATCCTTAGTCCGGCTATCAGGGCTTCATATTCGGAGTCGTTATTAGTGGCGTGAAACTCCATCCGGATAGCATAGGATATCAGCCGTTTCTCGGGAGTTTCAAGCACTACTCCAGCACCGGCTCTCTTGTCATTCCTAGCGCCATTAGTATACAATTTCCAGGCACTGGGATCGAGAAGTAATTTTGAAGGGTCAACTTCTTCGTTTGCTATATCTTCCTCCAGGACGGTAAACTCTGCTATGAAGTCGGCTATCACTTGCCCCCGAATTGAACGCCGGGGTTGAAAGTTCAAATCAAATTGGCTTAACTCAATGTTCCATTTGAGTAATCTTCCAGACGCTTCTGGTCTCTGTAGAACTTGCTTGAGTGGATGATCAGTGTATACGGTGATGGGATGCGCCTGAAAATAATGTCGAAGCTTTCTAGAGGCGATCAGCAAACTATACGCCAACTTTTCTATCCTTGGATAATTACGCTCTGCTGCGGTCAATTTTTTGCTCATGTAATACACAGGTCTTTGGACCTTATCTTCTTCTCTTACCAATGCTGAGCTGATCGCGTGTGACGACACTGCAAAGTACACGAATAAGTCCTCGTGATCCATCGGCTTAGATAGTATCGGAGGTTTCTCTAGGTGTCTCAGCAAGTTCTGAAACGCTTCTACGCAGTCAGGCGTCCATTTGAAGTGGCGTTTTCCTCGCTTTATCAATTCGAAGAATGGGATGCATTTGTCCGTAGCCCTGGAGATAAATCTGCTTAGTGCGGCTACTTTACCTGCAAGGCTTTGCACATCTTTAATTTGCCTAGGTTCCTGAATGTCTCTGATTGCTGCGATCTGATCTGGATTAATCTCAATCCTACGAGAACTGACGATGAATCCCAAAAATTTTCTGGAGGCGACCCCGAATGAACATTTTGTTGGGTTGAGTTTCATCCCGTACTTTCGAAGAATGC
This sequence comes from Allium sativum, assembly GCA_030737875.1. Classification (NCBI taxonomy): domain Eukaryota; kingdom Viridiplantae; phylum Streptophyta; class Magnoliopsida; order Asparagales; family Amaryllidaceae; genus Allium; species Allium sativum. The sequence goes on from CM060912.1 coordinate 176,901,094, forward strand.
CAAACATCTCTGCCAAGTCCGTAGTGTGATTAGAGGATTGCTTGGACTTAACCAACATGTCGTCAACGTATACTTCCATTGTTTTCCTAATCTGGTAATAGAACATTCTATTCACTAACTGTTGATATGTAGCGCCTGCGTTCTTCAAGCCAAAGGGCATTACTACATAGCAATATAATCCCAGATCCGTAATAAAGCTAGTGTGTTCTTGATCTGGAACGTGCATTGGAATCTGGTTATATCCTGAATAAGCATCCATAAAGGAGAGAAGTTCATGGCCCGCCGTTGAGTCCACCAACTGATCGATCCGGGGTAACGGAAAACTATCTTTTGGGCAGGCTTTATTCAAATCCGAGAAATCGATACACGTTCGCCACTTCCCGTTGGCCTTCTTTACCAGGACTGGATTTGAAATCCAGTCTGGGTAGATTGAGTCTCTGATAAATCCATTACTTTTTAGCTTTCCAACTTCTTCTTTCAAGGCAGCGGGCCTCTCTAGGCCTAACATTCGCCTTTTTTGTTTTACCGGAGGATGTTTAGGGTTAATGCTTAATGAATGGCTCATGATTGATGGAGATATCCCGCACACGTCTGCGTGGGTCCAAGCAAATATATCCAAGTTATTTTTTAAGAATTTCGTCAGTTCTTTAGCTAGATTCGGATTTAACTGGGATCCAATCTTAAGGACCTTCTCTGGGTCACTATCATCGATCGGTACATCCACAGTTGTCTCGTTGGGAGTCGCCATTCTGCCTCCAGGTTCTTCGTCCTCTCTGGGATCCATATCCTCGGGCAACTCTCTGGGCGACTCTCCTACTATTATCCTCTTTAATTGTTATAAGGTCTCCGCCCGTACGGGGGGAGAAGCGCCCTTGGTTTCTCTGTCCCCTCCATTGCAGAGTAACTTTAGCTCTGCAACATAACATGCTCGTGCGGCAACCTGATCTCCTCTGACAATACCAACACCAGCTTCCATAGGAAATTTCAATAATAAGCACCAGGGGGCTATACATGCTCTAAACTTTGCGAGGGCCGGTCGGCCCAAGAAGGCATTATAGGGTGATTCAACATCCAAAATCACGAAAGGAAGGATTCGCACTCTCTGTCATTCTCCTTCCCCAAGCGTAACTGGTAACTCTACATAACCCATTGGAGCGGTGGATGCTCCGTTAAATCCACGGATCCATCCCTGACAGGGCTTCAAGTCTCGAGGTTCATCTGGTCGAATGTCCTTTTGAAAAGAATATTGACGGAACTCCCGTTATCCACCAAAACTTTATGAACAGTGGCCGAGCCAATAGGTACTGTGATTACAAATGGGTCTTCAGTCGGAGCATGGACTCCAATGCTTTCTCGTTCGCGGAAAACGACATCGTCGGACATCATCTTTTGTTGCTTTACCGGGACGTTGTCCTCGGGGTTGCTACACTCTCCTACCTCGAGGTGTTGCTTGGCTGCATTGATATACTGGTCCAATGCCTTGGAACCGTGTCCGGCGAGATACAACCCTCCGATTATGGTATTGATAACAAGGTCCTTTCCCTTTTGCTGGGCAGTTGGCCTGACAGCAGGCTGATTCTGGTTCTGGTTTGGGGCCTGTACGGCTTGCCCCCTATCTCTGGGCGTTACTCTGTATTCATCCAATTTTCCTTCTCGGAGAAGCCTCTCGACTACATCTCTTAGGTGACGGCATTCATTTGTCGAATGGCCATGAATCCGATGAAAGAGACAAAACTTCCCCGTTTCGCGTTCTTTCTCCATCGACTCTCTGGGAGGTGGCCTTTTATTTTGGAGGACGTTGTACGAATCCATGAAGATATTTTCCAAAGTATCGTTTATTGGCGTATAACTCTCAAAAGACCTGGGACGAGTCCTTCTCTGGGAGTCGTTCCCTCGATTCCTCTTCCGGTTGTTGCCATTACTGTTATTATCATTGTTTCTTGACTGACGACCACCCTGATTCCGATTTCCGACATTAACCTAGTCCTTCCCCGAGCTGTCTCCTGTCTGCTTGATGGCGACATTGCTCTGGAGTTCCTCTTTATCGGCCGTTTTTGCCTTTCGGTTAGCATATACTTCCTCCCGACGTAAATGTACGTTGGCTTTTTCGTAGAATAACTCTCTAGTATGGGGTGGCTTGCCGGCCAGATATCTCCCAAATTCGGTGTCTTTATCTACTCCATCAATTAGGGTTGCCACAACAGTTGGCTCATGAGGATCTTTGACTTCAGTAGCGACCAAGTTGAAACGGTCTAGATACACCCTCAAACTCTCGCCTGGTCGTTGCTTGACAAGGAACAAGTCGATCACACTCTTCGTCTTCTGTGCATAGATGCAGAACTGTTCCACGAACCTTTCACTCAACTCCCTGAAGCTGGAAATTGATCTTGCTGGTAAGCGAGTAAACCATAATAATGCTACATCCTCCAAGAATATGGGAAATGCTTTACACTTGACAGCGTCAGAGGCTGCGGCAGCGGTCATTGCCAAGAATATCTCATCAGATGCTGGACGGGATCAGATCTACCCGCGTAACGGTTCATCTGCGGCATGTTGAAGCGCCTCGGGAAAGTCGCATCTAAAATATCATCAGTGAAAGGGGTATGACTGCGGTCGATTCCCCAATCTTCATTCCGTTGTCCACGGCTATCTGCCAGAATTTGATGGATCATAGCTGCAACATTTGCACTGGTCAACAGAGGTTCGGGGTCAGCGCTTCTTGCTCGGTGAGGTTCTCTAATCTCGGGAGCAGAAGGGTCATATTGATCATCATCATTTTCTCTTATGCGCAAAGAGCTTGAGCCAGGTCGAGCGGAGGGGCCAGGACGGTAGGAGCGAGCTATAGGCTCCTTTCCAGGTCGAGTTGTAGTCTGGTCATCAATTCAGATCGCTGTGGTTCGAGATCGGCGAATCGTTACGCCCCCCCCCCCGGGGTAGGTTCTTGGTCATGGTATGAGGAGGATTTGAGTCGTTATCACGGGATCGAGTAACAACCCCTTCAACAGTCCGGATCACCTCGTCCTCGTCGACTCGGAGCGTGGCACCTTCATCGGATCGGTTCGCCCTCGGCGCTCCGCGATCCAAAGATCCCTCATTGGCCAGCTCGTGCACACTTTCTTCAACTGCTTCATTCGCGATTTCATTTGTTCGTGAAGCTCGTACTTCCTTAGACCTCTTTCCAGCCATGATATCAGATGTCGCTGGAATCTTCAAAAAAACTGAATAGTGAAGTTATGAGACTGTTTTCTCAGTGAAAGCACCAAAATGTTAGATCAAAATTTGGACCTAACACCCAAATTGTTCTGATTCTTAAAGAATTATAACTGGGGAATGAAGGAAAAGCAGAAAACACACAGAATTTATAGTGGTTCGGCGTTAACAAGCCTACGTCCACTTTATATGTTATCGATTATACTTTGAATGCTAGTACAATCAATGATCTCTCTCAAACTCACTCTTACAATTGCGATTTCTCTCAGTAATCTTGTAATAAAACTGACAAGAAATAGTGGTATGACAGTAATGGTGGAATCAATGTTCAATACTGCCAAAGGATCCTGAAAAATGCCAAGCTCTGGGCTATTTATAGCTGATTTTGTCAGGCGGATCGCGGTCACACATGGCACAAATCCCGAGAATATCGGATCGTATCGCAGCTTGATAAAGAATTAGTCAAATTAGCCGTTGTGGACAGGTGTCGCGATCCCCTTAAATATTGGATCGAGCAAGGGGGAGGAATTAGTCAAAGTGACAGTTGGGGACACGTGTCGTTGGATCCGTGCATCTCGGATCGCCGAAGACTAGCTCGTACTTGAACAGGTCAGAGGCTTCGCTGTGCATCAGGGGATCGTATCGGTCTGTGTTGGGTAGTAGTGTATGTACGGATCGAGTCGTGTAGAAGTAGTCGGATCGCTGTTGCAACGGGGGCGATCCGATGGGGGGCGATCCGGTGAGGGGCGATCCGTGAAGGGCGACTCTCTGGTGCGATCTGATGCTTCATGGTCTTAAGGAACGCAGTTTCATACTTTCTTCTTGTGAGTGAGCCTTGGTGGCTTGGTCAAAAAGCTAGCCAACAAAATAAAAATTGAATATTCCATTTAAAATTCATTTTAAAAAAATTTCAATTTGATTTTCAAATTTAAATCAAAATTGAATATTCCATTATAAATTCGTTTAAATTCATTTTGAAACGATTTCGATTTCATTTTAAAATTTAAATCAAAATTGAATATTCCTTTGTAAATTCATTTTAAAACGATTTCAATTTCATTTTCAAATTTAAATCAAAATTGAATATTCCTTTATAAATTCGTTTTAATTTTATTTTACATTCATTTTAAACTGATTTCCATTTCATTTTCAAATTTAAATCAAAATTGAATATTCCTTGATAAATTCGTTTTAAAACGATTTCAATTTCATTTTCAATTTAAAATCAAAATTGAATATTCCTTTATAAATTCATTTTAAAACGATTTCAAATTCGTTTTCAAATTTAAATCAAAATTGAATATTCCTATATAAATTCGTTTTAAATTCATTTTAAAACAACTTCAATTTGATTTTCAAATTTAAATCAAAATTGAATATTACATTTTAAATTCGTTTTAAATTCATTTTAAATTCATTTTAAAATGATTTCCATTTCATTTTCAAATTTAAATCAAAATATTCCATCATAATTTCTTTTTAAATTCATTTTAAAACGTTTTTAATTTCGTTTAAATTTTCAAATCAAAATTTAATATTTCATATCATTATAATATTAAAATAATAATATTTTCAAAATATCTGAATTTGAAATCACTTTTCAATATTCATTATAAAATGAATAAAATCGACAAAATTCTCATTCGTGTTAAAATGGCGTTTAACTACTTAACACGGCTTCACATTTCAATATTTTCTGAATATTATTTTAAAATATTCGTTAATATTGAACTGGAATCAGACTAAATCAATTACCATAAAATTCCAGTTATATGGATTTCAACATCACATGTATACAACAATGATGATAAGCAATCATTAAAAATTCAAATAACATCCAAAGTGCATTCCACAACTGTATAAGCATTAAAATAAATAAATAACGCTTGTACAGCCTGTCAACCCATCGATTGACATACCACTAATTATTGAGATCAGTGTATGTCTAATATCATCCCAATACCCATATGGGGTTTTCGAACAACAAATACTGTTTATTATTTGTGCAGTTGGGCAATGAGTAAAATTTATCGTCTCAATCAACATCAGTAAAATGGGTGTACATAAAAAAACCGTCCGATTTGTAAATGAATATTTATTTTATTTTCATTTCATGATAATTTTTATATATAGTTTATATAAATAATTTGGATATACAACAATATCAATACATGACAATCCAAACACAATCCAAACAAACAATCAACTGGTCTGTACAATAAATAGTGTCGGGGGCTTCTAAGCCCCGTCTGCAACCTAGTATATAATAACTGTAAAATAATTTGAGTGTGAGAGAGTTCTCATAGTCGGTTTCCATTCCTCCATTCTTTATTTCTGAATTTCAGTTCTATTTGAATTTAAATCCACTTCAAATTCTGATTTGCTTCTATTTGATTCTGGTCTGTTCGTAGTGCTCGACAAGAGGAATCCAACGCATCTGAATTTGTCCATTTCTGATTTCGTATGGCAAAGTTATAGCATTATATACATTGAACCATTAAATAAATAATTAACTGAATTAATTATTTATAATTACATTGTTAATAATGAATTAACCCCTTAATTATCTCTTGGCTGTCGTTGTTTTCTTTCAGGCTCGAAGCTCATCTCGCACTAAACAAAAATTCACCATCGCAGGAGGCTGAAGGCCGTCGGCCTTTGATCGGAGGGCTCCGCTAGGGGCGGCGTGGCGTCGCCTGCCACTGAACTCCAAATCAAACCCAATGAATGTCGCCCTAAGCCAAATACCCCATTCCGGACACAATGGGAAATGTTTCGTAAGCCAATTCGACTGTTTCGAACAGTTATTATCAAAACTAAAATATAAATCAATATATATTGAATTTGAACGCACATTTTAATTTACCGGGGCCACATATTGACTCCATAAATTCCCGAAAAATAAATCTAGCTATGTTTTGACGATACAGCCCTAACAAAACTAGTTTTGTCGAATTTGGAGACCGTTTGAAAAATGGACTTTTTCTGGTCGATCCAATTCAAATTTAAATTAATACACATTTAAATTTACTGCGCTCACATATTAATTCCATAGCGACTATTTTAAACTGGACATAACTTTCAATTCTTGTTATGAAATCTTATTTTTTCACATTCGGTAGAAAGATATAATTAAACAGATTCAAATATTTTTTGTTTTACTGAAATCCAATTTATTTTGAATCCTGTACATTCATTTGAAGTTTGAAATCGAATTTTCAAACAACTGCGTCATTTCAGGCTCGTTTTATAATTAAAATAAATTTATTTGTTCGAACTTCGATTAAAATAAATTTTTAGTCGTTATTATTTAAAATAATTCATTTTAAATATTCAAAATCCATTAAAATAGCTAAAATAAAATTTTTGAATTGGTTCTGAAAATCCGAGTTGTTACAATCTACCCCACTTAAAATCTTTTCGTCCTAAAAAAGGAACGGAGCTGAAAGTTGTTTAACTAACCAACTCAACTTTCATTCTGGCTTTCATTCTTCAACTTTTCAGTTTCTAAGAATTTTCATTTTTTTCAAAAATTTGTCTAACACACTAAATTTTCGAATTTTTTTGCCATAACCTCCTTGATATGACCTCATCAATCCAAAAGAAAAGGAAAAAGCCAAGCGACTAGCCAATCGGCTCGTAAAAACATCAAAAACCAAGAAATACAATAAACATGTACCTTTTTGTCGGGCATACAATTTTATTCCTCTTCTCTAGCCTCCTTGATACGATCTGTTCATTATATACACATGTACATAAATGCAATTCTAATAAATTTTCAATTCAGTTCAATAATTGACTTGATTTGGCTAAATTAACTTTCAAGTTCTCTTATTGGTTTTAATTTGGTTCAATTCAACATTTCATTTTCATATTGGATTTATTATTCCAATATTTTTATTAGTTGAACAAATAATCACACAACAGAACCAGCAATCAATTTTTGAATTAAATTTCCAAAACATATAACTTTTGTATATATATATTCAAAAATCATATTTCTAGTGTCAAATCACAAATAGTAAACCATATCTAAGTTTTGGTTCTCACACCATGGCATCGGAGGATCGTAGAATATTTACTTCATTTTTGTATGAGGTCGTATGGTCGTGTAACTTTGGGGAACAACTATTGGGGACATTTTCAATGTTCACGATTTTTGCCGATTTCTAAATGACCGTTTTGCCCTTATAAAATCTTGTTTTGCCCATAACTTTTGATTGGTAAGTAGGTTTGACCTGAAACCACATCCATTGGATTCAGATGATGGTTTAGCTTTCTGTAGAGTGGTCACATTAGCCAAACGGACATACCGTTTGGGAGATATGGCTGAAATAAGGTTTAGAAGGTGAAAAACAGCTTAACCGGGCCTAATTAAGGTGATTAGCAGCTAGGCCCATAACCCATTCCAGGATTAGGGTTATGGGAGGGCTGATAGGGTTAGGGTATTCAGTTTTTGTTTTTCAGCCGCCACTTTTCATCCTTGAAACCCTAGTAATGGCCCTCATTCTTTAAATCACCTTCTAATCACTAATTAAGAAGATCTACATCAAATCAAGGAAAATCAACACCAAATCAGAGTTGGAGCTGCTGTGTGGCATAAGAATTCGACCCAAACAAGTAGTAAAGCTCAGATCTATAATTCATTTGTGGCAAAGATGAGTGATTTGCATTATTTTTCACTAATTACGGCTAATTAGGGGTGGTTAGTGATAAATAGCGAAATTATGGCTCAGAAAAATCTGGAAAAATTTGTAAAATTCTAAAATATTATTTTAGGGCTCTGATAAAAAATTTGGTTTAATTTGGATATGTTTTGCAAGTCCTATCATTAGTTATTCTTAAGCATGATTAAGGGGAAAACATGGGTTTGGGTATGTTTGATCCATATAAACATGTTAAGTTGTTGTTTTGGTGTTTATGGTTGATTATACATGTTGTTATTACTGTTTGGAATGCTTTATGATTGCTTAGCAGAGTTAGAATGGTCAAAAACGCCGTCGTATGGCGTAAATAGCTCGCTGGAAGTGGTGTAGGAATTCGGATCGGATTGGAGAATAGAGGGCCGGATCGGATCGCCTTATGGGGTCGTGGGACACCATCATGAACCAAGTCATTTCCCCTGAACCGAACCGCCTGCATGAAGTCATCAAGCACCATCACGAATCGAGCTGAACTGCTCGCACTGGAAGACCACGACCCGGATGTTCTCCATGAACCGAGAAGTCAGCTCTGAACCGAACTGAAGAGGAATCACGAACCAAACTGACCAAGACCATAAACCTTACGATCTGAACCACTAGAGGAAGGATATCACGACTCGAACCGGTGAAGGAGCTCGACCTAACCCGCAGTGTATGCCATGAACCGAACCGACCTGAATGGGGAAGCCGACCCGACCCGTTGTGGATGGTCAACAGCCGAACTACTTTAGGAGGACCGAACCGAACCAAATGGAGCTATTTTCCAACCGATCCAGAGAAGACCAAACCCGAGATGCAAAGGTTGTCCAAATGAGGAGTTGTAACTCAGGATCCAAATGGGAACCAATGAGTGAACTTCATGATTGGATTTTGATGCGGGACCTGTGCTACGGAGTTGTCAACGTCCATAACTTTGTTTCACCACTGAGAGATGGATTAGGCTATGGATCAGTGCAGTGGAGTCGTCAGGACTTCATGGGGTAGAGTGATCGTAGCAAGGCAATGATCCAGTGCAGTGGAGTTTTCATGACTCCATGGGGAAGAGTGGATATAGCGAAGTATTAGTGGTTACAGATCAGTGTAGTGGAGCCGTCATGACTCCATGAGGCAGAGTGATCGTAACAAATAATTTGGTGATCAAAGTAGTGGATATCGTATACTTTACACACCGAGTGAGGGATGTGAGTATGATTGCTATGTTTGATGTTTTCTATCACCATGACATGCACACCCCCTCCCTATTATTTCCACACCATGTGTTAGTGTCACCTTAGAGTATTGTACATCCTGTTGTGCTAACTCTTTGGTTGCAGGTCCAGGTATGGTTATGTATACCTGTTATTATTCTGTTTTGCTGCTTATCGCTCATACCAGACTTTTGTCTGACCCAGAGTTTTATGTCTCTTCTTATTACTCTGGGTGCTCTTAAACGGGCAGACTAGAGACAGGTCAGGTGATTATGCACGAGTAGCTGTACCGGAGACGAGCAAGAGGCTTCCACGTATGATATATGTATATTCTCCCTGTGTTGTTGTTGGTCACTACTTTGGGCATTAGTAGTGTACCTCTTTCTTTTGCTTTAGAGACAGTATTTCAAAGTTGTAATAATGTTGATTTGGATGATAAGATGTATTTTGGATTTCCGCTGCTATGATGGTCTAGTTTTCAGCTTATGCACTGTTTCTCCAGTTTTATGTCAAAGTTATATTATTATTATATTTTATCCCATGCGCTGTGAGGCATTCTACAGGTTCCTTGTTAGTTCAAATTCCTTTCTTTTCCTTTCTTTGGTGACCATCCCGTGCTAGTTGGGCATTGACACAACGCACTTTCATTGAAAATGTCAGCTAGTGCGGGGCTGGCCGTCACACTTGGTATCAGAGCTCTAGGTTGCGTAGTTAACCTAGGGAAAGACACCAGGGAGAGATAGTATACGTATATGAAAGTGCGTATTTGTGATATTTTGGTTTTCAAAAGCTATATATATACTATTAGTATATCTAAGGATGGAGTCGCACTGCATTGGCACCACTGAAGAGATGGTTAATCATTTTCTCCTTACAGATTGAACGATGAGCCGATATACGAGGAATACTGGTTCAGAAGCCAATAATAGGAATGCTCCTGATATAAGGATGATGTTTACTGACTTCACGAGAGAGATGCTTAGGGATGTTCAGAGGGCAGCTCCTAATGCTTCAAATGGTGGTGGTGCTGCGGTGCAGGCGCCTAGGGCCGATTTCGCCAAGCTTTATAAGGACTACACTAGTCTTGGTGGGAAGCCGTTCCATGGAACGAAATCGGCTACAGAAGTTCAGGATTGACTTGATAGTCGTGAGCGCATCTTCGAGGACTTAGGGATCGATGACGCAATGAAGAGAAAGCTCGCATCGCGTCAACTGCAAGGACGGGCTATGAATTGGTTTGCTATTAAGGCAGCTACCCCCTGAGGATCAAGTTACTTAGGATCAGTTCAAAGCCCGATTCAGTGATAGGTTTATCCCAACTGCTCAGAAATCAGAATTGTTTAGGAAGTTCTTGGAGCTTAAGCAGAATGGCAGGGCAGTCTCGGAGTATATTGCTGAGTTCGATACTTTATCGAAGTATGGATTATTCCATATTGACAATCCCGAGAAGAAGAATGAGAAGTTCATAACTAGTTTAGATCAATACTTGGGGGAAAGGCTTATAAACCATGTTGATGAGACTTTTGAATCGATTGTTGGGAAAGCATTGAGATCAGAAAGCCTTTATCCTAAGCCCAAGGCTGAAGTCGCTATTGCATCTGCAGAGGGGCCAAAGCCACAGGCAAGCGGTGGAGGCAAGAATAATTATCAAAATAAAAGGAAGCGGAGTTAGACTAAGGTTGGTCAGAAAAAGAAAGGTAAAAAAGATGTTGAGTGCTTTAGCTATGGCAAGAAGGGCCACTATGCCAAAGATTGTCGAGCAAAGCCAGCGGACAGGAAGTGCTTCAACTGCGGCCAAGTGGGACATCACAAGGATAAATGTCCGCAACCCCTTAAAGAGAATAGATTATGAAAGCATATGCTATTAATGTTGTTCCTTCTTCTTCGAATGCCCCAACTGCGGCGGAGAAAGGAAAGAATGTCATCATTCAAGGTATGCTTTCTGTTTATGATGTTCTTGTTCGAGTACTGTTTGATACAGGGGCTTCCCATTCCTTCATATCTAGTGACCTAGTAGATAGGTTGGGATTGGAACCTGAGATAGTCGATAGACCTTTAGTGGTAACGAACCCAATTGGTGGACCAACTAGCTTTAGTGTGATTTGTCGAAATTTGGTCTTATCGAGTCATGGATGTATGTTTGCTTGTGATTGCTTCATTTGGGCTTTACTGGGTTTGGCATTATTTTGGGAGTCGAATTGCTCCAAAGATATGGGGTGGTGGTAGACTGTGAGGGATTTTCGGTGACTATTAGGGCGGATGATGGGCGGAGGGTAGTGTTTGGTGGCCTCCTAGTGATGAGGTAATGGCTAGTTTTCTAAATTCCCTCGACATCCCGCAGGATGAGTTATCAGGGGTTCCCATTGCTAGCCAGTATCCGGATATCTTCGAGAAAGTGACCGGACTTCCACCACACCGACACATTGAGTTCCGTATTGATTTAGTGAAAGATGCCAGACCTATAGTGATGCCACTTCGTCGTATGGCACCAAGGGAGCAGCGAGAGCTCGGGGTGCAAGTGAGCGATCTTTTGAAAAAGGGATTTATCCGAAGAAGTGTCTCTAAGTGGGGAGCACAAGTTTTGTTTGCCACTAAGGCAGATGGTTCCCTTCGATTGTGTATAGACTATCTCGAGTTGAATAAGGTGACTAGGAGGAATAACTATCCTCTTCCACGGATAGATAATTTGTTTGATTAACTGGAAGGGGCAAGAGTGTTCTCCCAGTTGGACCTCGCAACAGGATTTCATCAGCTCTGAGTAGCAGCTGAGAGTATTCCTAAAATGGCATATCGGACGCCGTCTGGATTCTATAAGTGGTTGGTCATGCTATTCCGGTTGACCAATGCACCAGCATATTTTGTGGATGAATAGGGTATTTAGGGATCAATTGAATAAGTTTGTCCTTGTGTCTGTGGACGATATTCTTGTTTACTCGGGGACATAGGAAGAACACAAGGAACATTTGAGGATAGTGATGGAGGTGTTGAGAAAACACCAATTGAAAGAGAAATTTTCTAAGTGTCACTTCTGGAGGAGGGAAGTGAGATTCTTGGGCCATGTTGTTTCAGAGAATGGTATTCTCGTGGACCCTGCGAGGGTGGCTATGGTTCAAGATTGGTCTACGCCAAAGAATGCAACAGACATAGGAAGTTTCTTGGGGTTAGCTGGATATTATCGTAAGTTTATCCAAGACTTCTCCAAGATAGCGACACCGTTAACTCAGTTGACCAAGAAGAATCAAGCTTTTGCTTGAGATGGAAGGTGCGAGGATGCATTTAAGAGTCTAAAGGAAAAGTTGACGCATGTGCCAGTGTTAGTCATTCCTAAAGGGAATGAAGAAATGACAGTATACACGGATGCATGTGGTACCCGACTAAGTGCTGTATTGATGCAAGAAGGTAGGATTGTAGCTTATGCTAGTCGGCAACCAAAACCGCATGAGAAAAGATATCCTACCCATGATTTGGAATTGGCAGCAATCGTGTTCGCATTGAAGATGTGGAGACATTATCTCTTGGGAGAAAGATTCGAGTTGTTTATTGATCATAAGTCATTAAAGTACCTTTTCTCCCAGAAGGTTCTAAATCTCTGACATCAGAGATAGTTAGAATTCTTGGCTTCTTATGATTTTGATATCGTATATACAGCAGGAAAAGGCAATGCGGTAGCTGATGCATTGAGTAAAAGACATGCCAATTTAGGGGCTATGTTCCTTGAACGGAAGCAACTAGAGTATATCGTTGGGTATGATTTTAGACCAAGGTGCGAATTAGATCCAGAATTGCTAGCAAGTTTGACGATCAGACCCACTTTGATTGACCAGATTGGTTCCAGTCAGAGGGACAATCCTAACCTATTGGAAATCATCTCCAAGCTAGGGATGGGTATCGACGAGGAGATGAACAAGTATGGGCTTGATCGAGATGGATGGCTCAGAAAGAATAGGAGACTAGTTGTGCCCAATGTTAATGGATTAAGAGATGAAGTGCTTAGAGAATGTCATCACTCAAAACTGACTATACATCCCGGTGGTAACAAAATGTATCGAGATATGAAGCAGACCTACTACTGAGAAGGGATGAAAAGAGATGTTGGGAAGTTTATATACAAATGCATGAATTGCCAGCTAGTTAAAGCCGAGCAAAAGAAGCCTAGTGTTTTGTTGCAACCATTAGAAATTCCAAAATGGAAATGGGAACAAGTCTCAATGGATTTCATTGATGGGTTACCAATACTAGATCGGGCCATGATAGTATTTGGGTGATTGTGGACCGATTGACCAAGAGTGCAAGGTTGTCAAGTCGAATAGAACGACAGCTAAGTTAGCGGAACTGTATATGAAGTGGGTAGTGAGATTTCATGGAGTACCCAAAAGCATTGTGAGTGACCGAGATCCATTATTTACTAGTGGATTTTGGAAGAGCATACAAGAGGCTTTAGGGTCAGAATTACATCTCAGTACCGCGTACCATCCTCAAATCGTCGGTCAAACAGAGAGGGTGAATCGAGTATTAAAAGATCTTTTAAGAGCTTGCATATTAGATTTTTGAGGGTCATGGGTTGACCATTTGCATCTAGTGGAATTCGCATATAATAATAGTTATCAGTCCAGTATTGGTATAGCTCCATTTGAAGCTTTGTACGGAAGACTGTGCAACTCACCATCATGTTCGTTAGAAACAGATGAGAAATTTGTGCTTGGACCGGATGTGATAAGAGAAACCTCATATAAGATCAAGGTTATCCGACAGCGAATGAAGGCTGCCCAAGATAGGCAGAAGAGTTATGTTAATAAGAGACGAAGAGAGTTGAAATTATCCGTTGGCGACTTGGTGTTTGTCAAGATTTCTCCGTTAAAGAGCGTGATTCGATTTGGTAGGAGAGGAAAGTTAACACCAAGATTTGTTGATCCATTCCCAGTTCTCGAACAAGTTGGGAATTTAGTATATAAAGTTGAATTACCTAACAAGATGGCGGGAGTTCACAACGTATTTCATGTTTCCCAGTTAAGGAAGTTCGTGCACTACCCCGATATGACTATTTCACAGTATCAGTTGGATGACATCGAAGTAGAACCCGAGGCAGTTGGGAACCGCATGCCGATCCGTATTGTCGAGTACGACATGAAGCAACTTCGAAGGAAAGCGGAGAAACTGGTCAAGGTTCAATGGGGTGAGAATGAGAATGACTGTATTTGGGAAACAGAGGAGAGCATAAGGAAGACGTATCCAGAACTCTTTGCCAGGTAAGATTTTACTGACCATTTAGTTATCCTCTTGTTAGTAAACCGCATGCTAGGATAGGCTTGTTATGCTGCTTTGTATGTTTGATTGTTGCAAATGATTGATAGGCATGCGGAACCCATTGTTGTTTTTTAGTTAAGGAATTTCAAGGGCGAAATTTCTTAAGGGGGAAGAATGTAATGACCCGCATTCTACGCATTGGAGGATCGTAAAATATTTATTTCATTTTTGTATGAGGTCGTATGGTCATGTAACTATGGGGAATGACTATTGGGGTCATTTCCAATGTTCATGATTTTTGCCGATTTTTAAATCACCGTTTTACCCCTAGCGAATCTTGTTTTACCCATAACTTTTGATTGGTAAGGAGTTTTGACCTAAACCACTTCCATCAAATTCGGATGATGGTTTAGCATTCCGTAGAGTGGTCACAATAGCCGAACGGACTTACCATTTTGGAGATACGACTGAACTAAGGTTTAGAAGGTGAAAAACAGCTTAACCGGGCCTGATTAAGGTGATTAGCAGCTAGGGCCGTAACCGTTTTCGGGATTAGGGTTATGGGAGGGTAGATAGGGTTAGGGAATTTAGCTTTTTTCTTTTTTCAGCCACCACTTTTCATCCTTGAAACCCTAGTAATGGCCTCCATTCTCCAAATCACCTTCTAATCACTAATTAAGAAGATCTACATCAAATCAAGGCAAATCAACACCAAATCAGAGTTGGAGCTGCTGTGTTGCATAGGAATTTGACCTAAACTAGTAGTAAAATTCAAATCTATAATTCATTTGTGGCAAAGGTGAGTGATTTGCATTATTTTTCACTAATTTCGGCTAATTAGGGGTGATTAGTGATAATTAGCGAAATTATGGCTTAGAAAATCTGGAAAAATTTGTAAAATTATAAAATATTATTTTAGGACTCTGATAAAAATTTGGGTTAATTTGGATATGTTTTGCTAGTCCTATCATTAGTTATGGTTAATGTAACACCCCGTATTTTCTGTGAACATATAAGTAACAAATCAGAGAATAATTAAATTACAAAATAAGAATAAAGGGAAACGAGTTGCGCCATTGCGTTCGTCTCGGAATTCTGCATGAAATCGAGTCCGAGTTTTCGAAAATCGGAGTTCGTATGACCAAGTTATGACCCTCAGAAGTTTCAGGAATTTGAATAAAATAAAACAGCTCGAAAATAAAGCCAGAAATTCGAAATTCAAACCCAGAGAAGGCTGGCGGGAAAATTCCCGCCTATATACCCAGGTCGACTGGGGGGTCGACCCCCCCTCCCCCAACCAGGTCGACTGGGGAGTCGATTGGGGTGTCGACCTCCCCATGACCAGGTTGACTGGGGAGTCGACTTGGGGGTCGACCTGCTCCCGAAACCCAGTTTTTGAACCTGGTTCATTCTGATGTATCCGGTCTCGTTTTCTATCTAGATTCGTCCGCCTAATCCTATATAAACAACCCCTTAGCCTCATTTTCTCTACACAATTTCATTCTGTCTATAATCTGTCTCTGTTCTAAATAAATAAAATAATGGCGCCGTTACTCTGCTGGAATCAAAACTTGGACTGATGCACCTTCTTCCAACCTGAATAGAATTAAAAGCTAAATCAAATCTCAAATCAAAGTTTAGAGCTACAACAACAATTAAAGAGGAGTAATTCAGCATTTCTGCATCAACAACAGTTTATTATCCTTTCTTAAAACCACGAAAGGCAAGTACAGTTATTTTCCGATATAAACTTTAATTATAATTGTGACATGATTGTAAATCTGAATTTGAGGTTGTGTACGTTCTGTTCTGATATATATTATTCTGTATCTCTTTCTTCTTTCTGTTCGATAGCCAGGCTACCACGAGCCTGCGCCACATCTCATAAGAGATTAACGCACGAACGCTAAACATTGGGACAAATAATGAATGATGGCATAATTGGACATGGCTAATCTGTGACTGATGTTGTAAACTAGATTTAGATCTATGCATATTCTGTGAATTAGGAGAAGAGGAACCATTGTATGTTAACACGTGACTTGAGACATTGGACATAATGCATATTTTGAATTAAGATCTGCTATAATTTAAAGTTCTAGATTGTTGGGCATATTGTTTATATAGCGATTCATGACTTGAGATAAAAAGAGAATATGACTTAGGTGTAAGGATCAATATTAAGATTTGATAACTATTAAATGTGAATAACACCTAAGTGGGAGATTTTTGAATATATGACATGCATTGAAATCGATGGCTATATTTGGTATAATTTATATGTGAATCTTTTGTACTAGGCAAGTTTAACTAAATTTGGGACATGTGTTATGTGGTAAATTATGACCATAATCTGTGCCATGTAAATTCAATGCAAACGTGGGGTATATGATCATATTGTTAATCATGACAACTATTTAGGCATGCAAACTTAGGCCAAATTTATAATTAGGCAAGATATGTCTATGAAACTTTAAGGAATGATTAAATCTGTTATATTGCCTAATCTGCTAGTTCTGTTATATTTCCTAGTATGCTAGTTCTGTTATATCGCCTAATCTGCTAATTAGGTTAAATTGCCTTATCTGCTAAATCTGCTAAATCGCCTAATCTGCAAGATCTGTTATCTGTTTAATCTGTTGAATGGCGTAATCTGTTGGAACTGAAATGCTGAAATTTGTAGTATGTAAATCTGTAGACTCGATTTAAAATTGAGCAAAACTTGTTAATAGAATCTCGAATAATCTGTTGTAACTTGTACAGAAGTTAATTTGTTAAATTAGCATGATTAGTCTGATATTAGCATAGTCTGTGAATGAATGCATTGGCTAAACATGAAACATGGCTAACTCGAGGTTAGAATGAGTTTGTGGCGTAATCCTGCCCGGAACCGCCCGACACATCCAGTGGCTGCAAATAATAGGTTCTAATGTGAGAAGTTATTCATAACGTGCTTGAAACCCGAGGTTAGACTCAGTTTGCGGCAGAAATCTGCCCGGAACCAACCGGCCTAACCAGTGGCCGCAAAACTGTCAGTCTAATGTGAGAGGTCTGCACATTAATTTTTAATTAATACAAATCTAAGATAAATATGATGTCTAAAACGTGTTGGGTGGATAGGGTTGAACCAATTGGACTAATGAATTTAACAAACCCGTTTCGTGAATCTGTAGGCCCAATTACAAAGTTAGACAAATCTGTAAATCTGTTAAATCCGTATATCTGATCCGTTAGTCTGAAAACTTGTCTGATCTGTGAACTAGTTGATCTGAACTCTGTATGTCTGAACTTGTAAACAAGTTTATCTGAAATCTGTTAGTATGGGGACACAAGGTTAGGAGGGAAATTACTTGTGTCATCTGTTGTTTGGGACCCATATTAGTCAGTAACCCTTTCTGGTATCAAAACTTTGACCCAACAGTAGGTAGGGTCCGGGCACGCTTACTAAACTAATTATAAGTGGTTCATTCTGATAATGGCGAGGGGTGTTGATGGTGCGTTCCAACCGGGTCATGTGCGTGCATGGATCCCGGTCTGCCTCTGAGGATGTAAGACGCAGTGACATCTGTAAATAGGTCTGTGTCATTTAAAGGTTGCCACTTCGGGGAGTGATACACCCTTTTATGGGGCTGGCACAGGGTATTTATGTATTAGGGAGCCGATCGCTTGGGGTAGGGTTTTAGGGTACACTTAGTTCTGTCTGTTTTTGTTGGTACCGTCTATTTTTGTTGGGTGGTAACACCTGTCTGTTTCTGCGTGGTACCATATGTTCGGGTGGTAAAGGCCCATTTACTAGTGTACACCTAATTCTACATTCTGTTTCCGTAGGGATTAATCTGTTTCTGTACCTTCTGTTCAGGTGGTAAAGGCCCATTATTAGCATTCTGTTTCTGTTGGGGTGGTAAAGGCCCATTACTAGCATTCTCTTCTGTGGAAATTATTCTGTTTCTGTTTCAGTTTAGGCATTGGGGTGACACCTAATCCTGTTATACTAGTATTAGTGCAGAGAGGTGAAAAGTAGTAGCTTACATCATTCTGTTCTTTTTCTGTTTAACCTAAGTATATCTGCTACTCCTGTTACTGTTATCTCGCATCCAGTTTTATTTTCATGTCATAATTATTATTATCTGTTCATATGCTGAATGTCACTGGACTTGCCAGACTTTATGTCTGACCTTGCTTGTTTTCGTCCCTTTTTCTTCCGTTCCCCCCCCCCACCCAGGTTTGTAGGGTGGAAATCTAGGAGCTTGATTCAGATCTTCTCTTCTTGAAGTATCGTCTGGCTTTGGCATGGCAGTTTATGTTGGGGATTATGATTTAAAAAAAAACTATGCATTCTGAAGGCTTTTGTACAAGACTGATATTTTGTACTTGAATTCTGATATTGTGATTTGAAAGGATGTAACCAAACTTACTTCGGTTTCTGTTGTAATAAAGCTATAAATTTTTCAAGTACTGTTTTATTTGTCTTGTAAGTTTATGTTCTGTCTACTAAAACGCTCCATCAAAGTTAAGGCATTCCCTTTGTCAGTGACCTTAACGGAGGTGGGGTGTTACAGTTAAACATGATTAAGGGAAAACATGGGTTTTGGGTATGTTTGATCTATATAAACATGTTAAATTGTTGTTTTGGTGTTTATGGTTGATTATACATATTGCTATTACTGTTTGAAATGCTTTATGATTGCTTAGCAAAGTTCGAATGGTCGAAAACGCCGTCATATGGCGTAAATAGCTCGCTGGAAGTGGTGTAGGAATTCAGATCAGATGGGAGAATAGAGGGCCGGATTGGATCGCCCTATGGGGTCGTGGGACACCATCACCAACCAAGTCATTTCCCCGAACCGAACCGCTTGCATGAAGTCATTGAGCACCATCATGAATCGAGCTGAACCGCTCGCACTGGAAGACCACGACCCGGATGTTCTCCATGAACCGGGAAGTCAGTTCTATACCAAACCGAAGAGGAATCACGAACCAAACTGACCAAGACCATGGAGCTCATGATCCAAACCGCTGGAGGAAGGATATCACGACCTGAACCGATGAAATAGCTCGACCCGACCTAGATTGTATGCCACGAACCGAACCGACCTGGATTGGGAAGCCTACCCGATCGATGTGTATGGTCACGAGCCGAACTACTTCAGGAGGACCAAACCGAAACAAATGGAGTTGTTTTCCGAACCGATCCAGAGATGACCAAACCCGAGACGTAAAGGTAGTCCAAATGAGGAGTTGTAACTCAGGATCCAGATGGGAACCAATGAGTGAACTTGATGATTGGATTTTGCTGTGGGACGTGTGCTAAGGAGTTATCGACGTCCATAACTTTGTTTCACCACTGAGATACGGATTAGGCTATGGATCAGTGCAGTGGAGTCGTCAAAACTTCATGGGGCAGACTGATCGTAGCAAGGCTATGAGCCAGTGCAGTGGAGTTGTCATGACTCCATGAGGAAGAGTGGACATAGCAAAGTATTAGTGGTTACGGATCAGTGCAGTGGAATCGTCATGACTCGAAGGGGCAGAGTGATCGTAACAAAGAATTTGGTGATCAAAGTGATGGATATCGTATACTTTATGTACTGAGTGAGAGATGTGAGGATGATTGCTATATTTGATGTTTGCTATCACCATGACATGCACACCCCCTCCCCATTATTTCCACGCCATGTGTTAGTGTCACCTTAGAGTATTGTACATCATGTTGTGCTAACTCTTTGGTTGCAGGTCCAGGTTCAGATATGGTTATGTATACCTGTTATTGTTCTGTTTTGCTGCTTATCGCTCATACCAGACTTTTGTCTGGCCCAGAGTTTTATGTCTCTTCTTATTACTCTGGGTGCTCTTAAATAGGCAGACAAAAGACAGGTCAGGAGATTATGCACGAATAGCTATACCAGAGATGAGCAGGAGGCTTCCACGTATGATATATATATTCTCCTTGTGTTGTTGCTGGTCACTATTTTGGGCATTAGTAGTGTACCTTTTTCTTTTGCTTTAGAGACAGTATTTCAAAGTTGAAATAATGTTGGTTCTGATGATAAGCTGTATTTTGGATTTCCGCTGCTACGATGGTCTAGTTTTCAGCTTATGCACTGTCTCTCCTGTTTTATGTCAAAGTTATGTTATTATTATATTTTATCCCATGCGTTGTGAGACATTCTACAGGTTTCTTGTTAGTTCAAATTCCTTTCTTTTCCTTTCTTTGGCGACCATCTCGTGCTAGTCGGGCATTAGCACAGCGCACTTTCATTGGAAATGTCGGCTGGTGCGGGGCCGACCGTCACACACCAGCCGATTGGAAATATATAGATATCCTACTTTTGAAACTCGAGCATACATGTTAATGATGCTATAGCGATCATCAAAAACATCTTCGGACAACTAGAGCGTGATTCTATATCTATCCAGTATATTTGAGGCTTCAAATACACATGGACCAGACGTATATTAAAATCTCTATATACCTGATAATACAAATTCAATAAAAAATAAATATTCAAATACGAATAATAAGATATAAAAATTTCAAAATCTAATTTGATTTTTTAAAATAAAACTCTTCCAACTCATTCTAGGATACTACTGATCCTATCTCTAACGAGTCATTCTCCTTGGATATTGCTAATCCAATCTCTGATGAATTCTTTTGATTGGTTCTAACTTTTCTTGTTCTCGAACTCTGTAAAACCAAAGTTTTGATAACACGTTGAGTGCAACACCCCATAATTTTGTTAACATTTAAGGGGATAAATTAAAGAATAATTAATTCAATATTAAGAATTAAAGTAAACTGATTACGTCATTACGTCCGTGTCCAAATTCTGGTCAGGATATACACCTAGTTTGCGTAAAGCGGATAACATTGAAGAAGTTACGAACGATAAAAAGTTAAAAATCAAAACTGGGTATAATTGGCGCACTTGCCAAGTGCGCCAAGGCAATTTTGCACTAGCACTCCTGTAAAGTGCACCCAGAATATGTTTTGGGTGTTCGGGCCTTTTCCCAAAGTGGGAGGCGACCCGCGACCTGATTGAACCTAGGGCTTATGTGGCAGTCGGTTCCAGAGGGTTCTGCAGCTATAAATATATAGTTATTTCACATATTTCTTCATTAGAAGTCATGGCGGCCAAACTTTGCCGGAGTCTGAATTGAACTAGGGTCTCTCATCTTCTTCTATCAACTAAAGCATATCAAATTCTGAGATCAAGCATAGACTCAGCTCCAACCTCTTTTCTATCATCTTAGCAATCCAATCACAGTGAGTTTTAGTTGCTTTTAGGTTTAGATAAATAATAGTGAATCATGAAAGACTGTGATTTGGATACGTTGTAAACCTTGAATCTATATTATTGTTAGATCTTATGCTATGTTATGATAGATCTATTTCTCTAGATCCAATTCAATTGTGATTGTTCTATTGTGGATCTTGGTTTGTAACTATAATATGGTTAATATAGATCTGTTGATTTGGACAGTTATATAATTGGATGGATCTAATCATTTATGTAAATCATGAGCATATGTTACTTTGAATTGGTTAGAATTGGATCTAAACCTTTATCTTAATTATAACTTTTATGACATGATATGATGTGTATGTGTGTAGATCTATTTCTAAATTAGTAGATCTAATTTATGTGGACATTGAAACTGTTAGACATGTTGTATATAACGGTGTTGTATACACAATTATATGATTTTTGTTTGATGATAACAACCAAATAAATATTATTATTAATGTGTTTGAAATCGTACTGTTATTCTACATCACAGACAGAAATATAATATTTATATTTGAATGAAATACTACTGCACAAGAATTAAACATTCAAACAGTATTTTATTCAAATATAATATTTTATTTCAATATTCAACAGTACAGATTTACAACTCCACTATTTGCTCAACACTGTAATTCACTGAAATAAAATTCATTCATATACATTTCACTTGTTATACATCTCGTCACTACAACACTTGTTTATACAACTCATATATACTTTCAATTCACATTCACTCAGTTTACTTTTCAGTATACATTTTTTGATACAGACACTATCACTGTTACACACACTGTATACTTTTCACTGTCAGCTTCTGTCTTCTGTCATCTTCAGTTTTTCTGTCTTCACTGTCAGTCCAACCATCTTCTGCTTACCTGTCAAATAAAATAGAAACACACACAGTATCTAGAACAGAAATAATATTCTAATTTCAAGCAAATATTTTTTATTTTTAAAATTTTATTTGCTTCAGTTTTCTGGTGTGTTTCTCATCATTTTTCATGACTTGATCTGATTCATCTGCGTCTAGGCAGATAGTTTGTATATGTACAGGGACAAGAAATTTTCTGAATGGCTGCATATACACACGTGTATATATATACACGTGTGCACTGCCACGCCAATTCAATGTGCAACTGAGGAGTAGCCACGTGGACCTTCTCGACTCAATGCACATGAAAACAAAGTGAAAATGGAAGCTCACAGGATCAAAGCAATACAAACTAGCCCAAGTGTCGAGCAAAGAAAATTCAAGTAAAAAATGAATACAATTCAGCATGATGTTAAAAACAATGGGTAAACACAACAAACAAGTTCAGCTATTATTCAAGAGCAACATACAAGGACAGTTCAAAACAGTATGGCAGTATATACTGTAAAATGTTTCAAGTGAACAAGCTCATACATGGTGCAACTCAGGTCGAGGAACTCAAGAAGCATGAGAGCTACAAATGTCAATGAAGCAGCATGTTCAAGTTTATGGGGCAGGTTTGTTTTTACAAAGAGCAAGGCTCAAGTACATGAGTGGTACAGCATATACATGAATAGTGTAGCATACACAAATGTATCAGTTCACATGGACACTGCACTATGGTGGTCATGGTGAGATGTCAAGGCAGATGAATTTACAGTGTGGAGTTAAACTGGTTTAGAAATGGCACAGGTTATACATGGAGATCACATAACAAATGCAGTTTCATTCTCAGTGTATGGTTCAACATCATAATGACATATCAGCAGCCTTACAATGGTGATGGCAAGGATAAAAGAAACTAAAACTTGTATATGTGCAAGCAATCAAGCCAAGCATAAGTGTAATGGTGTACATGCTAAGTGTAGCAGCAAAACATGATATCAGGGGAGCTCATACAAGCAGTATCAAGGCAGCAAGGGTTATGTTTCTGGTGGATCAAGATTCATGAATGTACACATCAATGGTGGAGTTCAGCAAAGCCAGAATTTAAGAATACATCATGTAAGAGTGACATAAGGTTATAATGGAACACAACATTAACATAGTGTGCAACTAGACAACATGTTTCAGAATATACTCAAATATATTATACATGAAAATGGATATGACGTGTACATCTCGGATTGATCAAATGAACAGAGTGAATGCAGATCACATAATGCATGTCATACGGGAACACAAGTTTAAATGGTTAAGCACAGGTCAGGTTCAATGCATGAATAATGACAAGCATGTGATACAAGAATTCTGGGAGCATCAACAAAATTGCACAAATCCTTATAGGGCAAGAAATCAATTCTGTCTTTCCAGTATTACAACATTATATTATACAGGGTAAAATTGCATTCTAGGATTTTATCATCATCCATGGTCTACGGCATAAACTCAAGTATTTTTGGAAAAAGGTTTTGAATGGGGCAAAGAATTTATTTCCTGATTTTTCAAGATCAAGTTCAGGCAATTTTTTTTTCATCATTCAAGCAAGAGCAATCAAAATTGGCAACCGCATGGTGAAGTGGTGCTATAAATCAAGTACTTCCAGAGATAGGTAAAGGAAACAATATTTGACAAGTGATAAATTTGTTTCCAGAAATGAAATCGAAACCGTGGCAACATCAATCACGCAGCAAGTTTTTTTTTAAGCCAAAATCCATTTCATTCAAGACAATATCACAAAAGAGGAAAATCACTTAATCCTTTTAAAACCGAGGCAAGTCAAAAGAGGAAATCATTCAAGAATTCATTTTCAGATTTTATCAAGCCATTTTAAAGTCGTGGATATCAGAGCAACAATCAAGGAAATTTCAAAAGGGAAATCGTGCAATCAAAGGAAACCGCAATCAACCAGGCCAAGGCACTTTAACGAAATCATAGAAATTATAGGGTTTGTAATCCCTATTTAGACACCTATCATCACTGGCAAACAGGTGCATCGAAAACCAAGCATCATAAATTTCAAGCAAAGATTCAAAACCAAATTTTACTTACAGTTTCGATCGCTAGACAGAGAGACTAAATCGAAGGACGAAGGAGCATCAAATTCGAGCACCAGAGATTAATTCCAGAACCTAATTTCAACAATCAAACAATTGCGTCGCGATTTGGATTTGAAAGAAACCCTAGTCGCCCAATTGAAGCCTCCATTTGTATTTCTCCAGAGACCAAGGATCGGGGCAAAAGGAAATAAAAGATGGGCCGGCCTACTCTATGTTTGGCCAAGTGTTTTGAGTGAAAAGGGGATTACCCTTTTATTACTAAACTCCTTTATTTTCCTTTAGGGTTTTATTTGTTTAATTCATGTTGTATTTTATTTTTGTTTTGTAAACCGTCTCAAATAGTTTCTAGAATTCTGTAAAAATCTAGGAGAAACCAGTTAGGTGTTTAACTGGCAGTTTTACTAGAGTCTGTAAAATCTAGGGTTATGGATTACGGGTTTGTAATTCGGGAAAATCTGGTTGAGGGGATATCGACCAGTCTAGGGTTTTGAGCGTAGGGTTAGGACAGGAGCAGGCGTTGCGAGTGTACATGATCTTGTATGCGGGATCTGTTTATAACACCTAGTAGAAACCTTAGGAATGCAGCAGTAGGCAGGATTTTGCCGAAGCTGGGTATCTCTATATGTTATTTCTTTTCTGCTTTTTATTTCTACTGCAGTCTGTGATCTGTTTATTATTTAACGTTCTATGATTTTTTTAATATCTCGTAAAAAACTGTGTAAAACCCTATTCACCCCCCTCTAGGGTTATTCTAGATCCAACAAGTGGTATCAGAGCAGGTTTTCTGTTAACTCTAAAGTAATGGCGATTCCTTGTTGTCAGTCGATAGAGAGTCAGTCCAGTTCATCTCCAACTATTTTCGATGGAACATATTTTTTAAACTGGAAATCCAAAATGGAATTTTATTTAAAATATGTTAATTTTAAATGTTGGGATGTTGTTATCAATGGTTTTGATTGTGTAGATGTTACTTTTAATACTTGTGCTATGAAAATTATATTTGATTATCTTAATACTGAACAGTTCAATCTTATCTGCCATTGTTTATCTGCACAGGAAATCTGGGATACTCTCAATACAAAGTATGGAAGATCTGACAACCGCAGTTCAAAACCCGAGGACGTCAACTCAGATTCAGAGTTCTACTTAACTGGATTCACCAAGGATGAATCAGATGATGGAGAATCAATAGATGCAGAAACAGAAAATTTCACATATGAAGATTTAGTTTATATGTGTACAAATTTGACTAAATCTGTTGACAAACTTGAATTGAAAAACAAATCTCTAAAATTCAAGAATCTTGAGTTGACCAGCAAGATTGAAGATTTGGAATCATAACTTAAATATTTTAAATATTCTTCAAATTTAGATTGCAAAAACTGTTTGAAATTGGAAACCAATCTTGTTCATCTTAATAAAAATATTCAAATGTTTGAAAACAAAATTTTGATCTTAAAAGAAAACAAGATTGATTTATTAAGTTCGAATAATTTTCTGCAAAAGGAATTTGAAATTTTTAAGACTGATATAAATTCCAAACTTGAAATTGCTGAAGAACAAAATTTGTTGAAAAGTAATTTGATTTTGAAAGAACTTGAAAATGAGATTGATAATTTCAAAAAATTTGAATTTAATAATCGAGAACTTTTTGAATCTGAGATTTCCGAATCCCAAGCGAAAATTAAATCTCTTCAAAACGAGAATTTGATTTTGAAACAACATGACATTGAAAGAAAGATCGCTAATAGTCGTTGTTCAGATTTAATCAAAAAAACAATGATCTTAAATCCAAAGTTCAACGACTTGAAGCAATTTTGAATAAATTTTCGAATGGAGAAAAATCGTTGAGTATGTTGTTGCAAAACCAAAATTCTTTTGGAAATAAACGTGGTATTGGCTTTGGGAAAAATAATATTTTTGAAAAATGAAATTCAAATGATTTTAAAAACCCTTCAAACTTCTTTGAAAAGAATTGTATTAATAATTTGAACTTAGGTAATTTCAAAGGTTTTTCAAATCGTTACGGAGATGAGAATTTGTTTTATAACAAACCATTCTATCATTCTTGGACCTCAAAAAGAAGTAAAGTGAATTCGTCTAATTTCAAACAGATCTGGGTCCCTAAAGGTACTTTGGTAAATTCTGATGGATTGTTATATAAACAAGTTTGAGTACCTAAAGCTATGAACAAAACTGTAAGTGGTTTTACAAATTTTGTTAGACCACTCGATTCTCTAAACTGTTAGGTACCAGAGGTGGCTCAGGAACTGCTAAGCAAAAGAGATTTGGATTCAAGCTGCTTAATACTTCTGTAATCATTCACAGTTCCTTAAGCCAAGACTGTTGAGTTAGAGATTCTGATTTACATTGGTTTCTGGTATGATTTTCAAACTCATCTTTGTAAATACTCTCTGTTTCTTTTGTTTATTCCTTCTTCTACCGTTTCTGTTTATTTTCTTTATCTCTTCTGTTTTGTCACTACCATATTTTTTTGTCTTTCTTTTGTACTTTATTAAACTTCCAACTGTAGAATTCATATTTTCTGGAAATTCACTTTATTTAAATAGAACTCTGATGTTTTAATTATTTCCAGATCTTGAATTCAAATTTGTAAATATTTCTGCAATTGTTTTGAAGTTTATTTTCTGTTCCCTGAATTCTTAACAGTGCTGAAGCATTAATATCATATCTTGAACACTGTTATTTTGAATTCTAAATTTTTTGAAGAACTGAATAATTAATGAAATTTCACACACTTATGCTGTTTTGGGTTTCTTCCAAATCATTTTTGGAAACACTTAAAATATTATACTCATTACAGAACATTGCTTCTTATCACTCGTGATAATTTCATTGATTTTCGGATTGGCTTGAATTACAGTGATACATCTTGAATTTCACCTTTATTCATGATTATTATGGTTGAAATTTGTGTGTTTGAAATCATCTAAAATTAGAGATATTTTGAATGTCACACACCACTTAAACTTGAAATTATCAATCTTGTGTGAATAATTCATTATATCTCAAAACCTGACATTGATTCAAGTGATTTCAAATAAATTATTTTCTAAATTTTCTGGATCATGAATACCTCTCAAACTAGATGTAAATGATCCGAAATTTCTCTTATACTTGTCAGAAATATCTTGAAAATTTCTTTTGAAAAATGGTCTTTGAAAATCACTATTATTTCACGATGATTTGATTTAAATATTTGTTTACTTAAAATCATTTGAACTTATTGATTTACTGAATCACACATATATCTTGAATGTGAAACTAATAATTTGGTGTGATCGATTCATTGAATCTAGAGTTTTTCATATTCCTCAAATGATTTCAAATAAACGGTATTTCTAATCTTGGATCATGAATGATCTTATGTGACCATCCTCTGACAAGTCGGCTGTGATATTGTTTTCTGTGCTGCTATTATACTGTTTCAAATAACTGCTTGCTCCAGTCTGCAGCTTTGAAAAATGTGCAAATTTGTTAATTCTGTTTGTTTGGGCTTTGTGATTAAGATTTGTTAATACAGACACCAATTGGTATCAGAAGTGCTGAATTTTTATGTATTTCCCTCTTGTCCTGTATAGTTCTTAATATCCCGCTTGTAATTGATTTTCAATTTTAAAATTATTTATTATTCATTCAGAAATTGAAATCAATATCCAAATTGAACTGTATTTATAATTCATCAAATTTATATCAGATTTTGAAATTGTGATGAATCATGACTGCAGTATATTTCACAATAAGAGGGGATTTTATTTATATTTTCATGATGGTTGAACGTTTATTATAATATCTTTGAATTGGGAATTATTTCACGACCACCTCCTTTATCTATCATCTTTCTGCCATCCATGATAATTCTATATTAATGTGGACAGTTTGTTTTTCTTTAAAAAAAATATCATCTTGAATAAACAGTGAAATTTTTTGTGATGGAATTGTGGCTATGTAATTATTCAGAATTAGTGATAATTGAAAATTTTCAATAATTCCGGTACAGTCGAGCATATTTCATAATATAATTAATTTAGAAATTTATTTCACAGACCATTTCTGTACCTACCGCATTTCTATCATCCAGTTTTGGTTTTATATACTGAGGAGATTTTTATTTTTGAAACTGAAAATGATAAATATATAATAAATATATAAGTGTGTCTCTAACCTCATTTAAAAATCCAAGCTCTGGTCATGCATGGTTAAGAGACAACTTATAATTTAAGCTGCGACTGACCTCATTTAAAAATCCAAGCTCTGGTTATGCGTGGTCAGTGTGCTCTTAAATAAAATAAAAAGAAAAAGGAAATATTGTGCTATAAATTGAAATTAATCTGAAATTCCCCTCACTGTATAAAAACCAGCCTATCAATCCATCTTTCTAATCTGTGAAATGTGTTGAAATCTTATGAAGTATTATGATTTGTTGATTGATAGCTATTAGGATTTGAGATTATACGATTTTGTCACTTAAGTTGAAACTATAATAATAGTCCAAATCCATCACTGTTTTTGGTGCTTCAATTTATAAAATTCTTTTGAAAATAATTGGGAAATATTCATATCTTTTAACTCTCTCCATTTTCTATAAAATTCATCGTAAATCCGTCATTCTCTACAATGTGAAATATGCAACTAGTTCTTAGTTTATTGTGATTTTTGTTTGACTGATTGAGATTTATGATGACTGTTCTTCCTCTTAAGCTGAAATTATATTTTTTTGGTCATTTTTTCATCTGTATTTATTTTTCTGTATCCTTTTGATGATAACAAAAGGGGGAGAATGGGTTGAGATTTTGATTTATGAGTGAATATTTAATAAATATTCTCAATTTTGAAATTCTATTCAAACTTCATTTTTTTTCACTCGTTCGCAGTTATAGGGGGAGTTTCCGTTGTAGGGGGAGCTTTCAAATAGGGGGAGTTCAATATTCACTGTCAAACACATTAATTTTGTTCAAAATCTTTTATTTCTTTGTCATCATCAAAAGGGGGAGATTGTTGTATATAACGGTGTTGTATACATAATTATATGATTTTTGTTTGATGATAACAACCAAATAAATATTATTATTAATGTGTTTGAAATCGTACTGTTATTCTACATCACAGACAGGAATTTAATATTTATATTTGAATGAAATACTACTGCGCAAGAATTAAACATTCAAATAGTATTTTATTTAAATATAATATTTTATTTCAATATTCAACAGTACAGATTTACAACTCCACTATTTGCTCAACACTGTAATTCACTAAACTAAAATTCATTCATATACATTTTACTTGTTATACAGCTCGTCACTACAACAATTGTTTATACAACTCATATATAATTTCAATTCACATTCACTCAGTTTACTTTTCAGTATACATTTTTTGATACAGACACTTTCACTGTTACACACACTGTATATTTTTCACTGTCAGCTTCTGTCTTCTGTCATCTTCAGTTTTTCTGTCTTCACTGTCAGTCCAACCATCTTCTGTTTACCTGTCAAATAAAATAGAAACACACACAGTATCTAGAACAGAAATAATATTCTAATTTCTAGCAAATATTTTTTATTTTTAAAATTTTGTTTGCCTCAGTTTTCTGGTGTGTTTCTCATCATTTTTCATGACTTGATCTGATTCATCTGCGTCTAGGCAGACAGTTTGTATATGTACAGGGACAGGAAATTTTCTAAATGGCTACATATACACATGTGTATATATATACACATGTGCACTACCACGCCAATTCAGTGTGCAACTGAGGAGTAGCCACGTGCACCTTCTCGACTCAGTGCACATGAAAGTAAAGTGAAAATGGCAGCTCAAAGGATCAAAGCAATACAAACTAGCCCAAGTGTCGAGCAAAGAAAATTCAAGTCAAAAATGAATACAATTCAGCATGATATTAAAAACAATGGGTAAACACAACAAACAAGTTCAGCTAATATTCAAGAGCAACATACAAGGACAGTTCAAAACAGTATGGAAATATATACAGTAAAATGTTTCAAGTGAACAAGCTCATGCATGGTGCAACTCAGGTCGAGGAACTCAAGAAGCATGAGAGCTACAAATGTCAATGAAGCAGCATGTTCAAATTTATGGGGCAAGTTTGTTTTTACAAAGAGCAAGGCTCATGTACATGAGTGGTACAACATATACAGGAATGGTGTAGCATAAACAAATGTATCAGTTCACATGGACACTGCACTATGGTGGTCATGGTGAGATGTCAAGGCAGATGAATTTACAGTGTGGAGTAAAACTAGTTCAGAAATGGCACAGTTTATACATGGAGATCACATAACAAATGCAGTTTCATTCTCAGTGTATGGTTCAACAATATAATGACATATCAACAGCCTTACAATGGTGATGGCAAGGATAAAAGAAACTGAAACTTGTATATGTGCAAGCAATCAAGCCAAGCAGAAGTGTAATGGTGTACAAGCTAAGTGCAGCAGCAAAGCATGATATCAGGGGAGCTCATACATGTAGTATCAAGGCAGCAAGGGTTATGTTTCTGGTGGATCAAGATTCATGAATGTACACATCAATGGTGGAGTTCAGCAAAGCCAGTGTAACGACCCGGATTTCGCCCGACCCCAATCCTCCTGCGCGCGCCCCCCTAGGGTCACCCAGGTGCCAATCAAACTCCGCCACTCCGAAGCTCCGCCCGCGAACCACCACCGCCCAGAAGCCCAGCCAACTCGGCCCCCTCCTCGTCTCGAAATCCGAACCCGAACGCGCCACGTTTCAGCCCAGAATTCGTGAAATCCGTGAACCAAAACTCGATCTTGACCGTATGGATTGAAAGATCTCTCCGAAAGCTTCGATTTGGTACCAAGTTTGTCGATTTTCGCTTAGCGGATCAAAAGTTATGAGCGTTTGAAATTGGAGAAATTCTGGCCTTCGGTTTAGGTGGCGGCTGCCATGTCAAATTAGGGTTTCGGCCTGATTATTTTAACAATATTTTAATATTAAATCTCGAAAATCGTGCTTAAAAGGTGGATTTTCGGACTTTCTCTGAAAGGAAATGAAGCTAAAGTTGCATTAAAAATGAAAGGAAATGAAGCTAAAGGTGGATTTTTTGACACCTTCTGAACGCAATGGGATAGGTCCCGTGGCCCAATTCCGAAATCTGTACGATTTTTATTTAAAATTGCATTAAAAATTAATTAATTAAATATTGACCGTACATTAAGATATGCCGGGGCCACATACGACCTCAGAAAATTCTAAAAAAAAATATTTTTATCTTTCTTATGATGATACGAATCCAACAAAATTATTTTCATCGAATTCTGAGACTGTTTGAAAAATGGCTATTTTCAAGGCCAATATATTTAATATTAAAAATACATTTTTAAACAAATAATTTCCAAAACTCAAAATATATAAGTGTTTACTGTTCTTCAATGCAGAAACGTCATTCCGAACTCAATGGAAGTGGTTACGCGTCGAAATTCCTTAATATGTGAAAAGTAGCCTTTCGGGCTATATATATAATATATATATATATATATATATATATATATATATTTATATTCTACAACGACCTTTCTAAAAATTGAATTGGCCATAACTTTTGATTTCCGCTATGAAATTTCAATTTTTCAGATTCGTTAGAATGATATGGTTAAACAGATTTAAATATTTCTGGTTTCACTCAATTCTGGTTTATTTTGAGTCCTGTACATTTAGTTAAAATTCAAAATCAAATTTTCAAACTACCGCGCCATTTCTAACTCCTTTTATATTTAAATTAAATTTATTCGTTCTGACTTTGATAAAATGAATTCTAGCCGTTATTATTAATAATAAATTATATTATATCCTCAAAATTCATTAAAATTTTCTAAAGTAAAAATTTTAAATTAGTTCAGAATTTGCAGGTTGTTACAATCTCCCCCACTTAAAATCTTTTCGTCCTCGGAAAGGAAATGAAGCTAAAGTTGTTTATTTAACTAATTTAATTTTCATTCTCTAATTATTTAATAATCTTATAGTTGAACTCATATTCACGCAACACAATCATCAATCAATTAGTTGATTAAAATTTCAAAAATATATAATTTTTATATATTCAAAAATCATATTTTCTAAAATCAAATTATATATATAATAACAAGTACGTTAATTATGAATTCTCCTTCACTCTGACTCATTCTAGGGCATTTCTAACCCCATCTCTAACGAGTATTCTCATTCTAGGATACTGCTGATCCTATCTCTAATGAGTATTCCTATTGGATATTACTAATCCATCCTCTAAAGAGTCTTTTGTTTAGTTCTAACGAATTGTACCCCAAAGATCTAAGCTAACCTGAGCTCTGATACCAGCTGTAACAACCCGGATTTCGCCCGACCCCACTCCTCCTGCGCGCGCCCCCCTATGGTCACTCAGGCGCCAATCAAACTCCGCCACTCCTAAGCTCCGCCCGCGAGCCACCACCGCCCAGAAGCCCAGCCAACTCGGCCCCCTCCTCGTCTCGAAATCCGAACCCGAACGCGCCACGTTTCATCCTAGAATTCGTGAAATCCATGAACCAAAACTCGATCTTGACCGTATGGATTGAAAGATCTCTCCGAAAGCTTCGATTTGGTACCAAGTTTGTCGATTTTCGTTGAGTAGATCAAAAGTTATGAGCGCTTGAAATTGGAGAAATTCTGGCCTTCGGTTTAGGTGGCGGCTGCCATGTCAAATTAGGGTTTTGGCCTAATTATTTTAATAATATTTTAATATTAAATCTCGAAAATCGTGCTTAAAAGGTGGATTTTCGGACTTTCTCTGATTTGAGCCTGCTTATTGTCGTTCTTAAGGTTTTGACACCTTCTGAACGCAATGGGATAGGTCCCGTGGCCCAATCCCGAAATCTGTACGATTTTTATTTAAAATTGCATTAAAAATTAATTAAATATTGACCGTACATTAAAATATGCTGGGGCCACATACGACCTCAGAAAATTCTTAAAAAAATATTTTTCGCTTTCTTATGACGATATGAATACAACAAAATTATTTTTGTCGAATTCTGAGACTGTTTGAAAAATGGCTATTTTCAAGGCCAATATATTTAATATTAAAAATACATTTTTAAACAAATAATTTTCGAAACTCAAAATATATAAGTGTTTACTATTTTTCAAAGCAGAAACGTCATTCCGAACTCAATGGAAGTGGTTTCGCGTCGAAATTCCTTCATATGTGAAAAGTATCCTTTCGGGCCATATAATATATATATATATATATATAAATTCTACAACGACATTTCTAAAAATTGAATTGGCCATAACTTTTGATTTCCGCTATGAAATTTCAATTTTTAAGATTCGTTAGAAAGATATGGTTAAACAGATTTAAATATTTCTAGTTTCACTCAATTCTGGTTTATTTTGAGTCTTGTACATTCAGTTAAAGTTCAAAATCAAATTTTCAAACTACCGCGCCATTTCTAACTCCTTTTATATTTAAATTAAATTTATTCGTTCTGACTTTGATAAAAATGAATTCTAGCCATTATTATTAATAATAAATTATATTATATCCTCAAAATTCATTAAAATTTTCTAAAATAAATTTGTTAAATTGGTTCAGAATTTGCGGGTTGTTACAGCCAGAATTTAAGAATACATCATGTAAGAGTGACATAAGGTTATAATGGAACACAGCATTAACATGGTGTGCAACTAGACAGCATGGTTCAAAATATACTCAAATATATGATACATGAAAATGGATATGACGTGTACATCTCGGATTGATCAAATGAACAGAGTGAATGCAGATCACATAATGCATGTCAATCGAGAACACAAGTTTAAATGGTTAAGCGTAGGTCAGGTTCAATGCATGAATAATGACAAGCATGTGATACAAGAATTCTGGGAGCATCAACAAAATTGCACAAATCCTTACAGGGCAAGAAATCAATTCTGTCTTTCCAGTATTACAACATTATATTATACAGAGTAAAATTGCATTCTAGGATTTTATCATCATCCATGGTCTACGGCATAAACTCAAGTATTTTTGGAAAAAGTTTTTGAATGGGGCAAAGAATTTATTTCCTGATTTTTCAAGATCAAGTTCAGGCAATTTTTTTTCATCATTCAAGCAAGAGCAATCAAAATTGGCAACAACATGGTGAAATGGTTCTATAAATCAAGTACTTCCAGAGATAGGTATAGGAAACAATATTTGACAAGTGATAAATTTGTTTCTAGAAATGAAATCGAAACCGTGGCAACATCAATCACGCAGCAAGTTTTTTTAAAGCCAAAATCCATTTCATTCAAGACAATATCACAAAAGAGGAAAATCACGTAAGCCTTTTAAAACCAAGGCAAGTCAAAAGAGGAAATCATTCAAGAATTCATTTTCAGATATTATCAAGTTTCAAAGCTGTGGATATCAGAGCAACAATCAAGGAAATTTCAAAAGGGAAATCGTGCAATCAAAGGAAACCGCAATCAACCAGGCCGAGGCACTTTAACGAAATCAGAGAAATTATTGGGTTTGTAATCCCTATTTAGACACCTATCATCACTGGAAAACATGTGCATCGAAAACCAAGCATCACAAATTTCACGCAAAGATTCAAAACCAAATTTTACTTACAGTTTCGATCGCTAGACAGAGAGACTAATTCGAACGACGAAGGAGCATCAAATTCGAGCACCAGAGATTAATTCCAGAACCTAATTTCAACAATCAAACAACTGCGTCGCGATTTGGATTTGAAAGAAACCCTAGTCGCCCAATTGAAGCCGCCATTTGTATTTCTCCAGAGACCAAGGATCGGGGCAAAAGGAAATAAAAGATGGGCCGGCTTACTCTATGTTTGGCCAAGTGTTTTGAGTGAAAAGGGGATGACCCTTTTATTACTAAACTCCTTTATTTTTCTTTAGGGTTTTATTTGTTTAATTCATGTTTTATTTTATTTTTGTTTTGTAAACTGTCTCAAACAGTTTCTAGAATTCTGTAAAAATCTAGGAGAAACCAGTTAGGTGTTTAACTGGCAGTTTTACTAGAGTCTGTAAAATCTAGGGTTACGGATTATGGGTTTGTAATTCGGGAAAATCTGGTTGAGGGGATATCGACCAGTCTAGGGTTTTGAGCGTAGGGTTAGGACAGGAGCAGGCGTTGCGAGAGTACATGGTCTTGTATGCGGGATCTGTTTATAACACCTAGTAGAAACCTTAGGAATGCAGCAGTAGGCAGGATTTTGCCGAAGCTGGGTATCTCTGTGTGTTATTTCTTTTCTGCTTTTTATTTCTACTGCAGTCTGTGATCTGTTTATTATTTAATGTTCTGTGATTTTTTTTAATATCTCGTAAAAACTGTGTAAAACCCTATTTACCCCCCCCCCCCTCTAGGGTTATTCTAGATCCAACAAGACAGATCTAGATTATCACCTTATGTTATCATGTTAGATCTATTTTATGTGATCTAAACTATCACCATATGTTATCATGTTAGATCTATTTTATGTGATCTAAATTTTCACATTATGTTAACATGTTAGACTTATTTTATGTGATCTAAATTATCACCTTATGTTAACATGTTAGATCTATTTTATGTAATCTAAATTGTTACCTTATGTTGTCATGTCAGATCTATTTTATGTGATCTAAATTATCACCTTATGTTAACATGTTAGATCTATTTTACATGATCTAAATTATCACCTTATGTTAACATGTTAGATCTATTTTATGTGATCTAAATTATCACCTTATGTTAACATGTTAGATCTATTTTATGTTATCTAAATTATCACCTTGTTATGATGACAATTTCATGTCCATTCCAGTATGTATGTTCACCTTATTATCATACATGTTTATGTTTATGCCAAGATGTTCATTTTAGTTATATTCCCATTATTTTCCCTATTATCGTTTAAGATTAGGCTATTGTCTTGCCTAGGCATGTTGCCAATTTTGTGAGGGTGCTAGTTAAGGAACGGGGGATAAAGGGTTAAAAATGGCATTATTTG
Organism: Allium sativum; assembly: GCA_030737875.1. Classification (NCBI taxonomy): domain Eukaryota; kingdom Viridiplantae; phylum Streptophyta; class Magnoliopsida; order Asparagales; family Amaryllidaceae; genus Allium; species Allium sativum. The sequence goes on from CM060912.1 coordinate 176,937,723, forward strand.
AATATGAACATTTATGGACATGTAATTCAAATTACTGGGTAAATTAGGTATTGACACTTATAAAAGGAAAGGATTAATTAATTGATTAATTAATTAAAAATGGAATGTCTAGTAATTACAATTAGGAATTGTAATTGTACTTATGACATGAGGTTAGGTTGCATTAGTGGTGGAAATATGCCCGGACCCGACCGGCATATCCAATAGCCACCAATGTTGAACATATTGCGGGAGTTCTAAGTACGTAAATACGAATCCGGCTATGACACGAGGTTAGGCCCAAATGTGGAATAAGTCTGCCCGGACCGGACTGGCATATCCAGCATTCACATGTTGTTGGCCTAATGTGGGAGGTCTGGCCCATTATGAAACCATAAATGGACATTGTTAAGAATTGTACTACTTAACCTAAGTTAATCCATAGGGATTTTATGAACTTAAATTTAAGTTGGCGGTTAAGTAAATATGGTTGAGGGGTGGGTTATGTAAGTTTGAAGAGGGGGATGGGTAATATTCACTTATAGGCCCACAACCTTAACCCGTTGAGGTTATGTAATTAAAGACACCTAGTAGTATACATAACCAGAGGAAATAACAAAGTTATGTAATTAAATACACCCTTTAGGGTAAGCATAACTGGTAGAAATAAATAAGGCTATGTAATTAAAGACACCTAGTGGTATACATTGTCAGTGAAAACCTAGTGGGGGATACAAGACTAAGGGGAGAGCTGGTATCATATTGTGTGGGACCCATTTCAGTCAGTAACACGGAGTAGGTATCAAACAAAGTACTCCATACTGGGCGGAGAAGGGGCACGCTCACTAACTGGTTGTAAGAGATCCAAACGTGGAGGTCAGTGTGGCGGCGCAAACCGACCGGGCCATGTGCGTGCATGAGCCAGGCAGAGGTGCATAAGACGACCGTGACACCTGTAGATATGGTTATGCACATTATTACGATGAGGGGTTGCCACTTTAGGAAGTGACACCTCCTACTGTGGGGCCAACGCAAGGTATCTACGAGGGTTAGGGAGCCGATCGATCAGGGTAGTAATTAGGATACATTTGGACGTATACCTAAGTCTACCACCTTATAGTTGAAGGGATCATCTCTTTTTGGATATACTGGTAACAGTGCAAAGTAATCATTTTAAGCATATACACCTTATCGTATCTACCTTGTTACACCTGCCATTTATGTAGTGATATCCCTTATCCACTTTATATGCCTATCATGTTACTTTTATTTATTTACTAGCTAAAAGTAACTAGACTCATCAGACTTTATGTCTGACCCTTTTGTTTCTCCTACTTTCTTCCATTCCCCCCTAGGTTATCATGGAGGAAACACCCAAGCTTAGTCAGGATTCAGATATCATCTTGTTAGGAGCTACTTCTGAAGTATGGCTCAAGTTCTTCCCTCTACTTTGGCTTAACTCTTTCAATTAGGGAATTATGTTTTTATATTCTTTTGTACTATGATGATGCAAGACAGAAGTTATTTTATTGTAATGGTTTTTGTGACTTATGGTATTGTGGACCACGGTATTTTAATTTATGTTGAAATAAAAATTTAAATTTACGCTGCTATCTTATTTATATCTATCTTGTAGTTGTTCTATGTCTGATTACCTATAACGCTTCACGGAACTTAATGCATTCCCTTAGTGAGTGACAGTCACACTTGGTATCAGAGCTGAAGGTTACCAGATTAGATAAAAGTTTTTAAAATTATTTTCAAAGAGGTTTTAAAAGAAAGCATTTTCAAAAAGAAAAGTCTGTTTTGAAAAACATTCCCCAAAAAGCCATATGTAGTATCCTTCGGTCCTTTATCTAAATTTCTTCCTTTTCCCTTTTTCAGCATGTCTGGGGAACAAAACATTCCTAATGTCCCAGAGGGCGTGACAATACCTGGATGGTTCCATAGGTATTTGGAGGCCACGACACCCCCAAAGAGACTTTCCTCCCCCAGCTGCACCAATCATTCCTCCTCCTCCCCCTCCAAGAGCAGATAACTTCGCCAAGATCTACAAAGACTTCCTTGCTATGGGAGGGAAGCCATTCCATGGGAAAGAGACATTCGTAGAAGCTTGGAATCAGGGAGACCGTTGATTTATTCGTAATCTTTGAAGTGGAGGACCAAAGAAAGATTCAGTTGACTACTTGGCTATTGAAGTACGAAGCCTCATTTTGGTGGGAAGTCACCCAAGCTGGACGTCCGATGGAAACTTGGGATGATTGTAGACAGAGGTTTGAAATTAAATTTCTTTCCCAAGCAGAAAGCGGCATGCAGATGGAGAGTTCTTAGCAAACAAACAAGGAAACTTCATGATGAAAGAATACATGAACAAATTCAAACAGCTAGCAAGGTTTGGGTTAGAGTTTGTGGATACGCCGCACAAAAAGGCTTTGCGGTTTGCTAAAGGGATGAATGAACCCCTTCATGGGTTAGCCATGTCCCATATTCCAATGGGGATCAATTTTGAAAAACTTGTCGATATGGCCCTGATGCATAAGGAGGACAAGGGAGAGAAGAAGGAGGTAAAGGATGAGGGGGCATCGCAAAATAGGAAGGTGTGGCCCAAGAAGGGGCGGCGGCAGCAGCAGCAACAACAATAGAAGAAAGGAGGGAAAAATGATAAAGGCAAGGATAAGAGAAAATGTCACTATTATGGGAAGAAAGGTCATCTGGTTAAAGACTGTAAGCGAAGGAAGAATTCTTGCTACCACTGTGGAGAGGCCGGACACTTTGCTAAGGAGTGCCTGAAGAAACGGGGATCACAGAGACAAGGTCAAAGGGCAGGAAATTCTGGAGGGCAGGTGCATGCTTTCGCGACCAGTGCTCCTGATAGAGGTAGAAAAATTTATGTGGAAGGTTTAATTTCTCTTTCAAACCATCCTATTAGAACACTTTTTGATTCTGGTGCCTCACATTCATTTATATCAAGTTCTGTAGTTGAATCTCTGCACTTAATTACTAGTATGGTAGTAGATCCCGTAGTCGATTCAAACCCCATTGATGGTTCGGCTCATTTATCGATGATTTGTCAGGGTTTGAAAATATCTGTGTTAGGCTTCGAGTTTGAATGTGATGCATATGTGCTCGGGTTTATGGGCTATGGGTTGATTCTAGGAATGAGTTGGCTTACAACGTATGGTGCCATTCTGGATTGTGAGAAGAGGGTTGTTAGGCTTCTGACTTGTCATAGGAGAACCCTCGAGATTTCGTGTGACCCACAAGGGTCGGTTATGATTAGTTTCCTAGAGTCTCTTGATGCATCTATCGACGATCTGCAATTTGTTCCAGTAGTCCGGGATTTTTTCGATGTTTTTGATGAGGTTCGGGGTTTACCTCCAAGGCGCGAGATCGAATTTCGCATATACCTGGTGGACAATGCAAAACCAGTTGCATTACCAGTGCGCCACATGGCTCCAAGGGAAGGAGGGAGCTGAGTAACCAAGTCGGGGAGCTACTTGAGAAAGGGTTTATCAGACGAGGCATATCTGAATGGGGTGCCCTAGTTGTATTCGCAACTAAGGTAGATGGTTCGATTCATTTGTGCGTTGATTATAGGGAGCTGAATAAACTCACTAAAAAGAATAGGCACCCGCTTCCGAGGGTTGATGATTTATTTAATCAGCTTGTTGGTGCCTCGGTATTTTCCCAATTAGACTTGGCCATGGGGTTCCATCAGTTGAGGGTGGCTGAGGACAACATAGGTAAGACTGCCTTTAGGACTCCAGACGGTTTCTTTGAATGGCTAGTTATGCCGTTTGGGCTGACGAATGCACCGCCTATTTTTTCAATCTGATGAGTAGGGTGTTTCGAGAGTTCCTAAATAAATTTGTTGTAGTCTTTATCGATGATATTTTGATCTTCTCCAAAAGCGAAGAAGAGCATGCCCAACATTTGAGAGAAGTTTTGAAAACTCTTTGTGACCATTAGCTTAAAGCAAAATTCTCCAAATGCCATTTTTAGATAAAAGAGGTGAGATTCTTAGGGCATGTGGTCTCCAAAGAAGGGATAGCTGTAGATCCGGCGAAGGTGGTTGCAGTGCAAGATTGGCAGGTTCCTAAAAATGTAACCAAGGTGAGAAGCTTTCTAGGGTTAGCAGGTTACAATAGGAAATTCATTAAGGACTTAGCAAAGATATCAGCCCCACTCACCAGGCTGACGAAGAAGAAGTTGGAATTCTCATGGGATATAAACTGTCACGTTGCTTTCGAACGATTGAAGAGGGCTCTGACAACAGTCCCGGTCTTGACCTTACCTGACGGGAATAAAGTGTTTACCGTTTACACTGATGCATGCGGTATAGGGCTTGGGGCGGTTATAATGCAAGAAGGGAAAGTAGTGTGTTATGGGGGTAGACAACTGAGAGTTCATGAAAAGAACTACCCCACCCATGATCTAGAGCTAGCTGCCATAGTGTTTGCATTAAAGACGTGGCGTCATTATTTACTTGGGTGAAGTTCGAGTTATACACCGATCATAAATCTCTCAAGTATCAGTTCTCACATAAGGATCTCAATTTGAGGCAATAACGATGGATGGAGTTTCTAGCTTCTTATGATTTTGAGATTTCTTATACCCCTAGCAAGGGTAATGTGGTGACAGACACACTAAGTAGGCACAGGGTGGCCCTGATTCCTATGTTTGTGGAAAGAAAGAACATGGAGTTCATATCAGCTTTTGATTTTAGACCCTCCATCGAGATTTTGCTTGATTTGTTTGCATCATTGGAGATACAACCGATCTTATGGACCAGATAGGAGCTTCGCAACAATGTGACCCACATATTCTAGACATCATGGATAAGCTCAGAAGAGGGGAGACTTCTAGTCACCTCAGCAGGTATGCCATAGATGAAATGGGATGGTTGCGACGAGATGGAAGGCTTGGCGTTCCTCAAACTGGAAGCTTGATAAAGGCAGTTATAGAAGAAGCCCACCATTCGTGGATGACCACTCACCCAGGTGGTGATAAGATGTACAGGGACATGAAGAGGGTTTTCTTTTGGGATGGGATGAAGAAAGATGTGGCCGAATTTGTTTCTCAATGTTTAGTTTGCCAACAAGTCAAAGCTGAGCAAAAGAAGCTCGGTGGTTTACTTCATCCTTTGGAGGTTCCTCAGTGGAAATGGGAGAGCGTCTCTATGGATTTCATAGATGGTTTTCCTATATCGAAGAAAGGCAACACCAGTATCTGGGTTGTGGTAGATAGACTCGTTAAGAGCGCTCACTTTATTCCAGTTAAGAGTAAGAGGATGACATCATGGTTAGCAGCAATTTATGTCCGAGAGGTAGTTCGTATTCATGGAGTTCCTTCCAGCATCGTGAGCGATCATGACCCCGTCTTTAACAGTGAATTTTGGAGGAGCTTGCAAGAAGCATTAGGTATATAGTTGCGTTTGAGCACCGCTTATCATCCTCAGACCGATAGGCAAACAGAGAGGGTGAATAGAATTCTACAAGATCTTTTAAGGCTGTGCATCCTAAACTTCGGAGGGACTTGGGAAGAGCATCTTCCTTTAGTAGAGTTTGCCTATAACAACAGCTAACAGGCCAGCATCGGCATGGCACCCTTCAAAGCATTGTACGGACGACTTAATAGATCACCAACTTGTTAGTGGGAATCTACAGAAAGATTATTACTTGGACCAGATATGGTTAGAGAAACGTCCGAAAAGATTGACCTTATTCGACGGTGGATGAATACAGCTCAAGATAGGCAAAAATCCTATGCAGACAAGAGAAGGACTGACCTTGAATTTGAAGTAGGAGACTTGGTTTTTATCAAACTGCCACCTCTGTGGAATGTGGTTCGCTTTGGATCAGTAGGGAAGTTGGCACCTAGGTTTGTGGGACCATTTCCCATAACCAAGAGGATTGGCCAAATGGCCTATAGAGTAAAGCTTCCTGAAAATATATCTAGTGTTCATGATGTTTTCCATGTTTCTCATCCATGAAAGTGATTGCATGGCATCGCGGAAGTTGTTGAGCCGAGTATATTAGAAGAAGTAGAAGTGGAATGGGAGGCGACAGTCAGGCGAGTTCCTTCCCGTATTCTTGCATCAGAAGTTAAGAAGCTACACAATAAAGAGCTCAAGTTGCTAAAGGTTCAATGGGGAGATAACCCAGAGGATGCGACTTGGAAGACCGAAGACAAGATTCTTGCTTCGTACCCTTTTCTCTTCGAGGATATGTTCTTAACTCCTTTTTCCAAAGCTTTATCAGTACTTGTTTCTTTTCATTTGAGTATATCTTATCCATATATTTTTTGACCTTTAGATAGGAATCCTACGGATGTAAACATGTGTTTGAAACATGTTATTTTTCATGGATGCAAGTGTTTTCTAGTGGTTGCCTGTGGACACATATACACACACATTAAGCACTAAGATCGGTTCAATCACTCTCATACTGGGTATGGATGTGTGTGCATTTTGTTTTGTTTTATGGATGGAATGGATGAACTAGAAAATGGATGTTACATTTGGACGAATGAGTGTGCACATATGTAGAGCTTATATGTTATAGTAGGCTTATTTGCATACATATTGGATTCATGGCACTAACATACATTGCATTAAGGAGGTCAACTGAATCAGTAGACCGCCTGATCTTCGCATTAGTGTTGTGACATATACACACACCTTTGCATATATTCATGAAAGCATTAGAAATCCTTAAGGACAATGGATGAAGTGATTGATGGATGAGTAGATGGATGATGGATGGTAGGATATGCATTCTTCTCTACTTGGAGATTTCGGGGACGAAATTCTTTAAGTAGAGGGGAATGTAACACCTCATAATTTTGTTAACATTAAAGGAGATAAAATAAAGAATAATTAATTTAATATTAAGAATTTAGGGAAGCTGTTTACGTCATTACGTCCATCTCGAAATTCTGGTTAGGATAGATACCTAGTTTGTGTAAAACGGATAACATATGAAGAAGTTACGAACGATAAAAAGTTGAAAATCAAAACCGGGTATAACTGGCGCACTTTCCAAGTGCGCCAAGGCAATTTTGCACTGGTGCACCTGTAAGGTGCACCCAGAATAGTTTTTGGGTGTTCGGGCCATTTCCCAAAGTGGGAGGCGACCCGCGACCTGATTGACACTAGGGCTTATGTAGCAGTCGGTTCCAGAGGGTTCCGCAACTATAAATATATAGTTATTTCACATATTTCTTCATTAGAAGTCATGGCGGCCAAACTCTGTCGGAATCTGAACTGAACTAGGGTCTATCATCTTCTTCTATCAACTAAAGCATATCAAATTCAGAGATTCAAGCATAGACTCAGCACCAACCTCTTTTCTATCATCTTAGTAATCCAATCATAGTGAGTTCTAGTTGCTTTTAGGTTTAAATAAATAATAATAAATCATGAAAGACTGTGATTTGGATATGTTGTAAACCTTGAATCTATGTTATTGTTAGATCTTATGCTATGCTATGGTAGATCTATTTCTCTAGATCCAATTCAATTGTGATTGTTCTATTGTGGATCTTGGTTTGTAACTATAATATGGTTAATATAGATCTGTTAATTTGGACAATTATATCATTGGATAGATCTAATTATTTATGAAAATCATGAACATATGTCACCTTGAATTGGTTAGAATTGGATCTAAACCTTTGTCTTAATTGTAACTTTTATGACATGATATGATGCGTATATGTGTAGATCTATTTCTGAATTAGTAGATCTAATTTATGTGGACATTGAAACTTTTAAACAGATCTAGTTTATCACTTTATGTTATCATGTTAGAACTATTTTATGTGATCTAAATTGTCACCATATGTTATCATGTTAGATCTATTTTATGTGATCTAAATTGTCACCTTATGTTAACATGTTAGATCCATTTTATGTGATCTAAATTCTCACCTTATGTTAACATGTTAGATCTATTTTATGTGATCTAAATTGTCACCATATGTTATCATGTTAGATCTATTTTATGTGATCAAAATTATCACCTTATGTTAACATGTTAGATCTACTTTATGTGATCTAAATTATCACCTTATGTTAACATGTTAGATCTAGTTTATGTGATCTAAATTATCATCTTATGTTAACATGTTAGATCTATTTTATGTAAATTATCACCCTGTTATGATGACAATTTCATGTCCATGCCAGTATGTATGTTCACCTTATTATCATACAAGTTTATGTTTGTGCCGAGATGATCATATTAGTTATATTCCCATTATTTTCCCTATTATCGTTTATGACTAGGCTATTGTCTAGCCTAGGCATGTTGCCAATTTTGTGAGGGCGCTAGTTAAGGAACGGGGGAAAAATGGTTAAAAATGACATAATTTGAATATGAACATTTATGGACATGTAATTCAAATTACTAGGTAAATTAGGTATTGACACCTATAAAAGGAAAGGATTAATCAATTGATTAATTAATTAAAAATGGAATGTCTAGTAGTTACAATTAGGAATTGTAATTGTACTTATGACACGAGGTTAGGTTGCATTAGTGGTGGAAGTCTGCCCGGACCCGACCGACATATCCAGCAGCCACTAATGTTTAATCTAATATGGGAGGTCTAAGTACGTAAATATGAATCGGGCTATGACACGAGTTTAGGCTCAATTATGGAATAAGTCTGCCCGGATCCGACCGGCATATCCAGCATCCACATGTTGTAGGCCTAATGTGGGAGGTCTGGCCCATTATGAAACCATAAATGGACATGGTAAAGAATTGGACTACTTAACCTCAGTTAATCCATAAGGATTGTATGAACTTAAATTTAAGTTGGGAGTTAAGTAAATATGGTTGAGGGGTGGGTTAAGTAAGTCTGAAGAGGGGGGAGGGCAATATTCACATATAGGCCTACAAACTTAACCCGTTGAGGTTATGTAATTAAAGACGCCTAGTGGTATACATAACCGGAGGAAATAATAAAGTTATGTAATTAAAGACACCCTTTAGGGTAAGCATAACTGGTAGAAATAAATAAGGCTATGTAATTAAAAACACCTAGTGGTATACATAGTCAGTGAAAACCTAGTGGGGGATACAAGACAAAGGGGAGAGCTTGTATCATATTATGTGGGACCCATTTCAGTCAGTAACCTGGAGTAGGTATCAAACAAAGTACTCCGTACTAGGCGGAGAAGTGGCACGCTTACTGACTGATTGTGAGAGATCCAAACGTGGAGGACGGTGTGGGCGGCGCAAACCGACCGAGCCATGTGCGTGCATAAGCCGAGCAAAGGGGGATAAGACGACTGTGACACCAATAGATATGGTTGTGCACATTATTATGACGAGGGGTTGCCACTTTAGGAAGTGATACTTCCTACTGTGGGGCCAGCACAAGGTATCTACGAGGGTTAGGGAGCCGATCTATCAGGGTAGTAGTTAGCATACATTTGGACGTATACCTAAGTCTACCACCTTATAGTTGAAGGGATCATCTTTTTCTGGATACACTAGTAATAGTGTAGAGTAATCATTAGAATCATATACACCATATCCTATCTACCTTGTTAAACCTGCCATTTATGTAGTGATCTCCCTTATCCACTTTATATGCCTATCATGTTATTTTTATTTATTTACTAGCTAAAAGTAACTAGACTCGCCAGACTTTATGTCTGACCCTTTTTTTCTCCTTCTTTCTTCCGTCCCCCCCTCCAACCAGGTTCTCAGGGAGGAAACACCCAGGCTTAGTCAGGATTCAGATATCACCTTGCTAAGAGCTAGTTTTGAAGTATGGCTCAAGTTCTTGACTCTACTATGGCTTAACTCTTTCAACTGGGGAATTATATTTTTATATTCTTATGTACTATGATGATGCAAGACAGAAGTTATTATATTGTAATGGTTTTTGTGACTTATGGTATTGTGGACCACGGTATTTTAATTTATGTTGAAATAAAAATTTAAATTTCCGCTGCTATCTTAGTCATATCTATCTTTAATTTTTCTATGGTTGATTACCTATAACGCTTCACGGAGCTTAATTCATTCCCTTAGTAAGTAACATTAACGGACGTGGGGTGTCACACTGAGACGACCCAAACTCAGCCTTACAGGAAAGCCTGGATTGAATTTTGAACATGACAAATCAGATCACAAACAGAAGAACATTTCATTGCTATTACGACAATTTACATCAGAGTAGTAGAATATATCAGAGTATGAATAAATATTACACTGAAAAATATCAGAGATTTAAAATACATAGCAGCGGAAATAAAATGTATAAATGCAATGCGTAGTAGAAAATTCAACGACTAGCACAACTAAAAAATATGCACGGATACAAAGCTTTCCGAATATAGCTCCAACTGTAAATTCAGGATCCTAGGAAAAGAAATATCTGTGAAAACCAAAACTACTAACTGCCCGTGTGGAAAATATGGGCACCCAGAGTTTAGGTTAAAACAATAAACTCCAGTTCAGTCAAGAGACTGGTGTGAGAGCTAAAACAATTATTTAAATCTTTACTTTTAAAATAAGGTAAATCAAGGGACCACGCCATAAAACACGGAATGGGTTTACCCCTAAGAATACCAGGGCCTAAAACAAGCAATGCAATGCTAAATAAAGAAAAATGAAGCTGTTATAAGACTCAGATCCCATCACACAATGAACGCAGTCGAGGATAGAGTTTTACCTTATAATAGCCAAATATGCTTGGTACATCCTAAAACATCTTTTATTATTACTACAAGTGAAGAAATCAACTTCAAATATAAATGTATCAATCATAGACGACATGAGCGCCCCATCCCACTATGTCGCCATATATAGGTTTACAACTAAACCACAAAATGTCGTATTGGAAGTTTGGATTTCCATACTGATGGCTTCTGGTTCGAAAGATCTGTCGCATTGTGCAATACTTAACGGCTAACGTCCCATGCATGAGAAAATGTCGTAATGCACATCCGCACTATATCTAGGAAACAAGTTATCACGGCTTACGTCCAAGCATTGGAAAACACCACTAACTCTATCCATCTGGGAATCGGGGGGTGTGCCCTATCCCTACTGGTATGGGGCGACCACACCCAGTATCACCTCGGTCGATCGAATCCATGACAACCCGTAGGATATCTATCCTCATCTCTAAAGTATGCTGATCTAACCATCAGTTTACCACCATACCGATGTGTGAGGCTCGTGAATTAACGCTACACAAAGTTGTGCTATTTGAAGCTATGCTTTGATCATCATCCACCAAACTTTGTTTTTCAACAAAAGTTTGGATCACTGCAACTCAGCATTTCACACTGTCAATCCATACCGTACCATTGATTTCTGCTGATATATAACCTCTAAGCTCGTATGTCTCAGAGAAGGTTGTTAAGCAAGAGAATAAATTCTCCACCATCAAACATATATATATATATATATATATATATATATATATATATATATTTAGCAGTGATCAACGAATACAGTATAAAGGAATATAACGTCAAACATACCATCCATTTACAAGTTCGTTCTAGGTCTGAACGAAACCGAAAGCACCTTATTCCTCGTCCCGTATGTCCAATACAGGAGAGAGGCCCTCGCATATCCGTACAATCAACAAGTACATCCGGACGGCTACCACTGTAGCCCCTTCAAGGTAGCTACTCCAATCATGGACATCAGTAGCAACCCATCCATTCTATGTGAAGATCGTTGGTCTTGCACCGTCTTTAATCTCTTCGACTTTTCGTCGTATTAATTATTCAGAATGGGTTAAACCCGGTCTTTCCGAATAACCCGTGTATTTTATAATCAAGTGCTATAACAACGCATCATATGCCTCATTCCAATCCAGAATATTCTTTTATTCAAATATTCTTTCTTTAGGGAAAGGTTCCCATTATTTTTATCAAAGATAAATTCTTTTAAATTTATTCTTTAATCTTCCTTTGGATATCATTACAAAAGATTTCATTATCTTTTCAATTCTAAACCAAATTAAGGTTTTCCAAACTAGTCGGGATTAACGAACCTTACCGAAGTAATCATTTGTTTATTTTCCCAATCCCAACCTATTCATCCCATGGAGTAAAACTGGTAATACTCCATATCTAACACCACGATGTTATCGGTAAAAATTAATTACCATTTCACGTTCAAATCTAAGATTTAACTATCGCTTGGAGCAAAACTGGTGATACTCCATTCTCGATAATTTTCCCAAATTTGATAATTTAAATTATCACATTCACGTTTCAATCTAATTAAAGATTCATTAAAACTTCATCTAGTTTTAATCTTCCCTAAAATCATTATTAATGATTATTTAACTTTCGGAAATCAAACATGTCACATCGACCATCTACACCATACCATTGATTTCTGCCAATATATAACCTCTGAGCTCGTACGTCTCAGAGAAGGGTGTTAAGCAAGAGAATAAATTCTCCGTCACCAAATAGATATATTTAATAGAGATCAACGAATACAGTATAAAATACAATGTTAGGCATGAAATCCCGTCTTTAAGTGGGTTAAAGAACCAATGTCATTTAAAACACAATTCACAATAAACCCTAAATCACATTCCATTAATTATGAAATCTTCACGGAAAACAGATCAATATATATGTAGTCGCTATAAATTTCTGTGTCCACCTAATAATATAAATGGAATAACGACAAAGCCTTTTAAATTCCATATATATTAACAGTCTTCCTCCACAGAAGCTCATCTCGATTATTACCAAATCGAATTCCATTCAATTCCAATTTAATATATTAAATTGGAAATCTTTACTCTGGAAAATTCCATAAATCTTAATTAAAAGATTATAAATTCCAAATCATATTTTTCGTTGTTAATTGGGTTAAAGAACAAGTGTTACTTAAAACATCATTAAAGATAAATCCAAAAATCCAATTCTTTTATTCAATTCCAATAAAATATTAATTAATTGGAAAAATTCACTAAATCTTAGTTTAAAGATTTATTCTTTTCTCAACTAGGTTTAAGAACAGTGTTAATGAAGACATCATTCACGACAAACCCAAAATCTAATTTGATATCAAATACAAGGCTCTGAATAGAAATTATATCGGCTTATATTCAATATCAAATTCTAAAACCAACGATTATCGTATTGGGGATAACTATATATATATATATGTATATATATATATATATATCCTCCAAATTCCTCAACAATATCCGTATAATCACGAAATCCAATATCGAAATATTCTGAAGATTATTTCCATTCCAATTTAATTATTGGAAAATTCTTGTTATTTTAAAACCATTTTCAAACCCACTTTATTTATTTCTAAAATTAATTGGATCAATATTCTAGTTAATAACTAGTTCATTTCTATAAAATTATATTTTTATCTTTTCAAAACTGGAAATTTTCATCCAAAATCTTTCCGAATCATTTATTATGATTTTACACAAGTTTTCCTAATTTTTAATAATGTTATTAAGGCCGTTACAGTCGGTTTCCAATAACGGCCACCGAACCGCATTCGTAGCGACCTTTTCTGAAATTGGTTTGGATATATCTTAAAATCCAACCACTAGATTTCAAATATCTTGTATTCATTGGAAATCTCTTTTCTATACGAACCAATGGTTCCGGTTTTAGAAGAATCCGACGGTCGGATATCCCGTTACGTCCATTTGAAGTTAATGGTCGAAATTCGCGAGCGGTCGCTGCGCGGCGCGTTCTATTCAGGCCATTAAATATATAATATATATATATTATATCATCAATTTTCATTTAAAATAATTTTTAAAAATCGTTTTAAATTCGTTATGAAAACGATTTCCACTTCCATTTCAATTTCGAATCAAAATTGAATATTCCTTAATAAATTCATTTTAAATTCATTTTAAATCGATTTCAATTTGATTTTCAAATTTAAATCAAAATTGAATATTCCATTATAAATTCATTTTAAAACGATTTCAATTTGATTTTCAAATTTAAATCAAAATTGAATATTCCATTATAAATTCATTTTAAAATGATTTCAATTACATTTTCATATTTAAATCAAAATTGAATATTCCTTTATATTCGTTTTAAATTCATTTAAAAACAATTTCAATTTCATTTTCAAATTTAAATCAAAATTTAATATTCCTTTATAAATTCATTTTAAATTCATTTTAAAACGATTTCAATTTCAATTTCTGTAACGACCCGTATTTTTACGGTATATAAATAATTTATTTAATTATTTAAATAATGGTTTGGTTATTTAAAATGACCAAAATTAAATAATATTGAAAATTTAATCAAAATAAATAATATAATAATATATTTAATTTCTGAAATAGTCAGAAATAGTGGAATTCACAAAATGGTGTGAATTGGATCATCGGTGATATTTAATTCAGTTTAGAATTCAATTAGAATAACGAATATATTATTTAAACGACAGTTGAATGTATATTTTATATTATAATTATAATCGAGCTCGAAATGGCACGGCAGTTCTCTATGTGGCGATTTGAACTTCAATTGAATGTACAGGGTCCATTTTAAATCGGATTTCTGTGAAACAAGAAACGCTCAGAGCTGGTGAAGTATATTTTTCTGATGGAAGAGAAAAATTGAGATTTTGTCGTGTAGATTTCTAGTTATGTCCAAATCAAATTTTCAAAAAGTCGCCATGGAATTCCTTTATAATTTATATCGATTTATTTATATTTTAAAATGGATTTTTAAATATAAATCGATTATCGATGTAACACTGGATTTGAAATATCGAGTTATAAATCCCAGTGTAGCAGTATGATATTCTGTTGTGAATATATACGATAATATTTATTTTTAAATATTAAATTTAAATGTTTTTAAATATATTTATATATTTAAATGGGTTATTTAGAGCTTTAAAAATGGCCAGTTTTTCAAACGACCTCATAATTCGACGAAACTAATTTTGTTAGATCCGTAATATTAAATTTTTGTTAGATGTCAAGTTTCGTGATTTTTGAAGTCAGTATGTGGCCGTGGGCGATTTTGATGTGAAAAACAATCGATATTTCGACGGTTAAAAATACGTTGTGTGAGCAAACGGAGTCAGAATTCGACGAAACCAGTTTCGTTGGGACCATAATGTCAAACTATAGCTACATGACCATTTTTGCGATTTTTGGGTATCATGTGTGATTACAGGAATTTTAGAGGACAAATAAAAGTAGCGTTTGCTTAAAATTTAATATAATATTCGAAAATAAAATATCTGAAATTCCTATAAATACCCTCTAAAAACTCCTTAACCTAATTTTCTCATTTCTCTAGTTAACGAGATAATCCGCCTTCAGTTTTCTCCACAACCAAAAATTTGCAACTTTGAAAATCAAGAACAAATCAATGAAATTTCTAAAAATTCCAAAACAAATATATTCTCATTCGCAGGCAGAGTATCTTCAAGCCTATACCCTTTTGAACCAATTTGACGCCACTTTTGGGTACTCCAGGTTTTCTAGGGTTCTCGTTTTCTTCAAATTCTCGGGTTTTGGGTTCGAGTGGAGTTGGTATTTGAATTCGCGATGGATTTTGGGTTCGGTGGTGAGTTTTTTGTGAAGATCGGAAGCAGAAAGTGACGCCGCCGTCACTGTGTTGGCACGATGGGTCCTCGTTGGTTTTTGATTTGCTAACTCGAGTTTTGAAGTGGTAGTATGCTGTTAAGGAGGAGAGAGAGAGGTGAATTTTGATGATTTTAGTTTGATTTTACAAGTGGTAGAAAAGGAGGGAGGTGGAGGAAAGAATCGGCAATGGGATGTGAGGTTCAGGAGCACGGGTTTGTGAAGCTAACGGGGAAGAACATCGGAGCGGGTTTGGGTTTTTACCAGGGTGAATGGGCCGGTTGTATTGGGGTAAAGCCTAATTTGAAATTAGATTTTTGTTTTTTGTTTTCATTTAAAATAGGTTAACTTCAAAAATATGTAACTTCCTCATATGATATCGGTTTTCAGCGAAACAAGATCCGACAGGATCGTATGGACGACGACAACACAATGGAACTGACTAGGAGAGAATCCGAGCTCGTTACAATTTATAGCAAAATAAATTGTCCATCTGAATCAACAGACGAAAATCGTTATTTAACGGTTAACGCGAAATGTGAGTAAACTCACTAACTCTTCTCAGTTATATTTTTTCTAAAGTATTTTTAGAAATGATAAATGATGGTTGTTTGCTATGTGTTGGCTGTATGGTTGAACTGCTAGTCAGTTGATTGAAGATATAGATAACGATATAAAATATAAATCGTTAATCAAATATTGATTCTATTTAGCAGAATATTTAATATTGAAATGAAATTGATGTTAATTTTATTGTTTAACATCTGTGGATGTAGGGAAACAGGTCGGAGGGACCCAACTGGGTTCCTCAACAATTATTTTACTGTTTTTCGTGTATTGTGTTATATGATGTGATATGAAATCTGTTGTTGATTTTATATGTTGGAATGATACCGATCATTGTTATATGGTATGTTAAATACCATAAGGAATACTGGAATGTTAAAGAGGAAATTTTCAATGATATATTGAAAAAGAAATATTTTTAAAATCAAAGATTTTAAAAAAAGAAAATATTTATCTAGAAAATAAATAGATTAAAAAGGAATATTTATTTGTAAATCAAATAGATAGAATTGAAAAAAAAAATGTTAACTATTTACAAATAGAATTGAGAAGTGATATTTATTTGAAAAATAAATAGAATAGAAAGGGGAATTATGTGTAAAGTAAATAGAAGAAGGAAATAGTTAGATTATCAACGGGATTACTTATAAAATCAATGATTTTATATAAAAGGAAAATATTTTATAAATAAATAGAATTATCAACAAGGGATTTAGTTTGTAAATAAATATATTTTAAAAGGAAATACTTGAAAGGTGACTAGAATTGTATAAAAGGAGAATTTTACACTTAAAAGATTTAAACCTGTGCTTCGTACACATGTACAACATGATATGGATTTAAAGCAAAGATTTTAAATAGAATCTATTTTGACTGATAGATTGAGAAGATAAATTTATAAATAATATTTTATAAATTAAATAAAATATCTATCATTGGATAAATAGAATATATATAAGTCAGGACTTATTTAGAGAAGTAAGAATCGATTTCAACATCGACATTTGGAACTAAATATGGACATATAGTTAATCAAAGGAGTTAATCAGTTAGATAGAGTTAATCGAATTAGAATTAATTGAATATCAGCTATTCAATTAGAGTGGATCGAATATAGTTATTTGAGATAGAGTTAGTCAAACATAGTTATTTAGGATGTGTTGCCATTTCGTACGACTGCTAGCGTAATTTGCAGGGTTGCAGATAGCCTATGGCGGTCGGATGTTTCCCGAGGTAATCAGGCGTATCCATTGTGATCGCTGCGATCTAGAGTCAGGCGAATTGAGTTAAATCGAATATCAGCCATTCGTAATAAAGTTAAAAACAGACATAGTTATTCGAATATAAGTTAATCGAATATTAGTTATTCGATAGGAGTTAAATAAGTAAGTTAAATAAGTTGAGTTAATCAAGTAAGTTAATCACGTTGGGTTAATCGAGTTAAGTTAGTCAAGATGAGTTAATCAAACCGAGTTAATCCAAATGAGTTAATCCAAAGGAGCTATTTGAAATAGTTTATTCGAATAGAATTAAAGGAGTTATTCGAAATAGTTATTCGAATAGAATTAAGGGAGTTAATCGAATATAGTTATTCGAAAAGAGAATAATCAAACGTAAATCATTCGAACAGAATTAATTGAATGTAAATCATTCGAAGAGAATTAATCGAATGTAAATCATTCGAAGGGAGATTATTGAATATAGTTATTCGAAGAAAGAGTTATCAAATATAGTTTATTCGAAAGAGAGTTATCGAATAATGATTATTCGAGAGTGAATTATACATTGGAATTCGATTATATCGAATTAAGGAAAGTGATATTTACTTTCCATTTCAATTCAAGTTTTACTTATTTGTTAATAAATTAGTTGTTTGTTAAATTATCCAAATTAATAAAGAAAAGTTATATTTAAGTTAATATATATTCGAAAGCATGAAATTATAACACTAGCGTTATAATCAAATAATTTTTGATGTGGATTCGTAAATAGAATCCAAGAGAGTTGGCATAAGGAAATTTTATTGAAGGGTTATAAGATAAACTTTGTCTATTTCGAGGTTAGAAATGTTGTTCAGTTAAGGTCTGAGAGGTAATAATACCCCAACTTGATTGACTTCGTTTTTTAACTAGGAGTAGTTAAGGTTAAATAGTGAAGATTGGTTAAGTGAATTTAGTTAGTGAGTGAAATGGTTTGAATGGGCAAGCGATGTTTTATTTAAACATTAGTTTAAATCAGATAAAGAAGTTTGGGAATGTTTTTTCAAATAAGAACCAGAAAAGTTTTCTAAATTTAGGAAATAAGATTTACAAATATATAGAAAGGGAAAATGGATAAATTAATGATAATTTAATTAAAAAGATGAATGTAGAATGTTGATTGATCGATCAAATTTCTATCTGGAAATAAGATCATTGGTTGTACACTTATTTTTCTCTGATAGTTAAATCACTGACTATCGAAGTTTTTGACCATTTTTCCGTTGTCAATACGGAGAGACCGGGATCAGATTTTTATCTGAAAACCACTCTGTATGGACGTTAGCATTGCGATCAAATATTGAAGACGAAGTTATGCAAGGACTATCCTGTTTACAGAATAGTGCCTTCGGTTTGCCTAGTCCCAGGACAAACGTGAATGGACGAATGTCTAACAGAGTATATCTAACAGATCGCGTAAGTTGATCTCTTCAAACATACTCACGTTTGGTGGGGGAGGAATTCGTTTCTCGTAGCTTTATACCAGTGGTATTTTTGGGGAAATCAATTTGTGATTTGGCGGGTATGACGATGTGGCATTCAAAGTAAATGAATGTATTAACTGTCAAGGATACGTTATGACCTCAAGCCTCATCAACCGGGAAATGACAGAATTCGGGCAGGTAGCATGGCCAAGTCGGTCCACTACAAGAAAATCTACAATCAGTGGCAATTTATGGCGGCGTTTGACAACCGGTTGTAACCATTAACGTAAAGAATAAAAAAAATAAAAAACATGAACGCTGCTGCACCTATCCAACCAACATTTTTAGTGAATTTTCACTTCGCTCGCTTTTCCATTTCACCCTTTCCATTAACTCATCTTCAGGATAAACACCCAAAACCCCTAAATTAATCTTCTCTCCGGACGAAACAATAAAAATTCTTTCTGTCGACTCCATTCACTCGGATTTCAAATTTAATTACGAAGATTTACTGCCATTCAAGATTCTTTAGGTTTTGGATCTCTCGAAGTTGTCGAGCCCTAAATGGAAAAATATCTCATAAAGGTATACATGCGATGATTCATTATCATTTTACTTTAATAACTTTTTGCTAGCTTCTAGATAAAGTTGCGCTTGCTTTTCGAACAAAATTTTTGCTTGTTAAATCGAATGAAATTTCTAATTTTGCTTGAACTGATAACTCATATGCATCCCATTATTTGAAATTGTAGTCAAAATAGACTCGTTCCAGGAAATAGTTGACACCAATCAATTAGTGGTGATACACTGGTGGACCGGTGTATGCAACCTGGAACCATTTCAGTTCCAGAAGCAGCTTGGTCACTTGTTGGTTGCACTGTCTTTTTCTTGTCTGCTTCACATTTTTGCTTCCTGGGTTTATTTTCACCGCATTTAGATGGGTATCAAGCCGAGAACTTATCTGTCATGACCATATATATATTTCGGAAGCCTGGAGTTAAACTGTTAAGTGTTTCAAATGATACTGTAATGTCTTATTAGAGTATACTTGGCTGTCAACTTGGTAGAGGAGTTGCATGGATTAAATATTTAGTTAGGCTATTTTACAAAACCTGGAAAGTGTTTTTTTCAAGAACCTTGTAGTATTTTTGTACCATATGCCTCGGGTTAGGCTTTCTAGTTAGTACAACAACATGTGTTATGTGTGTGTGTATATTGTATGGATTATAAAGGAAGGTCAAAGATGGTTCATACGTTAGTACTTCTGTTAGTAGAATCTAGTATGATATAGGAATAACGCTTTGTTCTTTTTTATTTTTACTTGTCCTTTGGTATTAAAATAAGAGCTATGATTGTCTACTTTGAGAAAGCAAAGTGTACAGGCATGTTGTCCTATTGGTTAGAAATCGAGTTCACCCCGTGCATTGTTGGCTACTAATTTTTGCTTGTTATTAGTGCGCTATCACTTTTATTTAATTGTATTTTTTATTAAAAAGAAAAGAGAGATATGTAAATTAAAAATAATGCTTTGGTTATCCTATCTTTCTTTATGGACAAATGCCTAGTTTTCATTGAATGCGCAGAAATCCCAGTTTGCTTAATGGTGTTCACGTGGTTTAGAGCTTGCAATTTTTTATTATTGATAATGTTCTATATCCTAATTAGGGATTTGGGTTTAATCCGATTGATCCTGTTTGGTATTTGTAGAGAAAATTTAGGTTTTGGCTTCATTAGAAAATATGCATTAAATATTGAACCTTGATTTACAAGTAATTAGCTTATTTTTCCTATTAGGATATAGCTAAGAAGTACAATAAATTTACAGCATGTACTTAAATTGAAAACAGTTTACATAGTGAACATTCCTGAACTCTTTACAACATAACATTTTTTTAACATGGTTATAAAATCGAACTTTGGATATTTGATTGTACAACCAGTGTTTCTACTATTACCAGCGATCATTGACTAATACCATTATTATAAGTTATCATTGATAATTCGTAAAGAATTCCATTATCATTGTGCTTCAAGATATGCATTATACATACTATTTCCTCAAAATTTCGTATAATAATCTGAATTTTTGCTACGAAAATGTATTATTTCATAATTACTATTATTGACAGATCGCTAAAAGTTATAGTGGTAGATGCAAACTTGATGATCATTGCATCAGAGACCATACATTTTTACTCCCAACTCCCATACTATAAAACCAAAGATGGAAAGTGAATAGACACCTCAAAAATGGAAGAATAGTCACTCCCACTCTAATGCGGATCGAAGCACTTGACACTCTCCATTCAAAACTAAGCTCACACTGCACCAAAAAGGGGTTTTCATAGCACCATTCCGCGTATTAGCTCCAGTCTGCTATCGAAGCTAAGCGTGTCAAAGCTATTTGACCCATAAATTTATCGTATAATGCTATTCCGTGAAACACAGGCGCAAAAATAAATTTGCGCGGGAACTAAAAAAGCGTGTGCTTTTTTGTTACTTCCGTCTCCAGGAACTATTATTCTTCTCACTTTATCACCTCCAAAAAATGTTAGCCGTCGTTATCCACCACCCAAAAAAATAACTTCGCGAAATCGATTTCATCCACCGTCCTTGACAGTTGATCGATGTGGCAATCTCTTTCCTCACACAGTTGATTCTAATCACAAAACCTAGACCAGCATCTTCAATTTGAAACTTCCATGTGAGGTATTATTATATATTTTCATATAATTTTAATTATCATACTGTGAGAACAACTAATTTTCTTGTAATTGTTACATTTTATCTATCTATGCTTTTGACAAAAACTGCTCTATCATAGTCAATCTATGCTTCGTTACAGGTTATGCAATCATACTATATTTTTATACTCTAGGAATAATATGTAATCTGTGTTGTATTTGTTTAAGTTACTGTGATTTCTTATTTTACTTGTTGTAATGTTATATATGAAATAGCAAGTTAATTAAAACTGAAAAATTTAGGAAAGTATAAATGACTAAAAACAAAGTAATATGTGACTAGGCACACAAATATACAACTATTATAATCATGAATCCACAATATAATGTTTGGTACAGATATTATGTCCCTCGGGACAGTGTCAATCCTCTACAAAGTACACACACATGCATTAAACCAAACTACTTCAATTTATGTAATACTTTTGAAGTTTAATTAGATACATGGGTCTTACTGTGGATAACTATTTCATTTACCTTTCATGGTTTTGATAGGTAAAAATGGTTTAATCTTTGTTTTAAGCTCACTTGATTGGAAGCTATGGTTTGGATGACTGAATTTTGTTAAATTTCTTGCTATATTTAACATTTACTGTTGTATAATACATTAAAAAACACATATTTATTTATTTTTGATAGGGTTGATTTTTTTTTCATTGAGTTTTCACATATTTTACGTGTGCAATTAAACAATGGGAAACATTTTTCACTTATTTTGATGATACCTTTGCTAAGATTGATGTTCTATAGGAAGATAATTGAATGTTGACTCCCTGATCATAGGTTCACTCATCCCGCCCATTTCTTGACTCAGGGACAATTTTGTTTTTGTTTTTTTGATGAAATTTCTCATTTCCTTAAGTATGTATAATTAAACCAGATCATCTAGAGGCATAAGTATAATGCTACTAAATGTTTTAGTAAATAATCGTGTAATGTTCAATATGGGTGTTCCTTAAAGATTACATCCTCCTCCTGACCTATATGAAAATTTAATGTCTTTACCTTGAGGAAACTAGGGAAAAAATATATCTAAATAATGAGGTGTTCTATTTTGAATTGGCCTGTAAAATGCAATTCTCTTTTATATAACAAGGTGAGGAATGTTTCCAATACATTCATGTTAATTGAAGTCAATTATTTGTCAGTTTAAATGTACTGCTTTTAGCACCGATAATACTTACAAGGAATCTTTGCATTTACGTTAACTGAAATTACTTATTTCCCAGTTTGAAATTATTTTTTCGTATTGAAAATAACTATATTGAATGTTGTTGCCTGATATATGTACAATCTAATAACCTGGATGGAAATAATTTTCTGGTCGAAAAGATTAAAGTTTATATCTTTATTTATTATGTGCTCAAAATAATTGCGAGGAACTAAACTAGCTTAATGCTTTTATACAAGGTAGTTACTAATATTGAGACGACGATGTCGAAAATAACAATAACAATAATAGCTGTGTAAATGCCTCTTACAAATAGCATTAGCTGGTCCTTCTGTCATAGTTTGTATTATTGTACAGATCAGTGAAATGTGTAATAGTTTATTCTTCTAACTCATATTCACTTTGGTACTTAGTTGGTCATGTTTTTGTCGTGGTTTTCTTTCTTGCTTGATAGGTATTTGGGGAAGAAAGAGGCAGAAGTGCAGCAACGATGATTGAATATGCTTACATTTTTACAATAAAATTGCTCAGTTGGGTAAATCTTTGTTCACAAAATATTACTAGTTACTGTATCATTTATTTAGGGAATACGACGTGTTCAGTTTCTTCAAATATATTTTGTTTGATTCATATCACACCAAGGATGTTTCTTTTGCCCTATATCTTTCATGTATTTCAATGACATACTTAAATTAATTTAGAAGAAAATAAGTGTGAATTTGATTCGATCGAGGTTTGTTCTCATTTTAACCTCATGTATTTGTAGCTGGTTATGGATTGATCCAAGTGGTGTTCTATCCAGTGTATGTGCTGACCAACTAATTCCTTACATGATCTAACTTCTATGTAGTTGCTCTTAAAGCTGCAATAATAATATTGCCAAAGAATGCAGCGTTTATGTGTTCTATGCCCCTTATGTAATGGTTTTATCACTTATAATTGAAGATGATGAAGTTAATGTGGATGAGAAAGTCCAAATATGTTTAGCACTTGAGAATGAGATTGGAGTTAAGAGGGGAGAGAAGAAGTGGTTTTAGGTGGAGTTGTCGGAGTTGATCAAAAACTAGACAAGATGAAAAAGGATAATATTCTACTGGGGATTCTTGCAGTGGGGGACGACATAATACTACTTCAGAAATCCTATCTTTCAATTGCATATACCCTTGCGTTAATCATATTACAATGCTCTAATTCCATTTTAAATTACTTAATATTTTTTGATCCACTTCTTCATTAGATACACCGCCATCATCTTAACTTAATTACACGATCAAGCTTCATTACAGGAGACCGATAACATAAATATTCTGGGCCATTGTGGTTTCTCATGCTAAATTACTTATCACTGTTAGTTCCCTTCTGCGTTTATTCTTCGTTTCTGCACCTACAGCTTTCTTTGTCGATCGTACAGAAATACGAAAACGCATGCAATAGCAAATCATAAAATGATGGAAATTTACAAAAGGATCATAATTGTTTATAAATAAGAAATACAGTGGTGCTTACCTTGCCGATTTCATTTTCCCTGATTCATGGGTTACACAGTCAGTTATGAATGCACTTCTCAGCTAAGTGAATCAGTGGATCCAGTCGATTTTATCCAAATAGACATGGAACCGGATGCATGGTCGCATGTTCACCAGGATTCTTGTATGTTTTTCTCTCTGATTCTAGTTAATTTAATTTCAGTTTTAGACCAACTTATTATGTTTTTCTCTCTGATTCACGGAAAATGGTTGATTATGTTTATATACTTGCACTACATGAAAACATAACTACACTCGAGTGCATAGCACTAAAGATAAATGATAGAGAAAAAACTTTGAAACATAAGAGGCAACAAACATTTACTAATATAATATTGCAACTTTATACACATAGGTAGTAAGGAAGAACTATGTTCATCAGCCTTTCAACTGTTCTTCTCAGCTACACGGACACACAGCGAGCAAATATGACTGTATGCACACTCACGGATCCATCGAGCTTCTTATCCACCACCTTTAAATCCTGAAGATGTGTTCCTACGGGAATTACCACTCTGCCCTCAGGCTTCAACTGATCGACGAGCGGTTTCGAGTGATGCAACTCCAACATAAATTACGCTATAAGCTGCCAGTTCAGGCCAGCCAAGCCTTCCATCAGTGACGTGAATGGAGAGAGAGAGAGAGCCTTTATCAAGAAACTCGGAAGCAGCACTCCTTTGAATATTGTCCAATGATTGAGCTACAAGCTCAGGAATATGTTCAACTCCAAGTGCATGACTTTCTGGGCCCACCACCATCAAAGCATGTCGTTAGGTATCCAGATCCTGAGCCAGCATCTAAAGCATACATGCCAAGTTGCAAATGATCTAACAATTCAGTGGCATGCATATGAGGAGTAGATATATTTGCATTATAACCAACTGGTAATGGAGTATCCATCTACGCAGGGTTTCCTGCATGTAGAAATAGCCCTCAATCGACTATCTTCATAACTTCAACCTCCTTAACTTCACAATTCCATATTACTGCAATTGTTCTACTAATGCTTTATTTTTGCTGACTGAACCTGTAGTGCAGAATATCTCCACACGTGTAACACCCCGTGTATTCTATAACTGTGGAATTAACAAATTAAAATATAATTAATTTGAAATCAAAGAACTAAGGGAAACGGGATACGCCATTGCGTTCGTCTCGGAAAAATACGCGAAATAGAGTCCGAGTTTTCGAAAAACGGAGTCCGTATGAAGAAGATATGGCCTTCGGAAGTTTCTGAATTAAATTTAAAATTCGAACAGAATAAAACAAATTAAAACCGGACCCAATTGGCCAAGGCGGGAAAACTCCCGCCTAAGACACCCAGGTCGACTGGGCTGTCGACCTGGTCTAACTAGGTCGACAGGGCTGTCGACAGGGCTGTCGACCTGGTCCAGACCCAGGTCGAACCCAGTCCACCCTGGCTGGCCTATTCTCTGTTAGTCGATTTTCTGTGATCTGCTTTGTCATTAGGGCTAGGTGGCAGGCTCTAATTGGTCTCTCTTGCGAATGAATGGCTACGATCAATCCAAGCAACATCAATGGTCCTAATCAGTTTATAACCTCTATAAAATGACCCTAGACTCTACCTAGGTTTCTTACACAATTATCTAGCCTCCATTGCTCTCTTCTTCTAATAAAAAATAAAAATGGCGTCTCTGCTCTGCTGGAATTAAAACTAGAAGATAATCAACATCAGCCTAAGCAACTCAATTCAAACTAGAGATTAAAGTTTCTGCAAAGATTCTACAACAAGTTAAAGTTCTTTCTTTAATCCAATCAAGGCAAGTACAGTTATTCTCCGCTATAAACGTTAATTATAATTTTGATATGCATTTAAATCTGAGTTTGAGGTTGTATTCTCTTCTGTTAGATCTGTTTTCTGTGACTGTTCTATATTCCTTTCTTCTTTTCTGTTTCTATAGCCAGGCGACCACGAGCCTGTGCCTAATCTCATAAGAGATGAACGTATGAACGCAAATTTTGGGGTGAATGATGCGAAATTTGACAAGACTAAATTGAATGTATGACTTTAGGTCTGAGGCATAAAATATATTGGACATGTGACTTGGGATTGGATGCATAAATTTGACTATGAACATATAATTTATGCATGTTGTATGCATAGTTACGTTGTAATTTAGATCTGTAATTAATTAGAAAGATGAGCATATGTTATAAACTAGTTTTAGACCTATGCATATTCTGTGATAAAAGAAGAAGAGGAACCACTGTAAGATTACATATGATTTGAGATTTTGGACAAAATGCATATAAAAGTCAAGATTTGATTTTTAGAAGATATGATTTAAAGATTTAGATTGTTGGGTATAGTTTGCATAATGATTCATGACTTAAAAAGAAGAAGATATGGAAGCTTAGGTGTAAAAGATTTGCATTAATTAGGATATCTATTATTGTGATTACACCTAAATAGGGATTTTTGGATATATGGCATGCATTGGAATTAATGGTTATATTTGGTATAATCTATATGTGAATCTGCTGTAAAATGCTAGTTTAACAAAAATTGGAACATATGTTATAGGGTAAATTATGTCCATATTCTACGCTATGTAAATATATGCAAACATGGAAGTATATGATCATATTGTGAATCGTGACAATTATTTAGGCATATGAATTTAGGCTTAATTTATGTTTAGGCAAGGCATGTAAATAGAACCTTTAGAAATATTAAGTTTGCTAAATCTGCTAATTTGCCAAGTTGCCTAAACTGCTAGTTTTGTTATATTGCCTAGACTGCTAATTAGATTGAAATGCCTAATCTGTTAAATTTGTCGGTTGAAATGCCTAACCTGTTATATGCCAAAATCTGCTAAGTTGCTAAATCTGTAAAAATCCGTTAAGCCATATAAAATCTGTTATCTGCTAAAATCTGTTATCTGCTGTGTTGATATAATCTTCATATTATTGATATAATCTGAATTGGCATATATATTGGGCGTGCGCATAAACAGTAAATAATTAATTAATTAATTGGCCGCAAAGATGAATATGGCTAACTCGAGGTTAGAATGAGTTTGCGGCGTAAATCTGCCCGGAACCGCCCGGCACATCCAGTGGCCGCAAACAATAGGTTCTAATGTGAGAAGTTAGTCATAACATGTGTAAGACACGAGGTTAGGTCTGGCTTGTGGCAGAAGTCTGCCCGGAACCGCCCGGCATATCCAGCGGCCACAAGCTACCGACCTAATGTGAGAGGTCTGTGCATTAATAATTAATTAATGCAAATCTAAGATAAGAATGACATCTAAAACGTATTGGGGAAAAATAGGGTTAAACCAACGGGAATAATAGATGTAGTAAAACCCGTCCATGAATCTGTAGGCCCAGTACAAAGTTAGACAAATCTGAAAAATCTGTACATCTGATCTGTTAGTCTGAAACTTGTTAACTTAATCTGTGAACTAGTAAATCTGAATTCTGTATGCCTAAACTTGTAAACAAGTTAATCTGAGATCTGTTAGTCTGGGGACACAAGGTTAGGAGGGGAATTACTTGTGTCATCTGTTGTTTGGGACCCATATTAGTCAGTAACCCTTTCTGGTATCAAAACTTTGATCCAACAGTGGGTAGGGTCCGGGCACGCTTACTGAACTAATTATAAGTGGTTCATTCTGATAATGGCGAGGGGTGTTCATGGTGCGTTCCAACCGGGTCATGTGCGTGCATGGATCCCGGTCTGCCTCTGAGGATGTAAGACGCCGTGACATCTGTAAATAGGTCTGTGCCAATTGGTTGTCACTTTAGGGAGTGATACACCCTACTGTGGGGCCGACACAGGATATTTATGTATTAGGGAGCCGATCGCTTGGGGTAGGGTTTTAGGGTACGCTTAGTACTGTCTGTTTCTATTGGTACCGTCTGTTTCTGTTGGGTGGTAACACCTGTCTGTTTCTGTGTGGTACCGTCTGTTCGGGTGGTAAAGGCCCATTACTAGTGTACACCTAATTCCACATTCTGTTTCCATAGGGATAAATCTGTTTCTTCTTCTGTCTGTTTCTGATCGGGTAGTAAAGGCCCATTATTAGCATTCTGTTTTCTGTTAAAGTATTCTGTACCCGTTCCTGCTTCAATTTAGACATTAGGGTAACACCTAATTCTGCTATACTAGTATTAGTGCAGAGAAGTGTAAAACAATAGTTTATATCATTCTGTTTTTCTGTTATATCTGCTACACCTGTTATAGTTATCTCACATCCAGTTTTATGTTCATATCATATTATTATTATCTGTTCATATGCTGAAAGTCACTGGACTTGCTAGACTTTTTGTCTGACCCTTGTTGTTTTCGCCTCCTTTCTTCCGTCCCCCCCCCCCCAGGTTATCCAAGGAGGGAAATACTTTAGCTTGATCCGGAATTCTCTTTGCTTGAGGTGCTTAAAGTATGGCTTGGCTCTGTATAGCTTCCGTTCCATGGGGATTATGATTTTAAACTATGCATTTTGAAAGCTTTTGTACAAGACTGATATTTTATACTTGAATTCTGAATTTGAAAGGATGTAACCATATAAATTTCTGTTTCCGCTGTAATAAAGTTAAAAATTTTCAAGTACTGTTTTATCTGTCTTGTAAGTTTCTGTTCTGTTTACTAAAATGCTCCACCAAAGTTAAGGCATTCCCTTTGTGAGTGACCTTAACGGAGGTGGGGTGTTACAACACGGAAGAAAGAAAAGGGGAGTCAAGCTGAAGAAGATGAGGCCAAAAATGGGGGCGAGCGAGATGAATCCTGAGAGGTGCACAATAAAGGATCCTACTGAACAACATAGGCATGGGCAGCAAATAAATCTTCTTCTAAAAGGATTTAATACTGACTTGACCATTGTTCAATTTTAACTTAGATCAGTTAATAAAAACAATGTTTAGTCCCTAAACTATATGAAATTGATATCTTAAAATAAATGCAAAGGATTAATATATTTACAAAGCCTTATACTTAAACTGGTTTGCCCTTCTAGTTTTTGTTTGTTCTAACTTTTTTACGGCCGTTGCTAAATTATGAGAAATATAAATTCTAACTGGAAATCTCCGTTTACGTGTACCTTCACTTCAAAACCCTATAGCTGTTGAGGTGAACTAATTCATTTTGAAACATATGTATTGTAGATGAGTATTATTTGAGTACTGTAATTTAGGTAACATTGTGCTTATCCTGGTTTCTGAAACCACTATTTTCATGAACATTGTTGATCATTGTAAAGCTATTTAGAACTGCCAGTTTTAGATCAATAAGAAATATATCAAGCATTTTCCTAATATTGATTTTATAGTCAAGTTTTTATCTCTACAATAACATATGACAATAATATGGCTCACATCCAAATGATACAGCAACATGAGTTTTGTGATCTGCTATGGTGTCATCCCACTTAATTTGTTCTTTCTAATAACAAAGTATGATGATTGCTTCGTCATTTGTTGTGGTATATCCCCTAAAAAATTGTTAATGTTAGCAATAAACTCCTACAGGTTTGGTAGCTCCATCATTTCTTGGAATTGCCTTGGAATTACTTGATTTCTCACAGGTCTCCATGCTGCATTTCTTTGCACTTATACATCAGAAGAAAAAAGGCCATGGTATACTCAGGCATTCGTTTCTAATGTTACACTAATAAAGAATGATACTACTACTTGTATATCCAATTA
Organism: Allium sativum; assembly: GCA_030737875.1. Lineage (NCBI taxonomy): Eukaryota > Viridiplantae > Streptophyta > Magnoliopsida > Asparagales > Amaryllidaceae > Allium > Allium sativum. Next base: position 176,967,657 of record CM060912.1, read on the forward strand.
TGCAGTTTTTCTTTGATCAATAGTGCCGATCGAATCACAAGGTATGAAATCAAACTTTAGACTTTTCCTTAATCGAATCACAAGTGCATGTTGGTTGATTGATTGGTATTTAGCTCATATTATTAGAATGTTTGAAATTTTGAATGGATTGCTTTGAATTCAGAATGTATGCCTTGGTATATGTTTTGAAACACGTTTGTTCAGACATGTGTGCACGATGTTTTATCAGCAGATTTATTTTCACATCCATGGTTATATGATATAAGTTTTAATAGTTACAATAGATGCCGTAATGTAATATTTAGGCCAATTTGCCTTACATATCGTTAAAACTTAGTTAATTCTGACGTTTGTTTTTTCAAATGATTTTGATATTTGATAGTAAGAGTTTTGAAAACATTTTTAAATTCCTGCAGTACAAGAAAATGCGGCTTTAATATCTTGATAATATTGAGTCATTGTTGTATTGGTTTTCCAGGATAGAGTTGTTGCATAACTCATTAGATTACTAAAATATTTTTCAAATTATGAAGAAAGAAATCCCTGTAAGGGTACAATATTAGAATTTACGATTATTTTCAATACACAAAATCTAAAGTTGCATTTATATAGCGGATTTGACATTTCAGTAACAGTAGAGCTTTACCGAAACCGAGCGTCGCTCGGTTTCGGGAAACCGACAGGTTTCAGTTTCTAGAAACCGAGCGATGCTTGGTTTCAGTAGCAGGCACTGATTGGGCCAAAACTGATTGTGGGGGAGATCAGAGATGTGTTCACAACTTCATCTGCTTGCAAGTGTTCTTGTCATGTTTTGTATCCAGTTTATACTTGTTTTCTTCAATTTATGCATGCAAATAAAACGTATTTGACCACCTGTCAGCATATATAATTTATGCATTTTACACGTTTATGTAATTCTAACCGTTGGCCGTTGTATGTAATTCTTACCATTGATCGTTATATTTATGTATAGGTAATTAGATTTTCAAAGTGAAGAACACCGCATCAAAGAACCGGTGGTTATTAAGCTATGAAGAGACTTTAACTATTATTTTGTTTGTATTAGTCATGTAGACCTATCTTTAAGCAATTGTGGTATGTGGATTCTCTTGTTTTGTTTAAATACTACTATTGAGATGATTATGGGTGTTATATTTGATATTGGGAGTAATGTGTTTTTTTAAGCATTTAAATATGGCGATTATTGATTTTTGTTTGAAAATGATACTCATATAATTATTTGTTTAATATTTCTATTATATATAAGTGATTGATGGAAATGTTACAAGCCATTAACAGTAAATAACCACAATAAAATGTGATGTAAATTTTTAGTAGCGTTGAAAAAATGCTACAAATATAATTTACGAAAATATAGTGGGACTGAAAAACCGCTACAAAAAACATATAGTAGGATAGAAAAACCGCTACAAAAAACATATAGTAGGACTGAAAAACCGCTACAAAAAACATTTAGTAGGACTGAAAAACTGCTACAAAAAAATTGAAAAATGATGCAAGTATCACTTTAGTAGCATTTTTAAGATGCTGCCAAAAAAACTTTTTGTAGGATTTCAGAAACGCTACAATATCTTCATTTTCGGTTGCGTTTACTGAAACACAACAAAAACTTTCCAATTTTTAGTTGCATGTCATATAGCAGCGTTTATCAAAATGTTGCTACAAGTTGTTGTAGCGTTTTTACAACGCTACTAAAAGAAATTTCTGGCGTAGTGGTCGCTCCGATTAGGGTGTATATCACCTATCTAGAGAAAATCCATTTCATTCTTTTATCTATTATCGATGCTGTCCCTTTTCGGGAAACGGTGGGTAGCTCCCAACCGTTGGTGGTATACATTCGAGACACTCAAGCGAAATGAGTGGTCGTCCATGTGTGGGCCGGGTTGCAAGACGTTCTTGTTGAACCCAGTGTATTCGCCTCTAGAGATACACTATCGGCAGGTGGTCCCATACCTTGTCATAGTTGGAATCCAATCTCCAATAAGCGCCGCGGTTTTTGTTTGTATACTATATATGTGGAACGTGAGATGCAAGCGTTCTACTAGATTGTTAATTACTTGTGATTAGACATTATTATAATATCAGAGAAGTATTGATTTGTAACAAACCGGAAATGCGAGCCAGTTTAAAATTTTTATTTTGGCAATTTTAACGAATTTTGAATATTTAAAATGAATTATTTTAAATAATATCGACGAGAAATTTATTTTGAATAGAATTCGAACGTATATATTATATGGATCGTCGTTATAATATAAATATTTATTTTAAATTATAGAAGGAATTGAAAATGGCGCGGTAGTTCGATAATTCGATTTCAAACTTCAAATGAATGTACCGGGTGCAAAATAAACCGGATTTTAGCAAAACCAAAAATATTAGAATCTAATTGAGAATATCTTTCCAACGAATCCGAAAAATAAAAATTTCATAGAGGGGATAAAACGATATGTCCAGTTGAAATTTCAGAATAGTCGCTATGGAATTCTGGCCCTTAAAAATAGCCATTTTGCAAACGACCTCGGATTTCGACGAAACCACTTTTGTTGGAACCGTGATGTCAAGTTATTGCTAGGTTTCAATTTTTATAATTTTTTGGAATCAATATGTGAGCGTGGCAAAGGAAAACGCATTTGACCAGTTTCAGTTGATTTTAATCAACTGAAAAATGGCCATTTTTCAAACGGTCTCGGAATTCGACGAAACTAGTTTGTTAGTACCGTATCGTCAATACGAAGCTAGAAAATATTTTTTTGGAATTTTTCGAGTTAGTATGCGGCCCCGGTAAATCGAAATGCACGTTCAAATTCAATATATAGAGTTATATGTTGATTTCGACGAAAACTGATCGAAACGATCGAATCAACTTACGATACATATCCCATTGTGTTCGGAATGGGGGTAAAACGGTAGGGACGACAGTCGGAGGGTCGCGTTTCGAGTTCAAAATAAAAGTCAACCCTTTTTGAAATTTAAAATAAAATAATAATAAAATATATATATTTATTTACCCACAGCCCCTATACTCTCTCCCATACGCTCTGTAAAATAAAAAATAAAAAAGAAAAAAAGAAAACCAATCTCGTTCACGAACCCGCCGTTCCCTCCACCCTCCTCCACCTCGTCTATCGCACCGCCCAAGCCGACCAACTCCCCTCCTCTCGCCCCTCCTTCTCGCCCTGACGCGGCTCCTCCCCTGAAGATCCAGCGCGACCCAATTCCCCCAAAACTCCAACAGCGCCTAACCCTAGCCCCCCTGCGCCTTTGCTCAGCCAATCCGACCCTCTGGGCTGCCAAGACGCGTGCTCCGACACCCCTGCTCCGGTGAAGACCAACTCAACACCCTTCCGTCCGACTCAACGCACCCTGAACCCCCTCCTTCCCATTTGCTGTAAGTTTTAACTTTAAATCTGAGTTTTTTTTTCTTATGAAGTTAAAGTTTAGTTTTTTATTTATAGTAAGGCTCATATTTTTATGATGTTAGAGTTCATATTCTTATGAGGTAAAAGATTAAATTTTTATTCATTATAGGATTATGTTTTTATACATGAAGTGATTTCTAATTAAATAAATGAAAGAATCGATTTTTATTTATTGAAATGAAGCAAGAAAAATATAATTTTTATAATATAGAAAGGTTGAAAATATAATCCTTATATATAGAGATATAAAAATATATTTTTTATATATGTAGTGAATCAAAAATATGATTTTTACTTGTGTAGAGTATTAAAAATATAATTTTTATGGGATGTAGAGAATAAAAATATGATTTTTATAAGATAGAGAATATAAAAATTCGATTTTTATACAAGTAGTAAAGTAAAAATATCATCATTATATATGTAGCGAAATAAAAAGGCGAAATCTTTATATTTGAAAAGGCGAAATCTTTATATTTGAAAAGGTGAAATCTTCATGTAGAGAATAGCGTGATAAAAATATATTTTTTATCTATATAGTAGCGATATAAAAATAGAATTTTTATCCATATGGAGTGATTATAAAAATATGATTTTTATATACATAGCAAACATATAAAAATGTGATTTTTATATATGTAGTGGCTACGGACAACGAAAGTGACAAAGGGCGAGAACAACGATGGCTTCTACATAGGAAGAGTCGTGGTATTGGATTAGCTAGCTAGTGAGAACTTCTCACCTTTAATTTTATTTTTCTAGTTAATAATATATACTAGGATGCATACGGTGTTTAGTAGCACCCGACACCCATCATCCACAGACCATGGATGACTTGTATGTTTGATTGTTTGTTGTGATGAAAATTGATTGTGTGATGTGGAATAAAATAAAATATTTATATAGTTAAAAATATTTATCGTTAAAAATATAATTTTTAACGTGAATATGAATCAATAAATATTTATAAACAAATCGGCTGATTTGTTTATATACACTAATTTGACTGATATTGATTGGGACGATAAATTTTACACATCGCCCAACTGCACAAATAAAATCTGTGTTTGATTGTTTGAAACCCCACACAGGTATTGGGATGATATATGGCATACACCAGTCCCAATATTTAGTTGTATGTCGATCGATTGATTGACAGACTGGTATAAGCGTTAGATAATTATATTTGATGCTTATACAGTGTAGTGCACTTTGGATGATGGTTGATTATTTATCGTTGCTATTATATACATGTGTTGTATGGAATCCATATAATTAACATTATATGGTAATTGATTGGGCCTGATTCCAATTAGGAAAATAAAGAATAATATAAAATATAGGTTCATGTGTTGACCGTACTCATTTGTTGAGATTAGTCATGTGTTGAACGAAATATTTTAACAATAAAGTTTACATCTTTATCATATATAAAATTAGAAACTAACTGGAAAATAGATAAGATGAGTGGTCTTCTGGATATTGATCTGATGTTGGTTTCGGCCTTCGGGGTTATTATTTAGGGGATCGTTCTCTTACTAATTTACGGTTGGAGTCTAATTAGAAATTAAACGATAGAAATCATGATTTTATAAAATATATTGAATAACAAAAATAATCACATGTGGACAGTACTCATTCGTTGAGATTAGTCATGTGTTGAAACATATATTCATTTGTTGAATAGAATAAATATTCATTTGTTGAATAAAATAACAAGGTTATTGAAAAATATAAAGCCGCGTTGATTAGAGATGCGCTATTTTGACGCGAACGATATTTATATCGACTGTATTCGTTTCTATAATGAATATTGAAAAGAGATTTAAAAATCGAATATTTAGAAAATATGAATTCAAATTGAATCGAATATTTAGAAAATACGAATTCGAATTGAATTGAATATAAAACGAATTCGAATTGAATTGAATATAAAATGAATTCGAATTGAATTGAATATAAAACAAATTCGAATTGAATTGAATATAAAATGAATTCGAATTGAATATAAAATGAATTCGAAATGAATTGAATATAAAACGAATTCGAATTGAATTGAATATAAAATGAATTCGAATTGAATTGAATATAAAACGAATTCGAATTGAATTGAATATAAAACGAATTCGAATTGAATTGAATATAAAACGAATTCGAATTTAATTGAAAACAAATAGAATCAAAATCGACTTGAAATGAATTCAATTTGAATTGAAATTTGAATTGAAATGAATTTAAAACGAATTTATAAGTGGAAATTCAATTTTTATTTGAATCTGAAATGGAGGTTGAAATTGTTTTGAAACTAATTTAAAATGATTTATAAAATTCGTTTTAAAAAGGGAATCGACGAAATATATATTATATATATAATATAATGGCCTGAATAGAACGCGCCGCGCTGCGGTAGTTCGTGAATTTCGACCATTGACTTCGAATTGACCTTGCGGGAGATCCGACCGTCAGATTCTCCTAAAACCAGAACCGTTGGGTTCGTATCAAAAATAGCTTTCTAACGAATATTAGAAATTTGAAATCTAATGGTTGGATTTGGAGATATGTCCAAATCAATTTCAGAAAAGGTCGCTGTAAATGCAGTTCGATGGCCGTTGATGGAAATCGACTGTACGGGCCTTGATAAAATTACTAAAAATATCTACAATTTGTGTAAAATCATAAGAAATGATTTGTGAAGAATTGGGATGAAAAACTCCATATTTGAAAAGATAAAAATAGGTTTTTGTCGAAATGAACTTGTTTGAACTAGAATTAAAATCAATTTATTTTTGAAATAAATAAATTGAATTTGAAAGTGGTTTTGAAAATAACCAGAATTTTTAATATATGAATTGGAATGGATTTGAATCGAAATTATCTTCGAAATATTTCAATGTTGGATTTCGTGATTATACAGATATGGTTGGGGAAATTTGAAAGATATATTAATATCGTTATTTCCAATACGATATTTGTTGGTCGTAGAATTTGATATTGAATATAAGCCGATATATTTTCTATTCAGAGCCTTGTATTTAATATCAAATGTGATTTGGGTTTGTCGTGAATGGTGTCTTCATTAACAATGTTCTTAAGCCCAGTAGAGAAAAAGATTAAATCTTTTTATTTAGATTTAATGAAGTGTACCAATTAAATAATATTTAATTGGAATTAAATTGGTATTGATTTTTGGGTTTATCGTGAGCGGTGTTTTGAATAACACTTGTTCTTTAACCCGATAATTAATGCCATGTGATTTTGGGTTGTCGTGAACGGTATCTTCAATAATACTGTTCTTAGACCCAACTGAGTTAAGAAGATCAGAAACTAACCGGAGATTAGTTAAGTTGAATGGTTTCTTGGGTATTGATCTGATGTTGGTTTCGGCCTTCGGGGTTAATATTTAGGGAATTGCTCACTTGCTATTTTACGGTTAAGGGCTGATAGAATGGAATGTGACTTTGGGTTTATCGTAAACCGTGTTTTAAATGACACTGATTCTTTAACCCAGTTAAAGATTAAAACTAAGTGAAGTTTTAATGAATCTTTAATTAGATTGAAATGATCGAGAATAGAGTATCACCAGTTTTGCTCCAAAGCGATGGTTAAATCTTTAATTAGATTTGAATGTGAAATGATAATTAATTTTACCGATAACACCGTGGTGTGAGATATGAAATATTACCAGTTTTGCTTGATAAATAGGTTGGGATTGGGAAATAAAATAAATAATTACTTCAGTGTGGTTCGCTAATCCCGACTAGGTTGGAAAACCATAATAGAGTTTAAAATGATATCCAAAGGAAGATTAAAGAATAAATTTAGAAGAATTTATCTTGGATAAAATTAATGGGAACCCTTCCCTAAGAATGTGAAAATTTGAATAAAAAGAATATTCTGAATTGGGATGAGGCGTATGTTGTGTTTGTGTAACACATGTTTATTATATACGCGGGTTATTCGGGAAGGCCGGGTTTATACCCATTCTGAATAACCGATTCGACAAGATGTCGAAGATGAAGACGGTGATTGAAGACCGGAAGTCTTCACATCATTTGAGTGATGACTGATGATCTCGATTGGGCTGTACACCCAAGAGGAGAGAAACAGTTGGTGATCGTCCAGACGTACTTGGAGATGGATGGATATGCGAGGAAAGTGCCTCTGGTTTCGTTCAGACCCAGAACGGACTTGTAAATGGACTGTGTGTCTGATATTGGATTTTATTCTTTGCTGATTGATCTCTATTAAATATACATTTGTTTGGCGGCGGAGAATTTATTCTCTTGCTTAACGACCTTCTCTGAGACGTACGAGCTCAGAGGTTGTATATCAATGGACATCAGTCGCATGGCATGAACTGCTAGTGTGGCACGCCTAAGTGGCAATTGATCAAGGCTTCTGCTGAAAAGCAAAGTCTTGTGGTTGATGATCAAAGCACGACCTACGTGGCATAGCTTTGTGTATGGCGTTAATTCGCGAGCCTCACACCTCGGTATGAGTCAAAAACGGGATACGTACCGTTGGAAGGACACGACGTTTCTTTCTAGTTATGGGTGGTGTCAGTCCTTAAACTGGTTGACATTTATATATACTTTTCACCTTTGTGGTTGTTGGATGCGAGGCGCCTCAATTATAGGTCTGTAAGGACCGGGAAACGTGTGTTCAGGAATAACTAATCCTTAAACGTAAGGGAGGAACGGCCCAATCGATCCAAGGGTTGCCCAGAGTGTGTAGTCCTGAGACATTTGCTAGAGTGTCTCGAAGCGGAGAGGAGCTTGCCCCTTGCCTCGACTCATGACGGAAATCCAATTTCCAATACGAGATATTTCGGTTTTATTTGTAGAACCTAGTTTGGCGACATAGTAGCATGGGATGCTATGCCGTCTATGATTGATATTTATGATTGAAATTGTTTTGACACTATATACTTATTATAGTATCAAATGATTTGTTTTTAAACGTACCAAGCATGTTTGGTTGTTATAAGGTAAAACCCTATCCTCCGGCTTGCGTTGCATTGTGTGATGGGACCTGGGTCTTATAATAGCTTCATTTTTCAAAAAAGCATTGCGTTGTTTATCTATATGCACTGGTATTCTTGGGAGGAAACCCGTTCCGTGTTATACGGCGTGGTCCCTTGATTTACCTTATTTTTAAAGTAAAGTTTTGAATAACCGTTTTAGTTCTCACACCAGTCACATGACTGATCTGGAGTTTATTGTTTTAACCTAAACTCTGGGTGCCCCTATTTTCGACACGGGCAGCTAGTAGTTTTGGTTTTGCAGATTTATATTTACAAGATCCTGATTTGCAGCTGGAACGATGCTCGGAAAGCCCTGTATCCGTGTATTACTTTCAGTTGTGTTTTGTATTGTTTTTCCGCTGCTATGTAATTTATTGTAATCTCTGATATTTATCGAATGTATTTTATTCATTTATACTCTGTATATTCTTGTATCTGGTGGAATTGTTGTAATAAACAATGAAATGTTCTTCTGTTTGCGTTCTATTTTGTCACGTTCTCAACGCCATCCGGGCTTTCCTTCACGGGGAAGTTCGGGTCGTGCCAGTTGGTATCAGAGCTTTGGTTTACAGAGCTCGAGAACAAGACACATTAGAACCGTACGAAAGAATTCATCAGATCTTGGATTAGTAATATCCAATTAGAATGACTCGTTAGAGATAGGATCAGTAGTAACCTAGAACGAGTGTGAAGAGTATATTTTTCAAATGAAAACAATTTTGTTTTGAAATTTAAATCGTTTTATACGTATTTGAATATTTATTTATATTGAATTTGGACAATCGAGTATATAAAGATTTCGCGTATACGCGTCATGAACGTATATTCAAAGTTTTAATATACTGGATAGATATAGAATCACAATCGCTCGGAGTTGATTTTGATGGTGGAGCTCCATCACCAATATTTATGTTCGTGTTTCGAAGGTGTGATATCTATATATTTCCATTAGACTGGTGTGAGAACTAAAACTTACTTAGGATTATTTGTTGTGATTTGGCATCAAAAACATGATTTTCTGTATATGTATCAAAATTATGAATTTGAAACGTTAATCCACTAATTGAATTATGGTTGGGTTGTTTGTTTATTTGTTTGATATTTTAAACCATTTAGCCTAATTGAATCAAATATTGAATTGTTTGAGAAATTGGTCGCATTTGCTTGCATATACATATACTTACATTGAATATGTCATAGCAAGGAGGCTAGAGCAGAGAAATAAAATTGTTTGCCCGACAAATAGTTACATATTTACCATAATTTACTATTTTGTTTGGGTGATGATGATTTTATGAGCCGATTGGCTAGCCGCTTGGCTTTTTCTTTTGGATTGAAGAAGGCCATGGGAGGCTATATGAAATATCCCGAAGTCCCCGGTGCAGGGGAGGTTATGGCGAAATTTTTCGAAAATTTAGGGTGTTAGCCAAATTTTTGAAAATTTTGAAAATTTCTTAGAAACTGAAAAGTTGAAGAACTTAAGCCGTAGCGAAAATAAAGGATGTTGAGTTGATTAGTTAAACAACTTAGGCTTCATCCTTTTCGGGGACGAAAAGTTTTAAGTTGGGGAGATTGTAACAACCCGGAAATGCGAGCCAGATTAAAAAATTTATTTTGGCAATTTTAACGAATTTTGAATATTTAAAATGAATTATTTTAAATAATATCGACGAGAAATTTATTTTGAATAGAATTCGAACGTATATATTATATGGATCATCGTTAGAATATAAATATTTATTTTAAATTATAACAGGAATTGAAAATGGCGCGGTAGTTCGATAATTCGATTTCAAACTTCAAATGAATGTACCGGGTGCAAAATAAACCGGATTTTAGCGAAACCAAAAATATTAGAATCTAATTGAGAATATATTTCCAAAGAATCCGAAAAATCAAAATTTCATAGAGGGGATAAAAAGATATGTCCAGTTGAAATTTCAGAATAGTCGCTATGGAATTCTGGCCCTTCAAAATGGCCATTTTGCAAACGACCTCGGATTTCGACGAAACCACTTCTGTTGGAATCGTGATGTCAAGTTATTGCTAGGTTTCAATTTTCATAAATTTTTGGAATCAATATGTGAGCGTGGCAAAGGAAAACGCGTTTGACCAGTTTCAGTTGATTTTAATCAACTGGAAAATGGCCATTTTTCAAACGGCCTCGGAATTCGACGAAACTAGTTTGTTAGGACCGTATCGTCAATACGAAGCTAGAAAATATTTTTTTGGAATTTTTCGAGTTAGTATGCGGCCCCGGTAAATCGAAATGCGCGTTCAAATTCAATATATAGAGTTATATGTTGATTTTGATGAAAACTGATCGAAACGATCGAATCAGCTTATGATACATATCCCATTGTGTTCAGAATGGGGGTAAAACGCTAGGGACGACAGTCAGAGGGTCGCGTTTCGAGTTCAAAATAAAAGTCAACCCATTTTGAAATTTAAAATAAAATAATAATAAAATATATATTTATTTACCCTCAGCCCCTATACTCTCTCCCATACGCTCAGTAAAATAAAAAAAAGAAAAAGAAAAAAAGAAAACCAATCTCGTTCACGAACCCGCTGTTCCCTCCACCCTCCTCCACCTCGTCCGTCGCGCCGCCCAAGCCGACCAACTCCCCTCCTCTCGGCCCTCCTTCTCGCCCTGACGCGACTCCTCCACCGAAGATCCAGCGCGACCCAATTCCCCCAAAACTCCAACAGCGCCTAACCCTAGCCCCCTGCGCCTTTGCTCAGCCAATCCGACCCTCTGGGCTGCCAAGACGCGAGCTCCGACACCCCTGCTCCGGTGAAGACCAACGCAACACCCCTCCGTCCGACTCAACGCACCCAGAACCCCCTCCTTCCCATTTGCTGTAAGTTTTAACTTTAAATCTGAGTTTTTTTTCTTATGAAGTTAAAGTTTAGTTTTTTATTTATGGTAAGGTTCATATTTTTATGATGTTAGAGTTCATATTCTTATGAGGTAAAAGATTAAATTTTTATTCATTAAAGGATTATGTTTTTATACATGAAGTGATTTCTAATTAAATAAATGAAAGAAACGATTTTTATTTATTGAAATGAAGTAATAAAAATATAATTTTTATAATATAGAAAGGTTGAAAATATAATCCTTATATATATATAGAGATATAAAAATATAATTTTTATATATGTAGTGAATCAAAAATATGATTTTTACTTGTGTAGAGTATTAAAAATATAATTTTTATGGGATGTAGAGATTAAAAATATGATTTTTATAACATAGAGAATATAAAAATTTGATTTTTGTATGAGTAGTAAAGTAAAAATATCATCTTTATATATGTAGCGAAATAAAAAGGCGAAATCTTTATATTTGAAAAGGCGAAATCTTTATATTTGAAAAGGCGAAATCTTTATGTAGAGAATAGCGTGATAAAAATATATTTTTTATCTATATAGTAGCGATATAAAAATAGAATTTTTATCCATATGGAGTGATTATAAAAATATGATTTTTATATACATAGCAACAATATAAAAATGTGATTTGTATATATGTAGTGGCTACGAGCAATGAAAGTGACAAAGGGCGAGAACAGCGATGGCTTCTACATAGGAAGAGTCATGGTATTGAATTAGCTAGCTGGTGAGAACTTCTCACCTTTAATTTTATTTTTCTAGTTAATAATATATACTAGGATGCAGACGTTGTTTAGTAGCACCCGACACCCGTCATCCACAGACCATGGATGGCTTGTATGTTTGATTGTTTATTGTGATGAAAATTGATTGTGTGATGTGGAATAAAATAAAATATTTATATAGTTAAAAATATTTTATCATTAAAAATATAATTTTTAACGTGAATATGAATCAATAAATATTTATAAACAGATCGGCCGATTTGTTTATATACACTGATTTGACTGATATTGATTGGGACGATAAATTTTACACATTGCCCAACTGCACAAATAAAATTTGTGTTTGATTGTTTGAAACCCCACACGGGTATTGGGATGATATATGGCATACACCAGTCCCAATATTTAGTTGTATGTCGATCGATTGATTGACAGACTGATATAAGCGTTAGATAATTATATTTGATGCTTATACAGTGTAGTGCACTTTGGATGATGGTTGATTATTTATCGTTGCTATTATATACATGTGTTGTATGGAATCCATATAATTAACATTATATGGTAATTGATTGGGCCTCATTCCAATTAGGAAAATAAAGAATATTATAAAATATAGGTTCATATGTTGACCGTACTCATTCGTTGAGATTAGTCATGTGTTGAACGAAATATTTTAACAATAAAGTTTACATCTTTATCATATATAAAATTAGAAACTAACTGGAAAATAGATAAGATGAGTGGTCTCCTGGATATTGATCTGATGTTGGTTTCGGCCTTCGGGGTTATTATTTAGGGGATCGTTCTCTTACTAATTTACGGTTGGAGTCTAATTAGAAATTAAACGATAGAAATCATGATTTTATAAAATATATTGAATAACAAAAATAATCACATGTGGACAGTACTCATTCGTTGAGATTAGTCATGTGTTGAAATATATATATTCATTTGTTGAATAGAATAAATATTCATTTGTTGAATAAAATAACAAGGTTATTGAAAAATATAAAGCCGTGTTGATTAGAGATGCGCTATTTTGACGCGAACGATATTTATATCGACTGTATTCGTTTCTATAATGAATATTGAAAAGAGATTTAAAAATCGAATATTTAGAAAATATGAATTCAAATTGAATCGAATATTTAGAAAATACGAATTCGAATTGAATATAAAAGGAATTCGAATTGAATTTAATATAAAACGAATTCGAATTGAATTGAATATAAAACGAATTCGAATTGAATTGAATATAAAACGAATTCGAATTGAATTGAATATAAAACGAATTCGAATTGAATTGAATATAAAACGAATTCGAATTGAATATAAAACGAATTCGAATTCAATTGAAAACAAATAGAATCAAAATCGACTTGAAATGAATTCAATTTGAATTGAAATTTGAATTGAATTGAAATGAATTTAAAACGAATTTATAAGGGGAAATTCAATTTTGATTTGAATCTGAAATGGAGGTTGAAATTGTTTTGAAACGAATTTAAAATGATTTATAAAATTAGTTTTAAAAAGGGAATCGACGAAATAAATATTATATATATAATGTAATGGCCTAAGTGGCATAGCTTTGTGTATGGCGTTAATTCGCGAGCCTCACACCTCGGTATGAGTCAAAAACGGGATACGGACCGTTGGAAGGACACGACGTTTCTTTCTAGTTATGGGTTGTGTCAGTGCTTAAACTGGCTGACATTTATATATACTTTTCACCTTTGTGGTTGTTGGATGCGAGGCGCCTCGATTATAGGTCTGTAAGGACCGGGAAACGTGTGTTCAGGAATAACTAATCCTCAAACGTAAGGGAGGACCGGCCCAACCGATCCAAGGGTTGCCCAGAGTGTGTAGTCCTGGGACATTTGCTAGAGTGTCTCGAAGTGGAGAGGAGCTTGCCCCTTGCCTCGACTCATGACGGAAATCCAATTTCCAGTACGAGATATTTCGGCTTTATTTGTAGAACCTAGTATGGCGACATAGTAGCATGGGATGCTATGCCGTCTATGATTGATATTTATGATTGAAATTGTTTTGACACTATACACTTAGTATAGTATCAAATGATTTGTTTTTAAACGTACCAAGCATATTTGGCTGTTATAAGGTAAAACCCTATCCTCCAGCTTGCGTTGCATTGTGTGATGGGACCTGGGTCTTATAATAGCTTCATTTTTCGAAAAAGCATTGCGTTGTTTATCTATATGCACTGGTATTCTTGGGAGTAAACCCGTTCCGTGTTATACAGCATGGTCCCTTGATTTACCTTATTTTTAAAGTAAAGTTTTGAATAACCGTTTTAGTTCTCACACCAGTCATATGACTGACCTGGAGTTTATTGTTTTAACCTAAACTCTGGGTTCCCCTATTTTCGACACGGGCAACTAGTAGTTTTGGTTTTGCAGATTTATATTTATAGGATCCTAATTTGCAGCTGGAACGATGCTCGGAAAGCTCTGTATCCGTGTATTACTTTCAGTTGTGTTTTGTATTGTTTTTTCCGCTGCTATGTAATTTATTGTAATCTCTGATATTTATCGAATGTATTTTATTCATTTATACTCTGTATATTCTTGTATCTGATGGAATTGTTGTAATAAACAATGAAATGTTCTTCTGTTTGCGTTCTATTTTGTCGCGTTCTCAACGCCATCCGGGCGTTCCTTCACGGGGAAGTTCGGGTCATGTCATGATTTCCAAAACTGTTTGGGTTATCGTAAGGTAAAAACCATCCGTGTTTTTGTGTGGATCGGTCTTACGATTATCTTTTCTTTTGAAAAGGATTTTGAAAAGTTAAACCAAATGATTTGAGCATACTCACACCAGTCCCATGACTGACCCAGAGTTTATTTTGTTTTGTTTTCCCTAAACTCTTGGGTGCCCAAATTTGTATGGGCAGTCAAGCAGTTCAGGTCTTTACAGATATACTTGGAGGAGCTTGAAGCAGGAGGCTTTAGGATTATATAGCTATTTTTATTTCCGCTGTGTGTAAGTGTTGTACCCTGATAATGTTATTGTATATATATACACTGTTTTATTGCAAAGTTATGTTATATATTAAAATTTATTTGTTCCGCTGTGAGATTTGTATTACTCTGATTCTGCTCTATAGTGATCTTCTTCATCTTCTATTCTAATTTTCTATCTTATCTATTCTCACCCTCTAACTTCTTTCTATTAATGATCAGGTATTTCCGATGTTCGAATAGTCAACATGGCAGTTTTGTGTTGATTTTCGGGGTCGAAAATTCTAGTTCGTTACAGTGGTATCAGAGCTGAAGGTTAAGTGATTACCTTGGCTCTTTGGCGTGACTCGGAAGAGATGGGGTTAGTAATACCCTAGATTGAGTCTGAGTGTATATATACGAGTGAACCTATTTGTATATTTTATAAAATTGGTTTATATTGCAGAGATTTATTGGTTGAGTTGTTTATGAGTTCTGATCGATCAGTTTGATCCACTGTATCGATAGGAGTTTCTAAACGCTTGAATACGATAAACCAACATAGTATGTTTTGAAAGAGGGTAAATGAAATAATTTTACCCAAAATATATTTTGATATAAAGGAAATGTATATCTTGGAATTATTATCATATATTGGATGTGTTGGTTGATTATAATTGAAATGGTTATATAAATAACCAAATTGAGTTCGTATAATTTAAAAGCAGATGGATTAAATCTGAATTAAATCAGAATTGGAATTAAAATTCTGAAACTGGGAAAAGTGCTTGTAAATGGATTTGAGTTAAGTTTAAGAAAATTTTAAGATCCTGGGAGATTTTAAATTGTTTACATGTGACGACCCCATTTCCCGTACAGACGGAGACAAGGGTAATCTTTGGAATATAACACAGAACAGATAATAGCAGAACAGAATTAAATAAATACACCAGATAATGTACAATAGAATACACTGGATAAACGTAATCATCAGAGTTACACAGTATACAGGATCATACTTAGTACAAATACAGTTCAGCTATACATAAATGTCTACAGCGGAAACAAACAAAATATGTACAATAGGAGCTGAACAACATAAAAAGAGATAAATAATAGAATCCATCTTCAGCTCCAGCTATCCAGAAAGAGCCAGCTAAACCTGAATACAAGGCTGCCCGTGTAGAAAAAGGGGCACCCGAGTTTGAAAGTGAAACAAACTACGAGTCAGTCATGGGACTGGTATGAGAAATCTACTCAACACATTTATAATATGGCTAATCACAGGACCACGCCACTTTCGTGGAACGGGTTTACTCCATTGGATTGCCAGTGCTTTAAAACAAATCTTTCTTTTATACATCGCAATGCTTTTTATAAAAATGAAGCCATTATAAGACTCAGTTCCCATCACACAATGCAACGCAAACCGGAGGATAGAGTTTTTTACCTTATAACGGCCAAAATATGCTTGATACGAATAAAACAAAAGCAATTTGATATTATTACTAGTGTTTATATGTTTCAAAAACAATTTCAAATCATAACTATCAATCATAGACGACATTAATGCCCCATACCACTATGTCGCCATATATAGGTATACAATCAAAACCGCACAGTCACGTATTTGGAAATTGGATCTCCGTCATGAACCAAGGCAAAAGATAGTCCTTATCGACTTCGTGACTCTCTAGCCTGAGCCACAGGCAAGCGCGCAGGCAAGCCTTGGAGCGACAGAGCCGGTCCACCGATGTGGATTATTATGCCTGAACAATACGTTTCCCCGCCCTTTGGGGCGTAAACGAGCCAACGAATGACTCCATCGGACCCGGATCGTCCGATCAAACCGAGGCGCCTCGCAACAGCAACAACCACATAAGTCAAACTCGTCAGGGCGTGTAAAACCACTGACGCCACTTCTAACTAGAAAGAAACACATGTCCTCCCTGTGGTCCTTCTCCCGTTTCTGGTTCATACCGGGGTGTGAGGCTCGCAAATTCACGTTGTACATTTTGGCCACACCAGGATGGATACTCAGCTTGGACTTGTGACACTCGTCTAACACTTCCCTTTTTAGCTCGGGGATGCTAGGAACACAAATCCTTCCTTTCAATCTCAGGATTCCGTCGTTATCTATTTGAAAACACGAGGGTTCGCCTTTCTGAATCCTTTTGATCATATCCTTAATAAAGTTGTCATCCTTCTGAAGAATGGATATTTTGTCAATCAAGGAAGTCGTAATAACAAAGCTGGCGATCATTACATTCTTTCAACTCAGCGCATCGGCCACGACATTGGCTTTCCCTGGAGTGTATATAATTTCAAAATCGTATGCTGCAAGGAACTCTAACCAACGTTGCTGCCTCAGATTCAAATCTTTCTGGGTGAACAGATACTTTAATGACTGGTGATCTGTAAACAGTTCAAATCTCTCACCCAGAAGATAGTGTCTCCAGATTTTCAAGGCAAATACTATAGCCAATAACTCAAAATCATGAGTTACATAGTTTTTCTCGTGCGGGTTCAACTGACGGCTAGTATAAGCAATCACTTGGCCTCTTTGCATTAACACTGCGCCAAGACCTTCTCTAGAAGCATCTGTCCAGACTTTCAAATCCTGATTGCCGTCGATAATGGTTAACACTGGAGCAGTAGTTAATCTTAACTTTAGCTCTTCAAAAGCCTCCTCACTTTCTGGAGTCCATTTAAATTTTGAGTGCTTCTTTGTAAGCTTCGTTAAGTGACCAGATATCTTCGAAAAGTTTTTAACGAATTTTCGGTAATAACTAGCCAATCCAAGAAAACTGCGGACTTCTGTAGGGGTACTGGGCTGTTTCCAATTTTGAATAGCTATGATTTTACTTGGATCCACAGCAATTCCTTCTTTCGATACGACGTGGCCCAAAAATTTCACTTCCTCTTGCCAGAATATACATTTGGACAGTTTGGCTTTCAATACATTCCTTCTCAGAATTTCTAGAACCTGTTCCAAATGCTTTTCATGTTAGGCCTTTGATTTAGAGAAGATTAGAATATCATCAATAAAAACCAGAACAAATTTATTCAGGACTCCTCTGAACACTCTATTCGTCAAATCGACGAAGTATGCTGGAGCGTTACATAAGCCGAACGGCATTACTAACCACTCATAGAATAGGTCTGGACCTCTGAATGCTGTCATAGGAACACATTCTTCGGCAATACGAAGCTGATGGAAGCCTGTAGATAGATCCATCCTTGAGAATACCTGTGCTCCATTCAGACGATCCAATAAATCATCGATTCGCGGCAATGGATATTTGTTCTTGATTGTCTGCTTGTTCAAATCACGATAATCCACGCATAGCCATAGAGTACCGTCAGATTTTGGGACAAACACCACTGCTGCTCCCCAATCAGAGAAACTAGGCATGATCAGACCCTTCCATACTAGCTGTCGTGTTTGATTGTCAAGTTCTTCTTTCTCTTTCAAGGACATTCTTCGAATAGGGTGAACTACCGGCCTTGCATTCGGAATCAAAGCAATCTTGAAATTTATTTCTCTCTGCGGAGGTAAGCGAACAACTTCTTCAAACACATCCGCATAATTTTTGACGACAGGAATATCTTTCACTAGAATGTTCTTGACATTGAGTGTGCCTTCTAAAACATCAGACCTTCCCTGACTATCTGAGGGTGCTGAGGTTTCTGCTACTTCGTTTAGTTGAACCATTTTGGTCTTTTTCAACATCCAGCAGTCTCTCTTTATATGACCAGTCTTATGACAAAGATTGCACTCTCGGGTCACTTGAAACTTATTCTTGGATTTAGATTCATCCCTTTTTGGTTTCTTTAGAGATCGGCAACTTACCGAGAGATGCCCTTGCCTATTGCAGTTACTGCATACAGCTGTCGTTACTAGCACTTTTTCGGATCTGGCCCTTTTTCGATTGACTTTGGGCTCCTTATTGACTTCAGACATTGTACTGGCCTCAGGACGATCAGTTGCAGACTCAATTTTATTACTAGAGCTGACTTCCTCTTCGTACTGTAACATACCTTTCTTGTCTAGATCCTCGTACTGGTAAGCCATGTATATCAATTCAGAGAAAGGAAGCTTCACATTCCTCATTAGATTGTTCTGATATTTTCTTTGAAGCCCGTTGATAAATCTCAAATTCTTCCTCTTCGGATTTTCAATTAGATGAGGGGCAAAGTGAGAAAGTTCATTGAATTTCTTATGATATTCGAGAATTGTCATATCTCCTTGTATCAGGTAAGAAAATTCATCACATAGTCGCTCAATCACTTCAGGAGGAGTAAATCTTTCCAGGAAAATCACTTTGAATCTATCCCAGGTGATATCACCTTCTGGATTATCCTTGATAACCGAATCCCACCAGAACAAAGCTTCGTCTTGGAGTGCCCAGGACGCCAATAATCTTTTATGGTCATCTCTCAGCTTTAATCCTTCAAAGATTTTCTCAGCCGAACGAATCCAGGCTTGTGTTTTCATAATTGATTCTTCACCCGAGAACGGCTTTCCACCCAGATTTCTATATTTCTTAAATAGGGCTTCAATATCCGGGTCAGTATTACTTCTTCTGTTTCGGCACTCATTTTCTAGAGCGTCTGCAATTAGCAGACAAAGTGTCAGGTCAACAGAAAAGATATTTCAAAATATAGAGACAAATACTTGTATGTAAATGTGTCTATCTAGGTATTATTTCATTCTGCTACTCATACTAGGATATTATTGATCCTTTATGTAATGAGTTGCCCGTCCTAGAACACTACTGGTTCTATTTCTGACGAGTTCGTTAATATATTATATTCCAGCACTAAGCTTAACCAAAGCTCTGATACCACGTTGTACACAAAGCTACGCCACGCAGGCGGTGCTTTGATCATCACCACAAAACTTTGCTTTTCAACAGAAGCCGATCACTGCATCTTAGCATGCCACACAGGCAATTCACACCGTGCAACTGATGGCTATCAATCACACAGAATAAATTCCAATGTCAGACACACTGTCCATTTGCAAGTCCGTTCTGGGTCTGAACGAAACTGGAGGCACTAAATACCTCGCAAACCCATCGATCACCATGTACGTCTGGACGATCACCACTCATTATCCATATTTTGGGATGCCTCCCAATCAGGACCTCGGTTACCATCCAAACGAGGTGAAGATCTCCGGTCTTCGACCACCGTCTTCATCTTCGATTTCTTATCGTCGATTCAGTTATTCAGAATGGGATAAACCCGGTCTTTCTAAGCAACTCGCATATATAATAAACAAGTGCAACACTAACATACATACGCATCATTTCAATTCACTAGTCACTAACCGTCAATCAGTAAGAGAACGATTTCCCAAATATTAACCCCGAAGGCCGAAACCAACATCAGATCAAAATCCAGGAAACCATTCGACTTGGCTAACCTTCAGTTAATTTCTAAATCACATCCATATCATTTGTAATATTTTATAATGATTTATCGCTGTTTTTATTTATTTTAAAATAGCCAATTTATTCAAAACGACGCTTCGGGCCATAATGCGACCGTGGCGCTGTTTTTCTTCAGATTTGATTTACACATATCTAAAAATCTAACCGTTGGATCTTCACAAAATTGATATCATTAGAAAGATCTTTTCAAAACGAATCCAACGGTTCCAGTTTCGGGAAAATCCGACGGTCGGAACTCCCGGTATAATCGTTTGAAGTTTCGATTTCAAAATACGAACTGCAGCGTCGTTATTCGATTAAATATAATTATATTTATATATATATTAATAAATATAATTGATTCTGGCACTGTTTTTCTTCAGATTTGAATTAAACATTCCCTTAAAATTCATGACGATGGCCTGCAAAGGAGATATCAGAATAGTGTGATGAGCGTTGTACACAAAGCTACGCCACGCA
Source organism: Allium sativum (assembly GCA_030737875.1). Classification (NCBI taxonomy): domain Eukaryota; kingdom Viridiplantae; phylum Streptophyta; class Magnoliopsida; order Asparagales; family Amaryllidaceae; genus Allium; species Allium sativum. Next base: position 176,988,627 of record CM060912.1, read on the forward strand.
GGCGGTGCTTTGATCATCACCACAAGACTTTGCTTTTCAACAGAAGCCTTGATCACTGCATCTTAGCATGCTACACAGGCAATTCACACCGTGCAACTGATGGCCATCAATCACACAGAATAAATTCCAATGTCAGACACACTGTCCATTTGCAAGTCCGTTCTGGGTCTGAACGAAACCGGAGGCACTAAATACCTCGCAAACCCATCGATCACCACGTACGTCTGGACGATCACCAATCATTATCAATATTTCGGGATGCCTCCCAATCAGGACCTCGGTTACCATCCAAACGAGGTGAAGATCTCCGGTCTTCGACCACCGTCTTCATCTTCGATTTCTTATCGTCGATTCAGTTATTCAGAATGGGATAAACCCGGTCTTTCTAAGCAACTCGCGTATATAATAAACAAGTGCAACACTAACATACATACGCATCATTTCAATTCATTAGTCACTAACCGTCAATCAGTAAGAGAACGATTTCCCAAATATTAACCTCGAAGGCTGAAACCAACATCAGATCAAAATCCAGGAAACCATTCGACTTAGCTAACCTTCAGTTAATTTCTAAATCACATCCATATCGTTTGTAATATTTTATAACGATTTATCGCTATTTTTATTTATTTTAAAATAGCCAATTTATTCAAAACGACGCTTCGGGCCATAACGCGACCGTGGCGCTGTTTTTCTTCAGATTTGATTTACACATATCTAAAAATCTAACCGTTGGATCTTCACAAAATTTATATCATTAGAAAGATCTTTTCAAAACGAATCCAACGGTTCCAGTTTCGGTAAAATCCGACGGTCGGATCTCCCGGTATAATCGTTTGAAGTTTCGATTTCAAAATACGAACAGCAGCGTCGTTATTCGATTAAATATAATATATATATATATATATATATATATATATATATAATCGATTCTGGCGCTGTTTTTCTTCAGATTTGAATTAAACATTCCAGACAATCCAATCGTTGGATTTTTACAAAGTTGGTGCCGTTGGAAAGATATTTCCAAAGCGAACCCAACGGTTGCGATTTCAGGAAAATCCGATGGTCGGATCTCCCGGTATAATCGTTTGAAATCACGGTTTCAAAATACGAACTGCAGCGTCGTTATTCGATATATTTTAATTCTATATATATATATATATATATATATATATATACATATATATTAATTCTTCGATTTCGAAGCTATATTCTTTTCATACATTTGATAAAAATGATATTTTTATCTAACTGTCTTCTATTTCAACACTTCACTATATTTAACAATTCATGTATATAATAAAAATATGATTTTTATTGTAAAACAATTCAATTCAAAACACTATTATTTTATATAGTTCATATAGGTAATAAAAATAGGATTTTTATTATAAAACAATTTCTTTCAAAACAAGATTATTTTATATAGTTCATATAGATGATAAAAATGTGATTTTTATTATAAAACAATTTATTTCAAAATATGAATACCATTCAACACATGAATTTCAATTCAACGAATGAATATCGATTCAACACATGAAGGTTTTCTATAGTTTATATATATAGATAAAAATGTGATTTTTATATTTAAAACACGAACACCATTCAACACATGAATTTCAATTCAACGAATGAATATCGATTCAACACATGAAGGTTTTCTATAGTTTATATATATAGATAAAAATGTGATTTTTATATTTAAAACACGATACCATTCAACACATGAATTTCAATTCAACGAATGAATATCGATTCAACACATGAAGGTTTTCTATAGTTTATATATATAGATAAAAATGTGATTTTTATATTTAAAACACAAACACCATTTAACACATGAATTTCTATCCAACGAATGAATATCGACTCAACACATGAAGGTTTTCTATTCAACGAATAAATATAGTTTCAACAAATGAAAATAATTCAAACACATGATTATTATTCAAAATTTCGGCAGCATAACGGCAGGGTAGTTAAAACCGGGACCATCCCTAGTACGGCTCCTCGCTCTACCTTAAAACCTCGCGGTTTTTGACAATGAGGATTCAGGCATCTAGTTCGCACGCAGGCGGCATGTATATTTATTTCATTTCCACAAACTAATCCTATGTGGTTTCAACCAAATATTTCTCAACCACAAACGGGTATTTTTCAACCACAATCAATCAATATCAACCACAAACAATTCCAATCAACCATTCGCTATCAATCAATTTTCACACCAATCACAACCAATAAATATCGTCCATGGTTTGTGGACGAGGGGCGTATATATATATAGCAATTCACTTCTATTTCAACACATATACAATTTTTACAACGCATATATAACTTATACATCGAACGTACAACTTATACAACGCTTATACATGAGGTGTACAATGCTTATATAACCCATACATCGACTATATAATTTATACATCGTCGTTTTCCATATCGTTTATAATTTAGAAATCTCGCCTTGGGTTCCACTCCACCAAAAATTGCTGATGGCTCAGAAAAATATGCGATCTCTTCTAGAATGTAGAAGACGTCCACACGAGTCCACTGTCTCTTGTTTCACTGGATTTCGACAAGACTAGTTTCGTCGAATTCTGAGACCGTTTGCAAAAAGGCCCATTTCTGGTCGATCCAATTTAACTGTAATTGACCAAAACACATTTTCCTTTGACACGCTCACATATTAGCTTCAAAAATTATGAAATTTTAAACCTAGCAATAACTTCACATCCCGGATCGAACAAAAGTGGTTTCATCGAATTCCGAGGTCGTATGCTAAATGGCCAATTTCACGGGCTATATAAATTCCATAGCGACCTTTCTGAAAATTCATTTGGCCATAAATTTTGCTTTCCGCTATGAAACTTCGATTTTTCAGATTCGTTAGAAAGGTATTCACTAACAAATTTAAATATTTTTGGTTTCACTCAAATCCGTTTTGTTTTACACCCGGTACAGTCCGACAAAGTTTGAATTCAATTTTCGAAACTGCAGCGCCATTTCAGGCCTTGTTTATAATTAGAATTAATTATATTCATTTTCAAACGTCGATTCAAACTCACTTTTCATTGCTATTATTTAAAATATTTATTTTAAATATTTAAAATCCATTATTTTAGCCAATTTAAAATTTTTTAAATTGGTTCAGATTTTCCGGGTCGTTACATTACAAGTATCGTGAATGATATTTTGAAAAAGATTTCAAAATGAAAGTGTTTAAGATATGAGTTTTGAAAAGTGATATAGTATTGAACTCACTTCAGTAGCTGGGAAATAACTCTGATAATGCTGGCCATATCATCAGTGTTCATTTTCAAGTTCGAAGTGACGGATTACTACCAAAGACATTGTTTTTGAATTGATTTGAGAAAAGCAAGTGTTTTGAATCCGGAAAAGGGAAGTTTGATTTTCGATATGGTAAACTGTTTAAAAACACCCAAGGAGAGACCGTTTGAATTAAAAACAAATTTAAATAGAAATTTGTGAAACCGAGCTGGTACTGAATTGAAATCAATTAACTGGAAATTTTAATTGGATACGATATATCAAGTAGAATCAGATTTTGAATTGTGAGATAGAATCTGAAATGGTATTGGATTGATGAGATAAGAAATTTAAAATCGAAAATGGAACTTTGATTTGAAACTGAATTTGACTTAGGTATAAGCGAATGGTTGGATTTGTGGATAAAAACAGATTGGAATTTGATTGGGATGACCCTTGTATCTGCTGAATTGGCAGCAGATGGAAATGATATAACGATATGCCCGACAAAAAGGTACAATTTTATATTTGATATAAGCATGAGATTTATGATACTGATTGGCAAGCTGCTTGGCTGTTTTATTTTCTTTTGGGTTGTAGATGGCCCAGAGAGGCGAGCTGGAGTTTGACCGATTGACCAGTACAAAGGAGGTGCTGGCGAAATTTTTCGAAGAGTTAAGGCGTTAGAAAATTTTCAGGATTTTTGAAAATTTTCGTTGATAAGAATTAGTTAATATTTAATTGAAATTAAATTGGTTCAGTTGAAACAGGAGTTAAAAGTAAACAAATAATTTTTAACCCGGTAAATAGGATTTGTTTTCTACCTTAGCAATTTCGAGGATGAAATTATTTTAAGGGGGGAAGAATGTAACGACCCGTATTTTTACGGTATATAAATAATTTATTTAATTATTTAAATAATGGTTTGGTTATTTAAAATGACCAGAATTAAATAATATTGAATATTTAATTAAAATAAATAATATAATAATATATTTAATTTCTGAAATAGTCAGAAATAGTGGAATTCACAAAATGGTGTGAATTGGATCATCGGTGATATTTAATTCAGTTTAGAATTGAATTAGAATAACGAATATATTATTTAAACGACAGTTGAACGTATATTTTATATTATAATTATAATCGAGCTCGAAATGGCGCGGTAGTTCGCTATGTGGCGATTTGAACTTCAACTGAATGTACAGGGTCCATTTTAAATCGGATTTCTGTGAAATAAGAAACGCTAGGAGCTGGTGAAGTATATTTTTCTGATGGAAGAGAAATAGAGATTTCGTCGTGTACATTTTTAGTTATGTCCAAAACAAATTTTCAAAAAGTCGCCACGGAATTCCTTTATAATTTATATCGATTTATTTATATTTTAAAATGGATTTTTAAATATAAATCGAATATCGATGTAACACTGGATTTGAAATATCGAGTTATAAATCCCAGTGTAGCAGTATGATATTCTGTTGTGAATATATACGATAATATTTATTTTTAAATATTAAATTTAAATGTTTTTAAATATATTTATATATTTAAATGGGTTATTTAGAGCTTTAAAAATGGGCAGCTTTTCAAATGACCTCAGAATTCGACGAAACTAATTTTGTTAGACCCGCAATATTAAATTTTTGTTAGATGTCAAGTTTCGTGATTTTTGAAGTCAGTATGTGGCCGTGGGCGATTTTGATGTGAAAAACAATCGATATTTCGACGGTTAAAAATACGTTGTGTGAGCAAACGGAGTCGGAATTCGACGAAACCAGTTTCGTTGGGACCGTAATGTCAAACTTTAGCTACATGACCATTTTTGCGATTTTTGGGTATCGTGTGTGATTACAGGAATTTTAGAGGACAAATAAAAGTAGCGTTTGCTTAAAATTTAATATAATATTCGAAAATAAAATATCTAAAATTCCTATAAATACTCTCTAAAAACTCCTTAACCTAATTTTCTTATTTCTCTGGTCAACGAGATAATCCGCCGTCAGTTTTCTCCACAACCAAAAATTTGCAGCTTTGAAAATCAAGAACAAATCAAAGAAATTTCAAAAAATTCCCAAACAAACATATTCTCATTCACAGGCAGAGTATCTTCAAGCCTATACCCTTTTGAACCAATTCGACGCCACTTTTTGGTACTCCAGGTTTTCTAGGGTTCACGTTTTCTTTAAATTCTTGGGTTTTGGGCTCGAGTGGAGTTGGTATTTGAATTCGCGATGGAGTTTGGGTTCAGTGGTGAGTTTTTTGTGAAGATCGAAAGTAGAAAGTGATGCCATCGTCACTGTGTTAGCACGATGGGTCCTCATCGGTTTTTGATTTGCTAACTCGAATTTTGAAGTGGTAGTATGCTGTTAAGGAGGAGAGAGAGAGAGGTGAATTTTGATGATTTTAGTTTGATTTTACAAGTGGTAGAAAAGGAGGGAGGTGGAGGAAAGAATCGGCAATGGGATGTGAGGTTCAGGAGCACGGGTTTGTGAAGCTAACGGGGAAGAACATCAGAGCGGGTTTGGGTTTTTACCAAGGTGAATGGGCCTGTTGTATTGGGGTAAAGCCTAATTTGAAATTAGATTTTTGTTTTTTGTTTTCATTTAAAATAGGTTAACTTCAAAATATGTAACTTCCTTATACAATATCGGTTTTCAGCGAAACAAGATCCGACAGGATCGTATGGACGACGACAACACAATGGAACTGACTAGGAGAGAATCCGAACTCGTTACAATTTATAGCAAAATAAATTGTCCATTTGAATCAACAGACGCAAATCGTTATTTAACGGTTAACGCGAAATGTGAGTAAACTCACTAACTCTTCTCAGTTATATTTTTTCTAAAGTATTTTTAGAAATGATAAATGATGGTTGTTTGCTATGTGTTGGCTGTTTGGTTGAACTGCTAGTCGGTTGATTGAAGATATAGATAACGATATAAAATATAAATCGTTAATCAAATATTGATTCTGGTTAGCAGAATATTTCATAGTGAAATGAAATTGATATTAATTTTATTGTTTAACATCTGTGGATGCAGGGAAACAGGTCGGAGGGACCCAACTGGGTTCCTCAACAATTATTTTACTGTTTTTCATATATTGTGTTATATGATGTGATATGAAATCTGTTGTTGGTTTTATATGTTGGAATGATACCGATCATTGTTATATGGTACGTTAAATACCATAAGGAATAATGGAATGTTAAAAAGGAAATTTTTAATGACATATTGAAAAAGAAATATTTATAAAATCAAAGATTTTATAAAAAGAAAATATTTATTTAGAAAATAAATAGATTAAAAAGGAATATTTATTTGTAAATCAAATAGATAGAACTGGAAAAAAAATATGTGTAAACTATTTACAAATAGAATTGAAAAGGGATATTTATTTGAAAAATAAATAAAATAGAAAGGGGAATTATGTGTAAAGTAAATAGAAGAAGGAAATAGTTAGATTATCAAAGGGATCACTTATAAAATCAATGGATTTTATATAAAAAGAAAATATTTTATAAATAAATAGAATTATCAAAAAGTGATTTATTTTGTAAATAAATAGACTTTAAAAGGAAATACTTGAAAGGTGACTAGAATTGTATAAAAGGAGAATTTTACATTTAAAAGATTTAAACCCGTGCTTCGTACACGGGTACAACATGATATGAATTTAAAGCAAAGATTTTAAATAGAATCTATTTTGACCGATAGACTGAGAAGTTAAATTTATAAATAATATTTTATAAATAAATAAAATATCTATCATTGGATAAATATAATATATAAGTCAGGACTTATATAGAGAAGTAAGAATCGATTTCAACATCGACATTTGGAACTGAATATGGACGTAGAGTTAATCAAAGGAGTTAATCAGTTAGATAGAGTTAATCGAATTAGAATTAATTGAATATCAGCTATTCAATTAGAGTTGATCGAATATAGTTATTTGAGATAGAGTTAGTCAAACGTAGTTATTTAGGATGTGTTGCCATTTCGTACGACTGCTAGCGTAATTCGCAAGGCTGCAGATAGCCTATGGCGGTCGGATGTTTCCTGAGGGAATCAGGCATAACCATTGTGATCACTGCGATCTAGAGTCAGGCGAATGGAGTTAAATCGAACATTAGTGTAACACCCCGTATTTTTGTTAACACTAAAGTTGCTAATTAAAGAATAATCAATGTTTAATATAAGAATTAAGTAAAATGGGTTGCGCTATTATGTTCGTCTCAAAATTTTGGGTCAAGATAGACATTTGGTATGCACAAAACAGATACCTTATGAAGATGTTATTAAGCCTTGAAGTTTGTATGCATATGAGAGAAATATATATATATATATATATATATAAGAAAATAAAAAAATTAAATAAATAAATATGCAAAAAAGTTCAAAACAGCGAATTGGGAGGGGGAATAACTGAATCGGCCCATTTTGAGGTCGACCCGAGCCCCGCTGGGTCGACTAGGGATTAATCCAGGGTGTTTGGCTGTCAATCCGTGGGCCGATTCGCTCAAATGCAGATTTTGCATCTGATTGGTTCTCATGGTTCAGGGTTAATCCAATGGTCCTAAACAACTTCCTACACCTATAAATACATCCTAATCCTACCCCTAAACCTCATTAAAATTGGAACCAAGGCCGTCATGTTGTCGCTTTGCAACCTAGAAGTAGCCGCCGCGAATTAGAGGAAGATTAAAGCAAATCAACTCAACCTAATTCAACTCTATTCAAGTCTAGAGCTTCAACAACGAATCGAATAACATCGCTACAACAATTCTACATCAAGTTTGATCAATTGTTCATAGTTCTTTAATCCACGAAAGGCAAGTTCGGTTTCTTTAATAAGATAATTAACAATTTAATTGGATTAAGATATGATTTGGGTTTTATGGTTATGCTTGTGAATCATTGGAAAATATGGTAATTTGTGATTATGTGTTAATGATGCAAGTTATATGCTAGTTTTGTTAACCTATGCCCAAATCACCTACGTTCAACATGATCATTTTGTGACATTATTTTATATGTGAATATGGATGTAAAGTTATATGTGGATTGTTTACATGAGAATCAAGTAAAATGACTATATGCAAGTTTAGGAAGAAATTCACATATGCAAGTCTATACCTTTAGGATTAGATCTATGACATACACTGTTTATGCAAGTTTTGTGATGAAAACCTTATTCATAACATGCAAGTTCACACCCTTTTAGGTCTATGTTTAGATCTATGATTTATGCAAGTTGTGTTGTAAATTCTCATGTGCAAGATTAGGCCTATTTTGTATGCTATGTAGATATGTGGTGTTTTCCCTTTTTCTTGGGTTAGACTATTTCTTAGTCTATCATATATTTTATGCGAACGAACGCCGCGGGGATTATGGGGAAATATTGATTTTACACCTAAAGATGAATTGGCATGTTATGGCCTAAAAAGGCGTATGTGAAATTGGAAACATTAATTGGTAAGATTAATGTGATTTATGGATATTAATATTTGACACAATGAAATTGGTGTAAAATTGCCTTAAAGGCATAGAATTAAATTAAGGCATTAATTAGTAATTAATGTGCATTAGAAGAGGCATATATGTAAATTGAGATATTAATTGGCAAAGCGATATATGGACATAATTAATGAGAATTATGGTCACAAAGATAATTGGAATTTATTAACATATTTGATTAGGGATAATTAATCCAAATATGGGATTAAAATATTATGTTAATAAATGTGAATTGGCATGTAAATGAGGCATATATGTAAATTGTGATAAAATGCCTTTAATGGCATATAATAAATTTGTGATGAAATTGGTATGATTTTGCATACCATAAATGGATGGACATAATTGAGTCAATTATGGACATCGTTAAATTTGGAATCAATTAATAATTTGAATAGGGAAATTAATTCAAATTGGAGGAGGATTAATTAGGTGTAATTAATCGTCTAAGACACGAGGTTAGGCTCTTTTGTGGTGTAAGGCTGCCCGAACCCACCCGGCGAATCCAGCTGCCACAAATGCCAGTCTAATGTGGGATGTCTTAGGCATAAACTAAATGTGTAACAGTTGTAAAGACACGAGGTTAGGCTCTTTTATGGTGTAAGACTGCCCGGACCCGCCCGGCGAATCCAACTGCCATAAATGCCAGTCTAATGTGAGAGGTCTTCATAAGGTTACGACCTTAATGAATTAAGAAACACTTAACCAGATAAACATGTGGTGGGACATGAGGGGGTTAAGTGGGTGCCTTGGGTGGCATGAGGAATCTAGTGGGTGCCTTGGGTGGCATTTGAAATACGATTAGAAACACTTAACCAAATCTGATCCATAGGGATTGTATGAACTTAAGTTTAAGTTAGGGGTTAAGTAAACTGGGTTATACGGAAGGAGTGGGTTAAGTAAATCTTAGGTAGGTGGGTAATATTAGCATATATAGGCCCACAAACTTAACTATAAATTAAATATGCTTGAACCAGTGAGAGGGTTAAGTAAATCTTGTGTAGGTGGGTAATATTAGCATATATAGGCCCACAAACTTAACCGTAAATTAAACATGCTTGGGTCAGTGGGAGGGTTAAGTACATCATGGGTAGGTGGGTAAGATTTATGTATATAGGCCCACAGACTTAACCAATACAACCTTTTAATTAAACAAATGGTGAGACTTAACCAAATTCATACATGTAAGTGGACATGGGTTAAGTGGGAAATTCTAGAGGGGACCAAGCATAAGTAGTAAGCTTGAGTCAAGTGTGGGGGCCCTTTTCAGACCAGTAGCCCATTTCGTATCTTTGTGAGCTCGACCCAAGTCGAGGACGGGACACGCCTACTGGGCCTGATTGTTAGAGGCCAAAACGGGATAGCGGTGGCAACGCAAGTCCAACGGGGTCATGTGTGTTCGTGGGCCCGGGCTGGTAGGTAAGACGGTGTTGCATCGTGTAGGTATAAGCCGTGCATTCCTTGCGTAGTATAAGGTTGCCATATTGGGGAGTGATACACCCCAATGTGGGACCTGCACGGGTATCTACGAGTTAGGGAGCTGATCGAATGGGGCAGAGTAGTGGGTACACCTGGTGGAGATAGGAGCAGACGGCACCTATGTAGTCAGCTAGCGGTACACGAAGCTACCATTATTAATTAATTATTAAGGGGGTACACCTAGTGGAGATTGGAGCAGACGGCACCTATGACGTCAGCTAGGAGTACGTGGAATTACCATTATCAAGGGGGTAGGTTTAGTGGGGATAGGTACACTTTGGGTAACTATGATAGCAACTAGAGATATACAGTCAAACATGGAGGATAGTGGGTACATCTAGTAGTACACGAAGCTATCATCATTCTATTTAGCCAAGAGGGATCAAATTTCTAGAGTGACTAGTGGTGGTGCGGTGCAACTAGTAATGATACGGTGTTACTAGCAATGGTGCAGTGTAGTAATTATCTTGTAGTGTGTAGGAGCGCCTCTAGCATTATCTATGTTCATCCTGTTTACTTTGTATGCTTGGTCTTGCCATTTATTCACAGTCATTTCCTTATTTCCCAACTGATGCCTTAGCCTAATTACTTTTGTAATTATATTGTTAAAGTTATCGGATCTTGCCAGACTTTATGTCTGACCCCCTTTGTTTCCACCTCTTTTCTTCCTTCCCCCCCCCCCCCCCAGGTTCTCAGGGTGGGCTTAGTACTAGTGGAGCTTGACTTGGATCCCTTTTGAGGGCACTTGGATTTGGATTGCTGAAGTAAAGTTCAACCCATCATTTTTCTTTATGGCTATTGGTAGTAGTGGGATTATGTCTTTACTTTATGTACTCTGATTTTATCAAGATGGATATTATGTACTTGACTCTAGTGATGGTTTTGATGATGTACTCAAACATATTTACCTTCCGCTGAAATAAATGAAGTTTTTAATTTTCAAGTACTACTTTATATCTGTCTTGTTGTGATTTTCTGTTCTATATTCACTCAAAATACTCCATGGAAGTTAATGCATTCCCTTTGTGAGTGACATTAATGGAAGTGGGGTGTTACACGTGGTATCAGAGCTGAAGGTTACCAGAACAAATAAGATATTTTGAAAAACTATTTTTCAAAAGCATTTTTATAAAGAATACTTTCAAAAGTATGTTTGTAGAAGAGTATTTTTGAAAGAAAGGTTTATTTTAAGAACATAATCCCCCAAGAGCCATATATATTTCCTTCGATTCTCCGTTTCGAGTCTCTTCCTCTTTCCCTTTTTGAATCTCTCCCTCCGCGTATAGATGCTTTTTCTAATAAGGACTTCTGTACGAAGGACGGAAGAACCACTTCAAGGGACTTAGACGTTTGGCGAGCTAGAAGTTAGTCCAAGGAGGTGGAGGGCTTGTGGGTATCTTTAAGATGGACGGTGGGAGGAAGGTTCAAATAGCTGTTAGGTTAACAAAGGACGAAACCTCATCTTGGTGGGAGGTCACGAATGGAGAATGTGAGGAAGAAGGCTAGTTGTTTTGGAGAAATAGGACACCTTATTAGGATTGTCCAAAGAGGCAAGGACAAAGTATAGGATCTTCTGGAGGGTAGTTGTATTCCCTCACGGCTGGTATACCTGATTGGGGTAGGACCGTCTAGGTTGAAATTTGATTTTCTTTATCATCCTATTTGAACTTTGTTTGATTTTGGCACTTCATACTCGTTAGTATCTGCTTCGTTAGTTGAAACACTGCACCCAAATACTAGTTTAGTTACGGATCCCATTGTAGTCTCAAATCCTATGGGTGGTTCGGCTCATCCTTAAATGGTTTGTCGGGATTTGATAGTGTCTATCTTGGGCATTGGGTTTGAATGCAACGCCTTCGTCCTTGGTTCCACGGGCTATAGTTCGATTCTAGGGGTGGATTGGCTAGCCAGGCGAGGTGCCATCCTAGATTGTGAAAGGAGGGTAGTTAGACTATTAATTCGTCATGGAAAGACCCTTGATATTTCTTATGACCCTAGGGGTTCAGTGATGCTTAGTTGCCTAGAATCTTTTGACGCATCCAACAATGATTTGGAATCTGTTTGTGTGGTCCGTGAGTATGGGGACGTCTTCGATGAAGTGCGAGGTTTACCTAAAGGCGCGAAGTAAGCCTTCGTGTGCCTAGTGGATAATGCAAAGCCAGTTATGCAACCAACGATAGTCATGGGGCAAGATTGGCGAGGATAGCCAGAGTCGGTTAAGTGCCCAATTATTTGTTTTTCTAGTATCATCTCATGTAGGCTATTTGAAATCGGAGGAGGTATTCCTTGGGTGCTTGTCTGATATTGGTTTAGGCCTTTGGGGCTTGTGCTTGGGGGATATCGAGTTCGACTAGGATGGTTTACATGGGCGATGGATAGTTATGACGATTTTTCTTAGATAATATCTTGGTTTACTCAAGGAGTGTTGGGCAACCATGACATGGTAAGGCTATTCGATGATATGGACTGCCTCGAGGTAGGCTCGATAGATTTATGAGGTGAATCGAGAAAAAGGTCAAGTAATGGACTATTTAGGACCATATGTTGATACCATTTTGGGGGAAGTCCATAAAGAGCTTTGTAAAGATATTACCTTCACGGTTGACAAAGGAAAAACTTAAATCTTTGGGAGTGGGAGACTTTGCGAGGGCTTGGCGAAGACGATCCTCGAGGAAGCACATCATTCTAGGATGATCAAACATAAGATTGGTTGGGTTGAGTAATTCTCTGAGTGTCAATCTGATGTTGATTTAGGTCTTCGGGGTTGATGCTTAGGGAGTTACTCTGTTAACCGATATTTATGTAAGTTAAGATGTGCCTAATTATAAATCGGGTAGAACCTATTCGATCGAGATTCCATTCTCACAAGTGAATTTTGGGAAGCTTGCATGAAACCATGAATACGCGGTTATGTTTAAGCTGAGTATACTAGAAGGAGAATAAATGAAAGTGGAACGAGAGGCAACAGTGAAATGAGTTCCAACTCATATTTTGGAAATAAGAATCAAGAAGCTACGAAATTGTGAAGTTAAAGGCGGTCAAAGCACAATGGAGATAAGCTCAAGGAAATGCGACTCAGAAGATTGAAGACTAGATACGCGCATCATATCTCTTTTTAAGAGTATATCCTTGATTCCTCTTTTCCTGTAGAGCTTACTTGCATGCTATCTTTTAAGAACTTCCTCTCGGTCCTATTCTCAATCCTATTTCTGTTGCAAACCCCATAGGGGGTATGTCTCATCTGTTAGTAATGCATATTGGGGCTTGAGGGTGTCCATTGCATTGACTAAACTTTTAGGGTTTTATAGGATATGGATTGGTTTTAGGAGTCCATCATGCCTAGTTTCCTAGAATCACATATATATTGGTTGGGTTGAGAATTTATTTGGGTGTCAGTCTGATGTTGATTTCAGTCTTCGGGGCTGGTGTCTAGGGAGTTCTTCTCCGAATCAGTAAATATGTGACGTAGATTTCCAGTTCGGATATTGCCTAATGGGCACAAAGTTTTTACTTGCTTCTATCATTCGACGATATCTTTAGGTAGGAACAATTGAGTATAAACATGTGTTTGAGACATGTTATGATTGATGGTTGCAAGTGGTTGCAAGTGGTTGCAAGTGGTTGCTAGTGGATGCTCGTGGATGCATATACACACACATTAGGCACTAGATCGGCTCAACCACCTCATGTTGCATATATATGTGTGTGTTTATTTTTTTTATGGATGGGTGATGGTTATGTTAACATATGGATGTTGCATTTGGATGAATGGTTGTGCATGCATGTAGAAATAATATGTATCATTAGGGTTCTTTTGCATACATAATGGATGCATGACACTATCATGATTTGCATTAAGGAGGTCAACTGAATCAGTAGACCGCTTAATTTTGCATTAGATACGGACATGTACACACACTGTGCATATAAACATGAAAGCATTAGAGGTCTTTAAGGATAATGGAGGCCTGTGTTTGATGGTTGAGTAGATGGATAATTGGATGGTAGGACTTACATTCTTCTTGACTTGAAGATTTCGGGGTCGAAATCCGTTAAGAAGGGGAGAATGTAACACCCCGTATTTTTGTTAACACTAAAGTTGCTAATTAAAGAATAATCAATGTTTAATATAAGAATTAAGTAAAATGGGTTGCGCTATTATGTTCGTCTCAAAATTTTGGGTCAAGATAGACATTTGGTATGCACAAAACAGATACCTTATGAAGATGTCATTAAGCCTTGAAGTTTGTATGCATATGAGAGAAATATATATATAGATATATATAAGAAAATAAAAAAATTAAATAAATAAATATGCAAAAAAGTTCAAAACAGCGAATTGGGAGGGGGAATAACTGAACCGGCCCATTTTGAGGTCGACCCAAGCCCCGCTGGGTCGACTAGGGATTAATCCAGGGTGTTTGGCTGTCAATCCGTGGGCCGATTCGCTCAAATGCAGATTTTGCATCTGATTGGTTCTCATGGTTCAGGGTTAATCCAATGGTCCTAAACAACTTCCTACACCTATAAATACATCCTAATCCTACCCCTAAACCTCATTAAAATTGGAACCAAGGCCATCATGTTGTCGCTTTGCAACCTAGAAGTAGCCGTCGCGAATTAGAGGAAGATTAAAGCAAATCAACTCAACCTAATTCAACTCTATTCAAGTCTAGAGCTTCAACAACGAATCGAATAACATCGCTACAACAATTCTGCATCAAGTTTGATCAATTGTTCATAGTTCTTTAATCCACGAAAGGCAAGTTCGATTTCTTTAATAAGATAATTGACAATTTAATTGGATTAAGATATGATTTGGGTTTTATGGTTATGCTTGTGAATCATTGGAAAATATGGTAATTTGTGATTATGTGTTAATGATGCAAGTTATATGCTAGTTTTGTTAACCTATGCCCAAATCACCTATGTTCAACATGATCATTTTGTGACATTATTTTATATGTGAATATGGATGTAAAGTTATATGTGGATTGTTTACATGAGAATCAAGTAAAATGACTATATGCAAGTTAAGGAAGAAATTCACATATGCAAGTCTATACCTTTAGGCTTAGATCTATGACATACACCGTTTATGCAAGTTTTGTGATGAAAACCTTATTCATAACATGCAAGTTCACACCCTTTTAGGTCTATGTTTAGATTTATGATTTTATGCAAGTTGTGTTGTAAATTCTCATGTGCAAGATTAGGCCTATTTTGTATGCTATGTAGATATGTGGTGTTTTTCCCTTTTTCTTGAGTTAGACTATTTCTTAGTCTATCATATATTTTATGCGAACGAACGCCGCGGGGATTATGGGGAAATATTGATTTTACACCTAAATATGAATTGGCATGTTATGGCCTAAAAAGGCGTATGTGAAATTGGAAACATTAATTGGTAAGATTAATGTGATTTATGGATATTAATATTTGACACAATGAAGTTGGTGTAAAATTGCCTTAAAGGCATAGAATTAAATTAAGGCATTAATTAGTAATTAATGTGCATTAAAAAAGGCATATATGTAAATTGAGATATTAATTGGCAAAGCGATATATGGACATAATTAATGAGAATTATGGTCACAAAGATAATTGGAATTTATTAACATATTTGATTAGGGATAATTAATCCAAATATGGGATTAAAATATTATGTTAATAAATATGAATTGGCATGTAAATGAGGCATATATGTAAATTGAGATAAAATGCCTTTAATGGCATATAATAAATTTGTGATGAAATTGGTATGATTTTTCATACCATAAATGGATGGACATAATTGAGTCAATTATGGACATCGTTAAATTTGGAATCAATTAATAATTTGAATAGGGAAATTAATTCAAATTGGGGGAGGATTAATTAGGTGTAATTAATCGTCTAAGACACGAGGTTAGGCTCTTTTGTGGTGTAAGGCTGCCCGGACCCGCCCGGCGAATCCAGCTGCCACAAATGCCAGTTTAATGTGGGATGTCTTAGGCATAAACTAAATGTGTAACAGTTGTAAAGACACGAGGTTAGGCTCTTTTATGGTGTAAGACTGCCCGGACCCGCCCGGCGAATCTAGCTGCCATAAATGCCAGTCTAATGTGAGAGGTCTTCATAAGGTTACAACCTTAATGAATTAAGAAACACTTAACCAGATAAACATGTAGTGGGACATGAGGGGGTTAAGTGGGTGCCTTGGGTGGCATGAGGAATCTAGTGGGTGCCTTGGGTGGCATTTGAAATACGATTAGAAACACTTAACCAAATCTGATCCATAGGGATTGTATGAACTTAAGTTTAGGTTGGGGGTTAAGTAAACTGGGTTATACGGAAGGAGTGGGTTAAGTAATTCTTAGGTAGGTGGGTAATATTAGCATATATAGGCCCACAAACTTAACTATAAATTAAATATGCTTGAACCAGTGAGAGGGTTAAGTAAATCTTGTGTAGGTGGGTAATATTAGCATATATAGGCCCACAAACTTAACCGTAAATTAAACAAGCATGGGTCAGTGGGAGGGTTAAGTACATCATGGGTAGGTGGGTAAGATTTATGTATATAGGCCCGCAGACTTAACCAATACAACCTTTTAATTAAACAAATGGTGAGACTTAACCAAATTCATACATGTAAGTGGACATGGGTTAAGTGGGAAAATCTAGAGGGGACCAAGCATAGGTGGTAAGCTTGAGTAAAGTGTGGGGGCCCTTTTCAGACCAGTAGCCCATTTCGTATCTTTGTGAGCTCGACCCAAGTCGAGGACGGGACACGCCTACTGGGCCTGATTGTTAGAGGCCAAAACGGGATAGCGGTGGCAACGCAAGTCCAACGGGGTCATGTGCGTGCGTGGGCCCGGGCTGGTAGGTAAGACGTTGTTGCATCGTGTAGGTATAAGCCGTGCATTCCTTGCGTAGTATAAGGTTGCCATATTGGGGAGTGATACACCCTAATGTGGGACTTGCACGGGTATCTACGAGTTAGGGAGCTGATCGAATGGGGCAGAGTAGTGGGTACACCTGGTGGAGATAGGAGCAGACGACACCTATGTAGTCAGCTAGGGGTACACGAAGCTACCATTATTAATTAATTATTAAGGGGGTACACCTAGTGGAGATAGGAGCAGACGGCACCTATGACGTCAGCTAGGAGTACGTGGAATTACCATTATCAAGGGGGTAGGTTTAGTGGGGATAGGTACACTTTGGGTAACTATGATAGCAACTAGAGATATACAGTCAAACATGGAGGATAGTGGGTACATCTAGTAGTACACGAAGCTATCATCATTCTATTTAGCCAAGAGGGATCAAATTTCTAGAGTGACTAGCGGTGGTGCGGTGCAACTAGTAATGATACGGTGTTACTAGCAATGGTGCAGTGTAGTAATTATCTTGTAGTGTGTAGGAGCGCCTCTAGCATTATCTATGTTCATCCTGTTTACTTTGTATGCTTGGTCTTGCCATTTATTCACAGTCATTTCCTTATTTCCCAACTGATGCCTTAGCCTAATTACTTTTGTAATTATATTGTTAAAGTTATCGGATCTTGCCAGACTTTATGTCTGACCCCCTTTGTTTCCACCTCTTTTCTTCCTTTCCCCCCCAGGTTCTCAGGGTGGGCTTAGTACTAGTGGAGCTTGACTTGTATCCCTTTTGAGGGCACTTGGATTTGGATTGCTGAAGTAAAGTTCAACCCATCATTTTTCTTTATGGCTATTGGTAGTAGTGGGATTATGTCTTTACTTTATGTACTCTGATTTTATCAAGATGGATATTATGTACTTGACTCTAGTTATGGTTTTGATGATGTACTCAAACATATTTACCTTCCGCTGAAATAAATGAAGTTTTTAATTTTCAAGTACTACTTTATATCTGTCTTGTTGTGATTTTCTGTTATATATTCACTCAAAATACTCCATGGAAGTTAATGCATTCCCTTTGTGAGTGACATTAATGGAAGTGGGGTGTTACAATTAGCCATTCTAAATAAAGTTAAAAACAAACATAGTTAATCGAATATAAGTTAACTGAATATTAGTTATTCGATAGGAGTTAAATAAGTAAGTTAAATAAGTTGAGTTAATTAAGTAAGTTAATCAAGTTGAGTTAATCGATTTAAGTTAGTCAAGATGAGTTAATCAAACCGAGTTAATCCAAATGAGTTAATCCAAAGGAGCTATTCGAAATAATTTATTCGAATAGAATTAAAGGAGTTATTCGAAATAGTTATTCGAATAGCATTAAGGGAGTTAATCAAATATAGTTATTCGAAAAGAGATTAATCGAATGTAAATCATTCGAAGAGAATTAATTGAATGTAAATCATTCGAAGAGAATTAATCGAATGTAAATCATTCGAAGGGAGATTATCGAATATAGTTATTCGAAAAAAGAGTTATCAAATATAGTTTATTCGAAAGAGAGTTATCGAATAATGATTATTCGAGAGTGAATTATACATTGGAATTCGATTATATCGAATTAAGGAAAGTGATATTTACTTTCCGTTTCAAATCAAGTTTTACTTTTTTGTTAATAAATTAGTTGTTTGTTAAATTATCCAAATTAATAAAGAAAAGTTATATTTAAGTTGATATATATTCGAAAGCATGAAATTATAACACTATCTTTATAACCAAATGATTTTTGAAGTGGATTCGTAAATAGAATCCGAGAGAGTTGGCGTAAGTAAATTTTATTGAAGGGTTATAAGATAAACTTTGTCTATTTCGAGGTTAGAAATGTTGTTCAGTTAAGGTCTGAGAGGTAATAATACCCCAACTTGATTGACTTCGTTTTTTAACTAAGGAGTAGTTAAGGTTAGATAGTGAAGATTGGTTAAGTGAATTTAGTTAGTGAGTGAAATGGTGTGAATGGGCAAGCGATGTTTTATTTAAATATCAGTTTAAATCAGATAAAGAAGTTTGGGAATGTTTTTCCAAATAACAACTAGAAACGTTTTCTAAATTTAGGAAATAAGATTTACAAATATATAGAAAGGGAAAATGGATAAATTAATGATAATTTAATTAAAAAGATGAATGTAGAATGTTGATTGATCGATCAAATTTCTATCTGGAAATAAGATCGTTGGTTGTACACTTATTTTTCTTTGATAGTTAAATCACCGACTATCGAAGTTTTTGACCAATTTTCCGTCGTCAATACGGAGAGACGAGGATCATATTTTTATCTAAAAACCACTTTGTATGGACGTTAGTGTTGCGATCAAATATTGAAGACGAAGTTATGCAAGGACTATCCTGTTTACAGAATAGTGCCTTCGGTTTGCCCAGTCCCAGGACAAACGTGAATGGACGAATGTCTGACAGAGTATATCTAACAGATCGCATAAGTTGATCTCTTCAAACGTACTCACGTTTGGTGGCGGAGGAATTCGTTTCTCTTAGCTTTATACCTGTGGTATTTTTGGGTAAATCCATTTGTGATTTGGTGGGTATGACGATGTGGCATTCAAAGTAAATGAATGTATGATCTGTCAAGGACACGTTATGACCTCAAGCCTCATCAACCTGGAAATGACAGAAATCGGGCAGGTAGCATGGCTTAGTGGGTCTCTCCCATTAGGGTGTATATCACCTATCTAGAGAAAATCCATTTCATTCTTTTATCTATTATCGATGCTGTCCCTTTTCGGGAAACAGTGGGTAGCTCGCAACCGTTGGTGGTATACATTCGATACACTCAAGCGAAATGAGTGGTCGGCCATGTGTGGGCCGGGTTGCAAGACGTTCTTGTTGATCCTAGTGTATTCGCCTCTAGAGATACACTATCGGCAGGTGGTCCCATACCTTGTCATAGTTGGAATCCAATCTCCAATAAGCGCCGCGGTTTTTGTTTGTATACTATATATGTGGAACGTGAGATGCAAGCGTTCTACTAGATTGTTAATTACTTGTGATTAGACATTATTATAATATCATAGAAGTATTGATTTCCAAAACTGTTTGGGTTATCGTAAGGTAAAAACCATCCGTGTTTATGTGTGGATCGGTCTTACGATTATCATTTCTTTTGAAAAGGATTTTGAAAAGTTAAACCAAATGATTTGAGTATACTCACACCAGTCCCATGACTGACCCAGAGTTTATTTTGTTTTGTTTTCCCTAAACTCTTAGGTGCCCAAATTTGTACGGGCAGTCAAGAAGTTCAGGTCTTTACAGATATACTTGGAGGAGCTTGAAGCAGGAGGCTTCAGGATTATATAGCTATTTTTATTTCCGCTGTGTGTAAGTGTTGTACACTGAAAATTTTACTGTATATATATATATATATATATTGTTTTATTGCAAAGCTATGTTATATATTAAAATTTATTCGTTCCGCTGTGAGAATCGTATTACTCTGATTCTGCTCTGTAGTGATCTTCTTCTTATTCTATTCTAATTATCTATCTTATCTATTCTCACCCTCTAACTTCTTTCTATTAATGATCAGGCATTTCCGATGTTCGAATAGTCAACATGGCAGTTTTTGTTGATTTTCGGGGTCGAAAATCCAAGTTCGTTACATTTTCAAATTTAAATCAAAATTGACTATTCCTACATAAATTCTTTTTAAATTCATTTTAATACGATTTTCATTAGATTTTCAAATTTAAATCAAAATTGAATATTTCAATTTAAATTAGTTTTAAATTCATTTTAAAATGATTTCCCTTTCATTTTCAAATTTAAATCAAAATTGAATATTCCATTATAAATTTATTTTAAAACGATTTCAATTTCGTTTAAATTTTCAAATCAAAATTGAATATTTCATATCATTATAACATTAAAATGATAATAGTTTCAAAATATCTGAATTTGAAATCACTTTTCGATATTCATTATAAAATGAATAATATCGACAAAATTCCCGTTCGTGTTAAAATGGCGTTTAACTACATAACACGGCTTCACATTTCAATATTTTCTTAATATTATTTTAAAATATTCATTAATTCTGAACTGGAATCAGACTCAATCAATTACCATATAATTTTAGTTATATGGATTTCAACATCACATGTATACAACAATAATGATAAGCAATAATTAAAAATTCAAACAACATCCAGAGTGCATTCTATAACTGTATAAGCATTAAAATAAATAAATAATGCTTATACATTCTGTCAACCCATCGATTGACATACCACTAATTATTGGTATTAGTGTATGTCAAATATCATCCCAATACCCGTGTGGGGTTTTCAAACAACAAATACTGTTTATTATTTGTGTAGTTGGACGATGTGTAAAATTTATCGTCCCAATCAATATCCGTAAAATGGGTGTACATAAACAAACCGTCCGATTTGTAAATGAATATTTATTTTATTTTCATTTCATGATACTTTTTATATACAGTTTATATAAATAATTTGGATATACAACTATATCAATACATGACAATCCAAACACAATCCAAACAAACAATCAACTGGTCTATACAATAAATAGTGTCGGGGGCTTCTAAGTCCCGTCTGCAACCTAGTATATAATAACTATAAAATAATTTGAGTGCGAGAGAGTTCTCACAGTCGGTTTCCACTCCTCCATTCTTTATTTCTGAATTTCAGTTCTGTTTGAATTTAAATCCACTTCAAATTCTGATTTGCTTCTTTTTTTATTCTGGTCTGTTCCATCGTGTAGTGATCTAAAAGAGGAATCCAACGCATCCAAATTTGTCCATTTCTGATTTCGTATAGCAAAGTTATAGCATTATATATATTGAACCATTAAATAAACAACTAAATAAATTAATTATTTATAATTACATTGTTAATAATGAATTAACCCCTTAATTATCTCCTAGCCGTCGTTATTTTCTTTCAGGCTCGAAGCTCATCTCGCACCATACAAAAAATCACCATCGCAGGAGACTGGAGGCCGTCGGCCTTTGATCGGAGGGCTCCGCTAGGGGCGGCATGGCGTCGCTGCCACCGAACTCCAAATCAAAGCCAACGAATGTCGCCCCTAGCCAAATACCCCCATTCCGAACACAATGGGATATGTCTCGTAATCCAATTCGACTTTTTCGAACTGTTTTTATCAAAATTAAAATATAAATCAATATATATTGAATTTGAACACACATTTTAATTTACCGGGGCCACATACTGACTCCATAAATTCCCGAAAAATAAATCTAGCTATGTTTTGATGATACGGTCCTAACAAAACTAATTTCGTCGAATTTGGAAATAGTTCGAAAATTGGACATTTTCTGGTCGACACATTTCAAATTTAAATTACCAAACACATTTAAATTTACTCCGCTCACATAATAATTCCAAAAATTATGAAATTTGTAACCTGACTATAATTTGACATTCCGGATCCAACAAAAGTGGTTTCGTCGAAAATGGAGGTCGTTTGCAAAATGACTATTTATTATATTATATTATATTCCATAACGACTATTTTAAATATTAAACTGAACATAACTTTCAATTCTCGTTATAAAATCTGGATTTTTCACATTCGTTAGAAAGATATAATTAAACAGATTAAAATATTTTTGGCTTTACTGAAATCCGATTTATTTTGAATCCTGTACATTCATTTGAAATATGAAATCGAATTTTCAAACAAGCCCGCCATTTCAGGCTCGTTTTTTAATTAAAATAAATTTATTCGTTCTAACTCTAATTAAATTTTTAGTCGTTATTATTTAAAATAATTCATTTTAAATATTCAAAATCCATTAAAATAGCTAAAATAAAAATTCTAAATTGGTTCTGAAAATCCGCGTTGTTACATTTATATAAAAACATCAAGCAAGTACGACTTGTTTTTATGTATGTGTGTCCGAAACTTTGCAATTATAAGTTTTAACAAAATTGATTAGTATCTTGATATAGGAAGCATAAATTTTGAATTATATTATTGATGTATTTGATGGTATAAAAGTTATAAGTGATATAAAATAAAGTCTATCTGTTTGTATATATGTCTATATATATATATATATATATATATATATATACATATATATATATAATTATAGATAAATTTATTGGTACACATTTTAAAGTCTTCACATACACTGTATAGGATAATTGCATAGTTAATTAAACCTAAATGTTAATCAATATATTGCTTGCATTTTATAAGTTTATTGGGTTTAGAAACCTGTAATATGCATATATGTAAAAATGCATGAATTATAGTTACAAATTGAAAGTGTATGAAATTCCTGCACAATTTTGATCATAGCCTAAGACACACACACACACACACACACACACATATATATATATATATATATATATGTGTGTGTGTGTGTGTGTGTGTGTGTGTGTGCGCGTGTGTGTGTGTGTGTACATACATACATACATATATGTATGTATATATATATATATAGTTCATGTCTAAATACTATGCTTGGTTTGATAATATAATTTAAACATGTCTGTGATTCAATCTATTGTTTCACATTGAAGCGTGATGGTGTTTATTTTTCAATGATATTCAAATGTTCTAGACATTACAAGTATCGTGAGAAATGAATATTGATTCCTGTAAAGATAAACACCAGATATGGAACATGCTATCCACCATCATACAAATTAGTTTGTATTTCTTATATATGTTTGATATATATATATTTATGTGTGTGTGTGTGTGTTTGAATCTAAACAGTGATATATATATATATATATATGATTGATGTGTGCGTGTGTGTATATAATGCATAACAATTGCATCGTTTATACATTTGATTGTGTTATGCAGATTTAACCTTGCAACATAAATCAGTGTGACTTAGCTTATGTACAAGTATTGATAGACATGTTGATGAATATTCCATGGAAATTCCAAAAGGCAAATGAGACTTGGCAGGTTTCAGAAGTTCGATTTGAAGTACTATGTATAAAGATACATAGAAATTTCAACTGAATGTATTGTTTTATATGTATATATGTTTTAGTATAAGCATTGATTCTCGATATAAGGTGTTTGTTAATTTGGATTGAACTGAAAATTTAAGACATGAATAATGTATTTTTATTTATTATAGGGTTTGACCATACATATACAAAAGTTGTTTTGTGTATTTTACATTAATCCGAAATGTATTGTTTCAATCTCTATATACATAATGCCTTCGTATTGTTTCAATATGTGTTCTGTTTTGAATGCATATTATGTTATTAGATACAGATATACGTGTGCCACTATTTCTAAAATATGTGAGTATCTATACCTATTCCAAAAAATGTTTGAAATATCTATATCTATATATATACACACTGTTTTGAACAATATATATCTAGGAGATAGAAGCTATGTAACATGTGAGCCTATAATGGTTCGATAATGGGATAAATGTCATATATATATATACATATATATATATATAGAGTATTGGTTAATTAAATTCATATTAGATTGGATATAATCTCTAATTCTAGAGTTAAAATAACCAAACATGTAGGAATGATTCTTATATATATATATATATATATATATATATATATATATCGCTGAATTTAAATAAATATACATATGGTTCATATATATATATATATATATATATATATATATATAATTTAAATCCAATTAATATTACAAATATAAAATACATATATTTGATATATGTAAATAACTCTAATATTGTTTTCCACTACGAGTTATAAAATCCCTTTAAAGCAAATTTTGTTATGTTAAGTCATGGTGAAGTCTTCCAATAGTACACCCATGAATGCTAGTCTCATCCGATGTAGGTAATGCCAAATCATTATGCATCCTTTTATTTTGGTTATATGCGGTAGGAGTAATTGTGGTGCTTCGACTGCATTATTGGGTATGATTCAACTAAGGCTGCATAATAGGATTATGGCCTTAGAGGCAATATCATGAATTATTCTAAATTTTGAGCAAATGAATAATACTGAACAAAATGTTCATCATGCGATCCAAGAGTTATATACACGATATAATTGACATAAGATGTCTACTTAAAAGGTTATATTTTGGGGTGTAGACAAAGCCTGGTCAAGGCATGACTAGTACGGATCTTGGAACACCATTATATATATAATGATATATATATATATATATATATATATATATATATAGAGGGATGTTGATTTGAGTGGGAGCGTATTTTAGTTTAAATTTTACACTTATGTTAATATAAATTTTGATTGTCAAAATTTTTATATTAAATAAATATTAAAAAATCAGTTATTATTTATTATCTACTGTAAATATTAAATAATAAATAATTCCGATAATTTAAATTAATCCTTGAGAAGGATAAATTGAATTAAGTCAAATTTCTTGACTAACATTGAAATTTGAAGATTGTCCTCAAACAAACTATACATAATTGTTTTACAAATGCTTAAGATCTAAAAGGAAGGTTGAAGTGTAACTTCAACCAAATAAGATATAAATGTTATAACAATCTACTTATACATCTCTGGTATTAGATACTAGATATGAATCACATAAAAATTTACAGAAATTGCAAAATAAGTAGAAATCTGATAAAAGGACAAGTGGACTTACGATTGGAAACGAAACAAATGTTGCTGGATTATCCATAGGAAGTTGACTCTTGTTCTATATACAGGCTTAATTAAATAAATAAAATAATTGTTATTATGAAATTCCATATAAAATAAATGTCATTATGAATCTTGTTTAGACAAGTTTGAATTTCATTTGTTATAAAAGAACAATTGTTATTCATTTTATTTAAATGAAATATCTAGGAATTTCACAAATGGTTAATGATCTAAATCGTTAATTGTAATGTACTTAACATAAATAATGAGTGGATTAAATTTATTGATTTAAATCCAACATACCTTTATCATTGCCAGTTAGCCCATATAAACAAGAAAGTATATCAAAACTCCATAATGATGGAATTTTGAAATCATTTGATTTCGAATCATATGAAGAATGCAAATCTTGTTTATTAGGCAAAATAACCGAATCACCTTTACTTAGCACAGTGAATGGGTGATAAGTATTGGGTCTCGTACATAATGATGTATATGAAGCAATGAATACAAAAGCTAGGGGCAGGTTTTATTACTTCATCATGATGCCAGTAGATATAGATATGTGTATCTTATGAAACACAAATCAGAATCCTTTGAAAAGTTCAAGGAATTCAAAAATGGAGTTCAAAACCAATTTTATAGAAAATAAATTCTCTTCGAACAGATCAAGAGAATATTTTAAGCCAATAAATTTAATGACTATCAAAATGAGTTTGAAATTGTTTCACAACTCACTTCATCTAGAACACCATATTGGAATGGTGTGCATGAAAGGAGAAATCGCACCTTATAAGATATAGTACGATTAATGATAAGTCATATAGATCTTCCAAAAAATTAAATTTAGAATAATTGCATTTAATCCCATTAAACGATTTTAAAGACGCAATATAAGATATGGACTAGGAAATGTTCTAGTATGTCTAATGCAAAGATTTGGGACGTAAGGCATTTATTAAATGTCCTTTCTCTGATAAGATCGGACCCAAATCAGATAACTATTTTCTGGAATATCCAAAATAAACAAATGAATATAATTTCTATAATCCTCTGAGATTAAAATGTTTATTTCTCGAATTGGTACCTTTTTAAAAGGAGAACCAATCTCTAAAATACCAATGGGAATGAAATAGAATTCGAAATGACTCGAAAACCACAAAATATCACTGAATCTTGTACAGACAAAAAATTGAGTGGGAGTGACAAAATAATATTAAAGTTATATATTGATAACAAATTAATTATTGTGAATAATGTTAGTTTGAAAACAAGAAATAAATATTGATTCTAAGAAAGAAAATGTTTGGATTAAGAAGTTTATAATTGAAATTAATTCATCGTTGATCCAATGATTTACATTGCGATAACAATGTGGCTATTGCTCAGGCCTAAAACCTAAAACTCACTATTAATCCAAACATATATTTAAGAAATATAATTCTTATGTCAAGTTGTTTACAACGGAAATAAACATATCTGCAAAGTTGCAAAAGTTGTAATGTTGCAGACCTACTGAATTAAACTCTGTCGCAGTAGAAGTTTAATAGTCACACTAGTTTCGTGAGTATACGATATAAGAATGATTGACTCTAGTGCAAGTGGGAGATTGTTATAGTTTATTCCTTAGAGGCATTCCATTTGTTGTGATATTATTGTTTTATTTGGAATAAAATGTTCTGTTATGTTATATTTACTACGTAATATAAATATTAACATAACAGAAGTCCTTAGAATAATAATACGGAATTATATAGTTCAAGTAAGTGACTTGAACATGAAATTATATATATTAAGTATTATAATTCTTAAATATCCCTAGTCAAGTTTTATTGTTTATATAGGGCAGAAATAAAACACTGAGACTAGTATGTTGATTGACTGATGATCACATCTCATTGATAATTAATATACGTGATATTAATGTCAAGACATAAATACGTATTTGAGAATAACGTATTGGGCAGACCCAACATGAGAAAACTACATGGAATATAATTAACAGTATCATAAGTTATTCTCATAGTGACAGTGATGCAATGGTCCTCAAACCTGAAATTATTATATTTTTATTCGAGGATATTTGTGTTTTGATATCATCTAAAGTTACTTGTAACAGAGTAGACGATAACGGTGATTATTGGATATATCTCGAATCGAATGAAAATTATGAATGATATAGATGAAATTTAACCCTATAATATATTTGTAGTGATATCCATGGGCCTCTTGATTGAGTGAGACTGTGAAATGCATGGTCGTGCTCAAATATTGATTTGTTTTAAATAGTTTACTCATCAATCAAGATAAAAGGATTAAATTATAAAGAGGATGATATGATCCATGCCTCGAGTTTAATCATGGATATAATGGTTAAAAGGATTATATTACATTGATACACTAACCACACAAAGGCTATATCGAATCATTGATCTTATTATAGCTTGGGTAGCAGCGACGTATAGCTAGATTCCAATCACTCTTTATAATTTTAAATACGATTTAAAATTATTGCCAACGTTATAATAACATATAGGGTCACAAATACTGTAACGACCCGTATTCTACACATCATAGGATTGTAGAATATTTATTTCTTTCCCATGTGAAGTCGTATGGTCATGTAACTTTGGGAAACATCCATTAGAGTCATTTCCCATGTTCATGATTTTTGTCGATTTTTAAATGACCATTTTGCCCCTAGTTGGTACTGTTTTGGCCATAACTTTTGATTGGAAAGGAATTTTGACCTGAAACCACTTCCATTGGATTCGTTTGGTGGTTTACCTTTCCGTAGAGTGGTCATAATAGCCAAACGGACTTACCGTTTGGGAGATATGGCTGAAATAAGGTTTGGAGGGTGAAAACTGCTTAACCGGGCCAAAACGGGTGATTAGTGAGTAGGCCCATAACCCATTTCGGAATTAGGGTTATGGGAGGGCTGAAATGAGATGGAGAATCATTCCATTTCAGTTTTCTAGCCTCCACTTATCACCAAGGATCCCTAAAAATGGCCTCCAACCTCTAAATCACCTCCAAATCACCTTTTTATCAAGGATTTAGCTTAGCAACCCCTAATCAAGAAAGATCTTCACCAAAGCAACATAGGAGCTACTGTTTGGCATTGAAATTCACATCAAATCAGAGAATTATTTCAGATCTTAGTTTATTTGTGGCTAAGGTGAGTGATTTGCATAGTTTTACACTAATTATGGCTAATTAGGAGTGATTAGTGTTAATTAGCGAATCTAAGCATGATAAAATTCGGGAAAAATGTTCATAAATTCCTAAATGATGTTTTAGACCTCTGATATGAATTTGGGTTAATTTGGTTAAGTTTTGTTAATCCTATCATTAGTTTCACCTAAATATGCTTAGGGGAAATATGGGGTTTTGGGTATGTTTGATCCATTTTAACCTATCATGTTGATGTTTTGATGTTTGTGGTTGATTATGCATGTTGCTATGACTGTATGAAATGCTTTGTGATTGATTTCAATAGTTAGAATGGTCGAAAAAGTCGTCGAATGGCGTAAACACTTGCTGGAACAGTTTCAGAAAACAGTGCAGGGTTCGGATCAGATATGGGGCTCGGATCGGATATGTTGAACTGGGCAAGGAATCCGATCGGATCGGAACCTGACACTTGGGAAAAATAGAAAAAAGGAAGGCCACGCTAACTGAACTGGGATCGGATCGGATTAGGGAGGACGGATCGGAGCGGAGGCATGAGAATGGATCGGATAGGAGCATGTGAAGGACGAGGAGACGGATCGGAACGGAGGCACGAGCTGGAGGGGAGATGACACCCGACCCGACCCGAGGTGAAGCACCCGACCCGAGGTGAAGCACCCGACCCGAACCGATGGAGTGGCACCCGACCCGAACCGCACCAGAAGAAGACCCGACCCGAACAGATGGAGGATACCCGACCCGAACCGATGGCTTGAGAAGGAACCCGACCCGACCCAGTATTGACCAATAACCTGAGATGCAAAGGTAGTCCAATATGGGAAGTTAGAGCTCAGGATCCAGTTGGGAACCGATGAGTTCACTTCATGGTTGGACTTTGCTGCGGGACGTGTGCTAAGGAGTTGTCGACGTTCATAACTTCGATTCACCACTAAGAATGAATGATGGGCTACTTATCAGTGCAGTAGGGTCATTATGACCTGAGGGGCAAGGTGATGGTAGCAAGACTACGTTATCAGTGCAGTAGGGTCATTATGACCTGAGGGGCAAGATGATGCGTAGTAAGACTATGAGCCAGTGCAGTGGGGTCATTGCGACTCCATGGGGCAGAGTGGACATATTAAGGATGAGTAAGACTATGAGCCAATGCAGTGGGGTTATTGCGACTCCATGGGGCAGAGTGGACATAGTAAGGATTAGTAAGGCTATGAGCCAGTGCAGTGGGGTTCTTGTGACTCCATGGGGCAAGGTGGACATAGCAAAGGATTTGTGGCTACGTTATCAGTGTAGTGAAGCCATTTATGACTTCATGGGGCAAAGTGATCGTAGCAAGGTATGTTGGGTGATCGAAGTGGTGAATATCGTATGCTTTACGCACTAAGTGAGAGATGTGAGGATGGATGCTATGTTTGATTGTTTGCCATCCCTATGACATGCACACCTCCCCCACCTCCGTATCTTTATATTGTTTGATATGATACCTTAGAGTGTTGTACAGTATGTAGTGCTAACTCTTTGGTTGCAGGTCCAGGTTCAGGTATGTTTTAGTCTACCTGTTATTGTTCACTTTAGATGCTTATCGCTCATACCAGGCTTTATGTCTGACCCAGAGTTTTATGTCTCCTCTTATTACTCTGGGTGCTCACACGAGCAGACTAGAGACAGGTTAGCTGGTGATGCGCGAGTAGCTGATTCGGAGGCGGGCAGGAGGCTTCCACGTATGATATATATATATACACATTCTCCCTGTGTCATTGGTGGTCGCTACTTGGGCATTAGTAGTGTACCTCCTTTATCTTTCTTTTGCTTTGAGACAGTTTGAAAGTTGTAATAAGCTGTATTTTGGATTTCCACTGCTATGATGTTTAGTTCTGATTTTTAGCTTATGCACTGTCTCTCCTGTTTTATGTAAAGTATGTTATTATTATATTTTATTCTATGCGCTGTGAGACATTCTACAGGTTCTTTGTATGTTCATTTCCTTCTTCCTTTTCCTTCCGACGACCCGTTCCGTGCTAACTGGACATGTGTATAGCGCACTTTTGGAGTAAATGTCGGTTGGTGCGGGGCGGGCCGTCACACTTGGTATCAGAGCTCTAGGTTGCGTAGTTAACCTAGGGAAAGACACTAGGGAGAGTTAGTACGTATATGAGAGCGCGTATTTGTGATTACTTTGGTTTTCAAAAGCTATGTATATATATATATACTATTAGTAGTATAAGAATGAAGTCGCACTGCACTAGCACCACTATGGGGTCGTTAATCATTTCCCTTTTTCAGATTGACGATGAGCCGAGATACGAGGGGTGCTGGTAGAGGGACCAACCAAGGGAATGCCGCTGACATGAGGGCGATGTTTACTATCCTCATGAGAGACATGCTTAGAGAAGTGCAAGGGGCAGTTCCCAATCCCGTGGTTGGTGTTGGCCCAGTAGTGCAGGCGCCTAGGGTCGATTTCGCCAAGTTGTGCAAGGATTACACTAATCTTGGTGGAAAGTCGTTCCACGTAACGGAGTCGGCCACAGATGTTCAAGATTGGATGGATAGTTGTGATCGTATCTTTGATGACTTTGGTCTTGAGGATGCGATGAAGAGAAGGCTAGCGTCTCGTCAGCTGCAAGGGCGAGCGATGAATTGGTGGAATTCCATTAGAACAGCTAGTCCAGAGGACCAGGTTACTTGGGTTCAGTTTAAGGCTCTCTTTAGCGAGAAGTTCATTCCAGCTGCCCAGAAGTCAGTGTTGTTCAAGAGGTTCTTGGAACTCAAGAAGAACGGCAGGGGGGTTTCTGATTATATTGCAGAGTTCGACACTTTGTCGAAGTATGGACTGTCTCTCATTGATACTCCTGAAAAGAAGAATGAGAAGTTCATTACTGGTTTGGATGGATACTTGGGGGAGAGGCTTATCAACCACATCGATGAGACTTTTGAATCGATCGTGGGGAAAGCTTTGAGTTCAGAGAGTCTTTACCCTAAGTCAAATACTGAGGCTGCATCTGCAGAAGGGCCAAAGCCGCAAGCAGGCTGTGGAGGCAAGAATAATTCTTAGAATAAGAGGAAGCATGACCAATCTAAAGGTGGCCAGAAAAAGAGCAAGAAGGATGTTGAGTGCTTCAGCTGTGGAAAGAAGGGCCATTATGCTAAAGAATGTCGGGCCAAGCCAGCGGAAAGGAAGTGCTACAACTGTGGTCAAGTGGGACATCAGAAGGATAAGTGTCCGTAACCTCTTAAGGAGAAGCAGATTGTGAAAGCATATGCTATTGATGTTGTTCCTTCTTCGTCGAATGCCCCAACTGCGGCGGAGAAAGGAAAGATTGTTGTTATTCAAGGTATGCTTTCTATTAATGATGTACCAGTTCGAGTTTTGTTTGATACTGGGGCTTCCCGTTCCTTCATATCTAGTGACCTGGTAGATAGGTTGGGACTGGAACCCGAGATAGTCGATAGACCATTGGTTGTGACGAACCCGATTGGTGGTTCGACTAGCCTTAGTATGATTTGCAGGAATTTGGTCTTATCGAGTCATGGATGTATGTTTGTTTGTGATTGCTTTGTTTTGGGCTTTACTGGGTATGGCATTATATTGGGAGTCGATTGGCTCCAAAGATATGGGGTGGTGGTAGACTGTGAGGGCTTTTTGGTGACAGTGAGGGCGGATGATGGGCGGAGGGTAGTGTTTGGTAGTCTACCTAGTGATGGGGTTATGGCTAGTTTTGTAAATTCCCTCGACATCCCGCAGGATGAGTTGTCAGATGTGCCCGTGGCTGGCCAGTATCCGGACGTCTTCGAGGAGGTGACCGGGCTTCCACCACACCGAGAGATTGAGTTCCGTATTGATTTAGTGAAAGATGCCAGACCTATAGTGATGCCACTTCGTCGTATGGCACCAAGGGAGCAGCGAGAGCTCGGGGTGCAAGTCAGCAATCTTTTGAAGAAGGGACTTATTAGAAGGAGTGTCTCCGAGTGGGGAGCACCATTTGTGTTTGCCACTAAGGCAGATGGTTCCATTCGGTTGTGTGTGGACTATCGCGAGTTGAATAAGGTAACGAGGAAGAATAAGTATCCTCTACCGCGGATAGATGATTTGTTTGATCAACTGGAAGGAGCAAGAGTGTTCTCCCAGTTGGACCTCGCGACAGGATTTCATCAGCTTCGAGTAGCAGATGAGAGTATTCCGAAAACGGCATTTAGGACGCCGTCTGGATTTTATGAGTGGTTGGTCATGCCGTTTGGGTTGACCAATGCACCAGCCTACTTTGTGGATCTTATGAATCGAGTATTCAGAGATCAGTTGAATAAGTTTGTTCTTGTGTTCGTGGATGATATCCTTGTTTACTCAAGGACATAGGAGGAACACAAGGGACACTTGAGGATAGTGATGGAGTTGTTGAGGAAACACCAATTGAAAGCGAAATTCTCTAAGTGTCATTTTTGGAGAAGGGAAGTGAGATTCTTGGGTCATGTTGTTTCCGAGAATGGTATTGCCGTGGACCCTGCGAAGGTGGCTACGGTACAGGATTGGTTTACGCCCAAGAATGTAACAGATGTGAGAAGTTTCTTGGGATTAGCTGGATATTATCGTAAGTTTATCCAGGACTTCTCCAAGATAGCAGCACCGTTGACTCAGTTGACTAAGAAGAATCAGTCCTTCGTCTGGGACGGAGTGTGTGAGGATGCCTTCAAGAGTCTAAAGGAGAAGTTGATGCGTGCGCCAGTGTTAGTCATTCCTAAAGGGAATGAAGAGATGACGGTATACACGGATGCTTGTGGTACCGGACTGGGTGCAGTATTGATGCAAGGAGGTAGGGTTGTAGCTTATGCTAGTCGACAGCTAAAGCCGCATGAGAAGAAGTATCCTACCCATGATTTGGAATTGGCAGCGATTGTATTTGCGCTGAAGATGTGGAGACACTATCTCTTGGGAGAAAGGTTTGAGTTGTTTACCGATCATAAATCGTTAAAGTATCTCTTCTCTCAGAAAGATCTGAATCTCCGTCAGCAGAGATGGTTGGAGTTCTTGGCTTCGTATGATTTTGATATCGCATACACACCTGGGAAAGGTAATGCGGTAGCCGATGCCTTGAGTAGGAGACATGCCAGCTTAGGGGCAATGTTTCTTGAATGGAAGCAACTGGAGTATATCGTGGGGTTTGATTTCAGACCAAAGTGTGAATTGGACCCAGTTATGCTAGCTAGTTTGACGATCAGACCCACTTTGATAGAGCGGATTGGTTCTAGCCAGAGGAACGATCCTAATCTATTGGAAATCATCTCCAAGTTAGAGATGAACATCGACGGTGAGGAGATGAATGTGTATGGGCTTGATCGAGATGGATGGCTTCGGAAGAATGGAAGGCTAGTTGTACCCAATGTCAATGGATTGAGAGATAAAGTGCTTAGAGAATGTCATCACTCAAAACTGACTATACACCCCGGTGGTAATAAGATGTATCAAGACATGAGATAGACCTACTACTGGGAAGGGATGAAAAGAGACGTTGGGAAGTTTATATCCAAATGCATGAATTGCCAGCTAGTTAAAGCCGAGTAAAAGAAGCCTAGTGGGTTGTTGCAACCATTAGAAATTCCCGAATGGAAATGGGAGCAAGTCTCGATGGATTTCATCGATGATTTACCAAGGACTAGATCGGGATATGATAGCATCTGGATAATTGTGGATCAATTGACTAAAAGTGCAAGATTTATACCAGTCAAATCGACCAGAATGGCAGCCAAGTTGGCAGAACTGTATATGAAGTGGGTAGTGAGATTTCATGGAGTACCCAAAAGCATTGTGAGTGACCGAGACCCGTTTTTCACTAGTGGGTTTTGGAAAAGCTTACAAGAGGCTCTAGGGTCAAGATTACATCTCAGTACCGCATATCATCCTCAGACCGACGGTCAGACGGAGAGGGTGAATCGTATATTGGAAGATCTTTTGAGAGCTTGTATATTGGATTTTGGTGGATCGTGGGAGGACCATTTGCATCTAGTAGAGTTGGCATATAATAATAGCTACCAATCCAATATCGGTATGGCTCCATATGAAGCTTTGTACGGAAGACCGTGCAACTCACCATCGTGTTGGATAGAGACTGGCGAGAAATTTATGCTTGGACCAGATGCGGTGAGGGATACTTCCGATAAGATCAAGATCATTCAGCAAAGAATAAAAACTGCCCAAGATAGGCAGAAGAGTTATGCTGATAAGAGGAGAAGAGACTTGAAATTCTCTGTTGGTGACTTGGTGTTTGTCAGGATCTCTCCGTTATAGAGCGTGATTCGATTTGGCAGGAGAGGCAAGTTGGCACCAAGATTTGTTGGCCCATTCCCTGTTCTTGAACTAGTCGGGAATTCGGCATATAGAGTTGGCTTACCAAAGAAGATGACGGGAGTTCACAATGTATTTCATGTTTCCCAACTAAGGAAGTTCGTTCACGACTCAGATATGACTATTTCACCTTATCAGTTAGAGGACTTCGAAGTAGAACCCGAGGCGGTTGGGAACCGCAAGTCGATCCGTATTGTGGGGCACGATACGAAGCAACTTCGAAGGAAGGCAGTGAAGCTAGTCAAGGTTCAGTGGGGCGAGGACGAGAATGACTGTACTTGGGAGACAGAGGAGGGCATTAGGAAGGCATATCCAGAACTCTTTGCCTGGTAAGATTTATTTTGCGATTTAGTTATTCCGCATGCTAGGATAGACTTATTTTACTTGTTTTGCATGTTTGATGGTTGTTTTATGGTTGATAGGCATGCGGGACCTTTGTGTGTGTTTGGATTAGGGAATTTCGGGGGCGAAATTTCTTAAGGGGGGGGAGAGTGTAACGACCCGTATTCTACACATCATAGGATTGTACAATATTTATTTCTTTCCCATGTGAAGTCGTATGGTCATGTAACTTTGGGAAACATCCATTAGAGTCATTTCCCATGTTCATGATTTTTGTCGATTTTTAAATGACCATTTTGCCCCTAGTTGGTACTGTTTTGGCCATAACTTTTGATTGGAAAGGAATTTTGACCTGAAACCACTTCCATTGGATTCGTTTGATGATTTACCTTTCCGTAGAGTGGTCGTAATAGCCAAACGGACTTACCGTTTGGGAGATATGGCTGAAATAAGGTTTGGAGGGTGAAAAACTGCTTAACCGGGCCAAAACGGGTGATTAGTGAGTAGGCCCATAACCCATTTCGGGATTAGGGTTATGGGAGGGCTGAAATGAGATGGAGAATCATTCCATTTCAGTTTTCTAGCCTCCACTTATCACCAAGAATCCCTAAAAATGGCCTCCAACATCTAAATCACCTCCAAATCACCTTTTTGTCAAGGATTTAGCTTAGCAACCCCTAATCAAGGAAGATCTTCACCAAAGCAACATAGGAGCTGCTGTTTGGCATTGAAATTCACATCAAATCAGAGAATTATTTCAGATCTTAGTTTATTTGTGGCTAAGGTGAGTGATTTGCATAGTTTTACACTAATTATGGCTAATTAGGAGTGATTAGTGTTAATTAGCGAATCTAAGCATGATAAAATTCGGGGAAAATGTTCATAAATTCCTAAATGATGTTTTAGACCTCTGATATGAATTTGGGTTAATTTGGTTAAGTTTTGTTAATCCTATCATTAGTTTCACCTAAATATTCTTAGGGGAAATATGGGGTTTTGGATATGTTTGATCCATTTTAACCTATCATGTTGATGTTTTGATGTTTGTGGTTGATTATGCATGTTGCTATGACTGTATGAAATGCTTTGTGATTGATTTCAATAGTTAGAATGGTCGAAAACGTCGTCGAATGGCGTAAACACTTGCTGGAACAGTTTCAGAAAACAGTGTAGGGTTCGGATCGGATCGGATATGGGGCTCGGATCGGATATGTTGAACTGGGCAAGGAATCCGATCGGATCGGAACCTGGCACTTGGGAAAAATGGCAAAAAGGAAGGCCACGCTAACTGAACTGGGATTGGATCGGATTAGGGAGGACGGATCGGAGCGGAGGCATGAGAACGGATCGGATAGGAGCATGTGAAGGACGAGGAGACGGATCGGAACGGAGGCACGAGCTGGAGGGGAGATGACACCCGACCCGACCCGAGGTGAAGCACCCGACCCGACCCGAGGTGAAGCACCCGACCCGAACCGATGGAGTGGCACCCGACCCGAACCGCACCAGAAGAAGACCCGACCCGAACAGATGGAGGATACCCGACCCGAACCGATGGCTTGAGAAGGAACCCGACCCGACCCAGTATTGACCAATAACCCGAGATGCAAAGGTAGTCCAATATGGGAAGTTAGAGCTCAGGATCCAGTTGGGAACCGATGAGTTCACTTCATGGTTGGACTTTGCTGCGGGACGTGTGCTAAGGAGTTGTCGACGTTCATAACTTCGATTCACCACTAAGAATGAATGATGGGCTACTTATCAGTGCAGTAGGGTCATTATGACCTGAGGGGCAAGGTGATGGTAGCAAGACTACGTTATCAGTGCAGTAGGGTCATTATGACCTGAGGGGCAAGGTGATGCGTAGTAAGACTATGAGCCAGTGCAGTGGGGTCATTGCGACTCCATAGGGCAGAGTGGACATAGTAAGGATGAGTAAGACTATGAGCCAGTGCAGTGGGGTTATTGCGACTCCATGGGGCAGAGTGGACATAGTAAGGATTAGTAAGGCTATGAGCCAGTGCAGTGGGGTTCTTGTGACTCCATGGGGCAAGGTGGACATAGCAAAGGATTTGTGGCTACGTTATCAGTGCAGTGAAGCCATTTATGACTTCATGGGGCAAAGTGATCGTAGCAAGGTATGTTGGGTGATCGAAGTGGTGAATATCGTATGCTTTATGCACTAAGTGAGAGATGTGAGGATGGATGCTATGTTTGATTGTTTGCCATCCCTATGACATGCACACCTCCCCCACCTCCGTATCTTTATATTGTTTGATATGATACCTTAGAGTGTTGTACAGTATGTAGTGCTAACTCTTTGGTTGCAGGTCCAGGTTCAGGTATGTTTTAGTCTACCTGTTATTGTTCACTTTAGATGCTTATTGCTCATACCAGGCTTTATGTCTGACTCAGAGTTTTATGTCTCCTCTTACTACTCTGGGTGCTCACACGAGCAGACTAGAGACAGGTTAGCTGGTGATGCGCGAGTAGCTGATTCGGAGGCGGGCAGGAGGCTTCCACGTATGATATATATATATATATATATATATATATATATATATATATATATATATATATATATATATATATACACACACACACACACACATTCTCCCTGTGTCGTTGGTGGTCGCTACTTGGGCATTAGTAGTGTACCTCCTTTATCTTTCTTTTTCTTTGAGACAATTTGAAAGTTGTAATAAGCTGTATTTTGGATTTCCGCTGCTATGATGTTTAGTTCTGATTTTCAGCTTATGCAGTGTCTCTCCTGTTTTATGTCAAGTATGTTATTATTATATTTTAGTCTATGCGCTGTGAGACATTCTACAGGTTCTTTGTATGTTCATTTACTTCTTCCTTTTCCTTCTGACGACCCGTTCCGTGCTAACTGGACATGTGTACAGCGCACTTTTGGAGTAAATGTCGGTTGGTGCGGGGCGGGCCGTCACACATACAGAACGTAACAAAGGGTAAGCCATTTAGTGAATAAATAAAATTTCAATTGTTTGATATTTTATTTTGGTATTGAAGTGGTATGAGGGTTGGTAAACGTTTATTACTAAGGGGTACACTCTACCTTTAAATAATATACACGGTATCCATAAAATTAAGATAAGATCAAAAAGGAACAAAAACCCTAAAAATGGTGGCTAGCACTGCGCCCTTCTTCTTCCTTGATTCGATCTAAACGAGATGCGTTCTCGTGGATACTTATTGAGGTACGGCGCATGACGTACATAGATATTCAATTCATCTCCATCTCCAATATAGATTCACGGATTCAAAAGGGATTTGGTATGATTTTCATTTCGATTTTCTACTAGTTCGCATAAATTCAGTTTAAAATAGTTTAGATTTTTAAAATATGGTTACGATTTGGTCGATTACACCTTACAGGTTCGTGAGCTACGGTAATCCAGATCCAACAAGAATTTGTAGATATTCAATCCATACATATATATTATCATCTATCCAAAATTTGAGTTCATTCCGACATTCATAACATTTTCAAAATCTTAACTCAATTATTCACCGTTCAAACATTTATTCGAACCATTAAATTTAAACATCAAATATATTATTCTACGAATATCGGAACGAGCTCAAATTTTGGATAGATGATAATATATATGTTGATTGAACATGTACAAATTCTTGTTGGATTTGGATCAACGTAGCTCATGAACGGTAGGGATGCTAAAGGGGTGCTACAAACCAAGGGTGCCCCGGAACGCTCAACTTGGGTAAACATTTTATTAGGCAAACTGCCCAGATTGAAGTGATTACATGGCCAAGCTTATACAAAAGCTTGCGTAACAAACATAGAAAATAATTGTCGAACCCAGTTACTATAACGACCCGAACTTCCCCGGTCTCCGAAAAGAAGAGAAAGAACGGATTGTCTGAGAACACGAATAATCAGAACACAAACAGAAGAACATTTTATTGCTTATTACAACAGTTTACATCAGAGTACAAGAATATACAGACTAAGAACAAATAATATACATTTGATCAATATCAGAGATTTACAAATTACAATGCAGCGGAAAATAATACAAAACACAACTGAAAGAGATACACGGATACAGAGCTTTCCAAATATCATTCCAGTTGTAAACCAGGATCCTGTGAATATAAATCTGCCAAACCAAAACTACTAGCTGCTCATGTGGAAAATCGGGGCACCTAGAGTTTAGGTTAAAAACAATAAACTACAGGTCAATCATGTGACTGGTGTGAGAACTAAAACAATTAATAAATTTTTACTTTGA
This sequence comes from Allium sativum, assembly GCA_030737875.1. Taxonomy (NCBI): domain Eukaryota; kingdom Viridiplantae; phylum Streptophyta; class Magnoliopsida; order Asparagales; family Amaryllidaceae; genus Allium; species Allium sativum. The sequence continues at coordinate 177,028,572 of CM060912.1, forward strand.
AAATAAAGTAAATCAAGGGACCATGCCGTATAACACGGAATGGGTTTCCTCCCAAGAATACCAGTGCATAAAACAAACAGCGCAATGATTTTTTGAAAAATGAAGCTATTGTAAAACTCAGGTCCCATCACACAATGCAACGCAAGCCGGAGGATAGAGTTTTACCTTATAATAGCCAAACATGCTTGGTACGTTTAAAACAAATCATTTGATACTATTATAAGTGCATACCATGACACCACTCCTAGCTAGAAGGAAACACACGGCCCTCCTAGTTAGAAGGAAACACACTGCCCTCCCTCACAATCCAACAACAACATAAGTAAAAATATATGGGCTCCATACCATGACACCACTCCTAGCTAGAAGGAAACACGCTGCCCTCCCTGCTATCTTCTCCCGTTTCTGGTTCATACCGGGGTGTGAGGCTCGCAAATTAACGCTACACAAAGCTATGCTATATTAAAGCCGTGCTTTGATCATCAACCACAAGAATATGCTTTTCAATAGAAGGAGCCATGCTTTGATCATCAACCACAAGAATCTGCTTTTCAATAGAAGCCTTGATCATTTGCATCTCAGCATGCCACACAAGCAATTCATGCCATGCGACTGATGTCTATCGATATATAACCTCTGAGCTCGTACGTCTCAGAGAAGGGCGTTAAGCAAGAGAATAAGTTCTTCCGCCGCCAAACAGATATATATTTAATAGAGATCAATCAACACAGAATAAAATCCAATGTCAAACACCATCCATTTACAAGTTCAGTCTGGGTCTAAACGAAACCGGAGGAAATTTAGCAAATGGACCAGGCCCTAGGAATGACTTTGAAAGAGAACAAAATCAGAGATAAAGAATCGAAATTGGAGGAAGAAGAGCATACAAACTTATCCGATTTCGCTTAGCAATGGCTGGAGGTACTCTATTGATCCTCTTATTTGCTTCCGCTAATGATTCATGCTGTAATCAGTTTGCTAACATTTGGTTTCCTCGTCCCGTGTCCAATATAAGAGTGAGGCCCTCGCATATCCAGTTGATCTCCAAGTACGTCTGGACGATCACCACTTATTTCCTTGTCTTGGGTGTACAGCCTAATCAAGATATCAGTAATCATCCAAACGATGTGAGGACCTCCGGTCTTCCACCACCATCTTCATCGTCGATATGTCGTATAATCAGTTATTTAGAATGGGTATAAACACGACCTTTCCGAATAACTCGCGTATATAAAAAAAAGTGCTATAAAACACAATATATGCCTCATTCCAATTATGAATATTCTTTTATTTAAATATTCATATCCTTTGGGAAAGGTTCCCATTAATTTTATCAAAGATAAATTCTTTAAATTTATTCTTTAATCTTCCATTGGATATCAATTCAAACCAAATTAAGATTTATCCAAAACTAGCCGGGATTAGCGGACCTTACCGAAGTAATCATTTGTTATATTTCCCAATCCCAACCTATTCAACCCATGGAACAAAACTGCTAATACCCCATATATATTACCACGGTTGTAATAACCCGAAAATCTGAGCCAATTTAAAAAATTTATTTTGGCAATTTTATTGAATTATGAATATTTAAAATGAATTATTTTAAATAATAATGACGAGAAATTTATTTTGAATAGAATTCGAAGGTATATATTTATTCGAATCGTCGTTAGAATATAAATATTTATTTTAATTATAAAAGGAATTGAAAATGGCGCGGTAGTTCGATAATTCGATTTCAAAATTCAAATGAATGTACCGGGTGCAAAATAAACCGGATTTTAGTGAAACCAAAAATATTAGAATCTATTTGTGGATATCTTTCCAACGAATCCGAAAAATCGAGATTTCATAGCGAGAATCAAAAGTTATGTCCAGTTGAATTTTCAGAATAGTCGCTATGGAATTCTGGCCCTTAAAAATGGAAATTTTGCAAACGACCTCGGAATTCGACGAAACCACTTTTGTTTGATCCATGATGTCAAGTTAGTGCTAGGTTTAAAATTTCATAATTTTTCGAATCGATATGTGAGCGTGGCAAAGGAAAATGCGTTTGACCAGTTTCAGTTGATTTTAATCGACTGGAAAATGGCCATTTTTCGAACGGTCTCAGAATTCGATGAAACTAGTTTTGTTAGGACCGTATAGTCAATACAAAGCTAGAAAATATTTTTCGAGAATTTTTAGAGTTCGTATGTGGGCCCGGTAAATTGAAATCTGCGTTCAAATTCAATATATAGAGTTATATTTTGTTTTTGACGAAAACTGATCGAAATGGTCGAATCAGCCTACGATACATATCCCATTGTGTTCGGAATGGGGGTAATTAGCTATGGACGATAGGCGGTGGGTCTCATTTCGAAGTCGAAAATAAAAGTTGCTTTTTGAAGTTAAATAATTAATTAATTGAATATATATAAAACCCCCTCAACACTCTCTCCCCTTTCATTAATTTCTAGATCAGAAAATCGAAAAAAAAAACCCAATTATCCCGCCGACGCCCTCCCCTTCAAGCGCTCCACTGACGCCCTCCCAACGCCGAAGATCATCCGCCTCCTCCCCTGCTCTACCCCCCTCCCCCTCTAATCGACGCAGCGAGCCATTTCTCCCCCCGGTCGTGAAATCCAATACGCGAGACCCCCTAAAGCCCCACAGCAAAATCGGCCACCACCTGACTGGCGCCACCCCCTCCCCTTTCGACTTCCCCTCAGCCCAGCGCCTCCTGTTGACCCCCCACCACCACGCTGCGCCCTCCTTCCCCCTTTAAAAGTAAGTTTTTAATTTATTTATTCCTTTTTGCTTTCTCTATTTTTATATATGTATTAAAGGATTGGTTAAGATTTTGGTTTACATATAAATCGTTGGATTTATTTTCAGTTTTGATGTAATGAAAATAATAATGCGATTTTTATTTAAATAAAGTTAGGATTTATTTATATATAAAGTTATGATTTGTTTATATATAAAATGAGGAAAAGATTATATTTTTAACTATGAAAGGCTAAGATTTTTAATCAAAGAAAGAACAGATTTTTAGTATATGTATCAATATATAAAGAAGTGATCTTTATGGTGTATACAACGTAATAAAAATATAATTTTTATCTATGTAGCATAATAAAAATATGATTTTTATATAGTAGAGATAATAAAAATAAGATTTTTATATAGTAGAGATAATAAAAATATGATTTTTATAGAGTAGAGATTATAAAAATACGATTTTCATGGTGGTAAAAATATGATTTTTACATATACGAAGTAGCGATAAAAAAATTCGATTTTTATAATAAATACATCGATATGAAATGTGATTATTTTTTTTAAATATATAAACATCATATTAAAAGTGTGATTTTTAAAATGAACAGCGTAGAGAGGCCTGCATAGAAATTTCGGGCAAAACCAAATGGTTCAGAAATTCAGAATAGACTGGCGGAGTGGATCCCCAATGTGAGAACTCCTCACTTTTAATCTATTTCTAGTTGAAATATATACTAGGATGTAGACGGTGTTTAGTAGCACCTGACACCCGTCGTCCACAGACCATGGACGACTTGTATGCTTGTTTGTTTGATTTTGATGTGTAGTTGATTGTGTGATGTGAAATGGAAAAAAAAATTATATAGTTAAAAATATTTATATAGAAAAAATATATTTTTATAGTTAAAAATAGAATTTTTAACGTGTATATGAAATGAAATAGATTAATATAAACAAATCGAATGATTTGTTTATATACGCACATTTGACTGATATTGATTGGGACGATAAATTTTACACATCGCCCAACTGGACAAATAAAATCTGTGTTTGATTGTTTGAAAACCCCACACGGGTATTGGGATGATATATGACATACACTAGTCCCAATGATTAGCTGTATGTCGATCGATTGATTGACAGACTGTTATAAGCGTTAAATATTTATATTTGATGCTTATACAGTGTAGAACGCACTCTGGATGATGGTTGATTATTTATCGTTGTTATTTTATACATGTGTTGTAGAAAATCCATATAATTAACATTATATGGTAATTGATTGGGCCTCATTCCAGTTTTGAAATAGAAATATTTGAAAAAGAAATATTTGAAAATAGAAATAAAAGAAGCCGTGTTGATTAGATTGAAGCCATTTTGACATGAACGATATTTATATCGATTTTATTCAATTTTCAGATTATATTGAAAGTGATTTCGAAATTTGAATTATATTGAAAGTGATTTCGAAATTTGAATTATATTGAAAATGAATTGAAATTCGAATTAAATTGAAATTCGAATCAAATTGAAATTGAAAAGAATTGAATTCAAATTAAAATTGAATAGAATTGAATTCGAATTGAAATTGAATAGAATTGAATTCGAATTGGAAATGAATTAATTTGAAATTCAAATTGAATTGAAAACGAACTGAAATTGAATTAAAAATCGATTTAAATTGAAATCAATTTGAGATGAATTTTAAAACGAATTTATATTGAAAAATTCAATCTTGATTTGAATTTGAAAATGAAGTTGAAATCGTTTAGAAAACGAATTTAAAACGATTTATAAAATACGTTTTAAAAGGAAATCGACGAACTATATATTATATATATATTATATATATAATATAATGGCCTGAATAGAACGCGCCACGCTGCGGTAGTTCGTGAATTTCAACCATTGACTTCGAATGGATATTGCGGGAGATCCGATCGTCGAATTCTCCTAAAACCAGAACCGTTGGGTTCGTATCGAAAAGAGCTTTCTAACGAATATTAGAAATTAGAAATCTAACGGTTAGATTTGGAATTATGTCCAAATCAAATTTGGAAAAGGTCGCAGTAAGTGCAGTTCGATGGCCGTTGATGGAAATCGACTGTACGGGCCTTGATAAAATTATTAAAAATAGTAATAATTTGTGTAGAATCATAAGAAGTGATTTGGGAAGAATTGGGATGAAAAACTCCATATTTGAAAAGATAAAAATAGATTTTTATCGAAATGAACTAGTTTTGAACTAGAATTATAATTCTATTTATTTTTAAATAAATCAATTGAATTTGAAAAGGGTTTTAAAAGTAACCATAATTTCCAATAATTGAATTGGAGTGGATTTGAATCGAAATTGTCTTTGGAATATTTCAATGTTGCATTTCGTGATTATACAGATATTGTTATGGAAATTTGAAAGATATATTTATATCGTTATTTCCCATACGATATTTGTTGGTCGTAGAATTTGATATTGAATATAAGCCGATATATTTTCTATTCAGAGCCTTGTATTTAATATCAAATGTGATTTGGGTTTGTCGTGAATGGTGTCTTCATTCTGTTCTTAAGCCCAGTAGAGAAAAAGATTAAATCTATTTATTTAGGACTAATGAAGTGTACCAATTAAATGATATTTAATTGGAATTGAATTGGTATTGATTTTTGGGTTTATCTTGAACAGTGTTTTAAATAACACTTGTTCTTTAACCCGGTAATTAATGGAATGTGATTTTGGGTTTGTCGTGGACCGTGTTTTAAATGACACTGATTCTTTAACCCAGTTAAAGATTAAAACTAAGTGGAGTTTTAATGAATCTTTAATTAGATTGAAAAGATCGAGAATGGAGTATCACCAGTTTTACTCCAGGCGATAGTTAAATCTTTAATTAGATTTGAACGTGAAATGGTAATTTAATTTACCGATAACACCGTGGTGTTAGATATGAAGTATTACCAGTTTTACTTCATGGGATGAATAGGTGGGGATTGGGAAATAAAATAAATGATTACTCCGGTGTGGTTCGCTAATCCCGACTAGTTTGAATTGATATTCAAAGAAGATTAAAGAATAAATTTAAAGAATTTATCTTTGATAAAATTAATGGGAACCTTTCCCAAAGTATAAGAATATTCTGAAATGGAATGAGGCGTATGTTGTGTTTGTGTAACACTTGTTATTATATACGCGAGTTATTCCGAAAGACCGGGTTTATCCCCTTCTGAATAACTAATTCGACATGGTGTCAAAGATGAAGACGGTGGTTGAAGACCGGAGGTCTTCACGTCGTTTGGATAATTATTGATGATCTTGATTGGGTCGTACACCCAAGAGGAGAGAATCAGTTGGTGATCGTCCAGACGTACTTGGAGATCGATGGATATGCGGGGTACTAGGTGCCTCCGGTTTCGTTCAGACCCAGAACGAACTTGTAAATGGACTATGTGTCTGACATTGGAATTCAGTCTGTGTGATTGATTTCTATTAAATATATATATCTGTTTGGCGGCGGAGAATTTATTCTCTTGCTTAACGCCCTTCTCTGAGACGCACGAGCTCAGGGGTTATATATTGATGGATATCCATCGCATGGAATGAATTGCCTGTGTGTCATGCCTAAGTGGCAATGGATCAAGGCTTCTATTGAAAAGAAAAGTCTTGTGGTTGATGATCAAAGCACGGCCTGTGTGGCGTAGCTTTGTGTGACGTTGATTCGCGAGCCTCACACCCCGGTGGTGAACCAAAAACGGGAGAGGACCTCAGGGAGGACATGCGTTTCTTTCTAGTTAGAAGTGGCGTCAGTGGTTTTACACGCCCTGACGAGTTTGACTTATGTGGTTGTTGCTGTTGCGAGGCGCCTTGGTTTGATCGGACGATCCGGGTCCGATGGAGTCATTCGTTTGCTCACTTACGCCCCAAAGGGCGGGGAAACGCAGTGTTCAGGAATTTTAATCCACATCGGTGGACCGGCCCTGTCGCTCCAAGGTTACTCGAGCTCTGACCTGAGACATGGGCTAGATTGTCTCGAATCGTTAAGGACTATCTTTTGCCTTGGTTCACAGATGGAAATCCAACTTCCAATACGTGATTTTGCGGTTTTAATTGTAGAACTTGTATGGCGACATGATATATGGTACCCATGCCGTCTATGATTGATATTTATGATTTGAAATTGTTTTGACACTATACACTTATAATAGTATCAAATAATCTGTTTTTAAACGTATCAAACATTCTTTGGCTATTATAAGGTAAAACCCTATCCTCCGGCTTGCTTTGCATTGTGTGATGGGACCTGGGTCTTATAATAGCTTCATTTTTCTTTATTTAGCATTTCGCTGTTGTTATATGCACTGGTGTTCGTGGGAGGAAACCCGTTGCGTGTTATACGGCGTGGTCCCTTGATTTACCTAGTTTTAAAATAAAGATTAATAACTGTTTTAGTTCTGACACCAGGCACATGACTGACCTGGAGTTTATTGTTTTAACCTAAACTCTGGGTGCCCTTATTTTGACACGGGCAGCTAGTAGTTTTGATTTTGCAGATTTATATTCACAGGATCCTGGTTTGTTGCTGGAATGATATCCAGAAAGCTTTGTATCCTTATATCTCCTTCAGTTGTGTATTGTATTATATTCCGCTGCTATGTAATGTATTGTAATCTCTGATATTTTTCTGTTGTGTAATATTTATTTATACTCTGTATATTCTTGTATTCTGATGAATTGTTGTAATTAACAATGAAATGTTCTTCCGTCTGCGTTCTATTTTGTCGTGTTCTCAACTCAATCTGCGCTTTCCTCACCGGGGAAGTTCGGGTCGTTTCAACGTGGTATCAGAGCTTTGTTTTACAAAGCTCAGAGAACAAGACACATAAGAACCATACGAAAAAGTTCATCAAAGATTGGATTAGTAATATCCAATGGGAATGACTCGTTAGAGATGGGATCAGTAGTATCCTAGAACGAGTGTGAAGAGTATATCTTTAAAGTGAAAAAAAAATTGTTTTGAAATTTAAATCGTATTATACGTATTTGAATATTTATTTTAAATTGATTTGGACAATTTAGTATATAAAGATTTTGCGTACACACCTAGCTAGCGGGTATTTGAAGTTTAATATACTGGATAGATATAGAATCACATTCTAGTCGCCCGGAGATAATTCTGATGATGAGGCCTCATCATCAGTGTTTATATTCGAGTGCCGAAAGTGTGATATCTTTATATTTCCAATTGACTGGTGTAAGAACCAAAATTAGATAGGGCTTATTGTTGTGATTTGGCATCAAAAATCTGATTTTTTGACTATATATCAAAGTTATGAATTTGAAATGATAATCAGCTAATTGATTGATGTTTGTGTTGTTTGATTATTGTTTGATTAATTAAATGTTGAACCTATAACCAAATTGAATCAAATAGTGAATTGTATTGGAAATTTATCGTATTTGCATGCATGTACATGTACTTACATTGAACATGTCATAGCAAGGAGGCTAGAGCAGCAGAATAAAATTGTTTGCCCGATAAATAGGTACATGTTTATCATAATTTACTGTTTTGTTTGGGTGATGATGATTTTGTGAGCCGCTTGGCTTTTTCTTTTTCTTTTGGGTTGAAGAAGGCCATGGGAGGCTATATGAAATATCCCGAAGTCCCCGGTGCAGGGGAGGTTATGGCGAAATTTTTCGAAAATTTAGGGTGTTAGCCAAATTTTTGAAAATTTTGAAAAGTTCTTAGAAACTGAAAAGTTTAAGAACTTAAGCCGTAATGAAAATAATGGAAGTTGATTAGATTTGTGAAACAACTTTCGGCTTCGTTCCTTTTCAGGGACGAAAAGTTTTAAGTGGGGGAGATTGTAATAACCTGGAAATCTAAGCCAATTTAAAATTTTTATTTTGGCAATTTTATTGAATTTTGAATATTTAAAATGAATTATTTTAAATAATAACGACGAGAAATTTATTTTGAATAGAATTCGAAGGTATATATTTATTCGAATCGTCGTTAGAATATAAATATTTATTTTAATTATAAAAGGAATTGAAAATGGCGCGGTAGTTCGATAATTCGATTTAAAAATTCAAATTAATATACCGGGTGCAAAATAAACCGGATTTTAGTGAAACCAAAAATATTAGAATCTATTTATGGATATATTTCCAACGAATCCGAAAAATCGAGATTTCATAGCGGGAATCAAAAGTTATGTCCAGTTGAATTTTCAGAATAGTCGCTATGGAATTCTGGCCCTTAAAAATGGAAATTTTGCAAACGACCTCGGAATTCGACGAAACCACTTTTGTTGGATCCGTGATGTCAAGTTAGTGCTAGGTTTCAAATTTCATAATTTTTCGAATCAATATGTGAGCGTGGCAAAGGAAAACGCGTTTGACCAGTTTTAGTTGATTTTAATCGACTGGAAAATGGCCATTTTTCAAACGGTCTCAGAATTCGACGAAACTAGTTTTGTTAGGACCGTATCGTCAATACGAAGCTAGAAAATATTTTTCGAGAATTTTTAAAGTTCGTATGTGGGCCCGGTAAATTGAAATGTGCGTTCAAATTCAATATATAGAGTTATATTTTGTTTTTGATGAAAACTGATCGAAATGGTCGAATCAGCCTACGATACATATCCCATTGTGTTCGGAATGGGGGTAATTAGCTAAGGACGATAGGCGGTGGGTCTCGTTTCGAAGTCGAAAATAAAAGTTGCTTTTTGAAGTTAAATAATTAATTAATTGAATATATATAAAACCCCCTCAACACTCTCTCCCCTTTCATTAATTTCTAGATCAGAAAATCGAAAAAAAAAACCAGTTATCCCGCCGACGCCCTCCCCTTCCAGCGCGCCACCGACGCCCTCCCAACGCCGAAGATCATCCGCCTCCTCCCCTGCTCTACCCCCCCTCTAATCGACGCAGCGAGCCATTTCTCCCCCCTGGTCGCGAAATCCAAGACGCGAGACCCCCTAAAGCCCCACAGCAAAATCGGCCAACACCTGACTAGCGCCACCCCCTCCCCTTTCGACTTCCCCTCAGCCCAGCGCCTCCTATTGACCCCCCACCACCACGTCGCGCCCTCCTTCCCCCTTTAAAAGTAAGTTTTTAATTTATTTATTCCTTTTTGCTTTCTCTATTTTTATATATGTATTAAAGGAGTGGCTAAGATTTTGGTTTACATATAAATCGTTGGATTTATTTTCAGTTTTGATGTAATGAAAATAATAATGCGATTTTTATTTAAATAAAGTTAGGATTTATTTATATATAAAGTTATGATTTGTTTATATATAAAATGAGGAAAAGATTATATTTTTAACTATGAAAAGCTAAGATTTTTAATCAAAGAAAGAACGGATTTTTAGTATATGTATCAATATAGAAAGAAGTGATCTTTATGGTGTATACAACGTAATAAAAATATAATTTTTATCTATGTAGCATAATAAAAATATGATTTTTATATAGTAGAGATAATAAAAATATGATTTTTATAGAGTAGAGATTATAAAAATACGATTTTCATGGTGGTAAAAATATGATTTTTACATATACGAAGTAGCGATAAAAAAATTCGATTTTTATAATGAATACATCGATATGAAATGTGATTTTTTTTAAATATATAAACATCATATTAAAAGTGTGATTTTTAATATGAACAGCGTAGAGAGGCCTGCATAGAAATTTCGGGCAAAACCAAATGGTTCAGAAATTCAGAATAGACTGGCGGAGTGGATCCCCAATGTGAGAACTCCTCACTTTTAATCTATTTCTAGTTGAAATATATACTAGGATGTAGACGGTGTTTATTAGCACCCGACACCCGTTGTCCACAGACCATGGACGGCTTGTATGCTTGTTTATTTGATTTTGATGTGTAGTTGATTGTGTGAGGTGATGTGAAATGGAAAAAAAAATATTTTTATAGTTAAAAATAGAATTTTTAACGTGTATATGAAATGAAATATATTAATATAAACAAATCGAACGATTTGTTTATATACGCACATTTGACTGATATTGATTGGGACAATAAATTTTACACATCGCCCAACTGAACCCCACACGGGTATTGGGATGATATATGACATACACTAGTCCCAATGATTAGCTGTATGTCGATCGATTGATTGACAGGCTGTTATAAGCGTTAAATATTTATATTTGATTCTTATACAGTGTAGAACGCACTCTGGATGATGGTTGATTATTTATCGTTGTTATTTTATACATGTGTTGTAGAAAATCCATATAATTAACATTATATGGTAATTGATTGGGCCTCATTCCAGTTTTGAAATAGAAATATTTGAAAATAGAAATGTATGAAGCCGTGCTGATTAGATTGAAGCCATTTTGACGTGAACGATATTTATATCGATTTTATTCAATTTTCAGATTATATTGAAAGTGATTTCAAAATTTGAATTATATTGAAAGTGATTTCGAAATTTGAATTATATTGAAAAAGAATTGAAATTCGAATCAAATTGAAATTGAAAAGAATTGAATTCAAATTGAAATTGAATAGAATTGAATTCGAATTGAAATTGAATAGAATTGAATTCGAATTGGAATTGAATTAATTTGAAATTCAAATTGAATTGAAAACGAACTGAAATTGAATTAAAAATCGATTTAAATTGAAATCAATTTGAGATGAATTTTAAAACGAATTTATATTGAAAAAATCAATCTTGATTTGAATTTGAAAATGAAGTTGAAATCGTTTCGAAAACGAATTTAAAACGATTTATAAAATACGTTTTAAAAGGAAATCGACGAAGTATATATTATATATATATATATATTATATATATAATATAATGGCCTGAATAGAACGCGCCGCGCTGCGGTAGTTCGTGAATTTCGACCATTGACTTCGAATGGATATTGCGGGAGATCCGACCGTCGAATTCTCCTAAAACCGGAACCGTTGGGTTCGTATCGAAAAGAGCTTTCTAACGAATATTAGAAATTAGAAATCTAACGGTTGGATTTGGAATTATGTCCGAATCAAATTTGGAAAAGGTCGCTGTAAATGCAGTTCGATGGCCGTTGATGGAAATCGACTGTACGGGCCTTGATTAAATTAAAATAGTAATAATTTGTGTAAAATCATAAGAAATGATTTGGGAAGAATTGGGATGAAAAACTTCATATTTGAAAAGATAAAAATAGATTTTTATCGAAATGAACAAGTTTTGAACTAGAATTATAATTCTATTTATTTTTAAATAAATCAATTGAATTTGAAAAGTGTTTTAAAAGTAACCATAATTTCCAATAATTGAATTGGAGTGGATTTGAATCGAAATTGTCTTTGGAATATTTCGATGTTGGATTTCGTGATTATACAGGTATTGTTATGGAAATTTGAAAGATATATTTATATCGTTATTTCCTATACGATATTTGTTGGTCGTAGAATTTGATATTGAATATAAGCCGATATATTTTCTATTCAGAGCCTTGTATTAAATATCAAATGTGATTTGGGTTTGTCGTGAATGGTGTCTTCATTAACACTGTTCTTATGCCTAGTAGAGAAAAAGATTAAATCTTTTTATTTAGGTCTAATGAAGTGTACCAATTAAATGATATTTAATTGGAATTGAATTGGTATTGATTTTTGGGTTTATCGTGAACAGTGTTTTAAATAACACTTGTTCTTTAACCCGATAATTAATGGAATGTGATTTTGGGTTTATCGTGAACCGTGTTTTAAATGACACTGGTTCTTTAACCCAGTTAAAGATTAAAACTAAGTGGAGTTTTAATGAATCTTTAATTAGATTGAAAAGATCGAGAATGGAGTATCACCAGTTTTACTCCAGGCGATAGTTAAATCTTTAATTAGATATGAACGTGAAATGGTAATTGAATTTACCGATAACACCATGGTGTTAGATATGAAGTATTACCAGTTTTACTTCATGGGATGAATAGGTGAGGATTGGGAAATAAAATAAATGATTACTCCGGCGTGGTTCGCTAATCCCGACTAGTTTGAATTGATATTCATAGAAGATTAAAGAATAAATTTAAAGAATTTATCTTTGATAAAATTAATGGGAACCTTTCCCAAAGTATAAGAACATTTTGAAATGGAATGAGGCGTATGTTGTGTTTGTGTAACACTTGTTATTATATACGCGAGTTATTCAGAAAGACCGGGTTTATCCCCTTCGGAATAACTAATTCGACGTGGGGTCAAAGATGAAGACAGTCGTTGAAGACCGGAGGTCTTCATGTCGTTTGGATAATTATTGATGATCTTGATTGGGCCGTACACCCAAGAGGATAGAATCAGTTGGTGATCGTCCAGACGTACTTGGAGATCGATGGATATGCGGGGTACTAGGTGCCTCCGGTTTCGTTCAGACCCAGAACGAACTTGTAAATGGACTGTGTGTCTGACATTGGATTTCATTCTATGTGATTGATTTCTATTAAATATATATCTGTTTGGCGGCGGAGAATTTATTCTCTTGCTTAACGCCCTTCTCTGAGACGTACGAGCTCAGGGGTTATATATTGATGGATATCCATCGCATGGAATGAATTGCCTGTGTGGCATGCCTAAGTGGCAATGGATCAAGACTTCTGTTGAAAAGCAAAGTCTTGTGGTTGATGATCAAAGCACGGCCTGTGTGTCGTAGCTTTGTGTGACGTTGATTCGCGAGCCTCACACCCCGGTGGTGAACCAAAAACGGGAGAGGACCTCAGGGAGGACATGCGTTTCTTTCTAGTTAGAAGTGGCGTCAGTGGTTTTACACGCCCTGACGAGTTGGACTTATGTGGTTGTTGCTGTTGCGAGGCGCCTCGGTTTGATCGGACGATCCGGGTCCGATGGAGTCATTCGTTGGCTCACTTACGCCCCAAAGGGCGGGGAAATGCAGTGTTCAGGAATTTTAATCCACATCGGTGGACCGGCCTTGTCACTCTAAGGTCACTCGAGCTCTGACCTGAGACATGGGCTAGATTGTTTCGAATCGGTAAGGACTATCTTTTGCCTTGGTTCACAGATGGAAATCCAACTTCCAATACGTGATTTTGCGGTTTTAATTGTAGAACTAGTATGGCGACATGATATATGGTACCCATGTCGTCTTTGATTGATATTTATGATTTGAAATTGTTTTGACACTATACACTTATAATAGTATCAAATAATCTGTTTTTAAACGTATCAAGCATTCTTTGGTTATTATAAGGTAAAACCCTATCCTCCGGCTTGCGTTGCATTGTGTGATGGGACCTGGGTCTTATAATAGCTTCATTTTTCTTTATTTAGCATTTCGCTGTTGTTATATGCACTGGTGTTCTTGGGAGGAGATCCGTTCCATGTTATACGGCGTGGTCCCTTGATTTACCTAGCTTTAAAATAAAGATTAATAACTGTTTTAGTTCTCACACTAGTCACATGACTGACCTGGAGTTTATTGTTTTAACCTAAACTCTGGGTGCCCTTATTTTGACACGGGCAGCTAGTAGTTTTGATTTTGCAGATTTATATTCACAGGATCCTGGTTTACAGCTGGAATGATATCCGGAAAGCTTTGTATCCGTATATCTCCTTCAGTTGTGTATTGTATTATATTCCGCTGCTATTTAATGTATTGTAATCTCTGATATTTTTCTGTTGTGTAATATTTATTTATACTCTGTATATTCCTGTATTCTGATGAATTGTTGTAATTAACAATGAAATGTTCTTCCGTCTGCGTTCTATTTTGTCGTGTTCTCAACTCAATCCGCGCTTTCCTCACCGGGGAAGTTCGGGTCGTTTCAACTGTGTTATCGGTAAAATTATTTACCATTTCACGTTCAAATCTAATTAAAGATTTAACTATCGCTTGGAGCAAAAGTGATGATACTCCATTCTCAATCATTTAATGAATTCGATAATTTAATTATTTCATTCACATTCCAATCTAATTAAAGATTCATTAAAACTCCACTTAGTTTTAATCTTCCCAAAAATCAATATTTATGATTATTTAACTTTGGAAACACAAACATGTCACATCAACAATCTACACCGTACTATTGATTTCTGCCGATATATAACCTCTAAGCTCGTACATCGTAGAGAAGGGTGTTAAGAAAGAGAATAAATTCTCCGTCACCAAACAGATATATATTTAGTAGAGATCAACCATACAGTTCGAAATACAATGATAGACATGTAAACCTGTCTTTAACTGGGTTAGAGAAATAATGTCATTTAAAACACAGTTCGAGATAAAACCAAATCACATTCCATTAATTATGGAATCTTTACGGAAAACAGAACAATATATAATCGATATCAATTTCCGTATCCGACTAATAATATAAATGGAATAACGGCAAAGCCTTTTAAATTCCATATGTATT
Organism: Allium sativum; assembly: GCA_030737875.1. Lineage (NCBI taxonomy): Eukaryota > Viridiplantae > Streptophyta > Magnoliopsida > Asparagales > Amaryllidaceae > Allium > Allium sativum. Next base: position 177,043,732 of record CM060912.1, read on the forward strand.
AACAGTCTTCCCCACATAAGCTCACTTCGATTATTATCAAATCGCATTCCATTCAATTCCAATTTAATATATTAAATTGGAAAACTTTACTTCGGAAAATTCCCGTTAAATCTTAAATAAAAGATTTATAAATTCCAAATCACATTTCACTGCAAATCGGGTTAAAGAACGAATGTCGTTAAAAACACAGTTTACAATAAACCCAATTCACATCCCATTTTATTCCAATTAAATGTTAATTAACAGGAAACTCTAATAATCTTAATTAAAAGATTAATTCTTTTCACATGGGGTTCAAGAACAGTGTTAATGAAGACGCCATTCACGACAACCCCAAAATCCAATTCTTTTATTTAATTCCAATTAAATATTAATTACATGGAAAACTTCACTAAATCTTAATTAGAAGATTTATTCTTTTCTCAACTGGGCTTAAGAACAGTGTTAATGAAGACACCATTCACGACAAACCCAAAATCCAATTCAATATTAAATATAAGGCTCTGAATAGAAATTATATTGGCTTATATTCAATATCAAATTCTGAAATCAACAAATATCGTATTGGGAATAACGATATATATAGCTTCCAAATTCCTCCACAATATCTGTATAATTACGTAATCCAATATCGAAATATTCCGAAGATAATTACGATTCAAATCCATTCCATTTCATATATTGGAAATTCTTGTTATTTTTAAAACCATTTCAAATCCAATTTATTTATTTAAAAATATTGGATTTATAATTCTAGTTCGTAACTAGTTCATTTCCACAAAAATATATTTTTATCTTTTCAAATATAAAAAATTTCATCCTATTTCTTTCCAAATCATTTATTATGATTTTACACAAATTATTGATATTTTTAATAATTTTATCAAGGCCCGTACAGTCGATTTCCATAAATGGTCATCGAACTGCACTAACAGCGACCTTTTCCAAATTTGATTTGGACATAATTCCAAATCCATGCGTTAGATTTCAAATTCCTTATATTCGTTGGAAAGCTCTTTCCATTACAAACCCAACGGTTCTGGTTTTAGGAGAATCCAACGGTCGGATCTCCTGTAATGTCAATTCGAAGTCAATGGTTGAAATTCGCGAACTACCGCGGCGTGGCACGTTCTATTCAGACCATTAAATATATATAATATATATATTTCATCGATTTCCATTTAAAACGTATTTTATAAATCGTTTTCAAAATGATTTCAACTTCATATTCAATTTCAAATCAAAATTGAATATTCCATATCATTAATATATAAATGATAATAGTTTCAAAACATTAGATTTGAAATCACTTCCTTTTCGAAATTCAATATAAAAATGAATAAAATCGATATAAATATCGTTCACATCAAAATGGCGTTAATCTAATCAACACGGCTTTATATATTTAAATATTTTCGTGTCCATCCCAAATCGGACATCAAAATCATATTTTGATCCATTACTGAATATTATTTTAAAATATTAGTTATTTTAAAATATTCATTATACGCCATTTTAAAATATTCGTTATTTTAAAATATTCGTTCCTTCCGAATTGGAATCAGACACAGTCAATTACCATATAATTTTATTTATATGGATTTCATACACACATGTACACCACAATAATCAAACACAGTCAACCATCATCCAGAGTGCATAACACAACTGCATAAGCATTAAATATAAATAATTAACGCTTACAACAGCCTGTCAACCCATCGATTGACATACAACTAAATATTGGGATTAGTGTATGTCCAATATCATCCTAATACCCGTGTGGGGTTTTCAAACAACAACCACTGATTATTATTTGTGCAATTGGTCGATATGTAAAATATATCGTCCCAATCCATATCAGTCAAATGTGTGTACATAAACAAATCGTCCGATTTGTAAATGAATATTTATTTTATTCATATACACGTTAAAAACTATAATTTTAACTATAAAATATTTATCTCAACTCATGAATATTTTATACAGTTCAATTATACAATAAAAATGATATTTTTATTGTTTTAACATTATTAGAAAATTTCGGCAGCATAACGGCGCGATACTAGAACCGGAATAAGGACTAGCCTCATCCCTCGCCTAATAATGGCTCGCGCCGTGTACAAACCAAATTATAATCAATTCATTCAACCAAACAACCAAATTTTAACAAATAATCCAATCAACCAAACAACCAAGCAAACATAGTTTCAAACAAAAGTGTCGGGTGCTACTAAGCACCGTCTGCATCCTAGTATATATATTTAACTTGAAAATAAATTAAAGTGAGAAGTTCTCACCTTTGGGATCCACTCCTCCAGTTTTATTTCTGAATTTTTGAACAGTTTGGATTTTCCTTAAATTCCTACGCAATCCTTTTTCACGCTGTTCATAGTAAATATCACATTTTTAATATGATGTTTATATATTAAAAATCATATTTTTGATCAACGATATTTATATTTAAAAATCACATTTTTATACTGTGAAAAATTATGTCTTTATATTGCTCCTATATATATAAAGATCATATTTTTAATTTACTACCTATATAAAAATCATATTTTTAAACCGCTACTTCATATATAAAAAGTATATTTTTATATCGCTGTTCAAATAATAAAAATCGAATTTTTATATTGCTATTCTAATAATAAAAATCGAATTTTTATATCGTTATTCAAATAATAAAAATTGAATTTCTATTTCGCTATTCAAATAATAAAAATCGAGTTTTTATATCGCTATTCAAATAATAAAAATCAAATTTTTATATCGCTATTCAAATAATAAAAATCGAATTTTTATTTCGCTATTCAAATAATAAAAATCAAATTTTTATAGCGCTATTCAAATAATAAAAATTGAATTTTTATTTTTAAAATCTTACCTTTCTATTTTAAAAATCTTATCTTTTCTAATTTAAAAATCTTATCTTTTCTAATTTAAAAACTTTATCTTTTATAATTTAATTTTTATAACATATAAAAATCTAATTTTTATAACATATATCATAATCCGTAAAAATTGGTTTTTTTGTTGTAACTATGCTATTTAAAAAAAGAAAACTAATTTTTTTGTTTAACTAATTACATAAAAGAAAATAAAATGGTTTAAAAACTTACTTTTGCTTATCGAAGAAGAGGCAGTTCACCTTCGGAGGGGAGGCTGGAGGGGGATCATCGGAGGCGGCGCCGGCTGTTGGCGGCGCAGTGGCAGAGGGCGGCAGCGGTTCTCTTCAGGGTTGGGTTGTTTCAGGGTGCTCGCGAGAGAGAGAAGCGGGGAGAGGAAGGGGGTGTCGAGGGTGGAGGCGCCAGCGTTGGGGGGCCACGGCGGTAGGCGGCGCCGCTTCGGGGGCGCGATGGCGAGGTCCGGAGGAGGGTGTCGGGGGTGGAGGATTTGGGGATTGGGGAATTTTTTTATTTGAAGAAAATATCTGAAGGGGGGGTTATAAAAGAGTATATATTTTATTTTTATTTTTGTTTTTGTTTTTCTTTTCAAAGAGCAACTTTTTCATTCAATCTCCGATTCAAACCCAACATTTATTGCCTTTAGGTAATTACCCACATTCCGGACACAATGGGATATGTCTGGTAAGCTAGTTCGACTGTTTCGATTAGTTTTTTTATTTAAATTAAAATATAGATCAATATATTTTAAATCCAAACGTACATTTTATTTTATCAGGGCCACATATGGACTCCAAAAATTCCAGAAAAATAAATCTGGCTTTGTTTTGACGATACAGTCCTAACAAAACTAATATCGTCGAATTTAGAGACTGTTTGAAAAAGGGTCATTTTCCAGTCGATTAAATTCAAACTGAATTGACCGAATACGTTTAAATCCGCCACGCTCACATATTGATTCCAAAAATTATGAAAATTTGAATCAACCAATAATTTGACATTCTGGTTCCAACAAAAGTGGTCTCGTTGAAAACGGAGGTCGTTTGAAAAATTGCTATTTTTAAGGGCTATATATTATATAAATTCCATAGCTACTATTCTGAATTTTCAACTGGACATAACTTTTTATTCCCGTTATGAAATTTGGATTTTTCACCTTCGTTGGAAAGATATTTTCAAACATATTCAAATATTTCTGGTTTTACCAAAATCCGGTTTATTTTGAATCCTGTACATTCATTTGAAATTTGAAATCGAATTTTCAAACTACCGCGCCATTTTCAATTTCTTTTATAATTAAAATAAATATTTATATTCTAACTTCGATTTAAATAAATTTATACTTTCTAACTCTATTCAAAATAAATTTCTAGTCATTACTATTTAAAATAAATCATTTTAATTATTCAAAATTCATTAAAATTGCCAAAATAAATTTTTTTTAAATCGGTTCCGGTTTCCGGGTTGTTACAGTTACAAATCAGATACAATAAGTTAAACTAGAACATTCCCAAATTAAACAGAACCCTTCGTCTTCCTTTAGCTTCATTGTTCAGGATCATGGCGGCTCAAATTGCATGCTGGTTCCTGTAGTTTGACCCAACTAATCCAACAGATCTGAACCTATCACTGCATCGTCTAATGGTTCCGAGCTATCAGTAAGCTTATTACCTTTAATTCTTCATTTTCTTAGATTAATTTCAATAAGAGAAGATCGGCTAACCATCCTTGCCATCTTCTTTCTATCTTTGAAAATTTATGCATTTCTTTCCCTCCATATCGCTGCTACAACGTATGCCAAGGAAACCTTTTTCAGCTTGGCTATCAAGTGTTCGTGATTTGGATTCCTAGCCAGGTTTACTTTAATTTTTTGCAAATCATAATTTTGAATATCTGGATCAACAACTAAATTACGATTTTTGGCAACTGCCTTAGAGAAATCGCGTGCAAAGAATAAATGCTCATGATTTTCTTCAGACATTCCACATAATACACATAGTCTTCATCAGTCATTCCCCACTTAAATAACCTTCAGGAGTAGGAAGACATTGCATTATTGCTTTATAAGCAGTTAGAGAGTTTTTAGGGAAAATGGCTTTATCCCATACAATGTTACTCCACTACTTGTTTTCATGTTTAACATGAATAGCATTCCATGCTGCACTGACAGAGAACTCGCCTTTGTTATTATTCCATGCCCAAATATCATTTTCCCTACCAATGTAAATAGGCATTGCTTTAATTTTCTATATGATTGCTCTATTACATGGCATATGCTCACATTTCCAAGTTTGATTATCAATTATAGAATCAACATTAATATCAGGAGATCCAAAAGCTAAATAAGTGTCCCAACCCATGATATCTATCATGGATTTACCCAATATCCAAGGGTTTTTCCACAAATTCATTTCTTTTTCATTCGCAAATTCACGTGTGCAGTTAGCAGCAAGATTATCTCTTAATCGTAAAATAGATTTCCAATTAGGAGAAGCATTTATATCCTAGGCCATTTGCCTAAAATTACCTTTAATATATTTGTATCTCGTCCATCTAACCATATCCCATTGCTAGTGATAATTTTCCATCCTTGTTTAAGTGTAAAAACATCTCTCATTTCTTTAAAATTTCTAAGACCAACACATCCTTCCTTCTTCGGTCTACATAGATCGACGTATTTGATTTTATGATAGCATCCCCTCCATATGAAATCAGTACAAACACATTCAATTTTTTCAATGGAAGAAACCGAAATTTGAAAAGTTTGTAACCAAAAGTTGACCTTCGCTTGAATAACAGTATGCACCAGTTAAATTCTACCCGCCAAAGATAAAGTCTTAGAACTCCAACCTTGCAACTTACCCTTTATTTTACTAATCAGTTCAACATATTCTTTGTTAGTAGTTTTGTTCGTAAATAGAGGAACACCCAAATATTTGACTGGAAGAGTCCCTTTAGTCACACCAAGAATTTCAAGAATAAGGTCTCTTCTATCACAAAATTTGCTGAAATAGCATTTAGTTTTACTCTCACTCACTTTCAAGCCAACATACTTCTCCAATAATTGAAAATTACTCTTGATAGTTTTGGCAGCTATTTCATTCGATTTAATGCATATTACCAGGTCATCAGCATATAAGAGGTGGCTTATCTTAGGTTGGAAATAGTACAATGTCTGAATTAGTCTGTTGTGCACCGACAAGTCCATCTGGAGAGAAAAGTACTCCATTGCAATAACCAACAGGTAAGGAGACAAAGGATTCCTGGTCTAATCCCCCTATTAGATCCAATGGATCTTTTTTGGATCCCAATGATCAAAATAGAGAAGGTAGGGGTAGAGATAGACTCATTAATCACCTTAGCAAACTTAGTAGGAAAACCTACACAACTTAATATATGAATAATAAGATGACGATTAATCTTATCATATGCTTTGTCAAGATCAACTTTTTAACAGAATTTGTCAGCACCAGGTCTACTGAAATTTTTAACAAGTTTATGAGCCAACAACGAGTTCTCCAAAATATATCTACCTTTAATGAATGCACTCTGACACTTAGAGATGATGACTGGTAATATCTACTTCATTCTGTTACATATAACCTTGCTAAGAATTTTGTATAGAACATTACAACATGCTATAGGTCTGAATTCTTCCGGTCTGGTGGGGTTTTCAACTTTTGGGATGAGACAAATGAAAGTGTGGTTCATTTCTTTAATTATTTTGCCAGTAACAAACGCTTCTTGAATAGCTTGTACTGCCTTTTCTTTCAGGTGTTGCCAGTTTTTTATTAAAGAACCCAGACCCCAAACCTTCTGGATTTGGGTTGGAGTCCACGCTGATGGATTTCAGAGCTAACCAGACTTCATCGTGAATGACTTGGCTGGTCAACAACCATTTACCTCTGGCATTCACAATGCGCCTACGTTGAACAATATGTAAGTTAGTTTCACGTTCACCACTATAAAGAGAAATAAAGTATGCAATTGCATCATTTTCAAGTTTTTGGTGATCATTACAGTAGTTTCCATGTACATCAAGCATATGAAAACTACTGTTAATATGCTTTCGAATGGACATTTTAGTGTAGAAAAATTTGGTGCAATCATCTCCTTCAGTAAACCACTGCACTTTATTTTATTGTTTCAGTTCTATAGCCTTATATTCAAGTGCTTTCTTCAACTCTCTTTGTGTGTCATGGTATTTGCTCCAAACTGTTGGATCTTTTTGTCTTTGTATGAAGAAGTAGAATTCATACGGCAATCCAATGATGCAAATTAGTTGTGTCACCAATGTGTCAAAGTTTTGTGTCTAAATAGACTTTCCTATATATATATATATAAATATATATATATATATATATTGTTGACACCAAAAAATGGTACAACACCCAAGAAATGGAATTGTAGAGAATAAATGAAGACAAATAAATGAAAAATGAAGAGAAGAGCAATCACACACAGGTTTTTAGTGGTTCGGCATTGACGAGTCTGCGTCCACTATATAATCTTTTATATATGAAATGAACTATTATAGGTGAAATAATCAAAGCAATAATATAATCAGAGATTGACTGAAAGATCCTTCTTCTCAGTCCAGAAGGTCTATATAAAGATGTTACAACATTAACTTGGCTAAGGCGTGGTTATCCAATCCAGGATTATAGGAGATCCTGTAGAGGCATTCTTCTTGCAGAGAACGATATAATTTGAATCAGTAGTGACAAATGGCATCTGATCCGATCATTAAGGATGACTAGGAGCGATAAAGTAGGAATCAGACCAAATCTTTAGGGGAATATCTTGTATGGAGTTAGGCTAGGCCTGACTCTGTCGGTCCGAAGATCACGGACTCTAGCTGGCTTGCATACCAGGTTCTTGTGTTCGGCTTAAGTCTCGGGTTTGGATCGATTCATCCATTGGCCGATTAGTTCCTTAGTTGGGATTACTCGGTCCTTCGCATCACCTTAGCCGAAGTCTATGATGTTAATGAATCTTGATGGCCTTACCAAGAGGATGGTCAACACTCTGCCCCCCAAAGCATGTCGTTTTAAGAACAAGGTATGCTTTTTATATTTTATTTCGGATCATCTCTTATCATAAGGAAATTGGAAGGATATGTTTGCATCATCTTGAAGGTCCCTCCATGAATTATGTGAGCTAAGGATCCGCTAGATGCCTTGGGAATCACACTAGTACGGGAAATGATGAAGCCCTGTAGTCATGTGTCTATTCGATCAGGCTTGGCTCATTAACAGGTTGACACATTAGCCCCAGCGGTAGGCTTAATAGTCATGTCAAAGAAAATGAAGTGTCCTTCGTTCTAATATAAAAGGCTGGCACACCTCCTTTATTCACTTTTACTTCTTTATTACAGCCGAACCTGTTACTTTTCAAAATAATTGGAAAAATCTCCTTTGTCGAAGATAAAGATCGTCTTCTCCGATTTCTCCGCAAGTATTAATGTTCTTTTCCTCATTTTTTATATATTATGATTTCACAAATAAATCTTCCCAATTCTTCTTTTTCCATTTTAATTTGCATTCCATAAAATCCACGGTTTGAATCACTGACGTTGAGTTCGCTGAAATTGTGATCCAGCAGTAAGGTGGCGGTCACAGGTGTTTCTGGTAACATAGCGATGATAATCGATGGTGAAAATGGAGTTTCCTCGTGAAGAGGTATGGGAATGAAGAAGTATTAGCTCTTCAAAACATTTTAAATTTCGAGGCACCATCAATTCTGAGGACACGTGACAGTGGGAGAAAGGGAGAGATTATACGGGCGTGCTTAGGTAATGATGGGGGCTTTTGGTATGGTCAACTAGAAGGAGAAAAAAGATGATTTTAAAACCGATGCTTGTGGGCTTGACACTGTAGAATAAGTGATCGACTTTATCATGCCCAAAATTAATACCCAATCTGGGATCAATAAGATTAACGGTCGATTCATTTGCAGGCAAATAGAAAGGGACAAACATCTGAGAAGTGTACGAACTACGCTTGCCCAAGATCGTCGGCTTGATGCTCAAGATCACTCAAGAATTTTTTGGAGCGACTGATTTCACTCGCTCTTCTTAGTTGGTGTTGAAAGTCATAATGCGGAGCATGTCTTTGACCGTTGCTTTTAATTTAGGCTGTTACTTCATCTTACATACACACGTGAATGCATATATTGAGGGGTTATGATCTCATTAGTCTGACCGATGATTTTTTGAACATCATAGCTTATGATGGTTGAATGACGTAACACTCGTAGCCTTGAAGCGGGTAAGGGTAAGATCCTATCCACCCTTATAAACTTGGAAAGTATTTCTTCTTCTGAATCTTGGACCGATTCTGAACCCAACCCTAACATCGATACACAAGATCGATCAACAAATGCGCCTCCTGTTATGGAAATAGGAGATAAAGCGAGATGGTAGCTACATCCGATACTCTCCTCAGGGCTACTTTTTTGATGGATCCTCCATATAATTTTCCCGGTTTGATGAGCGAAAGACAACTGAAAATTTTAAGTGTGAAACATAAAATTCCATAGGTCAATATATGTGCCCCCAAAGAGGGCGGTCTTCCTCATAATCTGCCGAGTGGCTATATGGCACTTTCCTACCCGATGTGCACTGCTGGGGCTATCCCCCCTTTTTCTACGTTTGTAATAAACTTTTTAAGGCAAATGAATCTAGTGCAGATGCTGCTTCACCCTATTGCTTATGCCAACCCGTTGTCTTTATATGTCACGTACATGAAGTAGTTGTACTGATCCCCAACACTTGACAACATAGAGTTTTTCTTAAACTTTAGACATCGGAAGAAAGATTCTCCATTTTTTCTTTGAGGTCGTCCTTAACCGAAAAGTCATTGAGGGCATCCCCAGCAAAATGGGAGATACTAAGCATGATTGGTTTTATATTAAGCAACAACCAGGATGTGCCCGTTGCTGGCTTCGATGCACTAAGCCTTTTATCTTAGTTGATCCAATCATAAGCAGGCTTCTCATGTGAATTGTTTCCTTACAAGAGATGAGAAAACCCACAGGTAGAGTGTTTTAAGAGCATTTTAATACCTTGGCTGCTCCTGATGTGAAACATCGACACTACAAGAAGTTTTTGAACGATGTCAACCTACATTATTATCATCTCCTGGATGAGAAGAGGACATTAGGACCCTTAGATGATCAAGCTTCTCCTTCGCATAGTGTTCAGGATGATGTGCCTCCGTTTTAAAAGACATTGACCGTTGATAAGTTCGTGCCCCCAGTCGGGGGGTCGTTCGTCCAACCCTCGTCCAAAGGGAAAAAGAAAGTCCGTCCCCAAGTGAGAGGGAAGAGGCCTACTTTGAAAAGACTAATTCAGGAGTCTGACCAACTAAGAATGCAGAAGATCTTGGCTAGAGGTGCTCCGGGGAAGGTCCGAGAGGAAACAGTTGAGGAGGAGCTTGCTGACAGACGACTGAAAAACTATGGTACTAGAAGAGATTCTTCTCTTGTTCATAGTCTACATAAGGAGGATATGATCTCTCCCTTTCATAACTCACAAAATTTGGAAATGCCCGATCAAAATCATCTCTTCTCAAAACTTAGATCCGGATGCGTTTTTCTATACTGAGTCTGGGGAAGTTTTCATATCGGTTGATCCAAAAAACACAGGAGATGCATACCAAGTTTCAGGATCGGGATGGTTTAGGAGGACCACTTTAGAGAATACACATCACTAGCACTGCATGTCACAACACTGTTTTCTCTTGTATACATTGAACATTGATTGAAGTTTCTTTGTCATAATGCAGGGGCTATGGATACTGAGTATTACCACAATAACTTTGATTCACTTTTGAAGGGAGGCGGGCCTGTCGGGTCAGCCTCGCAACAAGACGGGCAAGGCAGTGGACATGATGATGACAGTCGTAGAGAGAAAAAGAGAAAAGAAAGGAAAAAGAAAGAGGAAGAAGAAAAAGCTCGGCAGAGAAAAAGGCAGGAGAAGGGAGATCAAGAATATAAGGAGAAGGAAGTGAAGGAGAGCAAGTCCCAAGGAAAAGAGGATGAGTCTGAGACTTCCAAGCATCGTTCTTCATCTCGTCCTCAGGACAAAACCCCCAAGGGTGGTGACAAAACCGCTAATGAACATTCTCAAGCTGTTCCAGGCCATCCCAACTCCCAGTCGACCCTTCTCCCGAGGCACGGTCAGCAGGACTTCATGATCATGACTTTGCCCCTCTTCCCGGTCATGCTGGAAAAGGTCCTCAGGTATCGATGTCTTTAAGATCAAGAGAGGGTATCTACCAATCGAGTCAAGGAAATGGAGGAGCACTTCCTGAATCTCTATTTTGCTAGAATTGAACTTGCCCCCAGGCCGCAACCATTTTCACTGAACTTTCATGATCAAATCAGATCTAATGTTGACTTTTCCCTAACCCAATATGATGCAATGTATGCATACGCAAGACAAGTATGTGAAGTGGTTAGAGTAGGACGATGGAGAATGAATGCTTGCAGAGGGACCGAGATTCTGATCAGAAGGCTTTTGAGCTGCTCAAGGAGAAAACTGAGGAGTGTGAGTCTCAAGTGTTCACTCTTAAAGAAAAGTGCAGAGAAATTTTGAAAGGCTTAGAGGCTCGATTTTATTTGGTGAGTCAGGAATGTGCGTCCTTGAGAACTGAAAATGAAACCTTAAAGAATGATAAAGGTCGATTGGATCGAGAGAACAAGACCTCAAATCCCATCTTGATTTGTTCGAGTTGGCCAGAAAGCAGGCCGAGGATAACGCTTCAGCTGCGATTTAGACTGCTAGCAACCTTCAACTCCTACATGACATTGAATGTGACACCTGTGGGACTCGAACCCCCGACCTCTCGGAAAGCAACACCACGCACTAACCACTGTGCTAAAAGATCTTTGTGTTAGCTTTTCGAGAGGGGTGTTACAGACTACCCCCCTTAAAGAGCCCAACATCCTCGTTGGCTCATATCACTCACCACCCAGGCGTTATGCATGTAACCCGCATCAGTGTCGCACCGACTGACATCCACAGCATTACACACACAATTCCGACTGGGTATAGGCTCCGATACCAAATGTGAAACCCGCGGGACTCGAACCCCCGACCTCTCGGAATGCAACACCACGCACTAACCACTATGCTAAAAGATCTTTGTGTTAGCTTTTCGAGAGGGGTGTTACATTGAAGTCTGTTCGATTAAGGTCGAACATGCAGCTGAAGTCAAAGGAATGAGTAAAAGGTTTGGTGTCAATGTTCTGTTGTTCTTTGCCCACGTCCTCCATCGCAGGAACCTGTCTTGAATGGGAAATCATCAGTGGGTGTTTAACTGATGCATGGGAAGTGTTTGCGAGAGAAGAAGTCGAGGCTGCGAAGGGTAACCAGATGGACGAAGAAGCTTTAATAGCCTAATATTTGCGTGATGATGAGCAAGAGGCGTTAGCTGAAGGGAAGAAAAGGCTAAAGGAAATATGAGACGCCGAACGATATAGATCTAAAGGGAGGTCGGTCCCAGAGGTGGAGTGGTCATCGCTTTCTAGTGAATTAGAAAAGCACGAATTTTGTAATAATAACTACAAGCGCACAGATCGCGTAATATGCAAGTCGAACACAAGGAAGGAATTTTAAATTTTATTATTTATATATTTCTTGGGTGAGTTAGACAAAACTTGGAGGTTGGGTTGAAAAACAATAAAAATTGAAACTGTAATTTGATTTAGAACAAATCTAATTGAACCAATGATCAAATCACAATTTTCAATTGAAAAGCAAATAAAACTATGAATCAGATCTGAATCTAATCAAATCCAATTTAACCTAGGAAAGCAATTAAAATGCAGGAAGTAAAATTGTAAAAATTAAATGACAAACAAAAAATAAAATTAGGATTACCACTAAATCTAATCATACAGTCGATCACTAATGAAAACAAGTGCAAAATACAAATAACGCTCTACCAAATCTAATTGTGTAGACAACACTAGTTGGTAAGAAAATAAAATGCAAAAAAGCGAAACATAATAAAACTTTATTGATTCCAGGATAAAAAGTTTACAATGAGATTACATGGGTATTTATAGGATAGATTAGCCAACCAAAAACCCTAATCCAATCTATGCATATATGGGCCTATTTACACAAGGATTGTTTTATTAGATCTTATGCCCTTTTCTTGACTTGTTTTGAGGAAATAATCTTGAGAATATCTTGTGAGTATCTTTGAGAATATCTGGGCCTCTTGATTAGCAATTATTCCTCCCATATCTTCTTTGTTTGGCATGTGACTAATTGATGGGTGATAAGATTTCATAAGATTTATTCAACCAAACATGAACATATCTTAAACTCCAAAGCAATACAATGCTAAGTCTTCATCTGCAAATCTTCATATGTATATACATAGCATTTTGATCTTTATTTTCTATTTTTCTGACTGCATGTGTCTTAGTTGCCATATCTGTAAAAGTGACAAAATAATACCCAAGTAATATTTATTTATACACAAAAGATAAGATATAAGAGCATAAAATAAACACATGTTCATGTTAATCAAATACCCCCACACTTATCTTTTACTTGTCCTCGAGTAAAACAAAATGAAAAACTAAACTAGATAGGTCACACTTTTGTAGGAAACACGATTGCAATGAGTGTATGCAACAAGTCGTTAAACCTCTAGGTGTCCCTAGTAAGACGAGTGGTGTCTCGTGAGGGTTTTCAGCGGATACTACCCACAAAATCCAAATGCAGTATGCTATGGCTCTAATGTAACTACATGAATGTAGAGGACTTATGCAATTGAAAACAAAAATGAAAATACAACTTGTTTTAGGAAAGTGGTACAACAAATTAAGTTAACAATTTCTAATCAGTTGATTTTATTTTAGATACCTCAACTTGTCACAAATTTTCAATATAATTCAAGTTTTCAATGTTAAACTCTAGTTTAGCCAGTTGATTCAGTTGATAACATAGTGCATCCATGAAATAAATTATTAGTTTGCTTATCACAATTTGTAAAGTGGTATTCTAATTTCCTTGTGTATGGCTAGTCAAATCAATAAGGTCATGAAGTGTTTGGGCATCTTTGCTTATTCTCAATTTCTATAAAAATGAAGATTTATAATTAATTACATACACCTAACTTAAAGAGCAAGGTATACCAGCCATGCACTGCCTTTCGGGCAGACGGAGAGTTGGGACAGAGCTTGGCGGATTGTGCAGACTGACGCTGACTTTGTCAATAAGTGTCGGTAATCCTTAGGTGTTGAGCTCATAAAATGAGACCAAGATATATCGACGCTGACTTTGTCAACAACATGTCGGATAGAGCTTGGCGGGTTTGCACACCAACGCTAGGTTTACAAGCAATGTTGGATACCCTTGGATTACTATTATTATTATCGAAAATATAAGAACAAGAGAGAGTTACACGAATTCAGCTTAACACAACTTAGTTTTAAAGAATCGAAAATCCAATATAAGTACTTTAAGTTCTCAACTCATTAAACAAAGACTACAATTTAGAATAAAGTTCATGGCCATCACCTAAGAATCACTATGTACCGGTTACACCAATATGCCTCAAAATTCAACTTTTCATTATATTTCTTATTCGATCTTAGCTGAGAGAAAAAAATACTATCAACTGAGTAACAACTATTAACTTATTTTGTTGTATCAATCTAAAAAGAGTCATATTTAAAAAAAAATGGCATGTTACTATGAACTAAAATGCATGATGGTCCTATCTAAATGCATGAAAGTGAAAAGAAAAAAAAGAAAAAATGAATGCAATGCTGACTCCCCCCACATTAGAACTAAACAGTGTCCACATGTTTTCTAAACTTGAAAGATAAAACCCAAAGATGGATTAAATGTGAAAAAATTTGTAAAATAAAATTAAGTTTAACAATTATATGCGAATGCCAATCATACGAAGAATGAAATCTATAATAATGGTGCATGTTTTGTGAAAAATGAAATTTCCTTTCCCCCCACACTTGCCTCTATCGAAACGATGCACAATGATTGCATATCTGATTTTTGAGGTACAAGAGGCATGTCAATAACTTCCGAATTCAAAATTTGGTTGTAACAGTGATTTATATCACTTAGATGAAAATTATCATATTCCCATAAATTTGAGTTAACAACAATTTCTTTCAACGAAATGGGCTTAAGATTATCTTTAAGACGTTCCTATATTCATTCTCGTCATATAAAAGTTTGAGTTCGTCTTCAAAAAGCGCTTCAAAAGATATAGTAGATACGTCTAGTAATGTATGAGATACTTTCTGAATTGGTGAATATATCATATCATCAACAATGGTTTCTATCATGTCGACTTGTCCTGTTTGGGAATCTTGGTCATTCAAAGAAGATGGCGTCGAGGGATGTGAAGGAGGTAAAGGTATAGAAGATGGGGTGTTGGGGTTGCCAACATTAGAGGAAGATACATTGTCGAGGTTGCCGACATTAGAAGAAGAAGATGCTGATTTGAAAGATTCTAAGTAATTGGCCTTGGGTGCCAACGGAAGAGTGTCAAGCTTTTTGATTAGGGTCAAAATTGAATGATTATCAGGATTTCCAACATTATTGTCCATCATTTTTCCGGACCTAAGGATGGTGACCAAGTCGACCGAATTATGGTTTTCGTCCTCACAAGAGTTCACAGTACTAGAATTATATTTTGGACTCACCTCGGTTGACTAGAAAGTTTCTCATTATTTTTCATTAGTTCCTTCATCATATTCATCATTTGTTCGATTTTTGCATTTTGATTGTTTATATGTTTCTCAAGTCAAACAATTTCCTTTGAAGTTTCGAAAGATGAAGGAGACTGAATTGACGATTGAAAGTTAGAATGCCTATATATTTGATTTGAAGGCTTGGACTGAGGTGAAACTTGATAAGTTTGAGGATTAGAAGAAAATGGGGCTTGATAATTCGAACTCGACAACATATGAGATGGATTCGCAACATTACCAGGATTAGACCACAAGAAATTTGGATGATTTCTCCAACTAGGGTTATACGAGGATGAGTAAGGATTATTTTGAGCTATGGCATTGACTTGGTCTTGAGGGTAATAATGGGGTGTCCTTCGATTTGAGGAGTTTGAGTTTCTAAGGAAGTATGAACTGGATCCACTACATGTACTCCTCCAGTAGAAGTACGAATGGGAACACGAATTGACTCCCATTGCATGTCCTTTTCAGAATAATCTTCTAAGAACTCCCAAGCTTCATCAGCCGTTTTAGACAAATTCTCCTCCACGCATTGATTCTAGTTGTATTCGAGTTTGATAGTTTAGCCCTTTATATGCAAATTGACGTAAGTGATGTTTGGGAATTGCATGATGAGGACACCAATATAATAGTTAGTTGAATCTCTCAAAATTTTTTGAAAAATTTTCCCCCTCATTTTGAGAAAACTGATTTATTTCAGTTTGAATTTTTAGAGTTTTACGGAAAGGGAAAAACTTCTTCAAGAATACAGTGACAAATTCATCCCAACTTCTTATGGATTGTCTTGGAAGAGAATTTAGCCATCTTTTAGTGCTTTCAAGTAGTGCGAATGGAATTAGCCTTAGCTTGATTGATTCATTAGATAATTTTTGCATTTTAGTTGTGGATGCATACAATTCAAATTCACATAGAAATTCATAAGCATTTTCAGAACCAGCAAAATTTGGAACCCCTTGAATAAATGAATGTTTATGCTCAAAATTTCTTTCACTGGTGGAAATACGATAACATGAGGTTTAACAGTCCTAGTGGAGTAGCATTGTTCTCGAAGAGATAAGGGTCTATCCATTCCGACATTGAGATTTTGAAAATTTTGATTTATTCGATTGTAATCCATCCCGTTATAAAATTTTTGATTTATTTGACATAAGTAGTTGTTTACTACAAAATAAATAACATACCGAAGTATATCTTATTAGTTGATAATCTCGATTTGAAGGGGGAAGAGGGTCTTATGGCCGTCCACGTGTAGTATAAATACTAAGGGATACGATCAGTGTTTTACAGGTAGTATGCAACCTCTTTTGCTAGAAGTTCAAATAATTGAACTAATATATATCCGCGATCAAACCCTTGAAAGAATCAATTTCATAAAATAAACTCTTGTAGTTAAATACTTTGCAATTCAAGTCAAGTTTATAATTGAAAATGGCAAGAGTGATGATTTCAGTTAAGGAAATTTCAGCCAATCACAACAATCAGATAATAATAATTGTAGAAATTTTAAAAATTGTACAAGCAAGCCGCTGCCCCTATATTTTTTTTTACAAGCAATGCCTATTTTTTTCCTTTGTTGCAGAGCACTTGTAGAGTTTGAAATATTTTACAATGGGGCATGGCTGTCCGTCCAGAATAATTGAGTAGTGCTAGCGACTCAAATCCACTATTTGCAAATTGCCTGGCCTTTGAATTTTTGTTTGTTGCTTGAATCCTTTTCCTTCGCTGTTGGTCTTTTATTTGAAACCTCTTTCTTTCTTTTTTTCTTTTTTATCGAAACAAAATAAAACAAGAAAAAGGAAAAAAAACTAAGTTGGAATTAAAACAAAAACTAGACTAAAAAGAAAAAATATATCGAGGAAAAATACACTAAACTAATAACACTAAAGTGGCCTACTTAAAGAAAATAGAAAAGAAAACGAAAACGAAAAGAAAAATAAAAATAAAATATAATCTCAACCAACATCTCGTGTATTGCAGAAAACTTGGCCAAACCAAAACCAGTCAATCACGTTCGCGGATACTAAATATCAACAAGTAGCCATCCAATTTTTTTTAAAAGGAAGAAAACGCAGTCAAAAACCAAAAGAAAGGCAAGAATCAAAAATCAAGTTCTGAGAAGAAGAAATAAGATCTCACACCCCTCCTTTAAAGTAATAAAATCTCACGCCCCTCTTTTTTGGCTTAGAATTTTTGTTGTTGTCACACAGTCAAATTCCTTTATAAAACCGATGGAAGTTTCCCAAATGAACTTCGTTCGTGGAAAATTTCCAATTGCAAATCAAAATTAAAATTCCAAACGCAAATCAAAAAGGCGGATTACAACGTAAATCAAAAAGGCGAGTTTTTGGCCATCGCGAATTGTGAATTGGTGAGAAGGATTTGAGTCGCGTGGTGTGGTATTGGGTTATGGTAGGAAGAAGTGATGGTTCTGTACGGGTTTGAGGAGCTATGAAGGAGAGGGTCCGTAAGGTTGGTGTTGTATGGACAAGAGGATCGATCGTTTTTTACTTTAGCGACGTGGTGAAAGTCGAATTTTGGTGATGCCAGAAGTTGAGCGGAGGAAGAAATGATGGGGTACGGTGTTATTTGGTACTGTTGAATTGAGGCCAAATCAGGCTCTGCGTGGATGAGAAATAGCTGCACCAAGTTAGTGATGATCAGAAAAAGATATGTGGTGATGAGGCTAATGTTGAGATGGTGTTTGTGGATGTATGCATGGTTGCTTGGGTGTTGTTGCGAATTGGGTGGAGGGCTACGTGATGAAGTGTTAGTGTGATGATGATGACTGGGTTTTGGCAAGTTGTTGTAGGGCTCGGTGATCCTGGTGAATTGGAGATTTGGAAGAGCGTGTGGTATTTGACCTGAGATGAATTTAGGTTCCGGTCAGAGATGATTTCCAGTAGGGCTCGGATGGTGAACTGTTATCAGTGAGGAACTGAAGTAAATGGATGATCTAGGAATGTGAGGTGGCTCGGCGATTGAGAGAAAGTTTGTGATGAAGATGAGGGGTGGGTGCAGTTGAAAACAGGAGATTATTGTTTGGATTGTGGAGGCGGAGACGGGATGTTTTTGTGATGGTGAAGGAATGGTCATACTGTGAACAGTATGGTGGGGTTGTATTGGGGTGGTTTTTGGCTTGAAAATGGGTGTTAGTTTGAGGAAATAGGGAATTTGCGGCAGAAATACGGGGAAGAAAACTAGGACAAGGAAATTTTTGTAATTTTTTTTGAAAAATTTGTAAAAGAAGAAGGGAATTTGTAAAAGGAAAAAAAATGAAAGAAAGGAGAAAGAAGTTGAAAACAGGAAAGAAATAAAAGAAAAATGGAATTTTTTTTCTTCTCTTGTCTAGATGATTACAGTATCAACGATCAATAGCAAATCAACTATTTGAGGATTTTTTTCTATATATACAAGAAAACAAAAGAAAAACTAAATAAATAAAAATAACTAACACGAATCGAAAATTAAATAAATAATAAATATAATTATTGCTTCCCCGGCAATGGAGCCAAAAACTTAATCGTCGCTTTCTAGTGAAATAGAAATGCGCAAATTTTGTAATAATAATTGCAAGCGCATAGATCGCGTAATATGCAGGTCGAACATAGGGTGGAATTTTAAATTTTATTATATATATATTTCTTTGGCGAGTTAGACAAAACTTGGAGGTTGGGTTAAAAAACAATAAAAATTGAAACTGTAATTTGATTCAGAACAAATCTAATTGAACCGACGATCAAATCACAATTTTCAATTGAAAAGAAAATAAAACTATGAATCATATCTGAATCTAATCAAATCAATTTAACCTAGGAAAGCAATTAAAAAGCAGAAATTAAAATTGCAGAAATTAAATAACAGACAGAAATAAAATTAGGAATACCGCTGAGTCTAATCAGACGGTCAACCACTAATGAAAATAAGTGCAAAATACAAATGACGCTCTACCAAATCTAATTGTGTAGACAACACTAGTTGCTAAGAAAATAAAAATGCAGAAAAGAGAAAAAGAAGAAAACTTTATTGATTCCAGGATAAAAAGTTCACAATGAGATTACATGGGTATTTATAGGATAGATTAACCAACCTAAAACTTTAATCCAATCTATGCATATATGGGCCTATTTACACAAGGATTGTTTTATCAGATCTTATGCCCTTTTCTTGACTTGTTTTGTGGAAATAATCTTGAGAATATCTTATGAGTATCTTTGAGTATATCTGGGCCTCTTGATTAGCAATTATTCCTCCCATATCTTCCTTGTTTGGCATGTGACTAATTGATGGGAGATAAGATTTCATTAAATTTATTCAACCAAACATGAACATATCTTAAACTCCAAAGCAACACAATGCTAAGTCTTCATCTGCAAATCTTCATATGTATATACACAGCATTTTGATCTTTATTTTCTGATTTTCTGACTGCATGTGGCTTAGTTGCCGTATCTGTAAAAGTGACAAAATAATACCCAAGTAATATTTATTTATGCACAAAAGATAAGATATAAGAGCATAAAATAAGCACATTTTCATGTTGATTAGGGAGACTAGTGCAAGTAAGACGAAAGCATCTCTCCCTTTCTTTTCTAAAAAAGTTGTGGTCGGGTTCGTCATATATTCCTCCTCGCCCAAACCAGTCCTCTGGAGTAGGGGAGGAAGAGAGTTCTGACGATCCTCTTCTTCCTCTGTCCAGAAAAAGTTCAGCTACTACTCCCGAAATAAAGGCTTCGGGACGACCGTTAGAGTTTGCAACCGGAGGTAACTCACTCCTTCCTTCTTAATCCCATCGAACATTCGATCCTTCAACCATAAATATTGCTCTTCCTGTAATAGATATACCATTGGCTAAAGAAGTCACCAAGGCGGATACTAAAGTGCCAGAGAAGGATCCCACCACTGTCCTTAGCAAAGATGAAGGAATAGCCGATGCTCCTAAGAAACCAAAAGCGAGCAATCTTCAGTTGGACGATGATGAAGTTGCATTTGTGCGTGAGGTCAAGAAGTCCGACCTTCCATCTATTGCGGAGATGAAGGTTAAGGACGAGGAAAAATTCTCTTCCCATAAGGCTGAACTAACCCACGCATCCCTCGACATTCCTCCTCTCCAATACATTCCACCAACTTTAATTCATCTGTCAAAGTGGCTCCTTTTCCATCCCCGACTAATCCGAGTAAGAGAAAGCATGACACAACAATGTCCAGTCACTCTGTTTCATTTGGTAGCACGCCCAAAAAACCAAACTATGGTTTGACAACCGAGGAAGTGCAGGAGCTAATCAAGAAGAGAGAAAGGGAGGAAATCGAGAAGTCTGGTGGTAAGCCTCCCCTAGCTTAGGAGTCCCTTGTTACATGTATGATTTAGGCCCTTTGAGAGTTGTTTGCAAATGCGTCCCTCACGTTTTTGTCTTCGTCAAGTCTAGCATTTTGTGGACGAAGTTTATTTAGTAAGAAAAGCTTGTGTTGATGTTTAACAATGTTTAGTTGCTTTCAAATACTTGTATTATTAATGTGTCCAAGTATTTGTCAAATTCCTAGGGGAGCAATATTTGTGTCCCCAATTTATTCGAGACTATGAGGATCGTTTAAGTGAAACTCATATTCGGATCACTTGTTTATCCTCATGCCCCTAGTGTCGTGAGGGATCGTTCGGACGTCGAGTCTCCCTGTCGATTCCAAGATCGATTCGACCAGTCTGGGGTCGAATGATCATGGTTAGGGATACATAAGTATTTTTATACTCTCCCTCTAGTCGTCAAGGGTTTGAGTTTCAAGGATCGACCGGTCTTTTGTTGGGGTGCACCTTTCACACTCGTCCGTA
Organism: Allium sativum; assembly: GCA_030737875.1. Taxonomy (NCBI): domain Eukaryota; kingdom Viridiplantae; phylum Streptophyta; class Magnoliopsida; order Asparagales; family Amaryllidaceae; genus Allium; species Allium sativum. Next base: position 177,065,206 of record CM060912.1, read on the forward strand.
ATTTTATACTCCTTCTCAAGTCATGAGAATCAGAGTTGTTTTAAACAGGCAATCATGCTATTTACATTAGTGTCATGCACACTTTTGGTCTATAAGTGTGGTCCGAAGGTTCGAGCATCATCAAGCTCGAAGTTATTTGTCCCATATTTCCTTTCGATTCCTGAACGAGGTCGACTCGTTGTGACATGTACCGGCAGGTTGGGGAGTAAGAGTTTGATCTAATGGTGGTCGAATCACATCATATAGTCATTATAGTAATGAGATAGAGCAGGAAAGGAGCTTTTATTCATAAACTACCATGGGTGATAAGACACACCTTATTACAATACTTAAATAGATAAAATAATAAGAAAATAAGAGTCCTAAGAAAGATAATGTCGTAAATGCTCAGCATTCCATACTCTCTGAAAATGTTCACCATCAACAGTCGCTAGCCTGAAGGTTCCATTATCAATTTTATGTTGGATGACATAGGGCCCTTCCCACTTAGGGCCCATATGTACAACATCGAAGGTCTTGGGTCGGACCCTCTTGTTGTAATATCGAGAGACCCTACGCCAATGGGCTTCGGCACGGAAGTTTGCTTTTTCTCTTTTTTCATCAATCATGTCTAATGATTCCAAGAGAAGGGCTTTGTTTGATAGTGGGTCATAGTATGTACTCCTTTGAGAAGGAACATCAAGTTCTATAGGAGTGACTGCTTCCAAGCCGTAGGCCATGGCAAAAGGAGCACGGCGCGTGTTAGTCTTATGAGTGGTTCGATAGCCTCATAGGGCTAAGGGAAATTCATCAACTCACTTGCCTTTGGCTCGTTCCAGGTGCTTCTTCAGGATAGACTTGATAATTTTGATGACAGGTTCAACCTGTCCATTAGATTGCGGATGTGCAACCGCCGTGTACTTTTTCTCGATATAGTATCTTTTACAGAAGTCTCTAAATTCTGAGCTATCGAATTGAGTCCCATTATCAGTTATGATAGTCCGAAACCAACCAACCTGGCATATGATATTCCTGACAATAAAATTGATGACTGGCTTTGTTATGATCGTGGTTAACTGTTCAGCTTCCGCCCACTTAGTAAAGTAGTCTACAGCCACGATCGCATATTTTTCACCTCTTTTGATATTGGCAAAATATCGATAATATAAATCCCCCAAACGACGAACGACCAGGCTGACCATCTGAGTGAGCTCTATTGGTAGGGATCATGGAATTTGCACAAACCTTTTCCATTTACCACATCGCCTAGAATAATTGGCTGCGTCCTTGCTAACGGTCGGACAGAAGTACCCATATTGCAGCACTTTCTTAGCCACAGTTTGTCCACTGACATAAGCATCACACTCTCCTTCGTGCACTTCTTTCAATATTCTTTTGATATCATCGTTAGCCACACATCGAAGCATTGGAACAGAGAAACCCTCCTATAAAGTTGGTCTTGCTGGATGATGTATCTAGAAGCTTATCGTACAAGGGCTCGTCTTTCATTCCTTCTTTCGGGGAGACTGCCGTGTAGGAGAAAATTCTTGATGGAAGTTATCCAGTTTTCTTTTTCAGGTTCGGTTTCTGATTGATAGACCTTCATCTGATCTATGCTCAAAATGTTCAAAGTCTCCATAGGGACTAGTTGTGTTTCGCTCGGGTTGTCGGAACTGGCAATTTTTGCCAATATGTCTGCCTTTTGGTTTTCCTCTCTGGGAATGTAGGAGATACTATATTGATCAAAGCCATTCAGCAATTCTTTGACCTGCTTGAGATAGGTGGTAAGTCGAATTCCTTTAGTCTGATACTATTTTTGAACGTAATACAATAAGTTGATAATCACAGAAAATATTAAGCGATGTTATTCTTAAGTCCCTCGCGAGCTTGAGCCCGACAATCAAGGCTTCGTACTCAAAGTCATTGTTGGTAGCCAAGAAATTCAGTCTTAGGGCATAATAGATCGACCGCCCTTCAGGAGATAATAATACTACGCCGGTGTCGGAACGTAGATCGTTACGATCCCCATATGTATACAACTTCTAGGTGTCTGATCTCAATTCGGTATCCGAAGGCTTGGTACTATCCTCCAAGCTGTCGTCTTTCTGAGTGGTGAACACGGCTATGAAATCAGCCAGTGCTTGTCCTCGGATGGACTTCTATGGGACAAAGGTCAGGTTGAATTGACTAAGCTCGATATTCCATTTGAGCAGTCTCTCGATTGCCTCAGGTAGTTGCAAGACTTGTCGTAGTGGTTGGTCGGTGAACACCTTGATAGGGTGAGCCTGGAAGTAATGTCGGAGCTTTTGTGATGCAATCAACAGACTATAAGTGAGCTTTTCAATCTTTGGATAGTTGGGTTTAGCCCCTCTTAGTTTCTTGCTTACATAATAAACTGGTCGTTGTACCTGATGCTCTTCACGGATTAGGACAGAGCTGATTGCATGTGTGGATACTGCTAGGAGCACAAACAGATCTTCATGGTCGATCGGTTTGGACAAGATTAGAGGCTTTTCCGGGTGTTTAAGTAAATTCTGGAAAGGCTTCGACACAGTTAGGCGTCCAAGCGAAGTTTCATTTGCTTCTTTCGATCAATTCAAAGAAAGGTAAGCACTTGTCGGTTGCTTTAGATATGAATCGACCCATGACAGCTACCTTTCCTACCAGACTTTGCACGTCCTTGATTCTTCTAGGTTCAAGGATTCCCTTGATGGATAAAATCTGATCGGGTTTGATTTCGATCCCACGAGAGCTATCTATGAAACCCAAGAACTTTCCCGATGCTACACCGAAAGAACACTTCAAGAGAATGAGCTTCATTCCATATCTTCGGAGGATGTCGAACATCTTTGATGTGTCTCTAACGTGATCAGATGATTTCCTCGACTTCACCAACATATCATCTACGTAAACCCCATCATTCTTCCTATCGGTCATGAAACACTCGGTTGAGCAGACGCTGATATGTTGCCCCAACATTTTTCAGTCCGAAGGGCATGGCCACATAACAATACAGTCCGAGATCTGTGATGAAGCTAGTTAGGGACATGCATTGCAATCTGGTTGTACCCCGAGTAAGCGTCCGTAAATAAAAGGAGTTCATGCCCTAAGCGTCCATAAATAAAAGGAGTTCATGCCCTGCGATTGATACGACCAGCTGATCGATCCTGGGCAATGGGAAGTTGTCCTTAGGGAAGACTTTATTTTAAAAGCAGAGAAGTCGATACAAGTTCGCCACTTCCCGTTGGCTTTTTTCACAAGCACAGGGTTTGCTACCCACTTGGGATAAGTCGCGTCTCGAATGAACCCATTGGCTTGAAGCTTTTCAATTTCTTCCTTCAAAGCCGCGGATCTCTTTGGATCGAGCATCCGCCTTTTCTGCTTGATAGAGATATACTTCGAGTTGATGCTAAGAGAATGAGTCATGATGGAGGGTGAGATCCCACACGTGTCAGCATGGGTCCATGCGGACACGTCAAGGTTAGCGTGGAGGAATTCAGTCAACTCCCTCATCCGACGGGGGTCAAGGTGGAATCCAATCTTCAAGACCCTCGTCCGTCGTCGTCGTCGATTGAGATCTCCACAATAGCTTCATTCGAGGTTGCCTTCCTACATCCCGGTTCTCCGTCCTCTCTTAGATCGATGTCCTCGAGTTGACAAATGGACGGGCCAGGCCGGGATGTTTTCTGTAGTTGCTATGCCTTTTTCACCTCTGCAGGCGAGGGGAGAGGGGTATCTTCTGACTCCTTGCTATATTTTCTTCGTACCATTCTGCTAAATAGCAGGCTCGCCCTGTTACTTGGTCCGCGTGCACCGTTCCAGTCCGTCCGTCGGTCAGGAATTTCAAAAGTAGGCACCAAGGAGCAATACAAGCTCTAAACTCAGCTAGGGTCAGTCGTCCCAAAAATGCATTGTATTGTGAGTTTATATTCATTACAACAAACGGCAGGATCCGTACTCTCCAATGGTCTCCGTCCTCCAACTTTACCGATAGGTCGATCAAACCGACCGACTCAGTGGACGACCCATTGAAGCTACGTATCTGGCCCGTGCATGGCTTCAATTCCAACTTCATATGGTCATAAGCATGTATGAACAAGATATATACCGAACTCCCATTGTTGACCGAAACCTTTCGTATTGTGGCTGGGCCAATAATGGCCGTTATGACCAATGGGTCGATGCTCAGGGCTTCTGCACCGATCGACTCCCGATCGCGGAAAATGATGTCATCGTCTTTCTTTGTTTTATGGGACTGGTAGTTTCAGGGGCGCTGGTCTCCGCAACGTCCAAATGTTTTAAGGAGTTTACATACCGTTCCATAGTCCGAACGCTATGCCCTACTGGATGAGGTCCTCCAACAATGACATTGATCACTATCCCCTTCGCCTTTTCTTGGGTTGTGGCTCTAGGCGCCGCCTAGCTTTGTTTAGATGTTAAAGTCCCTTGCCCCCTGTCTCTCGGGGCCACCTTGTACTCATCGAGCTTTCCCTCTCGAATCAGCTTCTCAACAATGTCCCGAAGGTGACGACATTTGTCGCATGCCCATAAATCTCATGCAACAAACAAAACTTCCTAGTCACCTGTTCTTTTTCCATGGACCCATGCAAGGGCGGATTCTTGTACTGAACTGTACTGCACGTGTCGAGATAGATGTTTTCAAGCGTATAATTCAATGTCGTATAACTTTCAAAGACTTGGAACTGGGGTCGCTTTCCAGAATTCCCTCTTTGTGTAGTGTTTCCGTTGTTCCCCTTCGATTCGTTACTATTTCGTTTGCCGCGATTTCCAACATTCACTTCCACTTTTCTGGAGTTATCCCCAGACTGCTTTACCGCCACATTACTCTGGACGGTTTTGTTAGAGATGTCTTTCGGTCCATCTTCCTCATCTAGCTGCGCATCTTCCTGTCGTAATCGGATGTTAGCCTTTTCATATATATGTCTGAACGGTGAATAATTGAGCTATGATTTTGAAAATGTTACGAATGTCGGAGTGAGCTCAAATCTTGGATAGATCGTTATATATGTGTGGATTGAACACTTACAAATTCTCGTTGGATTTGGCTCGTCGTAGCTCACAAACGGATAGAGAATGCAACAGGGGTGCTGCAAAATAGACGAGCGTTCAATGGCACTCGAAACAGTGCAGCACCCCTAAATGCCCCCTGATTTCCACCACATATCACGTTTCTCTCTCCCTCCACTCATTCTCTCACCTCCCACTAACTTAAACTACTATAAATTAGGGGTGGGCATAAACCGCACCGCAATGCGGAAACCGCCCAGACCGAATTGCATAAACGGTGCGGAAAACCACACCAAATTCTCTCTCTACAGCTAACAACCCAAACCGAACCGACCCGCAACGATACGGTTCGGTTGCGGTTTGAACTATTACCAAACCATATTAAACCGAACCGAACAGCATAGCTATACCGGTAATGTTATGATAAAAAATTAACAAATTCCAATCTAACTTTTTATTTTAACTATATATATTCTATTTTCAGCGTATGTGGTAGTTATATCAATTCAAGATAGCACTATGTGTTTTAACCTTCAGGTGACGGCTTCGTCATACAATCATAAATTGATTACTGATAGAAGTAATTCTCTTGGTTCATATTTAATACGGGTTCAAACCGAACCGAACCAAAATCGGTCTGTATTACATCAAAACCGAACCGTTTGAACGGTTAGTATAATGGTTTGTATTTTCGATTAACCGTTTGATGTGGTGCGGAAGCGGTTTGAACTCCAAACCGCACCGAACCGAACCGCGCCCACCCCTACCATAAATACTTGGTTTCTGTTGGAGAACATTTAGGATGCTCACTATTTGGGGTGTCATTGAACGCGCTATATATATATATATATATATATATATATATATATATATATATATATATATATATATATATATATATATATATATATATATATAAAATAAGAGAGAGATTAAAGCATTCAAAAAATGGAGCATCCCAAATTGGAATGGGAACTTTGCACTCAAATTGGAAGAAAGGACATCACAAATTCATATATTTCTCATCGTTTTAAGGGTATATATTTCTCATCGTTTTAAGGGTGTTATTCTTTGATGGACATCGCATATATTACATACTGAATCCGACACAATGAACATATAGAAATCAAGTACTCGCTGAAGGTAAATATACATTAGAAGGATCACACACTTCGAAGTGATCAACTGCAGAAGCTTTAGAGAGATAACTAGAAAAGCATGCTTAAAAGTTCACAGAAGTTGAACAATTCAGCTCTTCAGCGACCAAGATAGGTTGGACACACAAGGATTACTGGACTGCTTCGGTCCCCATGGTGACCAGAAGGCGTGAGAGCATTGTACAGTCTACTCGCTTCCTTCTTCATAGTTCTCTTCATAGCTTTCTTTTTCATGACTATCTCCATTTACAATTTCATCATCTCCGTCAACTGATCTTGTAATCGCTAGCTCTGGTTCACTTGGAATATCTTCTAACTCTTCAGAATCATTCATTTCCACGGAGTATAAAATCTTCATTATTGTTTTTGTCATCTTGCATTTCACAAAAGAATGTCTGTTAGGAACCACTTAAAGCATGCAAATGCAATACCCATTCATCATGAGTAATAATATATTGCTTACAAAATGCGTATAATAATGATAAATATAGGGTTATTAATTTACTTTCATATGTGATTACGTCTAGAGAGGTGAGGACAACAATAATAATAATTAAAAAGCAGAGAATAGAAAAAACAAATAATAGTATGTACCGGATTTAATTTATTTCGGCCAATCTATTAGTATTATGTCCATGGTGCAAATAGCTTAGCTATTAAATATTTAAGATTCCAGAAGGGAACACTCTTCTTCTTACCTTAAAAAAACTACATGCTGTAAACCTGTAGAGAAAACTCTCTTAGCTTCCAATGGTAATTGTTTTTCTTTGACGCTAAGGAGGGATTTGACAACAGTTAGGAGTTGGAGCAACTTGATGTGAAAAACGCCTTCTTGCATGGTGACTTGGATGAAGACAATTACATAGAGCAACCGCAAGGTTTTGAGATAAATGATAAGTCAAATTTGATGTGCAAGTTGAAGAAATCACTATACGGGTTGAACAATCATCTCAGCAACGGTACAAGAGGTTTAATCATTTTATACTTAAAAGTGCCTTCCATCGAAATTTCAAAGAAGTTTGTGTATATTTCAAGAAGTTGAGAAATGATTGTTGGGTGTCTTTGCTTTGGTACATGGACGATATGCTCATAGCTTCAAAAGACAACGAAAATCAACAAGCTAAAATTAAGATTAAAAGCGGAGTTCGAAATGAAAGACCATGGTGAAAAGAAGATTTTGGACATGGAAATTGAAAGGAACCGAAAGCGTTTTGAGTTAAGGCTAACTCAAAACGAATACATAAAGAAAGTGCTTTGTCGGTTTAGCATGGAGAATGCAAAGAATGCAAATACCTTTACTTTTGCATGTGCAGCTTTCGAGTCAAGGATCGCCTATCGAAGAAAAGGACATGACTTACATAGTAATGATGTCATATGCAAGTGTGGTTGATAGTTTAATGTATGCAATGGTGTGTACTGTGTACAAGGTCCAATATTGCAAATGTCGTCTGGATGATTAGCCGGTTCATGGTTAATCCGGCGAAATCGCATTGGGAAGCGATGAAGCTTATTTTGAGATACTTGAAAGGCACATCATCTCACGGACTTGTTTTTGGATAGCAAGAAAAAGAGTTGCAATTTGATTGGTTATTGCGATTCGGACTATACCGATGATAGAGATCGGAGAAAATCAACTTCCAGATATGTTTTCACACTAGATGGCACAACCATAAGTTGGAGAATGAGATTGCAAACCGTAGTTGCTTTATCCACTACGGAGGCGGAGTTGATAGCCGCGGTGGAGGCGGCAAAGGAGACACTCTAGTTGAAGCGATTGTTGTGTGACTTGGGATATGAACACGATAGCATTGATGTTTATTGTGATAGCCAAAATGTTATCCATTTGGCAGAGAATCTGATGTTTAGCCCACGGACTAAGCACATAGAGGAGAAGGAGTCATTCTTGGTAGCCATAGATGAAGATAAGCAAGTATATTTTCGAAAAGTACACACAAACGACAATGTAGCGGATATGTTCACAAATGCTTGTCGATTGGGAAGTTCGAGCATTGCTCGAACTTGATTTGCTTGGAGAAGTGCTAGGCACCACTAGGTGGCACAGGTAAGAGAGAAGTTGTTTGATGTGGAAGAGTACTGACGTGAGATAGTGGTTCTACTTTCGTGGTAAGTGCTAGTTTACACTCCTAAGCATTTTAGTCATTGGTTGAGACGGTTTTGGAGTTGGGTGCTTTCAACACTTTATTAGCGAATGAAATGTTTTGCCTGAACTCGTTGATGGAGGGTGACTTTGCCAAAACTCATTGGAAAAGCATTCAAGTTTGGAGAAGGTATATATGATAATAGTTGGAGCTATCGGTTACGAGTGATGGTATGAGTATCATTAATTCATGGAGTTGAAGATAGATGATTTTGCATCAAGATGGAGTATTAAATTTGATGATGCTAAATCACATTAAAAAAAAGGAAAATTTTTAAACGAGAGAAAGAGAAAATATAGCTTTCGCTAATTAATGAGATTTGGTTATATATTTATTTTTCTCTTCCGATGGCATATTTAATAAGATTTTTTGCCATATAATACAAAAACTTTGATGTCAAGTTTAATTGACTTAGGGGTAAAATAAACTTAAATATGAAGTAATTGATTTTACAAAAGGAGCCTAGAAGAGAGAGTGAAAGACATTCAATTAACTCAATCAAGTCTTAGGATCTCTAACCTAAATCTATTTTCTTCAATTTTTGTCTCCACAAATCAAATTCTAGAGTGAATTGAGTGAGTGATCATTGTAATCAATCTCTTGTACTCTTTTTTTGGTTAATAAAAGGTTCTCTTTCTCAAGTGGACGTACACTAACAAATTGTTAGTGGAACCCTAAGAAGCATGGGTGCGGCTTACGGGTGACGTACTGCGTATCGGGTGCGGCTGAGGTGCGGGAGTGCGGGGGTACGGCAAGGGGTGCGCCATGTGGCATGTCCCCGTATTTGGGCTCCGGGGTGCAGGAAGGGTGCAGACTTGGGGTGCATCGGTGGCATGAAAGGTAAATTTCAAATTGAAATGGCCTTACCTATACTTATGCTGAATACAGGATAATATGATTACCATATTTTCATATGAAAACTTAAGACAAATTATGCTATTAAGACAGATATATAATAGTATATATATTTTAGCATATAAAACAAATTTAAGACAAAGATATATACTATTATGCTATAAGCATATGAAAACTTAACATAATAGCATAATTTGTATAACAACATAATTCAGGATGACATATGCTTATCATATTTTCATAGGTAAGAGCATAAGCATAATACAAGATGACATATAACAACATAATAGCAAAATTATTGTAATAGATTTTATCTTACATATATAATATTTTCACACATGGCGTATCCCCTCGCACCCAAATCCTCATATTTTCATATTTGTCGAATCTACGTGTCCCTGTATTATGCACCCGCACCCGTATCGTTGCTTCCTAGGTGGAACCACTATAAATCTTGGTATGATTCATTTATCATTATTTGCTCTATTATTATTGTTTGTCTTGGTGTTGCGATCGGTTTGTGTATGTTTGGGATTGGTTTTGATAATAGATCCGTAAGATTATACACTATCTATCACGATCTAACTTGTTTCCGCATTGCATAGAGAAAAGGTATTTTCCCAACATATGGAGTGTTCATGTACTAAAGGAGCAGAAGGATAAGATGAAATAAGATAATGGTTGCCATATAGATGCATATGGTGTTGACTCGTTCAAGTTAAAGATGTTTGATAAAAAGATGGTAGAACTAAAGAAAATTGAGCACCTTTTGTGAATTAAGAGAAGAATCTCATTTCAATTGGACAATCAAAAAATATATTATGAGCAATGCTTAAAAGATTGATTTCAGCACACATTGGTAGACTGTTGAAGGGCTACGAGTCGACCGTTGGTGGCTTTGCATTGGTGCCAAACACATGACCAACCAACTGCTCAAGCTTCATTAGTTAACATATCACGACACATAACTTGATATTGGGTTGTTTGGACATGACAGTTTGATTTTAAAACAATTCATTGGTCAAATCTTTATTGACTTTGGGTTTGTTCGTTAGAGTACATTTTAAAAAATGACAAAATCTCATTATAGTTTACAATAGCAAATTATATACATATACAAGACAAAAGTTATCCATAATGAAATTAATGCCATAACTATAACTAAATATGTATGCGTTTAATAATCGTGGCTTCGTAGAAAACACAATACTTGTGAGTTTTAAATTTTTATTAAATGTAGTAGAATACTCCAGGTTATATTTTAAAATATTTGAAATGGAATTAAGAAATAAATCAATTAAAAAAGTGAAAGGAAAAAACTATTAAAAAACATATTTTGAAAACGTGAAAATTTAGTGAGTAATTATTATTATATATTTATTTTTTTGACATATAATTCATTTAAGTAAGCTTTAGAAAACACGAAATCTGCACATTTGTTTTGAATTACAAAAAGTATATATACTGAATGATTTTATATATATTTTGATATGAAACTTGTGAAGTTTCTGAAGAAAAACTTGGCCCTCGGACGGTGCCTCGAACAGAGGACGGAATACCCCCCCTACCCCCAAAACAAAACAAAATATAGAGTCCTGGAATTGCCAAATAACGACTATGCTGCAGCAGCACCCTTGACAACATAGTTGATGACATAGGACAGTTTACATACAAATAGCATGCATTCATATTACTATTTTCTTCTATGATGAACACAAATATATGCAACTTTAGCATACAAGGATGATTTAAAAATTAAGCACAAATAATGAATACCGGAAGGTGCTCCAACTCAGGCTTCTGGCACAGAATTTCAATATCTCGCAATTTTGCAAAATAGAAGTTTTTCTCTTTCTCCATGGTATCCATAGATATTTTCATCTCAGCAGCCTACAGTAAACCAGTAAGTACCCTTTGTCATTTGTTATTTAAGGGAGAAGGAATTTACAATACCATTGTCAAGCATATTTCATAAAAGCATCTACAAACTCATGATTAAATTAATGTAATGTCAAGTCACATCATCAATTACAAAATGTCTTGTATAATACTATAGCTAATGCTAATGTAATTTATAATTCAAAAATGATACTGTGAAGTGCAATGTTTAATTTTGGGCATTGCACATCACAATGTGAATTATTACACCTAAATAATTATTAATAAATCATACAAATTACTTCAACTGTCTATGAATAATAGAATGACACATGCAAAAAAATGACCACTTTTGGCATTTGCATTGGAGATTAATTGTAAATGTTATTGTCATATATGCAAACATTGAATTAAAATTGTCTACAACTTGTAGACATATATTCTTTACATGACATTACTTATGAAATATGTTGGAGATGCTCTTAGCAATACAAGGAAAATTGTAATATGAGTCAGCACTATATGTGTGGCTAAGTATCTGCACTTTGTATAATTTAGTATGAAAATATCATTCGTATATAATTTAGAATGAAAACAGCATTAGTTAAATTTTGAATTCAGGGGGACAAGGGGTTAGCCAGAGTAAAATTGCCCAATTTTAACTACAGTACAGTTAGGCCAAAGAAAAACAGATGTGGACTCCTTTTGGCTTGAACTGGATGGTCATCGGATGTACAGAGTATGAAGAGATGCTTGACATATATTAAAGAAACAAGAATACAGTAACACAAACCTTAAATGCATACCTTTTGAGTCAAATCTTGGATTTGCATTAGAGTTTCTGTGCTAGATGGAACCAAGATATGCTCAGAACTTAGGTCTGCATTTATAATATATGCACATTAAACACCTGTCTATAGTCAAAATTTTCTTACAGTGCAGGTAAAGTATATATCGTAGAAAGAAATAGCTAGAGGAAACATAGCATTGTCATTAATAATCTAACATTGATAAGTCCAAGAAGAATTACTGGACACAGTGTGGCTAGCATCTTTCATTAAACTGTAATCAGTGGAGGTGTTAACACGCATTGATTTTGAGGCTCTTCGGGAGCCTCTGGGACCTCGTCCTCCCTTGCTTCTTCTTTCAACTGGATTATAATTCCTAGGAAAAATAATGTAAAATTTTACATATGGTATCAAATATGTCATTTGCTTTACAATATTACAGTGTGGATGCAGTAAATTAGAAAATAAAAAAGAGAGGATGCATACTCTTTCTTTCTCCCACCATTCACAGAATCACAGTATCGTTTTAACCATTGTAGAAACTCTAAATTGTCCAGGGGCCTTCCTTTAACTAGTCTATTGACTTCAATATGCTACATTTGCATAACAGAGTACAAATCAGTGTTTTATTGATATTCAGAGCTAGTATCTTCAATCCTTGTACATTTTTTAAAATATAAATATAAAATATAGACAAGGAATAAGAAAATGATGTGGCCAAGGGCGATAGACTTTAAAAATAAAACTTGATGCACGTCAATATTATAGAACTATGAAAATGATGTGGCCAAGGGTGATATAGACTTTAAAAATAAATCTTGATGCACATCAATAAATTCCATACATTTAAAAAGGATTTTGGAATCATTACAGTTGTCAAAAACATTCTCTCTCTACCAACATTTACAGTTAGACATGTAAACAGATACTATCGGACATGGATAGTGCGATACCCGCATTCATATCTGAAATCATTTCCGGATAAATATCCAAACTCGTGGATCTAACCTAAAAAAGGCAAATCTTGATCCAACATAAAGCGCAAATCTTGATCCAACATAAATCATACTCAGTATCTGATACTGATGTAAGAAATAGAAATACAATAATAAAAATCAAATTTAGACAGCAAACATTCCTTCATAAGAGCATAATATGAATTATTACCTTGATAAAATAGTAAACATCAACCATTTTATGAAGTAAAACATGCATAATGCTTGAGTGTTCTCCCCGCGCAAGGAACACTCTTTACTCAAAAACATTAGAATATGCATAATCTCAGCTACTATTTTGATAAAAATTGAATGGATAATTTTCAGATGTTGTTGGAAAAATGATTCATTTTTTATAAAGATGAATTATTTAAAACAATTGGATAAGTGTGAGGTGACTTATATATGAATAGTCCCACATCATGAGACTATATGAAAAGAAAAAAAAACAGTTTTTTTTATTTGACTTGGTAAAAAATTGAGATCCATTTTTTTAGATTTGAACCGACTTCCTCTACAAGTATTATCACATTTATTTTGTTGCCGAACTACTCAGAAAAAAAACAACTTTTTATTCTTATAAATGTTCTTCAAAAACAGTCATGATTTCCACCATTAAAAGTTCTTCAAAAACAAAATCAGAACGAGCATTTAAATTTAAATCGAAAGTGCAAATCTGAATTGGTTTGTTGTGCAAGCAAATCAATTATTTTTCTCAGAAGACTGTTTTATCCCAGAGGCAACGCTGACAAGTACGACCTGATTTGCACCACCGACCAGATCGTTGAATCGTCTTCAAGAAAGCGACCTAGTCCGCGACTCAGTCATTGTTTCCCAACAGATGTAGATACTACCATAAGTGCATATGTATCCGTTTTCGTGTTTTGGATGCTTTTTCAATTTTCGAATAAGGATGCAAACTGATTTTTTTTTTTTTTTGGGTATCTATATAAAGCCTTTGCTTTATCTCTTTATAAATGTTTGAGAATTGAATCTCTTAATATATGTTTACCCCTTAATGGCTGTTACACAAGCTGACACAACAAAAGACTTTAAGTAATAATAGAAAAATTAACCAATACATACAAAATGCCAAGAAATTAGAATTCGAAATATCACAAAAAGCTACTTCCCAAAAAAATCATAAGTGTATAAATAATAAAAATTAAACATAGCTTAGATAAGGAAGACTAAATATACAAAACGTGGGTTAAGAGGAAATGAAAGGGCTACATGCTTACCTTTTCAATTTTCAACTTAGCAAATGCTTCTTGCAGAATTTTATAGTTCTGAATCATGTCATACTCAGACTTTGCCTCAAAATTAACCTAATAAATTTATATTGTGAATGCATTACTTAAGCTTGGAAGCTGTAAAATAATAAAGTGGAACAAAGTATGGAAGAGAAAAAGAAAAATAAAACAACGCAGCATCTACCTTGTGCATAGGAACTAGTCCAGGACGAATCATATCCATCATTTGGCACTGTACAGCTCCGGAGGCAGCCTGCAAAATATTTGTCACAGATGTTAAATATTTTAATGCAACCGAACTTTCTTACGAATGTTTATTATAATGTTTCTATATTGATATATAACAAAACAAATTTAATGCATGTTTTATACTTTTATTTACATGCTCACAAATAGCTATACGACATCTATGTATGGTACTTCCATTATGTGCACGTTATGAAGCAAGGTTTATCTACCATTCAAGTAATGTATCTGCAATCATAAACCAATCCCATTCATTATTACTTATCATATGACGAAACGATCTTCAAATTTTAGAGTGTTTAGACTCAAGACATTCTTTCAATAAAACAATAACAATAATAAAATGAGCCTGATAGGTCTACAGAGCTATATTAGGAACAAAATAGCAATAATAATACAATGAGCCTACCATTACATCGTGGTCACAATCCTTGTTTCCTTATGAATGTAAAATATACAAATCAACCAAATACCTTTAAAGTCCGATTCTCGTATACAATTAAGCTTCGCAGAATCAACTTGGAGATTCGAAGGGAGATAATATCCACCTTTTCTAGCTTACATTTATTAAAAGAAAAAAAAATCTAAAAATATCGTTTAAAAAAAATCTACAGTTAACTGCAATTAGTTACTAAATTTGGTCTATCAGGCCCTTATTGTATCAAGATATAAAGTTCATTGTTTCTAACAAACAAAACCGACAAACAAAACTACAACAATGAGCTAGAGATCTTTACAAGTATAGCGCCATATTCAATCAGTCTCTCAAACATTTAATAATCCAAATCGATAGCACTATCATGCAGACAATAATGTTTCGATATTTTGAGTACCTCCTCGATTTTGGTGAGACTGAGCTGAAGGGTAGCATTAATCCAAGATAAGATCTCTCCTCTGCCGACAAAGTAGGCACCATCCATGATTCCAATGTTAGTAGCTGCCGACATTGTTGTTTTTAACTCTGATGTCAAGAGACGAAGCAGAGAAGAGGGAAAGAAAAAGGCGAAGTGGAGTTTTATGTAAATTTCATTTATAAATTTTCCGTATTGGATTAATGGATTGTTTTATAGATTTGGGATTGAAAGGACTATCACTGCTGCCGGTAAGTTTACCAACTTTTAGTCTGAGTCGTTTATGGAAAAAATTTGAATTTAAAACTTGGTTTGGTTATCGGTTCCCAAACGGCACTTAGATTTATCGAATTTAAAATAAATCCCATCATCCGATTATCCCCTCTTCACAATATAATAATACGATACGTTTCCAACAATTAAAAACCATATGTGGCCTATTAATTCTATTTTTATTCACAAACTTGCAAGTTTAGGTATTTTTATCTTTTGACTACTTATTTTCAAATTGAACCATTAGATATTATCCTGAATCGAAACTCTATACATGTGTGTATTGGCCTACCTTTCGATCGGGCCGTCGCGCTTTCAACTTATCATAGTCATATCATTGAAAACTCAAACACGAGTGTACTCAAGCTCAGAGTGATCAAGAATAGAAGACGAATCTCGCAAACTTCTAGATATGAACCTCCCCAAATTCGAATTGGCCAAGACAGCACGCCCCAGGTTGGCATGCCCTCGGATCCTCGCCATGGTGCAGCTTCGACTTGATGTACTTATGCATAACCCAGTACAACATCCTTGATTAGTTCTATTCAACCTAACTGATTGGCTTCGATTCGGTCAATACATTAGAGCAGCTCGAGTGGATTACGCAATAAATATTTAGGGCGTAATACCTTGAATAACTGCAGTGGTCTGGTTCTCATTTAATTGGCGTAAGACCTCTAGCGCCCATTAAATGAGCACCAGCAAACCCTTGACCCACATTACAAAGTACAAGAACGTACAAAATGTAAAATGACAGAAGAAACAAGAATAAAACGTAAAATTATCGGAGGAAACTGAGTGTTGGGCTGTACATGGTGGGGAGTCTGACGCTCATAAAATGGGCGTCAGACACCCGTTTAAGATCCTGAACGTTACACGTAACTCAAACGATTGGGGGAGGGAAACGTAATAATCATCCTTAATTTACAACCAATGGAGATGCTCTTCCAACACTTGGTTTCGGATCAGTGCTGGCATTTCAGAAAGGAAATATCAAGTGACTTATGTGCAAATTTTCAAAATGCTCCGATGGACAAGGATATTTGCATCCGCAAAGGGGTTCAAATCTTCTGTACCCAACTCCGGTGTTTCCGTGTGCCCGGCAAATCACCACCACACATCAACCACACATATTATTAATAATCTAATGAACGAGTCCTACAATCCACTCAAAACCATTAGATTTTGTGCAAATCAATGGATAAGATTGATCCGGCACATGGGAACACCGGAGTTGGATACAGAAGAATTCATTACCCCGCAAAGGACCTGGCATGCTCTTTTTTATTCCACTTTTTTTTTTTAAACTACTGGCTTAAGCCTGCAACGCTTATCAATGAACTAACAAATAATTAAACATCATTATCACATTTAGTTGAGATTAATTAAACACCATTGATATTTTAAGTTGTGATGTAGCGTAATTTTGCAAACGTACAAGTCAGCTATATGTTACTTTATGTTGTTGCGTTGATATCTTGTCCAGGCAAATAAACATATAATTGACAGTTGGAGAAGAATGATGCATCAAAGGAGCAAATGAGTGATAAAGGACAAACATACCAACTTACATAGCTGGCTGCAAATGCATCTAAAATTGAATTTCAATACAGAGATGTCAAGTCCATTTAAAGCATATTATTCAGTAACTGAAGAACAAATTTGGATATATACATATGAGCAGTGTTTCGCTACAGCTTTTATATTACACGCGAACTCTCCCCTTAATCTTCACCATCCGTTTCCCACTCATTCTTCCTCTTTCGACTAAGAAATAATATTAAAATGGGGAGAGAGAATAAGTGGGTAAAGTGGTGGTGGAGATCAAGATGGAGAGTTCATGTGCAATATAAAAGATGTAGTGGAACCCTTCTATACATATATATATATATATATATATATATATATATATATATATATATATATATATATATATATATATATATATATAGCTTTTGGTTGAACACCAAAAATGAAGGACTACATTTGTCTTTTGATTTTCACCTCTCCTTTATATTAGAAAAATGCAGTGGAGGAAAAGAGAAAGTGATTGTGTGGTTGAAAAGAGGAAGGTCGTGCATATATATATATATATATATATATATATATATATATATATATATATATATATACATATATATATATCCAACCAATGATTAGCCTCTGCTAATTTTCCTTTCTGTGCAAACATGACTATTCTATGTGTGGTGCTTGCCATTTTTTTTTTCATAACTTAAATGAATATCATAAAGGTGTTGTACTGGATTAGGTAGGAAATGGCAAGTAGGTGCAAGTCGAAAGCAAACTGCACTTATGATGGCGTTGTTTCATCTACTAGGGAGGCCTTAATTGCCGGATCTAAGTGTTCACATACATTAAATAATAAAAATGCCAGGGAGATCCTCTTTTTTTATAGGTGTTTTCCCTAAGGACTTTTTCTTTCTAACTACTTTCTATATGCACAGCTATGCTATATTGTGTTATGTATACACAATTAAGTAGCACGTCACATGCAAAGAGCTCTACCTAATGGAACATAAATTCCTTCTTAAATTTCTCTTTATTGTAAAATAGGAATAAGAAATAGAAAATTGATGATCCTACCATATCATTGGCAAAGTGGACTCTTCTCTTTAGTTTTATTTTATTTTCTTTTCAAACTGCCCATTTATAGGTTTATGATTGACTTCAAACACTTCTTAATGCACCAATATGATAATGTCTTCTCTTGCGGTGTACATTTTGGATGATTAATTAATATGGTGGAATTTTATAAAGTGATTTAAACCAACTTATTAGACCAATTTGTATAACGATCTGTATTTTTAAGTCTTTGGAATTAAAATTAAGTATAATAAGATATATGTTTTAAATTCGAAAATTATTTTTCTTACCGTATTAAAATTTAATTTATAGGATATTCATGAAATTTTTAATTAGAAAAATAATTTCCGTTTAACATATTTAACGTCAAACGACGGTGTTTTACAAATTTCACAAGATAAGTTAAGCAGTCTGTTTTATTATTGTTTCGGAATCGTTATACATTATTTTGTGCAATCGTATTTTTATTTTAGTTGTTTGGATTGAGTAATATTTGGTAAGAACTGAAGTAACAGTCCAAACATGTTTATTTTGTTCAATTTTGGTTTGATTTTAAAACTAATTCGATTCGTAAAATGATTTAGATTTGGTTATCGGTTTAACAGAATTAACAAACTTCTATTATATTATCTAATATTATGACATTGTAATACCGAGTTAGTTTTATGATAAAATACATAGGTCATTTACCAAAAATATGTCAAACTTTATTATAAAATTTACTAGATAAAATCTCTTCAAACATAAATTTTTGTTTCACTTTGAACGGATAATCACTTAAATAAAAACATATCGATTACCGACTGAAATAACCAAAATAATTTTGAACTGGTTCGATTCTGAACGTTTTCGGTTTTACTTTCATTTGAAACTTTTTATCCTAAAACCAACCGAATCGATCAAATGTTCACCTTTATTTGTCGTGTACGGCTCGTACATGAATGAAATTTTGGACAGTGAGATATCACTATAGTTTATTTACTAAAACTTATTTATACATGCACTCACGTGCATGCCACCATAGCACATGCTTTTGGTTAACTTTGCCTTGGTTTCGTTTTGCCAAACCTTGAAGTGTCTTCATTATTGTATATACGAGCATAACGGCACGCGCTCCGTGTGTGATGCCAGCACGCGCTTCGCACGCAGATTGTTATTGACTCATTATTCAAGGGTCAACGGCATACATAAATGAAATTTTGAAAAGATAAAAAATCAGCCGCACATATCTTATTTTTATGATATAGTTTTTTAATTTAAATAAAGGGCAAGTTGACATTTTACGGTCAGATCAAAAAACATGTTTCCAACATAATTATTAATAAAGATATGAATGTAAATTGTAATCATGCATGAAAAAGAAAAGGGAAAATACACTTCGTGTTCATTTTCTGCAAATGAAAGTGCGTTAACCTTACCTTGATCATATTCATGAATGCGCGTTCAGTATTGCTTGTACTTGCTTTGGCTTTCTTTGCTTAACCATCAAATATTTTAGCCTATATATCAACACTTAAGGAGAGCACAACTTTGACACATGCACGATGGAGCACAGTTGTGTAAAGAACAGAGTGCTACACATTTTGTTCACGTGTACTTGAGACGCGGGGGAGGAGACATGTTGAAGAATGGAGTTTTGATGACAACAACCTTATTTCAATTACCATTATTAATTGATTATAAAATATATACTAACATCTTTATCTTGAATGTATATATGCAGGATTTAAATACTGAAGACTGTACAGTTTTAGAGTTCCAAGAGATTCAGAATTCGGAGGAGATTCAAACTCATGAGTATCAAGATATCAAAATTTCAAATAGCTCAAGAAAATATAGTAATTGAGTCTAGTTTACATGTAAGAATCTAAATAGCAATCCAATTTCAAATTATGTTTTGAAAATTCAAATTCCGTTTTCAAAATTCAAATTCTGTTTTTAAAATTCTGATTTCAGTTTATTTCAAACTACTTTTCTAAATGATTTCAAATTATTATAAGTTTTTACTCAATAATTTCAAATATATATGTTTATAGTTTATAAAATTTTATAATATATATATATATATGTTTTATAGTCTTTCATCATATAAACTTATAAATATGTTTATATTATATATCACTATGTTTTTATATGTTTTTATACTTTAGAAAATCCATTTTGGAACACTAGTTTTGATTCAAGAATTTCCAGAAAATATATATTGGTTTTAACACTTGAAAATTGATTTTAAAAATAAAAACACAATGCATATGTCGACATACCAAAATGAGTATGTCGAATATAACTATCATAAATTCAATTTTCAATGGAAATGTCTTTTCACTATTTGTAACATTTCAGAAACGTTTCAACCTTTGGGACACTATAAATAGGGGTCAATTTTGAATTTTTAACTACTTCTTCTCCTTCTTCACCTCTTTACTTACCACCATTAATATACATAAAATTCTTGATTTTTACACTTACACTCTGCCGATTTCAATAAAATTTATATCATTCTTCTTCTCTTCTCAATCTCTATCAACTACTCTCTGTTTGAAGTGCAATTTAAGAGTTCTAGGGTTGTTGTAATTGTTTGGGAAAGAGTGTGTTCCTTATATTCCTGAAATCAAGGAAAGAGAGTGGTGTTAACCTTGTAGTCGTGAAATCAAAGGTGGTAGAATAAGTGTTAACCTTGTACCCGTGAAATCAAGGGTGTTGTACTTGGATCTTGAGAATAATAAAACTCTACGCAATCCAACATTGCGTGGGACTGCACGTAGGAGTAATCTGTACCAGTATAAAATCCAGTGTGTTCTTTCCTTTTCTGTATTTTATATTTACTTATTTCTGTGTCTGTGATTATTTCTATGTTTTTGATCATTTCTGGTGTGATAATCATTGTGTGATTCATATAGTAATTCAAGTTTGCTTAAGATTTCTATAAATTCCTCATAAACACTATTCACCCCCTTCAAGTTTTAATTCTTCCTTGAGATCCGCATTCTGCATCCTTAACAATTGATATTAGAGCATGGTTTTTCAAAATTTCGTAATCTGAATTTTGGAAAGATTAAATGGCAACCAACACTAGTAATAATAGTTCTTTTGTAGTGGATCGATCCACTGTTAGACCACCACTATTTAGTGGCAGTAATTATCCTTATTGGGCATGTAGAATGAAAATATATTTACAGTCGGTAGGATTAGAAACATGGAGTATCACACAGACTGAATATGTTGAACCCACTACTAATTTTTCACAATGGACAAATGATCAAAAGGCTGTTGCACAAAGTAATTCTAAGGCCATAAATATGTTATTATGTTCATTAGATAGAAATGAATTTAATAGAGTGTCTGTTTGTAAATCTGCTTATGAAATATGGAGAACATTGCAAGTTACTCATGATGGAACCAATAAAGTTAAACATATAAGAATATCAATGTTAATCAATCAATTTGAGTTGTTTAAAATGAATGAGAATGAATCTATCACCGATATGTATTGTAGATCCAGGAAATCGTGCACTCATTAATGGTTCTGGGAAAAACTTATTCAGAAGAAGACTAAGTCAGAAAAATACTTAGTTCATTGACTACAGAACGAGATCAGGAAACATTAGCGATTGAAGAAGCCAATAATGTTAGTGAAATGAAGATTATGGTGTTAATTGGTAATTTGATGTCCTTCGAAGTTCAATTACAGAAAAGAAAGGAAAATAAATGCATAGAAAAGAAATTTATAACATTCAAAGCAACAACAAATGGCTCTGATTCAAGCAGTGAAGATGATGAAGAAATTGCTTTAATGACAAGGAATTTCAAAAAAAATCTGGGATATAAAAGGAGAAATAAATTTTAAAGGAATAATCAAGGAAGTTCAAGAAGAAATGATGATAGATGTTACAACTACAACAAACCAAGTCATATAAAGAGAATGTGTCCATATCCAGATAAATCAAATCGACAAACAGAAAATAGTAATTCGTCAAAGAAGAGAAAGAGAGCATATGCAGCAATTTTAGACGATTCGAATCCATCATCAAAATGATGAAGAGTCAGAAATCGGAAATTCAAATATGTGTTTCACAGCGATTCAGAATTCAGAAACTGTCGAAGAAATGGATCAAAAAACCAGGGAAACCTTAATTAATTTTTAATTTTTTGGTTGATTTGGATAAATGGATGTTTTGTTTGTTTGCCTTGTTCGAATTTGAAATTTAAAATTCCAAAATTCAAACATGAACTTTAAAATTCAAATTTGAAATTTGAATTCTGAAATTCATAATAATAATAAATAAATATAATAAATAATAATTAATTTTTAATCATTGTGAGGATTTATATTATTTCATATAATAATGAACCTAAAATATAAAACGTTAATATAATAAAATAAAGTCAAAAATCAACATGTCTTTTGAAAACCAACACATATGACGACATACCCAAACAGATATGTCGACATATGTACTAGTAAATGAAATTCAAAATTTGAATTTCAAAAGTTTGAACTTTCAAACTTCCCTCCATCTTTTCACCAACTCCCAAGATCTGAAAAGGTGTCTTTAATTTCAGAAAAGTCGTGCCCATTCAATCTCTATTTATTTATCTATTCAATTCTATTATCTCTACCTCTCATTCAAAACAACTATCTTCATTCAATTCTCTTCAAAACATATCTCCAATGGCTTCCTCTAGCACACAAAAACCATAAGATTGATGTAATAACCCGGAAATCTGGGCCAATTTAAAAATTTTATTTTGGCAATTTTAGCAAATTTTGAATATTTAAAATGAATTATTTTAAATAATATCGACGAGAAATTTATTTTGAATAGAATTCGAACATATATATTTATTCGAATCGCCGTTAGAATATAAATATTTATTTATATATATAAAAGGAATTGAAAATGGCGCGGTAGTTCGATAATTCGATTTCAAAGTTCAAATGAATGTACTGGGTGCAAAATAAACCGGATTTTAGCGAAACCAAAAATAATAGAAACTATTTGTGAATATCTTTCCAACGAATCCGAAAAATCGAAATTTCATAGCGGGAATCAAAAGATATGTCCAGTTGAAAATTCTGAATAGTCGTTATGGAATTCATGCCCTTAAAAATGGAAATTTTGCAAACGACCTCGGATTTCGACGAAATCACTTTTGTTGGATCCGCGATGTCAAATTATTGCTAGGTTTCAAATTTCGTAATTTTTCGAATCAATATGTGAGCGTGGCAAAGGAAAACGCGTTTGAGCAGTTTCAGTTGATTTTAATCGACTGGAAAATGGCCATTTTTCAAATGGTCTCAGAATTCGATGAAACTAGTTTTGTTAGGACCGTATCGTCAATAGGAAGCTAGAAAATATTATTCTGAAAATTTTCAAGTTAGTATGTGACCCCGGTAAATCGAAATGTGTGTTCAAATTCAATATGTAGAGTTATATGTTGATTTTGACGAAAACTGATCGAAACGATCGAATCAGCCTGCGATACATATCCCATTGTGTTCGGAATGGGGGTAATTAGCTAGGAACGACAGTCGTTGGGCCTCGTTTCAAGTTCGAATAAAAAAGTTGTTTTTGAAATTTAAATAATAATAATAAAATATAAAATTCTTTTCTCTCTCCCTCTCCCTTACCTTCTCTTTCCACCCCCCCCCCCCCCGGTTGACCAAACAGAAAACGAACGAAATAAAAAAAACAAGGGCGCGCCTCCACCTTTTTCCGCCCCCGCACTCACCGTCGGCGCCTCCCACCACCGTCCGACCTTCGCTCCTCTCCTTTCTCCCCTTCTCCGGTTCGAATCCCCAATGGCCGAGCGCCCCAAAACGCCTGGAAGCGCCCACATCCTCGCACCGCCGATCAACGCGCCCCCCCACCTTGCGCCGCCGGCCATCACCCTCTTCCCCTCCGATCCGTATCCCCGAACCTCCCTCCTCTTCCACGAATCCCCCAAAACCCCTGAAGCCCGTCGCCTTGGACCCCCCACCTTGCTCCGCCCCAGTCAGCACCGCAGTGGCCACCACCACCTGACTCCGGCGTCATTTCCCCCCTTCAATCCAATACAGTAAGTTTCCCCCCTCCCCTTTTCTTTCTTTACTTATTAAAACTGATTTTTATTTAGTTATAAAACTGTGTTTTATTTATTTATGTATACATTAATGGGATTATTACATATAAAAATATAATTTTTATTTATATTTTTAACCTATAAATATTTGATCTTGATTTATATGAACACGGTATAAAAATATAATCTTTTTATATAGAATGGAAGTATAAAAATATAATCTTTTTATATAGAAAGTGGCGTTGTAAAAATATAATTTTTCCTTGTATGAAGTAGAAATAAAAATACGATTTTTATATAATATAGATATTAAAAATATGACTTTTATGAAAGTAAAGATTTGGTTTTTAAACGATGATAAAGATTAGATTTATATATATATATATATATATATATATAGCGATGGTCAAAATCAGATTTTTATATAAGAAGCAATATAAAAATGTAAATTTTATATAGAATGAAGCGTCGTAAAAATATATGAAGAAGGAATAAAAATATGATTTTTATTTATTGAATGAAGTAATAAAAATATAATTTTTATTTGAACAGCGTGAAAAGGACTGCATTGGAATTTCAAAAAGGAATTCAGACAGTTCGGCAGTTCAGAAGCAAAGCACGGCGGAGTGGAACCCTTTGTGAGAACTTCTCACTTTAATTTTGTTTTCTAGTTAATAATATATACTAGGATGCAGACGGTGTTTAGTAGCACCCGACACCCGTCGTCCACAGACCATGGACGGCTTGTATGCTTGTTTGTTTGATTTTGATGTGTAGTTGATTGTGTGATGTGATGTGAAATGAAATAAAATATTCATATAGTTAAAAATATTTTATTGTTGAAAATAGAATTTTTAATGTGTATATGAAAGGAAATAAATTAATATAAACAAATCGAACGGTTTGTTTATATACACACATTTGACTGATATTGATTGGGACGATAAATTTTACACATCGCCCAACTGCACAAATAAAATCTGTGTTTGATTGTATAAAACCCCACACGGGTATTGGGATGATATTTGGCGTACACTAATCCCAATTATTTAGCTGTATGTCGATCGATTGGTCGACAGACTGTGTAAGCGTTAATTATTTATATTTAATGCTTATGCAGTTGTGTGGTGCACTCTGGATGTAAAAACCCATAACTTCCCCGGTGAGGAAAGCGCGGATAGTTCGAGAACAAGCCACAACAGAACGCAGACGGGAGAACATTTCATTGTTATTACAACAATTCCATCAGAATACAAGAATATACAGAGTATAAATGAATATTACACAGAAATATCAGAGATTTAAATTACATTTAAATACATCGCAGCGGAAAATAATACAATACACAAATAGAAGAGATATACGGATACAAAGCTTTCCGGATATCATTCCAGCTGTAAACCAGGATCCTGTGAATATGAATCTGCAAAACCAAAACTACTAGCTGCCCGTGTCGAAAATAAGGGCACCCAGAGTTTAGGTTAAAACAATAAACTCCAGGTCAGTCATGTGACTGGTGTGAGAACTAAAACAGTTATTAATCTTTATTTTCAGAGTAAGGTAAATCAAGGGACCACGCCGTATAACACGGAACGGGTTTCCTCCCAAGAATACCAGTGCACATAACAAAACAGCACAATGCTTTATAAAGAAAAATGAAGCTATTATAAGACCCAGGTCCCATCACACAATGCAACGCAAGCCGGAGGATAGGGTTTTTACCTTATAATAGCCAAGAATGCTTGATACGTTTAAAACAAATCATTTGATACTAATATAAGTGCATGTTGTATAAAACACCTTCAAATCATAAGTATCAATCATAGACGGCATAAGCGCCCCATCCCACTATGTCGCCATACTAGGCTCTACAAATAAAACCGAAATACACGTATTGGAAATTGGATTTCCATCATGGTGGCTCCTGATTCGAAAGATCAATCGCGTAATGCAATTCCCCACGGCTTACGTCCCAACAAGAGAAAACACCGTCTGCACATCCGCACTTTTGGGACCAGAGTATCACCGCGGCTTACGTCCCAGCGAGAGAAACCACCGCTTACTCTATATATTCCTGAGCACTAAGCTCATCTCGGTCGACCGAATCCACGACACCACTAAGGTGCCCATCCACTAAAAAGCATACTGATCAAACCATCAGTTTACCACCATACTGGGATGTGAGGCTCGCGAATCAACGCTATACACAAAGCCATGCTGTATTAAAGCTGCGCTTTGATCATCATCCACCAAACTTTGCTTTTCAACAAAAGTCTGGATCACTGCATCTCAGCATGCCACACTGTCAATCCATATTGTACCAATGATTTCTGCCAATATATAACCTCTGAGCTCGTATATCTCAGAGAAGGGCATTAAGTAAGAGAATAAATTCCCCGCCGCCAAACAGATATATATTTAGCAGAGATCAACGAATACAATATAAAGGAATACAATGTCAGACACACCATCCATTTACAAGTCCGTTCTAGGTCTGAACGAAACCGGAGGCACTTTCCTCGCATATCCGTCGATCTCCAAGTACGTCTGGATGACCACCGACTGATTCCCTCATCTTGGGTGTACAGCCCAATCAAGATCATCAGTAATCACTCAAACGATGTGAAGACTTCCGGTCTTCGACCACCGTCATCATCTTCGACTTATCGTCGAACCGGTTATTCAGAATGGGTATAAACCCGGCCTTTCCGAACAACCCACGTATATTATAAACAATTGTTACACAAACACAACATACGCCTCATTCCGATTCATCAGTCACTAACCGTAAATTAGCAAGGGAACAATTCCCCAAATATTAACCCCGAAGGCCGAAAACCAACATCAGATCAATACCCAGGAAACCATTCTTCTTAGCTAACCTACAGTTAGTTTCTAAAGTTCACGTTCTTAGGGAAAGGTTCCCATTAATTTTATCAAAGATAAATTCTCTAAAATTTATTCTTTAATCTTCCTTTGGATATCATTTCAAACCAAATGATGGTTTTCCATACTAGTCGGGATTAGCGAACCACACCGAAGTAATTATTTATTTTATTTCCCAATCCCAACCTATTCATCCCATGAAGCAAAACTGGTAATACTCCATATCTAATACCACGGTGTTATCGGTAAAATTAATTATCATTCCATGTCCAAATCTAATTAAAGATTTAACTATCGCTTTGGAGCAAAACTGGTGATACTCCATTCTCGATCTTTTCAATCTAATTAAAGATTCATTAAAACTCCACTTAGTTTTAATCTTTAACTGGGTTAAAGAATCAGTGTCATTTAAAACACGGTTCACTATAAACCCAAAATCACATTACATTTCAATCAGACCCTAACCATAAATTAGCAAGTGAGCAATTTCCTAAGTATTAACCCCGAAGGCCGAAACCAACTTTAGATCAATACCCCAGAAACCACTCAACTTAACTAATCTCCAGTTAGTTTCTGATTTTCTTAACTCCTTTGGATCTAAGAACAATATTATTGAAAATACCGTTCACGACAACCCAAAATCACATTCTATTAATTATCGGGTTAAAGAACAAGTGTTATTTAAAACACTTTTCACGATAAACCCAAAAATCAATACCAATTCAATTCCAATTAAATATTATTTAATTGGTACACTTCATTAAATCTAAATAAAAGATTTAATCTTTTACTCAACTGGGCTTAAGAACAGTGTTAATGAAGACACCATTCACGACAAACTCAAATCACATTTTATATTAAATACAAGGCTCTGAATAGAAAATATATCGGCTTATATTCAATATCAAATTCTATGACCAACAAATATCGTATTGGAAATAACGATATAAATATATCTTTCAAATTTCCCATAACAATACCTGTATAATCACAAAATCCCACATAGAAATATTCCGAAGACAATTTCGATTCAAATCCATTTCCAATCAATATATTGGAAATCCTAGTTATTTTGAAAACCATTTCAAATCCACTTTATTTATTTTAAAAATTAATAAATTATTATTCTAGTTCAAAACTAGTTCATTTCGATAAAAATCTATTTTTATCTTTTCAAATATGGAGTTTTTCATCCCAATTTTTCCCAAATCATTTCTTATGATTTTACACAAATTATTGATATTTTTAATAATTTTATCAAGGCCCGTACAGTCGATTTCCATCAACGGCCATTGAACTGCACTTACAGCGACCTTTTCCAAATTTGATTTGGACGTATCTCCAAATCCAACCGTTAGATTTCAAATTTCTAATATTCGTTAGAAAGCTCTTTTCGATACGAACCCAACGGTTCCAGTTTTAGGAGAATCCGACGGTCGGATCTCCCGCAATGTCCGTTCAAAGTCAATGGTCGAAATTCACGAACTGCCGCGGCGCGGCGCATTCTATTCAGGCCATTATATATAATATATACATATATATTATATATATTTCGTCGATTTTGTTTTTAAAACGAATTTTATAAATCATTTCAAATTTGTTTCGAAAACAATTTCAACCTTTATTTCAAATTCAAATCAAAATTGAATTTTCCCTTATAAATTCTTTCTACATTCACTTCTATTTGATTTCAATTCAAATTGATTTCAATTCTATTTCAATTCGTTTTCAATTGAATTCAATTCAATTCAGATTTGTTTTCTATTCGATTCAATTCGAATTCGTTTTCTATTCAATTCCATTCGAGTTCGTTTTCTATTCAATTCAAATTCGTTTTCTATTCAATTCAATTCAAATTCGTTTTCTATTCAATTCAATTCGTTTTCTTTTCAATTCAATTCGAATTCGTTTTCTATTCAATTCAATTCGAATTCGTTTTCTATTCAATTCAATTCGTTTTCTATTCAATTCAATTCGAATTCGTTTTCTATTCAATTCAATTCGTTTTCTACTCAATTCGAATTCGTTTTATATTCAATTAAATTCGAATTCGGTTTGAATTTCAATTCTTTTCAAAATATCAGATTTTGAAATCACTTTCGATATTCATTATAAAATGAATAAAATCGATATAAATATCGTTCACGTCAAAATGGCGTCAATCTAATCAACACGGCTTCATATATTTCTATTTTCAAATATTCTATTTCAAATATTTCTTTTTCAAATATTTCCTTTCAAATATTTCTTTTTCAAATATTTCTTTTCAAATATTTCTATTGAAATATTTCTATTCAAATATTTCTTTTTCAAATATTTCTTTTTCAAATATTTCCTTTCAAATATTTCTTTTTCAATATTTCTTTTTCAAATATTGAATGAAGCCCAATCAATTACCATATAATGTTAATTATATGGATTTTCTACAACACATGTATACAATAACAACAATGAAAAGTCAACCATCATCCAAAGTGCATTCTACACTGTATAAGCATCGAATATAAATATTTAACGCTCATAACAGTCTGTCAATCAATCGATCGTCATACAACTAAACAATCGGGATTAGTGTACGTCAAATATCATCCCAATACCCGTGTGGGGTTTCAAACAATCAAACACAGATTTTATTTATGCAATTGGGCGATGTGTAAAAATTTATCGTCCCAATCAATATCAGTCAAATGTGTGTGTATAAACAAAACGTCCGATTTGTTTATTTATATTTCATTTCATATACAGGTTAAAAATTATATTTTCCACTATATAAATATTTTATTTCATTTCACATCACATCACACAATCAACTACACATCAAAATCAAACAAACAAGCATACAAGCCGTCCATGGTCTGTGGACGATGGGTGTCGGGTGCTACTAAACACCGTCTGCATCCTAGTATATTTTTCAACTAGAAATAAAATTAAAAAGTGAGAAATTCTCACCAAAGCTATCCCAACTCCGCGACTCTTCTTATGTGGAAAATCTCCGCCGTTTCTTCTTTCATCACTTTCGTCATCCGTATTCACTACATATATATATAAAAATCAAATTTTTACTTCGCTATTCAATATATAAAAATCGAATTTTTACTTCGCTATTCAATATATAAAAATCGAATTTTTACTTCGCTATTCAATATATAAAAATCGAATTTTTACTTCGCTATTCAATATATAAAAATCGAATTTTTACTTCGCTATTCAATATATAAAAATCGAATTTTTATCTTCACTACTTCATGATAAAAATAAAGTTCGTATCTCTATTTCGCTTCATATACCTTAAAGATTATATTTTTATTACTCTACATGAATAAAGATCATATTTTTAATAGGCCACTAATATAAAAAAATTATATTTTTAACACTTCTATATTATATGTAAACATCCCATCTTTATTCGCTACTTAGATTTTTAAAAATCGCTTCTTCTCTCTGCTAAACATTTTGTTTATAGAAAATCACACCTTTGTTTATAGAAGAATAAAAATCCAATCTTTGAATAAGTAGTTATTTTAAATAAGTAAAACAAATAAAAATATATATATAAAATTCAGGAATTTTAAATTAAATAAATACAAAAAAACTTACTGTCGGGGATGGGACGGAGGGGAGCTGGAGTCGTAGGGGTTGCTCTGGCTTCGGATGGTGGTAGGAGGTCGTTGTGGCGTCAGGGTCTCGTCGGTTGGCGTCGCAGGGGGTTCAGGAGGGTGCGGTGATGGAGCGGGTTGGGGTTTGGCTCGATCTAGTAGAGGACGGGGTCAGGGGGAGCGCCATTGGCTGGGGGGGGGGGGGGCGTGACAGGGTTTGGAGGGGGTTCGGAGGTTGGCGCGGAGGTGGGTGATCGCCAGGAGGCGGCGATGGAGAAAATTGATTTGGGGATAGGTCTGGGTATCGGGGTCAACGGATGGGCTTTTGTTTTTTCTTTTCTTTCAAAAGTGAACGATGGGAGAGAAAGGGGCCCATATATATATATATATATATATAATTTAATTATTATTCAAAAAGTAACCTTTTATCCCGAATTCGAAATCGAACCCACCGACTGTCGTCCCTAGCTAATTACCCCCATTCCGAACACAATGGGATATGTATCGTAAACTGATTCGACTGTTTCGATCAGTTTTCGTCAAAATCAAAATATAACTCTATATATTGAATTTGAACGCGCATTTCAATTTACTGGGGTCACGTATAGTCTCTAAAAATTCCCGAAAAATATTTTCTAGCTTCGTATTGACGATACGGTCCTAACAAAACTAGTTTCGTCAAATTCTGAGACTGTTTGAAAAATGACCAATTTCCAGTCGATTAAAATCAACTAAAACTGGTCAAACGCGTTTTCCTTTGCCACGCTCACATATTAATTCAAAAAATTATGACAATTGAAACCTAGCAATAACCTGACATCACGGATCCAACAAAAGTGGTTTCGTCGAAATCCGAGGTCGTTTGCAAAATTTCAATTTTTAAGGGCCTGAATTCCATAGCGACTATTCAGAATTTTCAACTGGACATATCTTTGGATTCCCGTTATGAAATTTCGATTTTTCGGGTTCGTTGGAAAGATAGTCACAATTAGTTTCCATTATTTTTGGTTTCACTAAAATCCGGTTTATTTTGCACCCGGTATGTTCAATTGAAGTTTGAAATCGAATTATCGAACTACCTCGCCATTTTTAATTCCTTTTATAATTATAAATAAATATTTATATTTCTAACGACGACCTATATAATATATACATTCGAATTATATTCAAAATAAATTTCTCGTCGTTATTATTTAAAATAATTCATTTTAAATATTCAAAATTCGCTAAAATTGCCAAAATAAAAATTTTAAACTGGCCCAGATTTCCGGGTTATTACAATCTCCCCCACTTAAAACTTTTCGTCCCCGAAAAGGAACGAAGCCGAAAGTTGTTTTAAATACCAACTCAATTTCCAGTGTTTTCACTACGGCTTAAGTTCTTCAACTTTTCCGTTTCTAAGAACTTTTCAAATTTTTCAAAAATTTGGCTAACACCCTAAATTTTCGAAAAATTTCGCCATAACCTCCCCTGCACCGGGAGCCACGGGAAAATCCCGAAATTGCCATATAGGCCTTCTGATCTCAAAAAGAAAAAGAAAACGCCAAGCGGCTAGCCAATCGGCTCATAAAATCATCATCACCCAAACAAAACAGTAAATTATGTTAAACATGTACCTATTTGTCGGGCAAACAAATTTTATTCTCTGCTCTAGCCTCCTTGCTATGACCTGTTCAATGTAAGTACATGTATATGCATGCAAATGTGACCAATTTTAAATACAGTTCAATATTTGGTTCAATTAGGCATAATGGTTCAAAATTATCAAACAAATAAACAAACAACACAAACATCAATCAATTAGTGAATTAACGTTTCAAATTCATAATTTTGATACATATACAAAAATCATGTTTTTGATGCCAATTCACAACAACAAGCCCTATCTAATTTTGGTTCTCACACCAGTCTAATGGAAATATATAGAAATTTCACTTTCGAAACTCGAAAATAAATACTGGTGATGGTATACTTCATCATCAGGACAATGTCCGGGCGACTAGAGTGTGATTCTATTTCTACCCAATATATTAAAACTTCAAATACACGCGGATCAGACGTATACGCAAAATTTATATATATTGGATTGTCCAAATCAATTTAAAATAAATAACCAAATACGAATAATTGATTTAAATTTCAAAACAAAAATTGTTTTCATTTTAAAAATACACTCTTCACACTCGTTCTAGGATACTACTGATCCCATCTCTAACGAGTCATTCCCATTGGATATTACTAATCCAATATCTGATGAATTCTTTCGTATGGTTCTAAGGTGTCCTGTTCTCTGAGCTTTGTAAACCAAAGCTCTGATACCAACTGTAAAAACCCGTAACTTCCCCGGTGAGGAAAGCGCGGATAGTTCGAGAACAAGCCACAACAGAACGCAGACGGGAGAACATTTCATTGTTATTACAACAATTCCATCAGAATACAAGAATATACAGAGTATAAATGAATATTACACAAAAATATCAGAGATTTAAATTACATTTAAATACATCGCAGCGGAAAATAATACAATACACAACTAGAAGAGATATACGAATACAAAGCTTTCTGGATATCATTCCAGCTGTAAACCAGGATCATGTGAATATAAATCTGCAAAACCAAAACTACTAGCTGCCCGTGTCGAAAATATGGGCACCCAGAGTTTAGGTTAAAACAATAAACTCCAGGTCAGTCATGTGACTAGTGTGAGAACTAAAACAGTTATTAATCTTTATTTTCAAAGTAAGGTAAATCAAGGGACCACGCCGTATAACACGGAACGGGTTTCTTCCCAAGAATACCAGTGCACATAACAAAACAACGCAATGCTTTATAAAGAAAAATGAAGCTATTATAAGACCCAGGTCCCATCACACAATGCAATGCAAGCCGGAGGATAGGGTTTTTACCTTATAATAGCCAAGAATGCTTGATACGTTTAAAACAAATCATTTGATATTATTATAAGTGCATGTTGTATAAAACATCTTCAAATCATAAATATCAATCATATACGGCATAAGCGCCCCATCCCACTATGTCGCCATACTAGGCTCTACAAATAAAATCGAAATACACGTATTGGAAATTGGATTTCCATCATGGTGGCTCCTGATTCGAAAGATCGACCGCGTAATGCAATTCCCCATGGCTTACGTCCCAACAAGAGAAAACACCGTCTGCACATCCGCACTTTTGGGACTAGAGTAACACTGCGGCTTACGTCCCAGCGAGAGAAAACACCGCTTACTCTATATATCCCTGAGCACTAAGCTCATCTCGGTCGATCGAATCCACGACACCACTAAGGTGCCCATCCACTAAAAGCATACTGATCAAACCATCAGTTTACCACCATACCGGGATGTGAGGCTCGCGAATCAACGCTATACACAAAGCCATGCTGTATTAAAGCTGCGCTTTGATCATCATCCACCAAACTTTGCTTTTCAACAAAAGTATAGATCACTGCATCTCAGCATGCCACACTATCAATCCATATCATACCACTGATTTCTGCCAATATATAACCTCTGAGCTCGTATGTCTCAGAGAAGGGCGTTAAGCAAGAGAATAAATTCCCCGTCGCCAAACAGATATATATTTAGCAGAGATCAACGAATACAATATAAAGGAATACAATGTCAGACACACCATCCATTTACAAGTCCGTTCTAGGTCTGAACGAAACCGGAGGCACTTTCCTCGCATATCCGTCGATCTCCAAGTACGTCTGGACGACCACCGACTGATTCCCTCATCTTGGGTGTACAGCCCAATCAAGATCATCAGTAATCACCCAAACGATGTGAAGACTTCCGGTCTTCGACCACCGTCATCATCTTCTACTTATCGTCGAACCGGTTATTCAAAATGGGTATAAACCCGGCCTTTCCGAACAACCCGCGTATATTATAAACAATTGTTACACAAACACAACATACGCCTCATTCCAATTCATCAGTCACTAACCGTAAATTAGCAAGGGAACAATTCCCCAAATATTAACCCCGAAGGCCGAAAACCAACATCAGATCAATACCCAGGAAACCATTCTTCTTAGCTAACCTACAGTTAGTTTCTAAAGTTCACGTTCTTAGGGAAAGGTTCCCATTAATTTTATCAAAGATAAATTCTCTAAAATTTATTCTTTAATCTTCCTTTGGACATCATTTCAAAACAAATTATGGTTTTCCATACTAGTCGGGATTAGCGAACCACACCGAAGTAATTATTTATTTTATTTCCCAATCCCAACCTATTCATCCCATGAAGCAAAACTGGTAATACTCCATATCTAATACCACGGTGTTATCGGTAAAATTAATTACCATTCCACGTCCAAATCTAATTAACGATTTAACTATCGCTTTGGAGCAAAACTGGTGATACTCCATTCTCGATCTTTTCAATCTAATTAAAGATTCATTAAAACTCCACTTAGTTTTAATCTTTAACTGGGTTAAAGAATCAGTGTCATTTAAAACACGGTTCACTATAAACCCAAAATCACATTACATTTCAATCAGACCCTAACAATATATAAATTAGCAAGTGAGCAATTTCCTAAGTATTAACCCCGAAGGCCGAAACCAACATCAGATCAATACCCCAGAAACCACTCAACTTAACTAATCTCCAGTTAGTTTCTGATTTTCTTAACTCCTTTGGATCTAAGAACAGTATTATTGAAAATACCGTTCACGACAACCCAAACTCACATTCTATTCATTATCGGGTTAAAGAACAAGTGTTATTTAAAACACTTTTCACGATAAACCCAAAAATCAATACCAAATCAATTCCAATTAAATATTATTTAATTGGTACACTTCATTAAATCTAAATAAAAGATTTAATCTTTTACTCAACTGGGCTTAAGAACAGTGTTAATGAAGACACCATTCACGACAAACCCAAATCACATTTTATATTAAATACAAGGCTCTAAATAGAAAATATATCGGCTTATATTCAATATCAAATTCTACGACCAACAAATATCGTATTGGAAATAACGATATAAATATATCTTTCAAATTTCCCATAACAATACCTGTATAATCACAAAATCCCACATCGAAATATTCCGAAGACAATTTCGATTCAAATCCATTTCCAATCAATATATTGGAAATCCTGGTTATTTTCAAAACCATTTCAAATCCACTTTATTTATTTTAAAAATAAATAAATTATTATTCTAGTTCAAAACTAGTTCATTTCGATAAAAATCTATTTTTATCTTTTCAAATATGGAGTTTTTCATCCTATTTTTTCCCAAATCATTTCTTATGATTTTACACAAATTATTGATATTTTTAATAATTTTATCAAGGCCCGTACAGTCGATTTCCATCAACGGCCATTGAACTGCACTTACAGCGACCTTTTCCAAATTTGATTTGGACGTATCTCCAAATCCAACCGTTAGATTTCAAATTTCTAATATTCGTTAGAAAGCTCTTTTCGATACGAACCCAACGGTTCCAGTTTTAGGAGAATCCGACGGTCGGATCTCCCGCAATGTCTGTTCGAAGTCAATGGTCGAAATTCACGAACTGCCGCGGCGCGGCGCGTTCTATTCAAGCCATTATATAATATATATATATATATATATATATATATATTATATATTTCGTCGATTTCGGTTTTAAAACGAATTTTATAAATCATTACAAATTTGTTTCGAAAACAATTTCAACCTTTATTTCAAATTCAAATCAAAATTGAATTTTCCCTTATAAATTCTTTCTACATTCACTTCTATTTGATTTCAATTCAAATTGATTTCAATTCTATTTCAATTCTATTTCAATTCGTTTTCAATTGAATTCAATTCAATTCAGATTTGTTTTCTATTCGATTCAATTCGTTTTCTATTCAATTCCATTCGAATTCGTTTTCTATTCAATTCAAATTCGTTTTCAATTCAATTCAATTCGAATTCGTTTTCTATTCAATTCAATTCGTTTTCTATTCAATTCAATTCGAATTCGTTTTCTATTCAATTCAATTCGAATTCGTTTTCTATTCAATTCAATTCATTTTCTATTCAATTCAATTCGAATTCGTTTTCTATTCAATTAAATTCGAATTCGGTTTGAATTTCAATTCTTTTCAAAATATCAGATTTTGAAATCACTTTCGATATTCATTATAAAATGAATAAAATCGATATAAATATCGTTCACGTCAAAATGGCGTCAATCTAATCAACACGGCTTCATATATTTCTATTTTCAAATATTCTATTTCAAATATTTCTTTTTCAAATATTTCCTTTCAAATATTTCTTTTTCAAATATTTCTTTTCAAATATTTCTTTTCAAATATTTCTATTCAAATATTTCTTTTTCAAATATTTCTTTTCCAAATATTTCTTTTTCAAATATTTCTTTTCAAATATTTCTTTTTCAAATATTTCTTTTTCAAATATTGAATGAAGCCCAATCAATTACCATATAATGTTAATTATATGGATTTTCTACAACACATGTATACAATAACAACGATGAAAAATCAACCATCATCCAAAGTGCATTCTACACTGTATAAGCATCGAATATAAATATTTAACGCTCATAACAGTCTGTCAATCAATCGATCGACATACAACTAAACAATCGGGATTAGTGTACGTCAAATATCATCCCAATACCCGTGTGGGGTTTCAAACAATCAAACACAGATTTTATTTATGCAGTTGGGAGATGTGTAAAATTTATCGTCCCAATCAATATTAGTCAAATGTGTGTATATAAACAAATCGTCCGATTTGTTTATTTTTATTTCATTTCATATACACGTTAAAAATTATATTTTCCACTATATAAATATTTCATTTCATTTCACATCACATCACACAATCAACTACACATCAAAATCAAACAAACAAGCATACAAGCCGTCCATGGTTTGTGGACGACGGGTGTCGGGTGCTACTAAACACCGTCTGCATCCTAGTATATTTTTCAACTAGAAATAAAATTAAAAAGTGAGAAATTCTCACCAAAGCTATCCCAACTCCGCGACTCTTCTTATGTGGAAAATCTCCGCCGTTTCTTCTTTCATCACGTTCGTCATCCGTATTCACTACATATATAAAAATCGAATTTTTACTTTGCTATTCAATATATAAAAATCGAATTTTTACTTCGCTATTCAATATATAAAAATTGAATTTTTACTTTGCTATTCAATATATAAAAATCGAATTTTTACTTCGCTATTCAATATATAAAAATCGAATTTTTACTTCGCTATTCAATATATAAAAATTGAATTTTTACTTCGCTATTCAATATATAAAAATCGAATTTTTATCTTCACTACTTCATGATAAAAATAAAGTTCATATTTCTATTTCGCTTCATATACCTTAAAGATTATATTTTTATTACTCTACATGAATAAAGATCATATTTTTAATAGGCCACTAATATAAAAATTACATTTTTAACCCTTCTATATTATATGTAAACATCCCATCTTTATTTGCTACTTAGATTTTTAAAAATCGCTTCTTTTCTCTGCTAAACATTTTGTTTATAGAAAATCACACCTTTGTTTATAGAAGAATAAAAATCCAATCTTTGAATAAGTAGTTATTTTAAATAAGTAAAACAAATAAAAATATATATAAAAAATTCAGGAATTTTAAATTAAATAAATACAAAAAAACTTACTGTCGGGGATGTGACGGAGGGGAGCTGGAGTCGTAGGGGTTGCTCTGGCTTCGGATGGTGGTAGGAGGTCGCTGTGGCGTCTGGGACTCGTCGGTTGGCGTCGCAGGGGGTTCAGGAGGGTGCGGTGATGGAGCGGGTTGGGGTTTGGCTCGATCTAGTAGAGGACGGGGAGGAGGACGGGGTCAGGGGGTGCGCCGTTGGCTGGGGGGGCGTGACAGGGTTTGGAGGGGGTTCGGAGGTTGGCGCGGAGGTGGGTGATCGCCAGGAGGCGGCGATGGAGAAAATTGATTCGGGGATAGGTCTGGGTATCGGGGTCAACGGGTGGGCTTTTGTTTTTTTCTTTCAAAAGTGAACGATGGGAGAGAAAGGTGCCTATATATATATAATTTAATTATTATTCAAAAAGTAACCTTTTATCCCGAATTCGAAATCGAACCCACCGACTGTCGTCCCTAGCTAATTACCAAATCCAGTATATTAATTTGATAGACTCTGCCAAATTCCATTCCGAACACAATGGGATATGTATCGTAAGCTGATTCGACTGTTTCAATCAGTTTTCGTCAAAATCAAAATATAACTCTATATATTGAATTTAAACGCGCATTTCAATTTACTGGGGTCACGTATAGTCTCTAAAAATTCCCGAAAAATATTGTCTAGCTTCATATTGACGATACGGTCCTAACAAAACTAGTTTCGTCAAATTCTGAGACTGTTTGAAAAATGGCCAATTTCCGGTCGATTAAAATCAATTGAAACTGGTCAAACGCATTTTCCTTTGCCACGCTCACATATTAATTCGAAAAATTATGACAATTGAAACCTAGCAATAACCTGACATCACGTATCCAACAAAAGTGGTTTCGTCGAAATCCGAGGTCGTTTGCAAAATTTCCATTTTTAAGGGCCTGAATTCCATAGCGACTATTCAGAATTTTCAACTGGACATATCTTTTGATTCCCGCTATGAAATTTCGATTTTTCGGGTTCGTTGGAAAGATAGTCACAATTAGATTCCATTATTTTTGGTTTCACTAAAATCCGGTTTATTTTGCACCCGGTATGTTCAATTGAAGTTTGAAATCGAATTATCGAACTACCACGCCATTTTCAATTCCTTTTATAATTATAAATAAATATTTATATTTCTAACGACTATCTATATAATATATACGTTCGAATTATATTCAAAATAAATTTCTCGTCGTTATTATTTAAAATAATTCATTTTAAATATTCAAAATTCACTAAAATTGCCAAAATAAAAATTTTAAACTGGCCCAGATTTCCGGGTTATTACACTGGATGATAGTTGATTATTTATCGTTGTTATTTTATACATGTGTTGTAGAAAATCCATATAATTCACATTATATGATAATTGATTGGGCCTCATTCCAGTTGTGAAATAGAATATCTGAATAGAAATATTTGAAAAAGAAATATTTGAAATAGAATATTTGAAAATAGAAATATATGAAGCCGTGTTGATTAGATTGACGCCATTTTGACGAGAACGATATTTATATCGATTTTATTTATTTTTCAATGAATATCGAAAGTGATTTCAAAATTTGATAAATTGAATAGAATTGAATTCGAATTGAAATTGAATAGAATTGAATTCGAATTGAAATTGAATAGAAATAAATTCGAATTGAAATTGAATAGAAATGAATTCGAATTGAAATTGAATAGAAATGAATTTGAATAGAATTGAATTCGAATTGAAATTGAATAGAAATG
The DNA here is from genome assembly GCA_030737875.1 of Allium sativum. Taxonomy (NCBI): domain Eukaryota; kingdom Viridiplantae; phylum Streptophyta; class Magnoliopsida; order Asparagales; family Amaryllidaceae; genus Allium; species Allium sativum. The sequence goes on from CM060912.1 coordinate 177,105,251, forward strand.
AATTCAAATTGAAATTGAATAGAAATGAATTCGAATTGAAAATGAATAGAAATGAATTCGAATTGAAATTGAATAGAAATGAATTCGAATTGAAATTGAATAGAATTGAATTCGAATTGAAATTGAATAGAAATGAATTCGAATTGAAATTGAATAGAAACAAATTCGAATTAAATTGAAATGAATTGAAATTCGAATTAAATTGAAATTGAATTGAAATCATTTTGAAATGAAATTAAAACGAATTTATATTGGAATATTCAATTTTGATTAGAAATTGAATATGAAGTTGAAATCATTTTGAAAACGAATTTAAAACGATTTATAAAATTCATTTCGAAAGGAAATCGACGAAGTATATATTATATATATAATATAATGGCCTGAATAGAACGCGCCGCGCCGCGGTAGTTCGCGAATTTCGACCATTGACTTCGAATGGACATTGCGGGAGATCCGACCGTCGGATTCTCCTAAAACCGGAACCGTTGGGTTCGTATCGAAAAGAGCTTTCTAAAGAACATTAGAGATTTGAAATCTAACGGTTGGATTTCGAATTATGTCCAAATCAAATTGGGAAAAGGTCGTTGTAAGTGCAGTTCGATGGCCGTTGATGGAAATCGACTGTACATGCCTTGATAAAATTATTAAAAATAGTAATAATTTGTGTAAAATCATAAGGAATGATTTGGGAAATATTGGGATGAAAAACTCCATATTTGAAAAGATAAAAATAGATTTTTATCGAAATGAACTAGTTTTGAACTAGAATTATAATTCTATTTATTTTTAAAATAAATAGATTGAATTTGAAATGGTTTTAAAAGTAACCAGAAGTTCCAATAATTGAATTGGAATGGATTTGAATCGAAATTGTCTTCGGAAAATTTTGATGTTGGATTTCGTGATGATACAGATATTGTTATGGGAATTTGAAAGATATATTAATATCGTTATTTCCAATACGATATTTGTTGGTTGTAGAATTTGATATTGAATATAAGCCGGTATATTTTCTATTCAGAGCCTTGTATTTAATATCAAATGTGTTTTGGGCTTGTCGTGAATGGTGTCTTCATTAACACTGTTCTTAAACCCAGTTGAGAAAAAGATTAAATCTTTTCATTTATATTTAATGAAATGTACCAATTAAATAATATTTAATTGGAACTGAATTGGTATTGATTTTTGGGTTTATCGTGAACAGTGTTTTAAATAACACTTGTTCTTTAACTCGATAATTAATGGAATGTGATTTTGGGTTTATCGTGAACCGTGTTTTAAATGACACTGATTCTTTAACCCAATTAAAGATTAAAACTAAGTGGAGTTTTAATGAATCTTTAATTAGATTGAAAAGATCGAGAATGGAGTATCGCCAGTTTTACTCCAGGCGATAGTTAAATCTTTAATTAGATTTGAACGTGAAATGGTAATTGAATTTACCGATAACACCGTGGTGTTAGATATGAAGTATTACCAGTTTTACTTCATGGGATGAATAGGTGGTGATTGGGAAATAAAATAAATGATTACTCCGGTGTTGTTCGCTAATCCCGACTAGTTTGAATTGATATTCAAAGAAGATTAAAGAATAAATTTAAAGAATTTATCTTTAATGGGAACCTTTCCCAAAGTATAAGAATATTTGAATAAAAGAATATACTGAATTGGAATAAGGCGTATGTTGTGTTTGTGTAACACTTATTTATTATATACACGAGTTATTCAGAAAGACCGGGTTTATCCCATTCTGAATAACTGATTCGACGTGGTGTCGAAGATGAAGACGGTGGTCGAAGACCGGAGGTCTTCACGTCGTTTGGATAATTACTGATGATCTTGATTGGGCCGTACACCCAAGAGGAGGGAATCAGTTAGTGATCGTCCAGACGTACTTGGAGATTGATGGATATGCGGGGTACTAGGTGCCTCCGGTTTCATTCAGACCCGGAACGGACTTGTAAATGGACTGTGTGTCTGACATTGGATATCATTCTGTGTGATTGATGGATATCAGATGCATGGAGTGGTTTGCCTGTGTGGCATGCTGAGATGCAAATGATCAAGGCTTTTGTTGAAAAGAAAAGTCTTGTGGTTGATGATCAAAGCACAGCCTTTGTGGCGTAGCTTTGTGTAGCGTAGATTCGCGAGCCTCACACCCCGGTTGTGAACCAGAAACGGGAGAGGACATCAGGGAGGGCATGCGTTTCCTTCTAGCTAGAAGTGGCGTCAGTGGTTTTACACGCCCTGACGAGTTTGACTTATGTGGTTGTTGCTGTTGCGAGGCGCCTCAGATATATCGGTCGATCCGGGACCGATGGAGTCATTCGTTGGCTCATTTACGCCCCAAAGGGTGGGGAAACGTAGTGTTCAGGCATAATAATCCACATCGGTGGACCGGCCCTGACGATCCAAGGCTTGCCTGCGCGCTTGCCTGAGACTCGAGCTAGACAGTCTCGAATTCGGTAAAGGACTATCTTTTGCCTCGGTTCACAGATGGAAATCCAACTTCCAAATACGTGACATTTGCAGTTTTGATTGTAATCCTATATATGGCGACATAGTGGCATGGGACGCTCATGTCGCCTATGATTGATATTTATGATTGAAATTGTTTTAAAACTATACACTTATAGTAATAATAAAACAGGAAATTTCGCGTACCAAGCATTCTTGGCTATTATAAGGTAAAAACCCTATCCTCCGGCTTGCGTTGCATTGTGTGATAGGACCTGGGTCTTATAATAGCTTCATTTTTTTTCCTTATTTAGCATTGCACTGTTTGTTTTATGCAATGGTGTTCTTGGGAGAAAACCCGTTCCGTGTTATACGGCGTGGTCCCTTGATTTACCTCTCTTTAAAATAAAGATTAATAACTGTTTTAGTTCTCACACCAGTCACATGACTGGCCTGGAGTTTATTGTTTTAACTTAAACTCTGGGTGCCCTTATTTTGACAAGGGCAGCTAGTAGTTTTGGTTTTGCAGATTTATATTCATAGGATCCTGGTTTACAGCTGGAACGATATCCGGAAAGCTTTGTATCCATATATCTCCTTCGGTTGTGTTTTGTATTATTTTCTGCTGCGATGTATTTAAATGTATTGTAATCTCTGATCTTTTATGTGTAATATTGATTTATACTCTGTATATTCTTGTATTCTGATGGAATTTTTTTAATAAACAATGAAAATTTCTTCTGTCTGCGTTCTAATTTATCGTGTTCTCAAAGCGATCAGGGGTATCGAACGGTCTTGATCGGTTTAGCGACTGATTCAGATCGAGCGAAATTCCTTTTCGTTACAATTGACCAAAACTCTCAAGGGTCATCTCTACAATGATAAAGAAGTTATTCAAGCCTATGTTGACTATATGGAAAATGAAAAAGTCAACATGGGAGCCCTCGCTATGTTTGAAGATTTTCCCTTTTAATCTTCTTTCTCTTTTTCATCAAAATGAAGTTCTAAGTTTGATTGACGCTTGGGATAACAATGAAGTATGTTACCTAAATCTCATCAAAATGTTTTATGCAAATTTGAATCATGGCTTTTACGAAGGAGATGACAATCAAGTATGGAGTAGTGTAAAAGGCACTCAAATCGTTTTGGATTGTGAAATTTTGGGTATTATCTTAAATTGTAAGTGTACGGGCTTGGATTTTTCGGAATTCGAAATTGATGAAATGAATTTGGAAACTTACCATCACGTTTTTTAAAGCGACGAAAACATGGATTTTAAAAATCATTTTTCCGCCCAAAAGAAAAATCGTCAACCTCCTCCTTCGATATACTCTCACTCCTCATTCCGGAGATTTCAATAACCCTACCCTCAAAGTCCGAAATTCCCTTTCTGCTATTTTTGGTGTTTATGATATTGATTGGGCCGATGTGATTTTAAAAGAATCTAAGCCCAGAGAGATGTCCACCAAGGAAAACACTCTTTATCATGGAGTTTATCTTACTCGGATTTTTAATTATTTTGGAGTGGATCTCAAAGGAGAAGAATTTGTGTCTAGAAAGATGTTTAATTCTTAAAATATAAATCTTATGCAAATTCCAATCGTTTTTAAGCCTTATGAAACATTTGAGGATAAACAAGCTAGAATTCAACAAGAGGAAAATCCATTGGAAGTTGACGAAGAAGAAGATTCCTCTTTAGAAAGTGTAGAATTTCCCACAAATACTAGAACCATAACCAAAGAAACACTTGTTTGAAACCAAGTTAAATTAGCCAAGAACCAAAAGAAGATCAAGAAGACTCTTACCCAAATGCCTAAGTTCATAGGCAAAATAGGAAGAAAACTTGGAATATCATCTTCCTCCTTATCATCCGCTAAAATCTAAGCTTATCTAGTTTATGTTATCTTTCGTATTTGCTTGTATTTGATTTCGAATCTCGTATTTAGTACCTTGTATTAGTTGAATATATTTGATTTCAAGTAGTAATGAACAATTTTTATTTTTGTTAAATCAATCTTTAATTTATTGTAAAAACACATTAGAACTAAATAAATTAATATAAGATAATAATATATAACTTAAAATTGTGCAAAAAATCAAATACCCAAAAATCAACATGGGCATGATGACATGTCAACATATAATTTCCAGTTTTTCAAATTTGTTCAAAAATTGAAATTTAAATAAGTAACTAGTGTCTATTCATTTCCAATGAATTCTAGATCATATAAATACCTATTTCTTCCAAAAAAAAACTTATTCTAAACTTTCTCCTTCTTCTCCAATCATCCTTTTTCTGTAATATCAAATTATGGCAAATCCTATTCACAATTTGATTTATAATCTTGAAGAAACACTCAATTCATTCAAGAATATCCTATCTATAATACTTTGAAATCATCGTCATCTTGAATTGAGTCAAATAAAGATGGTTGAACATCATGAGAAGTACTTTGATGCCATTCGTTGGTTAATATTTTCTCTTTTCAGAGATGAAGACAACAACCTCGCTAAAGCATTACTCATCAAAGAAGATAAAGATTGGGAAGTCATCAAGAAGGATCCAATCTTTGGAGGAGACAGATGGGTGGAAGTTCCAAGAGAAATTTGAATTTGTTTGAATTGGTTGATATGATTTGATTAATTGTTTTGTTTTATTCGAATTTGTTTGAATTTACTTGAAAATATTGCTTGATTTGGTTGGATTTGAAACTTTTATATGATTTGATTGAAATACTTGTAAATATTAACTAAAATACTTGAATTGTTTATACTCTTTCTTGTTAGAATTAGAATAAGTAATTAGGATTGGTATTATAGCATAGATTTAGGGGAAGTTAATTAAATTGAGTCATTTAGTTATATTTATATAGATTTAACAAGAATATAAGTTAGTTTAGTATAGTATAATATAGTATAAAATACTAGAAGTGTAATATAATTTAGTATAACTTGAGCCATTTTTTTTTATGACAAAGGATGAGAAATTATAAAATAAGGATTAGTTAGGCTTAGTTCATGGGGACTATGTAGGATTTATATAGGATTCATGGTGAAAGGGGGGAGTATTGAAGCATCAGATCAACAAGTATTGATAGGTATGAATATTTTATAAAGGTTGTCATCATCAAAAAGGGAAAGATTGTTGGAGAATGGAGTTTTGATGACAACAACCTTATTTCAATTATCATTATTGACTGATTATAAAATATATACTAACATCTTTATCTAGAATGTGTGTGTGTGTGTGTGTGTGTGTGTATATGCAGGATTTGCATACAGGATTTAAATATTGAAGATTGTACAGTTTTAGAGTTCTAAAAGATTCAGGATTCAGAGAAGATTCAAGACTCATGATTATCAAGATATCAAGATTTCAAAAAGCTTAAGAAAATATAGCAGTTGAGTCTAGTTTATATGTAAGACTCTAAATAGCACTCCAATTTCAAATTCTATTTTCAAAATTCAAATTCTGATTTCAAGTTATTTTAAATAACTTTTCTAAATGATTTCAAATTATTATAAGTTTTTACTTAATAATTTCAAATATATATGTTTATAGTTTATAAAATTTTATAGTATATATATATATATATGTTTTATAGTCTTTTATCAATTTATAAATATGTTTATATTATATATCACTATGTTTTTATATGTTTTATACTTTAAAAAATCCATTTTGGAACACTAGTTTTGATTCAAGAATTTTCGGAAAATATATATTAGTTTTAACACTTGAAATTTGATTTTAAAAATAAAAATACAATGCATAGGTCGACATACCAAAATGAGCATGTCGACATATAACTGTCATAAATTCAACTTTCAAAAGAAATGTCTTTTCACTATTTGAAACATTTCAGAAACGTTGCAACCTTTGGGGCACTAATAATAGGGGTACAATTTCGAATTTTTAACTACTTCTTCTTCTCCTTCTTCACCCCTTTAGTTACCACCATTAATATACATAAAATTCTTGATTTCTACACTTATACTCTGCCGATTTCAACAAAATTTATATCATTCATCTTCTCTTCTCAGTCTCTATCAGCTACTCTTTGTTTGAAGTGCTACCAAAGTTCTATGGGTGTTGTAATTGTTTGGGGATTGTTTGGAAAAGGGTGTGTTCCTTGTAGTCCTAAAATCAAGGAAACAGAGCGATGTTAACCTTGTAGCCATGAAATCAAGGGTAGTGGAATCGGTGTTAACCTTGTAGCCGTGAAATCAAGGGTGTTGTACTTGGATATTGATAAAAATAAAACTCTGTGCAATCTAGCGTTGCGTGGGACTGGACATAGGAGTAATCCGAACCAATATAAAATTCGGTGTGTTCTTTCCTTTTCTGCATTTTATATTTACTTATTTCTGTGTCCATGATTGTTTCTATGTTTGTGATCATTTTTGGTGTGATAATGATTGTGTTATTCATATAGTAATTCAAGTTAGTTAAAGATTTCTATAAATTCCTTATAAACACTATTCACCCTCCCCTCCCTTCCTCTAGTGTTAATTCCGCCTTAAGATCCGCATTCCGCATCCTTAACAAGATATTCTCCATTGAAGTTTCTGGCCATGAGCAACTGACCCATGGTGGTGCTTGGATAGGTACTGATGAGGAAGGCGGTGGATAGTGGGTAAGGCTTGGCTTATTGGTGCTTGCATGGCAGATTGTGTAGGCGTGAAGAGGTCGGAGCTTGCGTGAATATAGGAGAAGAATACATAGCATAGAGAAACATGCGTGAAATATGTGAAGGAATACGATTGATTGCACTAAGTTGTCATTCTTTTTTGAACTTGGGTAGTTCAAGTTGATGTTCTCGTCTGAAGCGTCGGACGCGTCAAGTGTGGACCACACTGAACTGCTAATTCGAATCGAATGTTGGAAATTCATCCGTTTGCGTTGGATGGTCCGATGCGAACAGATAAATTTCTAACGTTCAGTTTTTCCTTTGCTCCTACATAATCCACCTCCCTCTTCTTATCTCTCACCCAGATCCAAAAATTCTACTATTCTTTTAGCGCTTATAGTCGATCTATTCAGATAAATTTTAATATATTTGTGTTTTTCATATTCATAGCTTCCATATTTTTTTTTTCAGTTTTTCTGAAACTTTTTCTTTATATTTTTGCAGAATGTCAAGCCACTCTGTTGCCTTATCCACTCGCACTATCGTCGATTGGAATGTTGATAGAGCCAACACGTTAATCGACGTACGTTACAAGAACATTGAATCTCATCCCCACCGTGTTGCGCATTGGTACGAGCAGACTGCTGCTATTTTTAACGAACGCATAGGCATGGACTGCAATGTTGAATACATGAAAAATATATATGATAATTTAAAAAGAGATCGTAGCTTATGGGACAAGTTGCTGCGGATTTCTAGGGGCTATTGAAATGAGGAGAAGGACACAGTCTGTGGATCCGTCGAATGGTGGGATACTATTGCAGTTAGGTATCGTAAATACAAACATGTGTTGCCTGCTCGATTTAGGAGTTGGATGTGATCTTCGACGACTGCATTCGAACTGACAAATGTCATTTTATTATTCCACAGCAACCCTCTGTTCAGCTACAGTATGATGCGCAGCTTTATGGTGACTATATCAGGGGTGATATTGAGGCGATCAACAGTCGTAGAGCGTTGCCTATGCAGCGATCAACTAGTGGTATGTCTGGAGTTGGCGACAGTTCTTTGCATGATTCCATTCTTGATAGGTGCATGAAAATGAAGCGAGATGGGGGACAACTACGTGAAATGGGAGGTTGCGCTTTGTTCGGCTGATTCTGATGGCAAAAGTTACAATCATTTGCATGAATTGATTGAGAAACTCACCAACTTAGGAAGTTATTTATTTTTCTTGTTAATAAATTGAGAAGGAATATGTAACAACCCACATATTTTTCGATAATATATTTAAATATTTTATTTAAATATAATGTTGTTAATCAAGAATTGGTCCAAAAATTCATTTTTTTGCATATGGATGAATTTTGACTTGGGACCACGTCCCTTGAGTTCAAAATGTTGTTTACGGCATTAAAAACTTTAAACATCGCTATGTCTGGAGTAAGTGAATTTCGGGACTTTGTTTAGGGCTTGGTTTAGCTCATTAGCTTTGAGTAAGCAGCCCTACTTAACTACCCCACCTACCTTCCCATTTCATTGCCTCCTCATTTATTTCCTACAACTCCCAATTTCTTAGAGAAGAGGAAATTGATATTCCTACGCTTCAATCTTAGGAATTCTAGTAATAGCTTAGCAAATTCAAGGAGAAACTTAGTAAGTTCATCTCTATCTTCTCGAACTTGATCCCTCTTCAATTTTTAGATACTCTTCTAAACCTAACTCTTGGAATTAATATATGTATATGTATAGTTTGAAGATTAGTGAGTTACACCGAAGAGTGGTTGTTTTGGCTAAGTCTTGATGCATCTCCTTGCTTACAACAATCAAAGGTAAGTTCTTGCGAACTCACATCTATGTCTCAATCTTTTATGCCACGTCTGTGCTGTGTGTTCATTCATTGTGTTGATTTGTTTATGTGTTAACATTTCCAATTTATGAGCTTTGATTTCATATCGATGATTTCTAGTGTAAATCTTTGTATGCATGCAAGTTTATGTTTTTGCATTGTTTCCGCAAGCCTTAAAGCCTCATTTTCACTTATATGACGTTATAAGCCTTCGCATGTTGTTGAAATCGCTATGTGTTCACTGTCTAAGAAAACCAGTGCCCAGGAAGTGATTCAGACGGCTGAATTTAGGATTAAGTCGGCTGGCCTGCTACCAATATTAAAAAAAATTGTATCTATGTTTCAGACGGTTGAATGGACAAAATTAGCTAGCTGAATTCAAATTCATACGACCGTATTTACCCATTCAGCAGGCTGTAACTCAGACAGGAACATGGATTTCTGTTATTTCAATTCAGACGACTGAAATATAATTTCAACCGGTTGAATTGCTATAAATGCATATCTTTCCTTTTTCTTGTGATATTTTGAGTTTTATCGATTTCCTTTACTCCGTTTTTATTTTTATCGCTATTTTTGGGTTGATGATCTCTTTTCTGGATTCTTGATTTATTCGTTGTATATGAATTTTTATAATTAATATTCTTGAGATTTAATTTACGTTATCAAGACATGAATTCTTAGTTCGATCATTATTACGATCGATATTATACGAGAATTGTCACTACAAACTATAATGGGTATTTATATTATTAGTAGATACCAAATCTTTTACTAAAACAATTTTCAATCCTACCTCATTATACGAAGTTATTTTATAAACCATCTTCCGGTCTACTAGTATATATTTATATAATTCTTTTCTCTCACTCGTAGGAGAAATCCAATTAAACATCTTAGTAAAAACAAGGACTATGAGACTTTGCGTTTGTTTCGATGGCTAGTTTTTAGACTCCATCGATTGAAAACTATGTCAATGATCGCCTTATGTTTTAGTGAATTATAAAACTCATTCATAAATATTCGAGTAGAGCAAGTGGTCATGGGGCATGTAGCTCAACTCTTAGAATTACTAGCTTGGAGTAATTTACACTACCTTGGATCAATTGTGATCATTTCACGATTTTATGCATCTTGATGATCTTCGAGTCATCCTGAGGAACTTCGGTTCAATCCTAGCGGGGTCTCTACCCACGGTCTTCAGAGAATTTGAGGAGCTTCGGCTCAAAATTGTAGGCTAGTTACCTAGATATCGCGTCTCATGTTAGACACATGTGTTGGTGAGCCTTCGGGATCCTGTCTTATGTTAGGCCTCCCCCTCTTTGTGATTTTCTGGATTTCTAATTATTGATTCCTAGAATCTAAGTTCTTATTAATAATATGTTATTAATTTGAGTTTTACTGATACTATGTTATCAATCTAAGTTTTTTTAATACTATGTTATCAGTCTGAGTTTTAGTATTGAGTTATCAGCTTCCTGTTGATTTGATATGATGTTGCCATTTCCCATAAGTAGCTATATAATTATGAATGAGATATCTTTTATAGCTTGATATAAATTTTTGAGATATGCTGCAGACATTTTTGGGCTTCACACTTACTTGTAACACTATTATTATTGCATATATGCCTAAATTTATTTATGTCTCTTGCTATTTCTCATTTATGAGATAATTACAGCTAGACTGATCTGTTTATTATTTATTTTCTTATAAGTAATACTCGGGTTAGACCGAAGTGTTGCAGGTGCTTCCACATGACTGCTAGTAGGATCTGGTTCTTGATTTTTTTGCTTACTTCACTAGAGTTGTAGTTTATGTTGATATGTACATGAGATAGTGACCCTTATGTATTCATACTCTTTTGTCTTGTATCTATATCTATACATTTGTAGTATAGTGGATCTTGTTTGGCCACTGCCTCTGTGTATACACTTATGTGATATGTTCATAGCTATTTCAGCCTTCGTGACCTAAATATTTGTGGTGGACTCTGATTTTATTGTTATGTTATGTTATTTTATATAGCTTCTGAATTATATATAGCCACTGTGTAGTGGATTTGAACTTGAATTACACGTGCCAGATTTCCACATGAGATTTGAAAAGTAAGACCACATTATCCGACACGTTCAACACTCGTTCAAAGCTAACATACAGATGGTCGCTCCTCAACAGCCTTATTCTTTTGGTTAGCTGACATCATTACTTGTAATGACCTTGGCTAATGCGAGTATAGAGGTGGGGCGTTACAGAATATATAGTTTGTTTTGTTTTTTTATTTCTCCGTCTGTATTAGGAAGCATTAACTATGCAATTTGTTATGTTGTTTATTTCTACATTTGTATTTCGAAGCATGGACTATGAATTTTAATTTCGTATGGAGTATTATGTAATTTGTATTTTGTGTTTTGTATTTAAAAATAATTAACATAAAATTATAACATAAACAAATAATACTTTGTCCCTTTTATTTTTCCCTTTTCATTAAAAAAAACGCTTTCTCCTTTCGCGAACATTCCCCTTTCCCATCCCCTTTAAAATTCCTTTTCAAAATACCCCTTTCCATTTAAAAGAGAATCGACGATAAGTCTTGCAAAAACCCATCATTAATGTGTTCAATTCCAAGACACCGGGAGTTGCTTTGTGCGGCTGACTGTGCTATTTGGATGCGGGTTTGGTGTGGGTTTTAGGTCCATTGGTTGGTGTGATTTAAACAATATTATTTTAGTTATCTTAGTTCGTTAACTATAGCTATTCATCTCACCCATAGAGAGTCCATTTAACCAAGATCTTCGATGTTGGGTTCATGTTGATGAATAGAGCACACTAGCTTAATTATTTGAAACTATCAATTGACTAAATGTTAGCAATTATATTTAATTATTCTTGACGCAGTTAAATAATCATATTTTAATTGATGATGTTCATTAATTTATATTTTGTCCATGTAAGGTAAGATTTAAAAGTTGTTATTCACGCTGCGCTCGTATTGAAGATATCTTCGTGACGAAATTAGATTCATTGAGATTAGGGCTTGTTGAAATTTTAGTTAAAATCGAATGCCTTTGATTTTAACTATTCAAAAACATGAAATCATTAATTAGACATTATGGTGTGTTAAAACTCATACTTTGGAATATTATTATACTATATAATGGTATAATTGTATGATTGATTGTTTTGGATAATTTGTTGTTTTACGAGCTAGTTTGGATATATTCGCGTCCTTGGAGGAGATGACCTTTTATAAGTGTTGTCAGATTGAAGATGACTAATATAATGTGATTATATGTTGCATGTAATGCAAAAGGATAAATTATATAACGATCCGCATTTTAATGATTGGATATTTAAATATTTTATTTAAATATTGATTGTGAATTAATCAACGGTTATAAAATGTGAGTTTAAATGTGTGTTGAATCCAGTTTGGGAATTGAATGTCTAGAAAAAGGGTTAAGTGCCAAAAAAATTGGAATTTGGCTCAGGACATTGCATCATGGTCTGAATGTATTTTTATGCCAAGATCGCCTGCCTACATGCGTCAATCAAAGTCCGGATCTATTTGACCCATTTTGGACCTTCCTCTATTAATTTGGACGGTAGTTCAAAAATAATATTATTTTATTCTTGAACCCTAATGATAGCCGCAATGAAACCCTGACATTCAATGGTCCACGTTTCTTCTCTTAGTCCATCCACTTTCAGTCAAGACTCTAAAATTAAAATTGTTCGTATTATCGACCTGAATTCATTCATGATCTCTGTTCCTCGATCAAATAGTCGATGTGCATGAAAAATGAAGGAAAACAAAATTTGTGATTGTTTTGTATTTTGGCTCGGACAGTCTCCATCGTCGAAATTAGCTCATGACACCAAATGAAAAGTATAAAGGTAAGAAAAATGAAGAGTATAAGTTGTTGTCTGATGTCGGACGAAGGTCGAAGGGGAGAGAAATCTATGTTTTTGTAATTTTAGATATTTTTTTAGGGTGAAGCATTGATTATCTAAGGTCAGCATTTTGGACGAAGCTAAAGGGTAGGGTGGCGGTCATGCCGGTGATGGTACGATGGTCAAGTGATGAATGGAGGTGGAGAAAAATAAGGTGGAAGTGGTCGGGCACATGTCGCTTTAGATCAGAACAGAAGTGGGAAAGAGTCATGCAAGTATTCTACATGTGATAAGTTCATGGGAAGCTGGGACAGGCATGATTTGATATGCATGGCCAGTGAGCATCTTGTTTATTTTTATATTCGTTTGAGATTCAAATGTTCTAACAAGTGTAACTTTTGCATTCTAAGTCCGTTTTGAACGTGGTTTCTTCCATTGGACTCGTATCCGGAAGCTCTATGTTTTTCCATAGGCTTGGACTGATTTGGTTAAGATGGATGATATTATCTCTCACTCAACATCAATTGTTTATATAGTATATAATTGATATTTTAAAGTGATATATAATCTCAAAATATAATTTTTAGGATAGTTAAATCTATAAATAATAAATGAATTAAAAATAATTTGATTAGCTTAGACCTGAAAGTCGCATATTTACCTATCTACGTGTCTACACGTCGTTTTGACACTGTCACTATATTTGGGCTATTATGACATTAAACCCACACTAATCACTTTAGATAGGTGTTATTTACATTATGGATGTTACTATGGATGTTTGTAAGTTATTTTATATATTTATAAGATTATTTATTGCACAGTTGCTTATATGTGTAGTTTGGTTGAAAATGTCATTAGTAAATGTCATAGCAGTAGGAAGACATCGCTAGTTAAAGTTTGGTGTTTATCAATAAGATGCCCAAGAGTGCAGATTGATTGAGAGAATAAGGATGATGGACTCAAATGGATAAGACAGATTCACGAAGGAGCACTGGAACATAGCGACTGCTTAAAGGATGGAGCGGTATAAAGCTTGATGGTTGACCCAAAAAATGGAGCAGCAATGGGATTTGTTGATGGATCTAAAGACGGAGGATCAATTCGATGACAAGTTAGGATTTTGCAATGACCTCGATGTGTATTCATCTAATTTTGGTTGAATACATTATTAGAGTGATCCTTATCGACTACAACCGAGTGATCGATATCAGCTACTATTGGGGTTGAACAATTTGACGTGGGCAACGATGTAGTTTCGAGGAGCAGGATATAATGGTTTCATTTGATAGTGGTTTGACATAGTGTCTTTTCGAACTGCGGTTTTGGCATGAGCAAATAATGATGTACTTCGATGCAATGGATTCGTCTTTCAATGATAGTGATCCCGTGACCAGGAGGGATGGCTCCAACGATAGATTGATGAATTCTTAAAGGCGTAAATAATCACACAGGGATTGAAATGATTGCATGAGGGTTTTACGGGAAATTGATGTTCGTCTTGAATAGGTCATAATTGTTGCGGCATAAAGGGAAATTGATAAGATTCACAACCATTGATGTTCGTCGCGGGCATCCCCTAACTGTTGCGACTTAGAGGTCAACTGATAAGATTTTATAGCAATTAATGTTCGTCGGCGTAGCCCACTTGTCTAACGATTTATGATATCAACTACATAGTGATGGACTACGCTACATAATACTTATGAGAAGAGATCGCTGGTACTTGGAATTGCATGAGTGCATGGAGCATAAAGTACTCGATGAAGGGATTAAAGTCCAGTGGAGGTAGAACCTGGGCCATTATATCCAGAGTCCAATTGACATGCAAATTGGGTAGGGTCATTGATGTGGTAGAGTCCTAATGATGTAGGAATTGTTCGTACCCTTGTAGGTCAAGTGGTTTTGGGTTACCAGATACCATATATTCAAGACACTAAATGAGTGAATGTAAGGATGGATGATGAACGCTATGGATGTTTACTTCTTTATCACCATTTTATATTTAGACATCTATCACACCTTTGACATGTATTTTGTATAGGTTAGCATGTATTTAGTGTTATATGCTAACTTTGGGTATGCAAGGATAGGTCAGGTATGATTATCCTTACCATCAATGCCTCATACTACTACGACTTTTATAACACTTTGAGATTGGTTTATCGCTTACACCAAACTATTTTCTGACCAAAGGTTTTTTGTCCTCTTTAGTTACCCGATGAGGAGGCTGGGTAACATGTGTATATGCTATCTAGAGCTAAGTAAATGGATTGGAAGGTGGGGTAACCTCTCATATTTATATTTGTACTATTGATGCTTATTTCGACCTTGTGACATTGTGGACCTTTTGACATTCTCGACTTGTTATTAGAGACAATTTGCCAATTGAGTTTATTTGTCCTTTTTTGTGTAAACTATATTTACAAAGCTGTATGAGCCAGTATAAAATGATTATGTGGTTTATATGGTCATTATTGACTCTCTGTTGTCTATTTATAATTTCTATTATATTTTATCTGATAGGCTATGAGATATATAACCGGTTCTGTGTTTTTGCTTGGTGTTTCTTTCCTTTTTCTTATCTTCCATTTCTTTGTCTTGAAAACCATCCTCCATATATCAGATGCCTATATAGTGCACTATTGGACTATATAAGCAACGATCATGTAAGGCGTTCTTCGCATTTGATATTGGAGCTTAGGTTGCGTTGTTTAAGCTAAGCAATATCGAAATTGAGAGTTAATACATATGGCAGAATATGTATTTGCACATATTTTTTGTTTTCAAAACTAAATATTAGCAGCTTAGATATAACATATAGGTTGTTTGCATATGAGTGTTATTGGAATAAATTTCTCTAGTAGCGACTGATTGTCCTAATCACTTGTCTGAGACAATATGAAAAACGAGCAATACTATTAATTGTTCTATTTCTGAAGTTGATAATTGGCCAGGATTGAGAACCATAAGCCTTTATCACATAATATGTTCTCAGTAGTGGTGCGAATCACTGATTGGATGTCCTGATTTCTCTAATTAATTTTAGCACTCAAGTGTAGTGAGTCGACCAAGCTGAGCCACATAGATACTCTAATGTCTGTTAGGAGAACTGCTCCTTAGAACAGGGTTGAATGTGGTGGTGCAAGATTGGTTTGTTTTTTATAAGGATTCTTCGATGACTTGGAGTTGGATGGTTAAGTGAGATTGGAGTTTACCTCAAGAAAACTCCAAGGTTTAATCTAAATTGATCGACATTTCCTATAGATTCGATTCCTTAAATATCAACTCACTTGAGATCAATTCGTGGTTCATTTCAAAGAAATTTGTCCTAACTTCTTTAGAAGTCAGTGTTGAATGAGGTGTTCGTTGATTTGAGCATTGTGATATGTCTGTGTTAGAGTATAGTAACAAATTTGATGTGTTATCTAAGTACGGTTTACTTTCCCCATTATTACTCCACATGTGTAGGAAGGATGCCTATGATTAGGTTGAGTGTTCACCTTAGAAGGCGAATGATTTCATTCGATAGTGGAGGGATGACCATGATGAGTTAATGAGGAAAGCTCACGATGTTTGAGCATATATTCAACAGAGAATACTCCTATTTATACGGACCAATCATGGAAGCATATGCATTGATCAACATTCATGATTCATCGAGTTCTCCCTTGATTAAAGAGAAAGGAAATGACATCATTACTTGAGATATGCTTTTAACCAATAGGGTTTCCAATACATTTTGTTTTGGCGTCAAGGTTTCATCGGTCTATTTGATCTTGCGATGTGATGGGTAGAATGAGGTTGGGCCTCAAGAAAATCAATTTACTTATTTTGATTGTGACTTACCATGATAGAGGTCTTAGCTGGATTTCATGTGTGTAACATTTTGTGTTTGGTCGTCAGAGATTAATACCATGGATGACTACAACATTTATATTGTTTGGTTCAGGCCTCGAGGTGGGGGAGTGTTATATCATAACTTGTTTATATTTGACAGTATACACGGTTCATCATAACTTAATCTTATTAAGCTATGCAGTATAAGCGCTTAGCGATTTTATAGCAGTAGAGGTGCAAAAAGTGTAGTGGGGTTAAAGCGGAGAAATAGCGGAAACACAAATAGGTTCATTAGATGTTGAAACCAAATATTTAAAACTAATTAATTATTGTTTCCACATTATATGTGTTGAGGAAACTAATACTAATTAATCTTTTGTAACAAAACCGAAAAATATCATGGTTGTGCACATTAGTTTTGATGACTATAATAGATTTCTACAATATATTAGACACATATGCATTAAAATTACCTCTTTACACTAACTGTATTGATCTTTTTTATAAAGAGAACTAGTCAGATCAAGCTCTATGTATTAATATTGCTAGAGCGGATGCTAAAAGGCCTTGATCTAGCGGATGCAGCAAAAGATAGCTGGGCTAAAAACAGATCTGCTTTTCATCAGTGCTAATTGAAATAACATAGCGGTTGAAGAGAGCTATGAACTATAGCGAGGATTTTGTGGGGATTTAGCTGGGATTTAACTGCATAGTTATTAAGTCATGTTTGCTTGTGTGATACTTATTTTCTAGTTGGTTGTTTTATACTCAATTGATTTAGTGTTACGGTTTAGGAATTAATTTTTTAAGAGAATATGGAATGTTAGTTTTTGTGAGAGGTTATTGGTGACAATAGTGAGCTAGGATAATTTTCTCTTCTATAGTGGGTCGTCCTTGATTTAGTGATAGTGGGCTGAGACCATGATCTTCAGTAGGCTAATCGCTTATGGTTGGACGATAATGGGATGAGACACTAAGCTCTCTAGCAGTGAATCATTATCTATGCTTGTAACTTAAGGACATTTGGGCACATTCAATGAGGTTCTCAATTTACAACTGTAACTGAGTTAGACTCCATCTCGATCTGGCTTTCGATGTTGAACCAGTAGTCATGCCTCTAGAGCATATTGTACCCATAGACTGGGAGAAAAACAATTCTTGATGGCTTATCAGATCAACCCTAATCCACAAGGGTGTTTTTAGTTAGTCTTTCTCACTGTTTCAGATCTCGAAAATATCGCCTGAGATCTCCTCTGATATCTCGTTTTGGGCTCCTCCTGAAATAAAATAGCAAATATCATTGTAAATATCCTTTTGAGTGTATCACCTAAGATATCGCGATATCGTACGATATATCAACCGAGATGAGATTCTGGAATATCATCGAAGATCTTGGCTTTTTTCAGTTAAAATTTAAATCTGTGTCTGAACCAGAACAATAATTAAAAATCTCAAATCTATCCACGATAATCTCCTATTATTTAACATTTTCATGTTAAATGATCATACCATGTTCATATATGTTCTATAATACTTATAATTTTCATATTTCTTTTGTTTACATACATATTACATATAAAATTATGTATTTTATGCTAAACTTTTTAATATTGTGGACATTTTTTATGTTTTATATCTAACAATAATTCATGTTCATGGATCATATGCTATAAGCACTAACCTATTTTCATTGCATTATATTTTTATTTTAAGCATCTTTAGTAAATTAAGAATAATGAAATAATTTTGCAATTCAGTTTTAATTTGCTATGTTTATAATAGCATTCATAAAAACCATTGTGTAAGAATATCATTTTTTTAACATATCATGTGCCCTAAGTTTGTTTTAATATGAACTTTTAAACCTGAGATGGAAATCCATGATGGACATCCGAGTTAGACTCATCTCGTACAAGATCTCCCACAATACGAGTTCAAGTCGCTAAAATCCTCGAGACGAAACACGACTGATATTTGAGATTTAAAACCTTGGTCTTTCTAAGGGATTTAGTCAATGGGAAGTAGCTGGATGGAACATGTCGATTACAACGTCTCACATGTTGCTTTGGTTTTTATTATTTAGTTATGTCATTTGGGTTGACCGGTGGGTTGGCATGTTTTGTTGGTTTATTGCACCATATTATGAGATATCACTTTAAGGGGTTATGTTTGTGCCACCTGATCATTATTTTCATTATCACATTGGCGAAGAGAAAACATAAGACATTGTTAATGTTGCCTTGTTAGTGTGGAGAAAAACAATTGATGGTTTGGCTTATTGGAGTGTTACTTCAAAATGAAGGAAGCAAGATACTTAGGTCATATCACCTCAATTAGGTTGCCATTATTGATTCTGTGAAGGTTACAGAAGATTGAAATTTGAGTTGACCCATAAGAGTTGCATATCTGAAGCCTAGTTGAGGAGTCGATGAGCGTACTCATTCCTTAGGAGAGTGAGAAGTCAATGGCCTCCATTAATTTGTGGTGCTGGGGCAGATGCGATGTTAACTCAAACGGGAAGGTTTCACATCCTTAATTGACGATCAAAACCGCACAAGAAGGGGTGTTCGACTCCCGATTCGGAGTCGATGACCACATATTTTTCTTTCGAGATTTGGAGGCACTAATCATTAAGGAAGAAGCTGGAGTTGTTTAGTGATGTCAGATCATCGGGTTTTCTCTTCTTCAAGCGTTACATTGACGCTCGTCGGTAATAAGAGTTACAATTCTTAGCCTCCTAATGTAGTTTGTTGTGTTTGGGTTGGAGACGTACCAAATCAAAAAAGATATTTCATTATTGGATGTTACTTGTATTAATTATTGGTTATGACTCTAAAACTTGAAGTGATGTGGTGCAGACTCAATCGTGCTGGTTGTTTCTGTATGGAAGAGGTATTGCTTGTTCCCATTAAAGGAGAGATATTGAGAATTCATGTCAAGATGGATGAATGATTAGCTAGTAATGCTCAGTAGGAAGCATCAAGTAGTCCTCTCTATAACTACTCGTGATACGAGGGTGGATGTGCAAATAATTATTGATGGTTTTCATCTATGGGTTGTTAAAGTGTTAAGGATAGTATGATAACACTCGAGTCATATCCAATTCATTTACAAGAGTTGTAAGAGTTGTATTTCTTATTCCTAATAAGATATCTACCCAATTTATTGATTCATATATGGATTTGATGTCCTGTTTTATGTCTCATACTAGGTAGAATATATAGTATCCTACTTGTTAGGATAGGCGCAAATGTTATTATTTGATGATTGCTGTTATTTTACCTATATATGTTTGATTGCTAATGTTCTCGTGACTATTTATGTTTATGTGATTGTTAGACATGCAGGATAGTTGTATTTCAGTATAGTCTAATTGTTTTGATACATGATTGGATATTAAATGTTTGATATCAAGTTGTGATTTTTGCCCTTGGTGCATCCTTATTGGTTTTATGCCTAGATATGAAAGGTCACTTTCGGCTTTTATTTCCTTTGGTTGGGTTGAGCCATATTTGGTGGGTTGTATTTTTTTCCAAATCGAGCTACACAAAGAACATGCTGTCGGGATTTTCCATGAACTAATCCGAAGTTAAAAAAGAAGCTGCTTAGTTGGTTGTCTTCCAAGTAGGGGGTTTTCACTTTTTTTCATTATCCATTCATTTGGAAATAAGTGTACTATGTCGATCCTAGATTTGATGGCAATTGTACTAAGGGATGGGAATTATGTCTCCATGCTAAATTCCAAGTCTATTTCCTTTATTGTGATCACTTTCAATGGTTATTCTTGAGAGCTATGGGTGACGATGTGTCTTGCATTATCACTTATTCGAGAGTATTGGGCTGTGTTGTTTCATGCTTGAGGATTTCAAAAACAAAATCTTTTATGGGAAGAATGTAATAACTGTATTTTAATGATTGGATATTTAACTATTTTATCCAAAAATTAATCATTAATTAATTAACGTTCCAAAATATAACTTTTCACATACAATCGAATAAGGACCTGAAACCATTATTATTGGGTTCAGAAGGTTCGTTAGGTAAAGAAAAAGTATAAGGATCACTATATTTCGATATTGGATGTTTCAGGGGCAAAACCGTCTAAATACACATAAAAATTGTTATTTTAGGGTGCAGTGCCAGACCACGATAAATTTATATTTTTTGAACTATAGTATTAATGTGATGCACGTAGGCGAGGTTTTGTAACAAATGGATGTATCATTTGGTCATATGAACTCTAAACGCATGTTGATTACAATTATGGGAATTGACTATCCAGAAAAAGGGTTAGATGCCACAGGAATTGGAATTTAGCCTGAAGCCATATTTCATTATGTTCGAAAGGAAATTTTATATCTAAATCACCCATTATTACATGCCAATCAGAGTGCGTACCCATTTAGCCAATTTTGGACTTCCACTTTAAATTTGAGTGCATAGTTCCAGAATAATATTTTTTGCAAACCCTAACCATATGAAACCCTAACATTAAATGGTCCAAGTTTCTCCTCTCAATCATTTAATTTAAACCAAAACTCCCAGCATGAGATCGTTTATATGAATTCATCTATGGTCTCTATGCCCCAATCAGATCATCGATGCGCACAGAAATCTAGGAAAATCAAGCCCGTACAGTTTTTGTATTTTGGCTTGCATGTCCTCCATCAAGAATTAGCTCATTGTAACAAAAGGAACAGTGTGGAAAAGAGAAAACATAGAGATTGGCGGTGGTCTGCGGTCAAACATAGGTCGGTGGCCAGAGAAAATTTTATTTTAGTCATTTCGGGTTTTATGCTTTTAGGGCGGAGTGTTGGTCCTCTAAGGATGGAATTTTGGGCGATGCGAAGGGCAGAATAGCAGTCAGGTCAGTGGTGGTGCGACATTCATGAGAAGAATGGAGGTGAAGGAAAATAAGGTGGAAGTGGTCGGGTTTGTGTAGTTTCAGTTCTGAATGGAAGTCGGGAGATGGTTATGCATGTACTCTACTCGTGATGCATGTATAGGAAAACGTAAGTCACATGATCTGCTTTTCTCCTATGCAGATGTAGCCATCCTTATTGGTCGGTGAGTGTTTTATTTATTTTTATTTCCATTTGAAATTAAAATGTTCTAACTAGTGCACCTTTTGCGTACAAAGTCCAGTTTGGACGTTGTTTCTTTCACTTAACTCATATAGGATATGTTTTGGTGCTTGAGTGGACTGATTTGGCAGTGGTGGATGATACTGTTTCTCACTGAACTGTATTGTTTGTATTGTATATATTTTACTTTTTAAAGTGATTTATAATCTCAAAATTGAATTTCTAGGATATTTGAACCTAGTCAATAATAAATAAAAGAATTAAAAGTTATTTAATTAGTTTAAACCTAAATATCACATTTTTACCTATTTGCACGTTGTTACGCGTTGCTTTGACACTATCACTGAATTTGAACTATTGTGACATCAAACCCACACTAATCTCTTAAGATATTTTCTATTTATATTATTGATGTTATTATGGATGTTTGTATGTTCTTTTAGATATTTATAGGATTATTGTTTTCATGGTTTCTTCTATGCATAGTTTGGTTGGAAATGTCGTTCATAGGCGACATAGGACTAGGAAAATATCATTCATTAATTTTTAGTGCTTATTGATCAAATGCATAAGATGTGCATATTGATTGAGAGAATAAGAATGATGGACCAGAACGGATGAGATAAATTCATAAAGGATCATTAGAGAGTGCAATGTAATACCCTATACCCCTTTGCACATCCCTTACGAGTAATACCAAGGAATGTTGAGCACCTGGAACAACTAAGAAAACATTGCATGGACTAAGATCCATAAGACAAAAAACAAATTATAGTAGAAATATTTCGGAACGAACATTTTATTATTTTTCAAAATAACTTCATTTAAAATCCATCATAAAAAAAATCTTACAATCCCAATCTCATAAATCATATCAGGGTACAATCATAAAACATAATATTCTAGCTCAAATCCAATAGAAATAGACCAAATAAGATGACAAAGATAAACTGAATACATTGATGAAAGAAAATATAAAACACCAGTTGACTCTCTCCTAACTGCCTCGAGTCACACACTGCCCTAAGAGCCTAATAGAGGGATAATGGAGAATGAATTAGACTTAAAGTCTGATGAATATAAAGTGGCTACTCTAAAGAGAATAATCAAGGAATAATTATCTTATGATTAGTTTAAATGTCACAAACTTTTATTATTTATGCTTTACTTTAGGTGATAACTTAGTTTTTTTTTTTGAAAACAAAAATGTATGATCTTCTAATAAAAAGAAGAGAGCACACATATATAATATAAACATAAAAAGACTACAATATCCGAAAGCAGTACAAAAAAGAGACAAAGCGAGACAAAACAAGACTCTAAGAATGTAAAGGATAGTAGATAGATGAGCTCCGAAAAAACCATCGCCCATCATACTCCACTATCGAATTCCGGCAAAGCCACCACCCGATAGTGAAGTATATCTACTCCAATACAATAAACAAGTCTCTCCAGACAGGAACAACAAAAAAAGCAGTACAACTCCAAAAACTATCCGAAACCAAGCACAAAAACACTCCAATTCTAATGACAAATGCCAATCTAGACAGCAATCCACAAAGCTCCCCAGCAAAAATCAACAACCTGAACCTGAAAGAAACTAGACAAACCATAAGTACCCATCACACACAAATATATATATATATATATATATATATATATATATATATATATATATATATGGATAAATGAATGTATATATATATACACACACACACGAATGATTCCTACTATAGAAGTAAAGAAATATTATGGATGATTCCTATTTCTACACTAATCAATCTCTTCTCTTTACCATAAAGCTAATATGATAGTCGATGCTTCTTACACCAAATTGGAATTTACCCGAATGTGGATCATCGCACGGGCCACCCTGAGACTGTTATGGTCGTATGCTTACTCCCTTCGAAACGTCCATGTTTCCATTCACATGGACATCTATATAGTGCAAGAACCCACATTGTTCTTATCTACCTTAATCGATGCCACATGCTCGGTCATCACCAATACACATTGCCTTGAGATCCCTTCTCTATTGGGCTACTTAATTACCTCCTCTGGCATGCATGTTTTATTTGTCGTTGGTAAAGGCTCAACCTCAAATAATAACCTAGTTGCGCTTCCACCTCAGTCCCCTATGACTGAGTCTTGAGTATGTTGCTTATTATTATGATATTTGTTAACCTTTAGGTTCTTTTACTATTTTATGATAGTCTCTGTTTTAAAATCTATCTCTTTCCTATCATGAAATAATACCACAATGAATTTACTCCTTTTTCTTTGATTATAACAAAGGTCATAATTTATCTACAAATTAAAAACTTTTTTCTTTATGCCTTTTTACATTAGTCCATTTACTTCTATTACATATTTACATAAATTACTTGTATTATGGGTTTTTTCTATAAATTCTATGCTTTTCTATTTAATTCATGCTTCATGAAAACTTCTCTCCTTTTGCAATGTTTCATATAAATAAGGGATTAAAGCTACTCTTAGAATCTAGGGTTTACAGAATTAGATGATACTTTGACATGTGTAAAAGAAATGTAAATAAACTTCAATTTAAAAATAAACTATACAAAATTAAACTTGTACAAAACTGGAAATAAACTGAAAGCTAAACTATATTTAACCCTAAATTCTTAATTTTTCCAATTCTAAATAGTAACTTTCCACTCATCTGTAGTCCTATACTAGTGCTCCACGGTCTTCCTTGATCTGCTTCCTTGGGCCTTTTAATATTTTATTTATGTTCTCCTTCTCGAGAAAATATTTTATTTTAGTCTCGACCTCTAAAAATCAAGAGGGAACCTATAGGGGAAGGAAGAAGAAATACGTGAAATGAAATGGCTAAACAAAAGTTCTATTTATATGTGTACCGAGGAATATCTAACCGTAGAATTTGCTTGATTAAATCTGAATTTTCCATGTAACAAGCCCAAACCTGACTGTCTTTCTCAAAATATAACGTTCCAGGTTAAAAAAATCGTACCTCACATCTCTGTTCATATTGGGACATTTTTCAAGCCAGGTGCAAGGCATGGTAGACCAACCCTTCTTAGGCGGTTGACCGCCATAGTTGACCGGCCCTGGAGGGACGATCGAGCCATGTCGGCTATTTTTCTTCTGAACTTGACTGTATAGTTAAAGCATTATATGTTGCGAGGATAAAGTAGGAGATAACAACAATATAGCAGAGGCGCAAAGAGGTTCATTAGATATAAAACCAAATGTGTAAAGTTAGTTCATTATCATTTTCACATCATTTGTGAAAAATATATTAATGTTGATTAATCATATCTAAAAAACCCAAAGAATATAATGATGATGCATGGTCAACTTGGTGACTATAATATATATCCAACTTAAATTGAGCACTTATATCTTAAAATTAGCTCCTTGAACTAATATTTCGATTTTTTAAAAGAGGACTAGTCAAATAAACATCCGTAAATTAATATTGCTAAAGAGGATGTTAAAGCCTCGATTTAGTGGGTGTAGGGGAAGATAGTGGGGCTTAAAGTGGATATATTGCTTATTGTGGCTAAATTGAATCAACATAGCGCTTGAAGAGCGCTACAGGATTTAGTAAGTTATAACAGGGCTTTAACTGCATAGGAACTTGGTCTTGAAAACTCATTTGTTAACCCTAACTTCTGACAGTTGAATTCTTCCATAACTTTTCCGTGTCATTTCAAATTTTAATAGGTTATATGTGAAAATTATCCAAAAAATGCCATGGACTCCATGTTGCAACTCCTATAGTCAAATTAGGATATTGCACAAATTTATTTTCTTATTTAATTAATTTCTTAATTACTTTTATTATTGAATTATTAGAGCGTTACATTCTCCTCTCCTTGAAGTATTCGGTTGATCTCGTGTTCAAGCAGATATGCTCGTGCCATACATCCAAATGTATACACAAATCCTAATAATGACTAACAGTTCTATATGCATTATATAATTATCGTCCATATGCAACATCCATATGTTATTCATCCATTTATGGCAATCATGGAATAAATAATAAAATGCAACACGCATCTATATGTATATGCTTTTGTGACTTAGTTAGCCGATCTCTAGAAGATAATAGTGCCTAGTGTATGTAGATGTGTCCATTTGTACTACTGACAAACACTTGCATCCATCATACATAACATGTTATATAACATGTTTATATCGAACCTAACCACCCATAAGCACAATCCTAAGATCTACCTTCCCATAGGATACTATAAAAAGACTCTAATCAAAGGAAAAAGTTTAAGATATAAAATTTTAAAGTTGTACCATCAAAAAGATAAGGATATGAGGTACGCATCTTCTCCTCGGCCTCCCAAGTCGATTCCTCAGCATTAGTCTCCCATTTGACCTTTACAAGGAAAACTTCCTTATTCTGTATTTGCTTAACATCATGCCCTATGATCCAAATCAGAATACATGGACTAAGGATTCCCTCTCAATCTCAACCTCCTCTATCTAACTTGTCTTCACTATAGGCACTGAACCATGTAAGATATTTCTCAAGTGTGAGACATGAAAGACATCATGTACGCCAACCAACTTCTCTGACTTTATCTTATATACCATTCTCTCAACTCTCTCAACTATAGGGAAAATCCATACAAAACTGGAAGCAAGTTTCCCCATTGAGCCAAATCTCATTACGTTTCTCAATGGTGATGCCTTAATAAAGACCGAGTCTCTAACTTTGAACTCTATTTTTTCCCACCTATTGTCGGTGTATGACTTCTTTTAATCATGGACCACTTTCATCCTCTTCCGAACCAGATCAATCCTCTCTGAAGTCTCTTAAATCATATTAGGTCCTAATAGGAGATTATCTGTGGTCTTCTACCAACAAGAAGATGATCTACATGGTTTTCCATAGAGAGCCTTGAAAGAAGCCAATCCAGTGCTTGCTTGAAAACTATTATCAAGAATACACATCCTCAAAAGATCCTTTAGTATTCTATTCACCCTTTATGTTAGGCCATCCATCTATAAGTGATAGGAAGTGCTCAATCTCAACTATGTCCCTAATGGTTCATGTAGAGTCTTCCAAAACTCGCTTGTGACAATCAGATCCCTATAAGTAACTATGCTGGAGGATACTCCATGAAGTCGAACAACCTATCTAATATAAAGGGATGCCCATGATGTTGCTGATCTCTTACTTCAAACTAGAATGAAGTAATCTCTCTTAGTCAATCTATCAGCAACCACTCATATGCTAATATTATTACACTATCTAGATTAGGGTAATCCATTTATAAAGTCCATTGATACACTTTCCCACTTCCATTAGGGCACTACTAAGGGCAGGTGCAATCCTTCGAGCATCTTCTTCTCTGCCTTAGCCTTTTGGAAGGTCAAACAATTAGACACAAATTCTTTCACATTTTTCTTTATCTCATTCCAAAAGAAAACTCTCCTTATATCTTTGTACATCTTATCATCACCGGGATGGATGGTCATCCACGAGTGGTGTGACTTAAATAATACCACTCACCAAATCACCAGTGCCAAGTGAACATAACCTCCCATCTTTCCTCATCCATCCCTTGGAATTTATGGAATTGCATTGGTAATGTCATATGGCCTCTCTTCTACTAAACCTATACATGATATCAACAAGTACCATAGCCTCTTTTTATCTAAAACAAATTTGATCCATAAGGGAGGGTGAACCTCTAATGATGTAAGTAATCTAAGAGTGGAATCCGTAGAGAGCTTAAAATAAAATATGGCTATGAACTTCAAGCTATACCACTCTATAAATAAGGGACTTAAGGTTGTTATCTTCTGACTTAGTGCATCAACTACTACATTGCTCTTCCTTGGGGTATAAGAAATCTCGAAGTCATAGGATACCAAAATTTCCATCCACCACTGCTACCTTTAGTTTAAATTCTTTTATAAAAATAAGTACTTCAATAACTTGTGGTACTAAATAGCTCGAACCTCTCACTATGAAAACAATGTCTCTAAGATTTTAGTTTGGACATAACGACGACTAATTCCAAGTCATGAGTGAGATAATTTCTTTCATGGGTCTTCAATTCTCAACTTCCATAACTTATTACCATCCCCCCTTACATTAGAACTTCGCCAAGATCGGTACCACATGCATCGCTATAGATCGTAAAGGGTTTAATACCATTTGGAAGTGCTAACATCAGTGCACTGGTAAGGTCTCTCTTCAACTTCCTAAAGGAATCTTAGCTCCAAAAAAACTAGATTCTTCTTGGTAAGACTGTTAGCGATACTAAAATATTAGCAAAATCCTTAGTAAATTTTTGATAATATCTCACTAAACCAAGAAAGCTCCAGACCTCTTTAGTATTCTTAGAAGCCTTCCAATATTCCACTACCACTACCTTAGCAGCATTTACTGCCAACCCATCCTTAGAAATTATATTCCCCAAGAAACGTACCTCTTGCCTCCAAAAATAATATTTAGGGAACTTTGCTTTCAGCCAATGTGCACGGATAGTGTGGAGAACTTCATCTAGGCGTGTAGCATGCTCCTTCTCACTTCTTGAGTAATTAGAATGTCATCAAAGAAAACTACGTACGACAAACTTATTTTGGACATCTCGGGAAAATCTACTCATAAGATTTACGAAATAGGCTGGTGCATTGGCTAGCCTGAAGGGAATAACCGACCATTCAAAAAAATCCGTTAGGTATTTCTGAAATGCCATTTTATCTATGCTATCATCGACTACCCTCAACCGATGGCTAAATCCAATAGGGAAAATACTGTAGCTCCTATCAACTAGAAAAAAAAGGTCATCTATATAAGCGAGCGATAGCGGTTCGTCTTCGTGAGTTTATTTATTCAACTCTTGATAATCAGCACATAGTCTAAGGAAACCATTCATCTTTGTAGAAAAGACATTGGTTCCCCACACTATGAGATTCTCTTCCTTATAAAACCTTTTTGCAAGAGATCTCTAGTCTGCTTGCTCAACTCTCTTCTTTCTCTTGGAGCCATGTGCCTCACTGGTAATGCCATGGATCTGGCATTTATAGTAGGGTAAATTCGAAACCCGGTCTCTTTCTTTGGAGGTAACCCTCTCGCATTACTAAAACATTAGGAAAATCTCGAACTATAGGAACTGAACTAACATCAACTAATGATACATCAAAGGAATAGAAATTTCTCAACATGGCTAGCCCTCTAAGGACACATGAAATCTCAAGGTATGTCCACTGCATATGCCTAATCAAATGACCCTCCTTTCACAGCCTAGGTTAACTCCATATGTGTCTATCCAATCCATCCCCAACATCTATCCATAACCCGAGAATCCCAAAACATATACATTGCAACGTGCAGTCAAAGTGCTTAAAAGATTCAAAACGATGGAGGTGAAACGAGTCGCAGCACGGATAAAGCAAGGATATATGGGAATATTAGATGACTCTAAAGTAACATACAACACTCAATCTTGATATTTTTACAAATATATAAATGATAATTAAATGAAAATTTAACACTCAATTTAGTTATAATTAGTACATAATTAGTTTTAAATAAAACATGTGCAAATATATGTAAATAAATGTAAACTTTAATTTAACCTAATTAAATAGTACAATATTAAATTATTATTTTTGTAAACAAATACGCCAAAAAGTTCAACTAAGAAACCAATCGAATAATTTTTATAATGTATAAATGTCCATTTTCAATTCATTTGTTTTATAGAATGCGGGAATATCAGAATATAGCAGAAATAATGGGATATATCGAGAATAGCAAAATGTGGCGGGATTGGAAACGGAAAAGCAATTTTAGGGGACATAAGGGAAAATCATAGTAGTAAAAATTAGCTATAATGTGATTATAACTGGGTAATAGTTGGGCATTAGCTACACAGACCTATGTAGTTAAAGCGCTCAACGGATTCAATACAGCGAAGGTCTAAAATGCCATAGCAACATTAAAGCGAAGAAATAGTAGGATATAGTATATGACTCTAAAATAGAACATATGACTCGTTCTTAATGTTGTTACGAATATATACAAAATGAAAAATTAACACTCGGTTTAATTATAATTAGTACATTCTTAATTTTATATAAAAATATGTGAAAATATCTATAAATAAATGTAAACTACTATTTAACTTGTTAAATTTAATATAACATTAGGGTTTTTTGTTTCTAAAATATATATTAAAATTTTTGATTTTATAATGTATAAATGCCATTTTTCAGTTCATTTCTTATATCAAAAATATAGAGGGAATAGCGTAATATAGTGAAAATAAGTCGATATATCGGGAATAACAGAATATAGCAAGGCTTAAAATGGAAAAGCTATATTAGTGGCTATTTTGGAAAAGAGTATCAGTAGTAACCCATTGTGGGATATATTAGAGTTATAGTAAAGTAATAGCAGGGCATTAAATACACAACTACAAACTAACATTTGCAGATCTAGACATTTTTCGAAACAAATTTAAATAACTATGCAAACCTATATATAGCTGACAGGAATAGAATTACTATTAAGGGAAAAGGACTGAAAAAAACTTATAGAATTTTACTAAAAGAAACTGTAAGAAGAAGATAGAAAAATACTTACAGAAAAACTATCAAAAATTGTAAAAGAAACTACAACTATTAATAGCCTTAATTTTTTTTTGGCATTTTAACCGGTGTTGAATGCCCCCTACCATCTTTATTAAATAACCAAACTGGTACAATATAAAACTACAAGACCATTACAAGAAACAAACAATAAATCAAATTATACTACTTGTAATAGAAAGGGCCAATACATGTTTAGGAGTAGCAACTCCGCTAAACACCCTATTGTTCCTTTCCATCCACAAAATATAGATCGACTTTTTCAATGCTTTCGAAAGTAAGGCATTATTAATACTCTTCCATCTCGATGCTTTAAAAATAAGTTACCATTCTTCTGATGATTCTCTATTTGGATTATAAAGCCCAAAAAATAGAAGCACTTGTTGTATACTCACATTCAAAATACAAGTGCCGAGCAGTTTCCGAATGAATGCCACAGAACAAACAAGAATTCGCTCCAATAATTCCATAATCTTTCAACTCTTTTCTTGTATGAACACCATTCCTTAATATTCTCAAAAAGAATAAATTTTCTTTGGGAACAGATCCCGAAACCCAAATTCTTGAATGCCAAGGGAAAGGTATAGAATCATTTACCCTCATCAAGCCTTTATAAACCCTTCTTATCGCAATTGTTTTACCATTCCAATATACATGGCTCCCATCAGATGGTAAAGCAGTATTCATTAAAAAATCCCAAACACTTCTGTGTTCGAAGAGCTAGTATAAGGTACTTTAAGCGCATTATTAACACACAAACTAGCAAGTGAAGCTTTTTCATTAATTCCAGAAAGAGCTCTTCCATTGTAATCAATCAACGTAGTAAGAATTAATCCTTTAGCAGCCCATAAGTCAAACCAGAAAGAAATATATTGCTTATACTTAATGCCACACTGAAATAATGGAAGAAGAATACCTTTATGTTTAAGCATATTTCTCCAAGACCAGCTGCAATCCAAGGGAATATCCATTGTGTAAAAGTTCATATCTCTAATAAGGAAACTTCTACACTAGTTAGCCCATAAATTGATATCACAATTAAGAAGCTTATCAATTCTAGATGATAGAGCAGACTTGTTTCAAATTTTCAGATTCATAACTCCTAATCCACCATCAACTTTTGAGTAACACACATATTTAAAAGGGATTGGCACTAGTTTCTTTGAATAAGGATTTCCATGCCAAAGAAAATAATTCAAGGCAGAATTAATCATATTAATTATTCTGCAAGGAAAAATAAAGATCCTTGCATAATAGATACACATCGATAGTGTTATATATTTAACTATTTCCAATCTACCAGCCATTGAAATTTTAGAAGAAGGCCAACTTGCAAGTTTAGAAATGACAGTTTCAAGTAATGGTAAATACTGAGAGGATTTTAACCAAGAAGTACAAAAAGGAACTCCAATATTAGCTTCATCATCATTAAAAGAAGATAGTCCAGATTGTGCAAGAATGGAAGCCGTAAGCTGATCAGTAACTCCACCAATTTCAATCTTTGATTTTCTCCTATTGATAGACATGCTTGATAATCGCATGAAGGACAGCAGGAGTTCCGTAATGAACCAAATTTTCCGATCATTTGAATTTGAAGATTTAATATTGTTTTAAATATTATATTAGAAATATTAATGGAGTTTAATATTGAATTCGTTAACAAAATGACGATTTAAAGTTTATATTTATATTTAATTTAAAACGAACTCGTAATGTCGCGGTAGTTCATAATATTGAGTTTTGAACTTCAATTGAATATACAGAATCTCTTTTAAGTCGGAATTCAATGAAATAAGAAATGTTAGTATTGTTTTGATTATAATTTTCTAATGAAAGAGAAAAATCGAGATTTCAGCTTATATTTTGTAAGTTATGTCCAAATCAGAATTTAAAATAATCGCTATGGATTTCGATTATAAATGATAACGTTTATTTAATAATTTATACAAGGATTTCTTTATAAATTTGAATATCATTTAACTCAAAAATATTTATGCTGAGTTATTATTCTATATTGATTGAATCTAAAGGTGTATATTATTTTATTTAAATATACATATGATAATAATAATTTATTATTATTTAATTTAATTAGTTTGCAATTTATTTATATTATATAGATATTATATAAGCGTTAGAAATAGTTATTTTTCAAACAACCTCCATTTTCGACGAAACATGTTTTATTGGAATACGCATAATTAATTATTGTTAGTTTTCCCGTTTGGAGCCCAACGGAGTTGTTTTGTCAGTATATGAAATTTAAACATGAACTGACAGATTAAAATAATGACGTTGTGCAAACGGAGTTCATTTGCGATGAAATAAATTTCGTTGAAATCAGAACGTCAAGACGTACAAGCGTGTTTATTTTTTTTGAATTTGGAGTTGGTGTTTGGCATTTCGTATATTTAGGGGTAGCGTAAATAGGGTAGAATAAAGACTACATTGATAAAACCTGCTCCAATTCTTTTCTTTTCCTTCTCTGTTTTTACCTAAACACGCAGCAAATAAAATGTACGTTGTCCTCTTATCTAAATCACGCAGCACAACTGTTTGTACAAATGAAAACACACTGCATGGTTTTTTCTTTTTAAAGCCTTTCCTACAAAATGAAATATACACTACAAGGCTGACCTATATTTCTCAGCTATGGTCGCAGCCTGTATTACATGGATGGATGTTGATTATATCCCAACTTTTCTTCACTATATATAATGCCTGCCCTGTAACACCCCGGATTTTTCCGTTAACAGTAAATTAATAAATTAAAGTATAATTAAATTGTAACAGAAAAATTAAGGGAAACGGACATCACCATTGCGTTCGTCTCGGAATTCTGCTTGAGATAGAGTCCGAGTTTGCGCTAAAAGGATAACGTATGAAGAAGATATCTTTAATTTAAATATTACAGCAAAACATGAAAAAAGAGAAGTAAGGAGAGGACAATAATTATTATTATTCTAAGACTTATTAACAAAAGCCTCTGTAGCTCAGTTGGTTAAGGCATTGGATTTGTAGCATGGAGGTCGGGGGTTCGAACCCCGGCGGCGACATAATTTTTATCTCTGTTTTAGAGAGGGCCAACTGAGCATGCAAATACATGTACGTATACAAATTCAAATTTTGAAAGGATAAGAACGTACATATAAGGAAATAAAGAAAATATATGTATATATATGAGAATATATATATATATGCAAAAATATATGTATACAATAGATAAAATTCAAATAGACTAAAACAGCTCAATTTAAAGTTTAATTTTTGAAAATCGAACCCAGTCCCTCCTGGCTGGCCTGGTCTGTGTTTGGTCGAATTTATGTGGGTTGCTTTGTCATTAGGGCTAGGTGGCAAGTTTTAATTGGTCTCTCTATCTAATGAATGGCTACGATCTAACCTAGCAACATCAATGGTTCTAATCAATTCCTAACCTCTATATAAACAACCCTAGACTAAACCCTAATCTATTCATTCAAATTAAGAGCATAGCCGCCATGTTGCTGAGGAACGACTAAGAGTAGCCGCCATCTAGAGAGAGAGGATTAGGGAGAAAGTTCTAAAGCCTAAAGCAATTCAAGCAACCTAAAGCTAATAAATTCAACAAAGGAATCATATCTCTTAATTAGAGAATTTGCCGCAACCATTGTAAGTAGAGTATTACTTTGGTATGAACAAATGATTGTGTAGATATGTATGCTTGAATTGTGGCAATGAAATTCGTATTTGTGCGATTTATATACTTTTGGATATTCTGAATTATGTCATTCAATTATAAAGAACTACATGCAGTAGTTCTATGCAAATATACGTTTGGAATATTGCGCAAATTATGTAGTCTATGTTGAAGCTACATGTATGTAGTTGATTGAAATTCATGCAAGTTTGGGGCTTTGTTATTATGCCATCATGATGTCTATTTTGTGCATAAATCATTTTGCAAGTAATTGAGACAAGTTTGGTTGTTATAGTTCATATGAAACTATGTTGGAATTTTGACACCATAATCCATGTATTAAGTCATGCTTTTGCAAAACTTATGAATATGGCTAGGCTATGAATGATATTGGGCATAATTGAAATTCATGATTAAGTCTATCTTGTTTAAAAGAATTATATGATGACATATGTGAGACATGGCTAAGTTAGACACAAAAATCCCTTTTTTGCAAGTTAAAAGCAAACACCATGATTAGGAATATTTATGCATAAGTATACCATCGTTATGTGATTAAATTTAATTAAGTTGAACTATGCTTTTGTGTTAGTAACAAAGTATCCTCTTTGTAAACATGTAGAAACCTTATGAACATGACTTGTTTATATTTATGCCATGAACAAATTTAACTATACCTATGCCATGTTTATGCTAGAAGTATTTATGCCATGCTTATGTTTGACATTATGCCATGTTTATGCTAGAAGTATTTATGCCATGCTTATGTTTGACATTATGCCATGTTTATGCTAGAAGTATTTATGCCATGCTTATGTTTGACATTATGCCATGTTTATGCTAGAAGTATTTATGCCATGCTTATGTTTGACATTATGCCATGTTTATGCTAGAAGTATTTATGCCATGCTTATGTTTGACATTATGCCATGTTTATGCTAGAAGTATTTATGCCATGCTTATGTTTGACATTATGCCATGTTTATGCTAGAAGTATTTATGCCATGCTTATGTTTGACATTATGCCATGTTTATGCTAGAAGTATTTATGCCATGCTTATGTTTGACATTATGCCATGTTTATGCTAGAAGTATTTATGCCATGTTTGACATTATGCCATGTTTATGCTAAAAGTATTTATGCCATGCTTATGTTTGACATTATTCCTAAGTAAAAATATAGGTTCATGGGTCAATAATGATATCTCAATTACAAGTTCACATGCTTTGATTCATGTCACCTATGTTACCACTATGCAAGTACACCAGTTTCTATTATGTATTTCCAACGTCATATGCAAGTTCATGCGCTCACCTTCCCCTCTTTGTGTATGTAATCACGCTTTAAGCCTCCCCTTTTCGCATGGCTAAATTGGGCTTTAAAAAGCTAAGCCCAATATATATAAACGGACGTGTAAAACGGGGGAAAATAATGTTGGGTTAAAATTACTAATGAATGAAAACTAAAGTAGAAGGGCCCAAATTCAAGTATGGGTTGGGCCCATGATTGGTGTAACCTTTACACCATTAACTTAATAATGGGCCGCAAATATTTACATATAAGAAATAAAGAAGAATGACAAGATATATAAATGTAGAAAATACGATATGTTTAACCCGAGGTTGGATTGAGTTGTGATGTAAACCTGCCCGGAACCGCCCGGCTGTCCAGTAGTCACAACAATACCTATCCAATGTGGGAGGTTAAACATGGAGCCCAATAAGGACCCGAGGTTAGACTGAGTTGTGGCGTAAGACTGCCCGGAACCAACCGGCAACAGGCAGCCACAGCAATACCTGTCTAATGTGAGAGGTTAGGGCCTTAATAAGACAATTAAGGCTGAATCAGGATTGTTAGGATTAAGTGGACTAAGACTTAATCAAAATGGAACATGCTAAACTAAACGGACTAGTGGGGTTAGGTTAGAAAACACTTAACCAACTTAGCATGTTGGCTAGAGATAGAAAACCTAGTAACGGGGGACCCTTTTCAGCAGTAACCCTACACGGTGTATCATGATACCCTGAAACTAGGCAGGGTGGGGCACGATTACTGGGCTGATTGTAAGAGGTCAAAAATCGACGGCGGTGGTGTAGCAGTGTAGGTTCTAACGGAGTGCGGGCGTGCACACACTCCGGCGCAGAAAAATAAGGCACTGGACACCAGTAGCATACCTGTGCACTCTAAGGTTGTGTCGGGTTGCCACTATGGGACTTGATACACCCCATGGTGGGACCAGCATAGGTAACTACGACATCGGGGGCCGTAAGACACATGTAACTATGCGAGTAGGAGCCGATCATCATAGAATGGATCACATCACCCTGATTATGGGGTGCCAGTGGGAAACTAGTTTATATGGGTTCAGAGATTAACATGGGGTACGATAGTATATTCGACCCTAGACAACTTAACCAAGTTTATAGTGCATGCCCATTTCTTGTTTATACTTATCATACCCAGTTCTTTATTCATAGACAAAATAGTACTAGACTTACTCAGGCTTTATGTCTGACTCTATTTTTCTTTCGTCTTCTTTCTTCCGTTTCCCCCCCCCCCCCAGGTCCTCAGGGAGGGAACACAGCAGCTTGACCTACCTCAACATCCAGCTTGAAGAAGAGAAATGTATTTCTTGGACTTTCCTGTTTTGAACTATGGCTTTGGACAATCCACTAAAGGGCTTTTGCAGTTTATCTATGTTTTATTTATGCTTCTTTAAATAATGTACTCAAGACAGATTATGAAAGTGTTATGTTATGTTTTTGGAAAGGATGTCGTTGTAACACGTATTTGATTTAATGAAATAAAGTTTGTTGTTCTTCCGCTGTTTTACAAATATGTGTTCTTATATCTGTCTTGTATATCTGTGACGTGTACTTATAAACCTCCACCAAAATTAGGGCATTCCCTTTGAGAGTGACCCTAACGGAGGTGGGGTGTTTCACTTGGTATCAGAGCATAGGTTTACCAGATAAGATAAAAAGTTTTGGAAATTTATTTTCAAAAAGGAAATTTAAAGAAGCATTTTTAAAAGATAAAAATATTATTTTATTTTAAAAAGGCAAAGTCCACTCCCCAAAGCCATAGGTACTATCTCTTATCCTTCGTTTTGAATCTATCCCTTTTGTTTCAGCATGTCCGAAGATCTTAACTTGCCGGAAGGAGTACCAATACCTGGTTGGTTTAGACGATTCTTAGAAGCTAGGGCCACTCAACCAGGTCCTACCGTTCCTCCTCCCCCAGCTGCAGGGAATCATCCAGCTGCAGCAGCACCTCTTCCTCCACCTCCTCCACGAGGAAACGCGTTTGCTAAGATATGTAAGGATTTTAAAGCTATGGGAGGAAGGGATTTCCATGGAACTGAGTCCTTCATAGCAGCTAGAAATTGGCTGAAGGAAACTGAGGATCTATTCATCATCTTTGAGGTAGAGGACAGACAAAAAGTACAATTGGCGGTGTGGCTATTGAAGGGC
Source organism: Allium sativum (assembly GCA_030737875.1). NCBI lineage: Eukaryota > Viridiplantae > Streptophyta > Magnoliopsida > Asparagales > Amaryllidaceae > Allium > Allium sativum. Next base: position 177,142,772 of record CM060912.1, read on the forward strand.
GAGGCTTCCTACTGGTGGGAAGTCACTAATGCTGAAAGACCAGTAGAAACATGGGAGGACTTTAGGGCAAGGTTTGAGACCAAATTTCTCTCAGATGCGGAAAGAAGTTTGCAGTTGGAGAAATTCTTATTTCTTAAGCAAGGAGACAAGACTGTTAGAGAGTATGTGAATCAGTTTGATGAGCTGGCTAGGTTTGGGCTTGACCTAGTCAACACCCCGCACAAGAAGGCTCTCCGTTTCGTCAAAGGGTTAAATGAGCCATTACACAGTTTGGCCATGACCCATATACCTATGGGAGCCACGTATGAAAGATTGGTGCAAATGCCATTGCTGGATGAAGAGGATAAGGGCAAGAAGGGGACAAAGGCAGAAAGCTCTCAAGGGAAGAAAGAGGGTTTGCAGCCTAAGAAGACAGACTTTAAGAAAGGCGGGGAAGGCAACAAAGAGAAGAGGACGTGTAATTTCTGTGGCAAAGTGGGGCACTTAGTAAAGGACTGCCGGAAAAAGAAGGCCAAGGAGAATGGTGGGTGCTTTTCTTGCGGTCAGACAGGCCACAGAGCTAAGGACTGCCCAAAGAAACGAGGGCAGGGGCAGGGGTCTGGATCCACTCCAGGGGCACAGGTTCATGTGCTGGAAGCGCCACCTTTGCAACAGCGAGGTACAAACACTTCTGTAGAAAGTGTAGTTTATCTTTATGATCACCCCGTTCGCACTTTATTTGATTCTGGCGCATCACACTCCTTTATCTCGTCTGCTTTAGTAGAATCTCTGCACCTAAAAACTAGTATGGTAGAGGACCCCTTAATTGTTTCAAACCCAATTGGGGGCCCAGCTCATTTGTCTATGATCTGTTTGGATTTGAAAATTTCTATCCTAAGTGTTGAATTTCTATGTAGTGCCTTTGTTTTGGGCTTTTCGGGGTATGGTTTGATTTTGGGTATGGATTGGCTATCCAGTAATGGGGCCATCCTTGATTGTGAGAAAAGGGTTGTTAGGCTCCTAACCCAGCTCGGTAATACTTTGGAAATTTCTTGTAATCCCTCGTATGCGGTTATGCTTAGTTATCTTGAGTCGCTAGATGCCTCTGTTGAAAATTTGCAATCAGTTAGAGTGGTCCAGGAATATCCGGATGTCTTCGAAGAGGTGAAGGGCTTGCCTCCGAAGCGGGAAATAGACTTCCGCATATATCTTGTAGATAATGCAAAGCCCGTTGCGTTGCCCGTTAGACACATGGCTCCACGAGAAAGAAAAGAGCTCAGTAAACAGATTAAAGAGCTTCTAGAGAAGGGGTTCATTAGGTGGAGCATTTCAGAATAGGGCACTCCAGGAGTGTTCGCCACTAAGGCTGAAGGTTCATTTCACTTATGCATGAGTTGTAAAGAATCACCTTAGTAAGTACATTTGGCAACATAGTTGGACTTAGGAAGGGACTCCCTTGTGACCTAAAAGGAGTCCATCATGCTTAGTTTCCTAGAATCATATGTGGTGGTTGGGTTGATTAATTCTTTGGGTGTCAGTCTGATGTTGATTTCAGTCTTCGGGGCTGATGCTTAGAGAGTTCTTCTCCTAATCAATATATATGTGGCATAGATTTCCAGTTTTGACATTGCCTAATGGGCACAAAATTTTTACTTGCTTCTATCATTCGACTATACCTTTAGGTAGGACCATTTCCTATCATTGAGAAAATTTGGAAAATGACCTATAGATTAGAGCTACCCGAGAAATTGGCCGGAGTCCACAACGTTTTTCACGTTTCACATCTCCGAAAATGTCTACATGAGTCTGCTGAAGTGGTAGAGCCAAATATCCTCGAAGAGGCCGAAGTGGAACGCGAAGCAACCATAAGAAAAGTTCCAACCCGTATACTAGGAACGGAAGTGAAGAAGCTACGCAACCGCGAAGTCAAACTCGTCAAAGTTCAGTGGAGCGACGCCGAGGGAGACGCGACTTGGGAAACTGAAGCTAGAATACGCACTGCTTACCCTTTTCTTTTTGAGGGTACGTCCTTGATCTTTCTTTTTCCTTAAGTTGCGCTTTTATCTATCTTTTTAGGAATATCTCCTCGACCTTATCTTTTAGATAGAAACCTTTTGGATGAAAACATGTAATTGAAACATGTTATGTATGATGGTTGCAAGTGGTTGCAAGTGATTGCTAGTAGTTGCTCGTGGCTGCATATACACACACAATCTAGGTTTTAGATCGGCTCAGTCACTTCATATTGCATATGCATATATGTTTGCACTCGTATATGGTTGAATTGTAATGTGTTGTCATATGGATGTTGCATTTGTATGAAAGATTGTGCACCCATGTGGAATCATGAATAGGAAAAATCTGCATACATAATGGATACATGGCACTTACATGATTCGCATTAAGGAGGTCAACTGAATCAGTAGACCGCCTGATTTTGCATTAGATAAGTTCATGAACACACACACTTCGCATATGATCATGAAGCATTAGAAGTCTTTTAAGGACAATGGATGCTCGTGTTTGATGGATGAGTAGATGGATGATTGAATGTTAGGATTTACATTCTTCCTAAACTTGAAGATTTCGGGGACGAAATCCTTTTAAGTTGGGGAGAATGTAACACCCCGGATTTTTCCGTTAACAGTAAATTAACAAATTAAAGTATAATTAAATTGTAACAGAAAAATTAAGGGAAACGGACATCACCATTGCGTTCGTCTCGGAATTCTGCTTGAGATAGAGTCCGAGTTTGCGCTAAAAGGATAACGTATGAAGAAGATATCTTTAATTTAAATATTACAGCAAAACATGAAAAAAGAGAAGTAAGGAGAGGACAATAATTATTATTATTCTAAGACTTATTAACAAAAGCCTCTGTAGCTCAGTTGGTTAAGGCATTGGATTTGTAGCATGGAGGTCGGGGGTTCGAACCCCGGCGGCGACATAATTTTTATCTCTGTTTTAGAGAGGGCCAACTGAGCATGCAAATACATGTACGTATACAAATTCAAATTTTGAAAGGATAAGAACGTACATATAAGGAAATAAAGAAAATATATGTATATATATATGAGAATATATATATATATATGCAAAAATATATGTATACAATAGATAAAATTCAAATAGACTAAAACAGCTCAATTTAAAGTTTAATTTTTGAAAATCGAACCCAGTCCCTCCTGGCTGGCCTGGTCTGTGTTTGGTCGAATTTATGTGGGTTGCTTTGTCATTAGGGCTAGGTGGCAAGTTTTAATTGGTCTCTCTATCTAATGAATGGCTACGATCTAACCTAGCAACATCAATGGTTCTAATCAATTCCTAACCTCTATATAAACAACCCTAGACTAAACCCTAATCTATTCATTCAAATTAAGAGCATAGCCGCCATGTTGCTGAGGAACGACTAAGAGTAGCCGCCATCTAGAGAGAGAGGATTAGGGAGAAAGTTCTAAAGCCTAAAGCAATTCAAGCAACCTAAAGCTAATAAATTCAACAAAGGAATCATATCTCTTAATTAGAGAATTTGCCGCAACCATTGTAAGTAGAGTATTACTTTGGTATGAACAAATGATTGTGTAGATATGTATGCTTGAATTGTGGCAATGAAATTCGTATTTGTGCGATTTATATACTTTTGGATATTCTGAATTATGTCATTCAATTATAAAGAACTACATGCGGTAGTTCTATGCAAATATACGTTTGGAATATTGCGCAAATTATGTAGTCTATGTTGAAGCTACATGTATGTAGTTGATTGAAATTCATGCAAGTTTGGGGCTTTGTTATTATGCCATCATGATGTCTATTTTGTGCATAAATCATTTTGCAAGTAATTGAGACAAGTTTGGTTGTTATAGTTCATATGAAACTATGTTGGAATTTTGACACCATAATCCATGTATTAAGTCATGCTTTTGCAAAACTTATGAATATGGCTAGGCTATGAATGATATTGGGCATAATTGAAATTCATGATTAAGTCTATCTTGTTTAAAAGAATTATATGATGACATATGTGAGACATGGCTAAGTTAGACACAAAAATCCCTTTTTTGCAAGTTAAAAGCAAACACCATGATTAGGAATATTTATGCATAAGTATACCATCGTTATGTGATTAAATTTAATTAAGTTGAACTATGCTTTTGTGTTAGTAACAAAGTATCCTCTTTGTAAACATGTAGAAACCTTATGAACATGACTTGTTTATATTTATGCCATGAACAAATTTAACTATACCTATGCCATGTTTATGCTAGAAGTATTTATGCCATGCTTATGTTTGACATTATGCCATGTTTATGCTAGAAGTATTTATGCCATGCTTATGTTTGACATTATGCCATGTTTATGCTAGAAGTATTTATGCCATGCTTATGTTTGACATTATGCCATGTTTATGCTAGAAGTATTTATGCCATGCTTATGTTTGACATTATGCCATGTTTATGCTAGAAGTATTTATGCCATGCTTATGTTTGACATTATGCCATGTTTATGCTAGAAGTATTTATGCCATGCTTATGTTTGACATTATGCCATGTTTATGCTAGAAGTATTTATGCCATGCTTATGTTTGACATTATGCCATGTTTATGCTAGAAGTATTTATGCCATGTTTGACATTATGCCATGTTTATGCTAAAAGTATTTATGCCATGCTTATGTTTGACATTATTCCTAAGTAAAAATATAGGTTCATGGGTCAATAATGATATCTCAATTACAAGTTCACATGCTTTGATTCATGTCACCTATGTTACCACTATGCAAGTACACCAGTTTCTATTATGTATTTCCAACGTCATATGCAAGTTCATGCGCTCACCTTCCCCTCTTTGTGTATGTAATCACGCTTTAAGCCTCCCCTTTTCGCATGGCTAAATTGGGCTTTAAAAAGCTAAGCCCAATATATATAAACGGACGTGTAAAACGGGGGAAAATAATGTTGGGTTAAAATTACTAATGAATGAAAACTAAAGTAGAAGGGCCCAAATTCAAGTATGGGTTGGGCCCATGATTGGTGTAACCTTTACACCATTAACTTAATAATGGGCCGCAAATATTTACATATAAGAAATAAAGAAGAATGACAAGATATATAAATGTAGAAAATACGATATGTTTAACCCGAGGTTGGATTGAGTTGTGATGTAAACCTGCCCGGAACCGCCCGGCTGTCCAGTAGTCACAACAATACCTATCCAATGTGGGAGGTTAAACATGGAGCCCAATAAGGACCCGAGGTTAGACTGAGTTGTGGCGTAAGACTGCCCGGAACCAACCGGCAACAGGCAGCCACAGCAATACCTGTCTAATGTGAGAGGTTAGGGCCTTAATAAGACAATTAAGGCTGAATCAGGATTGTTAGGATTAAGTGGACTAAGACTTAATCAAAATGGAACATGCTAAACTAAACGGACTGGTGGGGTTAGGTTAGAAAACACTTAACCAACTTAGCATGTTGGCTAGAGATAGAAAACCTAGTAACGGGGGACCCTTTTCAGCAGTAACCCTACACGGTGTATCATGATACCCTGAAACTAGGCAGGGTGGGGCACGATTACTGGGCTGATTGTAAGAGGTCAAAAATCGACGGCGGTGGTGTAGTAGTGTAGGTTCTAACGGAGTGCGGGCATGCACACACTCCGGCGCAGAAAAATAAGGCACTGGACACCAGTAGCATACCTGTGCACTCTAAGGTTGTGTCGGGTTGCCACTATGGGACTTGATACACCCCATGGTGGGACCAGCATAGGTAACTACGACATCGGGGGCCGTAAGACACATGTAACTATGCGAGTAGGAGCCGATCATCATAGAATGGATCACATCACCCTGATTATGGGGTGCCAGTGGGAAACTAGTTTATATGGGTTCAGAGATTAACATGGGGTACGATAGTATATTCGACCCTAGACAACTTAACCAAGTTTATAGTGCATGCCCATTTCTTGTTTATACTTATCATACCCAGTTCTTTATTCATAGACAAAATAGTACTAGACTTACTCAGGCTTTATGTCTGACTCTATTTTTCTTTCGTCTTCTTTCTTCCGTTCCCCCCCCCCCCAGGTCCTCAGGGAGGGAACACAGCAGCTTGACCTACCTCAACATCCAGCTTGAAGAAGAGAAATGTATTGCTTGGACTTTCCTGTTTTGAACTATGGCTTTGGACAATCCACTAAAGGGCTTTTGCAGTTTATCTATGTTTTATTTATGCTTCTTTAAATAATGTACTCAAGACAGATTATGAAAGTGTTATGTTATGTTTTTGGAAAGGATGTCGTTGTAACACGTATTTGATTTAATGAAATAAAGTTTGTTGTTCTTCCGCTGTTTTACAAATATGTGTTCTTATATCTGTCTTGTATATCTGTGACGTGTACTTATAAACCTCCACCAAAATTAGGGCATTCCCTTTGAGAGTGACCCTAACGGAGGTGGGGTGTTTCATGCCCCGTTCTTGTTTTGCAATACGCTTCGTTCTTTCCAACATCCAAGAACCCAAAACCCACATCTTTCAGCACAAATCCAAAAGAGAAAAACAAACAAACAAAACGACATTTCAAATGAAACCGCTCTCTTCATTTCAGCGTGAAACGCGAAGCCTTGGTTCCTTTTCTTTTTCTCGTGAATGATAGATGCTCTACGTGGGAAGAAAAATAAAATAAAAGAAGAGAGTGGGAGCGTCTGCATTTGCATGAAGGAATCTTGAGCATGCAGAAGAAGAAGTACAAAGGAAAAGGCAGGCGTGTGTGTAACGAACAATGAAGAGGGATGAGTTCAAAAGCCGCAGGTAGGAGATGTGGAAGATAAATACGAGAGTGAGACAACAACAGGAGTGGGTTTCAAATTAATGAATGGGAATAAAAGAATGTATGGGAAGGTAAACTTGAGAAGCTTGAGAGGGGGGAAGGGCGATGCGCGGGTAGTAGTTCATGCAGACAAGAAGGAGGGAGTTCTCTACGTGGAAGGCGGAATGGTGGGATGTTTTATATTGCAGCATGGGTGTATTAATTAGCGCAACAGTAGAAATAGAATGAGTGGGAAAGGTTACAGAATGGGAAGTTTCATGGTGCGTGCGAAAGGAGTTACTGGACTTGGGAAGAACAATAGTTTGGGAAGGAAAGGGTAAGGTAAAGAAATGGTACGTGGTTTTTTGCTGGCGTTCAAATTGTTAGCACATGGGTAGTGAAATATGGGTAGTAAGATGCAGGAGAATATGGGGCATAGGCTATTTAAGGTAGTGGGCTTGGGCAACGAAAATGCTGAGAAGAGCAGTGCTTTTGATTTTAGTATGCAAGTACATGACGGTTCGTGTACTTCATACGATTATAAAAACAACAACCATTGCGACTCGAAACTATGGATGTTGATGCAATTAAATAGGTTGTTGGAAGTGACTCAGCTGTAAAAGAAAGTAAGATGAGTTGGAAAAGTAGCATATCGTGAAGAAAAGAAGAAAAAAAGAAGAAAAAAGAAGAGGATATCATGAAGGTTGGAAGTGTGTATAGGGGGGAACTGTTACTAATGTAGGCGTGTATTAGAACAAAAATGGCCAGTTCGGATTAATGAAACCACAAGGTAAGGCTACTTAATTTATATTTAAATATAAAGTTAAATTGAATTAAAAGTGTTCATAATAGTATTAATTTCGTATATTAATCGTACGGTATCAGATTTTCGAATGTTGGTCACATTGGAACAGTTCAAACAAAGGCTACAAGTTGGGGCTGGTCTGATAAAGATTTGAAACAACCGGAATTTTTAATTGAATTAAACGTCAGTTTAATTTAATTAGAAACAAGTGTTTAATCGACGAATGAAACCAAAAAGAGTTAAACTCACTCAGTTATCCCGTTTATATTTGTTATAATTCGGGTTTATCGTTTGTGTGCTATGCTTGTTAGTTATAGATTGATTTGTTAATCATTTGGATATATGGTGATATTTTTTTAAACGTTTGTTTAATTGAAACCCATCGTTATTTTTAACGATAATTTCCAAACAAGCTAACTTACCTTATTGGTTACATTTATAATAATATAAACGTAGTAAATTAAATTGGATACTTTAATTGACATCATTAGCTGACCATTATCAGTGGAATTAATTATTCATGTTTATAATATATTGTCGAATCAAATTGATTGTTTTATTTTAAATAACCTATTTGATGCAGGGAAAAACAGGTAGGAGGGATCCAACTGGATTCCTCAAATTTATTGTTTATTTTTCATATGATCAATATATGAACTGTTTAACCAATATGATTGGATTATTAACTGGGTGACTGATTGTTGAATCTGAATTCCACAGTTGTTATGTTGTTAACCAATAGATAATATTGGTTGGGAAATTTATAGCAGATGTCCTGAAAAAGGCATTATTTTATAAATATTGATTTACCGTTAGGTAAATCAATAGAAATGAAATTGTGAAATTTATTTTATAAATGAAATTAGATTTTGAAATATATTATTTTGATTGGAAGTTACAAAAGAAAATAAATATTAAAAGTAATTATTAAATTATTTTATAAAGCAAGTTATTAAGATTAATAAGATTTGCAAGCAAGTGAGCAGATATTAACATGACGATTAATAAAAGAGATTAATTTGTTTTTAAGAAACAACTAAAATGAGATTATATTGATACTGATTATTATTTGTTTAATAATAATCAAAGTAAAGGGAATTATTTGGACTGGTTATATTATTAATTAATTTAAATCAAAATGCGAAATGGAATTGAGTTGACTAAGTCAACCGTTGACTGGAATTGTTCTATTAAATTAATGTATAAATTTAATGGAAGTAATTAGTGGTAGACTAAAACCAGTTTTATTTTCAATAGATATTGAAACTTGGTTATTAGTTATTTAATAATAATCGAAGTGATAATCTTGGAATGTAAAACATAGTAATGGAAGTGTGTGAAGTTTTAGGGCCAGTTTATAGTTTAATGAATATTTAAGCGATTTGATATTTTTTGTGATGGCCCGCCCCGCACCAGTCGACATTTCCAATGAAAGTGCACTGTGCCAATGCCCAACTATCACGGGACGGTCGCCAAAGAAAGGAAAGGAAAGGAATTGGAACTAACAAGGAACCTGTAGAATGTCTCACAGCACATGGGATAAAATATAATAATAACATAACTTTGACATAAAACAGGCGAGACAGTGCATAAGCCGAAAAGTAAACCATCATAGCAGCGGAAATCCAGATTACAGCTTATCATCCAAACCAACATTGTTACAACTTTGAAGTACTGTCTCTAAAGCAAAAGAAAGGGGTACACTACTAATGCCCAAAGTAGTGACCAACAACAAAACAGGGAGAATATATGTAGATAATACATGGGAGCCTTCTGCTTATCTCCATTACAACTACTCGTGCATAATCACCTTGCATGTCTCTAGTCTGCCCGTTTAAGAGCACACAGAGTAATAAGAAGAGACATAATACTCTAGGTCAGACAAAAGTCTGGTATGAGCGATAAGCAGCAAAACAGAACAATAACAGGTATACTAAACCATACCTGAACCTGGAACCAAAGAGTTAGCACAACAAGATGTACAATACTTTAAGGTGACACTAACATATAGTGTAAAGATATGGGGGAGGGGGTGTGCATGTCATAGTGATGGCAAACAATCAAGCATAGTAAACACCCTCACATCTCTCACTTAGTGCGTAAAGCATACAATATCCACCGCTTTGATCACCCAAATCCTTGCTATGATCACTCTTTCCCATGGATTCATGGCGACTCCACTGCACTGATCCATAGCCACTAGTCCTTACTATGTCCGCTCTGCCCCATGAAGTCATGACGACTTCACCGCACTGGCTCATAGCCATTCTACGATCACTCTGCCCCATAGTGTAATAACTACCCCACTGCATTGATCCATAGCCTAACATTCGTCTCTCGGCGGTGAATCAAAGCTATGGACGTCGACAACTCCTTAGCACACGTCCCGCAACAAAGTCCAACTCATGAAGTTAAGCCGTTGGTTCCCGTTTGGATCCTGAGTAACAACTTCCCATTTGGACTACCTTTGCATCTCGGGCTTTGGTCTTCTCCGGATTGGTTCGGTCCTCCTAAAGTAGTGCGGCTCGTGATCTTTACTATTGGCTCGGTTTGGCTTCCCCATCCAGGTCGGTTCGTGAGCTTCAGTCCGAGTCGTGGAGATGGGTTCGGTTCATGCACTCCTTCTGGCGATTCGGTTCGAGATATATGCTCCAGGTCAGGTCGTGATCTCCAGCTCGTGGCATCGGCTTGTGGACGCTGTGCGGTTCGGGTTTGAAGCAACAGATTGGCTTGTGATGGGGTGTGCCTCATGGGCAGTTCAGGTCGAGTTTCCATCACTGGTTCGTGATACATGCTTCGCGAGTGGGGGAGGGCGATCCGATCCGGTCCAAATTCCTGCAACTTTTCCAGCGAGTTATTTACGCCACACGACGGTGTTTTCGACTAATCTAACTGTTTTATACAATCATAAAACATTCCAAACAGTCATGGTAACATGTATAATCAACCATAAACACCAAAACAACAATCTAATGTGTTAAAATGGACCAAACATACCCAAAACCCATGTTTTCTCCCTTAATCATGTTTAATAATAACTAATGATAGGATTAGCAAAGCATATCCAAATTAGCCCAAATTCCTAACAGAGGCCTAAAATAATATTTTAGAATTTCTAAACATTTTTCCAGAATTTAATAATGTATAATTTCGTTAATTAATACTAATCACCCCTAATTAGCCGTAATTAGTGAAAAACAATTCAAATCACTCACCTTAGCCAAAATATAAACTCAGATCTGAAATGATTCTTTAAATGGCACAAATTCCAATTCACACAGCAGCCTTTGCCTCTAATTTGATGTTGATTTGCCTTGATTTGATGCTAATTAGCTTAATCCTTGATTAGAGAGCGATTTGGGATGAAATTAGAAGGTGGAGGCCATTGTTAGGGTTTCTATGAGATAAATGGCGGCTAGAAAACTGAAATAGAATGAAAACCTAACTCATTTCAGCCTCCCTATAACCCGAATCTCGAAATGGGTTATGGGCCCATTTGCTAATTACCCTAATCAACCCACTTAAGTAGTTTTTCACCTTCTAAACCTTGTTTCAGCCATATCTCCCAAAAGATGAGTCCGTTTGGCCAATGTGACCACTCTACGGAAATGTAAACCATCATCTAAATCCAATGGAAGTGGGTTTAGGTCAAAACTCCTTATCAATCAAAAGTTATGGCTGAAAAAAGATCAGCTAAGGGCAAAACGGTCATTTAAAAATCGACAAAAAATCGTGAACATGGGAAATGACCCCAATAGCCGTTCCCCAAAGTTACACGACTATACGACCTCATATGAAGAAGAAATAAATATTCTACGATCCTTCGATACGTAGAATGCGGGTCGTTACACTCTCCCCCCAAGAAATTTCGTCCCCGAAATTCTTCAACTAAGAAACAACCAATGGGTCCCGCATTCCTACCAGCCATATCTCGCAATCAAACATACAAAAAAAACAAAAAAAAACTATCCTAGCATGCAGAAAGACTAAATCGAAATGAAAACCTTACCAGGCAAAGAGCTCTGGATACGTTTCCTTAATGCTCTCCTCTGTCTCCCAAGTACAATCATTCTCATCCCCACCCCACTGAACCTTGACTAGATTCACCGCTTTCCTTCGAAGTTTCTTCGTATCATGCTCGACAATACGAATCGGCTTGCGGTTCCCAACCGCCTCAGGTTCTACTTCGATATCATCCGACTGATCTAGTGAAATAGCTACATCAGGGTCGTGCACGAATTTCCTTAACTGGGAAACATGAAATACGTTATGAACTCCTGCCATCTTATCCGACAACTCAACTTTATATGCCAAATTCCCAACTTGCTTGAGAACTGGGAATGGACCGACAAATCTTGGTTCTAACTTGCCTTTCCTACCAAATCGAATCACGCTTTTTAATGGAGAAATCTTGATAAACACCAAGTCGCCAATAGAGAATTTTAAATCCCTTCTCCTCTTATCAGCATAACTCTTCTGCCTATCCTAAGCAGCCTTCATTCGCTATTGGATAACCTTAATCTTGTCTGAAGTTTCTCTTATCACATCTGGCCCAAGCACAAACTTCTCACCGGTTTCTAACCAACATGATAGTGAGTTGCAAGGTCTTCCGTACAAAGCTTCAAATGGATCCATACAAATACTGGATTTATAACTATTATTATATGCAAATTCAACTAGATGCAAATGGTCATCCCATGACCCTCCAAAATCCAATATACAAGCTCTCAAGAGATCTTCTAATACTCGATTCACCCTCTCTGTCTGACCGTCGGTTTGAGGATTATATGCGGTACTGAGATGTAGTTCCGATCCTAAAGCCTCTTGTAAGCTCTTCCAAAATCCACTAGTAAATAACGGATCACGGTCACTCACAATGCCTTTGGGTACTCCATGAAATCTTACTACCCATTTCATATACTGTTCAGCTAACTTAGTTGCCGTCCTATTTGATTTGACCAGTATAAACTTTGCACTCTTAGTCAATCGATCCACAATCACCCAAATGCTATAATGGCCCGATTTAGTCCTTGGTAACCCATCAATGAAATCCATTGAGACTTGTTCCCATTTCCATTTTGGAATTTCTAATGGTTGCAACAAACCTCTTGGCTTCTTTTGCTCAGCTTTAACTAGCTGGCAATTCATGCATTTAAATATAAACTTCCCAACGTCTCTTTTCATCCCTTCCCAGTAGTAGGTCTACTTCATGTCTCGATACATTTTGTTACCACTAGGATGTATAGTCAATTTTGAGTGATGACATTCTCTAAGCACTTCATCTCTCAATCCATTGACATTGTGTACAACCAGTCTACCATCCTTTCGTAGCCATCCTTCTCGATCAAGCCCATACTTGTTCATCTCCTCACCGTCGATACCCATTTCTAACTTGGAGATGATTTCTAGTAGTTTAGGATCGTCCCTTTGACTGGAACCAATCCGCTCAATCAGAGTGGATCTGATCGTCAAACTTTCTAACATTTCTGGATCCAATTGCCACCTTGGTCTGAAATCATACCCAGCGATATACTCTAGTTGCTTCCACTCAAGAAACATAGCCCCTAAACTGGCATGTCTTCTACTTAATGCATCAGCTACCGCATTGCCCTTTCCTGGTGTATATGCAATATCGAAATCATAGGAAGCCAAGAATTCTAACCATCTTTGCTGTCGGAGATTTAGATCCTTCTGAGTGGAGATACTTTAACGATTTATGATCGGTAAACAACTCGAATCTTTCTCCCAAGAGATAGTGTCTCCACATCTTCAACGCAAACACGATCGTTGATAATTCCAAATCGTGGGTAGGGTATCTTTTCTCATGCGGTTTTAGTTGCCGACTTGCATAAGCTACAACCCTACCTCCTTGCATCAATACCACACCTAGTCCGGTACCACAGGCATCTGTGTATACCGTCACCTCTTCATTCCCTTATGGAATGACTAACTTTGGCGCACACATCAACTTTTCCTTTAGACTCTTGAATGCATTTTCACACCTCTCGTCCCAAACGAAAGCTTGATTCTACTTGGTCAACTGAGTTAATGGTGCCGCTATCTTGGAAAAGTCTTGGATAAACTTCCGATAATATCCAGCTAATCCCAAGAAACTTCTTACGTCTGTTGCATTCTTGGGCGTAGACCAATCTTGTACCGTAGCCACCTTCGCAGGATCCACGGCAATACCATTCTCTGAAACAACATAGCCCAAGAATCTCACTTCTCTCCTCCAGAAGTGACACTTAGAAAACTTCACCTTCAATTGGTGTTTTCTCAACACCTCCATCACTATCCTCAAATGTTCCTTGTGTTCTTCCTCTGTCCTCGAGTAAACCAAGATATCATCTACGAACACAAGAACAAACTTATTTAATTGATCCCTGAATACCTTATTCATAAGATCCACAAAATATGCTGGTGCATTGGTCAACACGAATGGCATGACCAACCACTCATAGAATCCAGACGGCGTCCGAAAGGCCGTTTTTGGAATACTCTCGGTTGCTACTCGAGCTGATGAAATCTTGTCGCGAGGTCCAATTGGGAGAACACTCTTGCTCCCTCAAGTTGATCAAACAAATCATCTGTCCATGGAAGAGGATACTTGTTATTACTAGTCACTTTATTCAACTCGCGATAGTCCACACATAAACGAAGGGAACAATCTTCCTTGGTAGCAAATACAACTGGTGCTCCCCATTCGGAGACACTTCTTCTGATAAATCCCTTCTTTAAAAGATCGTCCCTTCTTCAAAAGATCGCTTACTTGCACCCCGAGCTCTTGCTGCTACCTTAGTGCCATACGACAAAGTGGCATCACTATAGTTCTGGCATCTTTCACTAAATCAATACGAAACTTAATCTCTCGGTGTGGTGGAAGTCCGGTCACTTCCTCGAAGACGTCCGGATACTGGCCAACCACGGGCACATCTGACAATTCATCATGAAGGATTTCAAGGGAATTTAGAAAACTAGCCATTACCCCATCACTAGGTAGACCACCAAACACTACCCTCCGCCCATCATCCGCTCTAACTGTCACCAAAAAGACCTCACAGTATACCACAACCCCGTACCTTTGGAGCCAATCGACTCCCAAAATAATGCCAAACCCAGTAAAGCCCAAAAAAAGTAATCACAAGCAAACATACATCCATGACTCGATAAGACCACATTACTGAAGGTTCTCAATATCGATACGCAGCGAAAGCAAACAATTTTTAAACCCTAGTTAAATAGATTAATTCGAAATCAATTGTAATTATGTACCTTTCACCTTTCGATTCTTAAACTTGGATGAATCCAGATCTGATATTAACTGAAATCGCAAAATCAACAAAATGGATTTATAGTCGAATTGAATCGAACGCTTTAATCCAAGCGTCTATATTGGTAATCCACGATCGTCGTTCTCGAAATCGAATCGAGGAGAATGACTTTGGTACTAGCCGAAATAATGGATCTAGGGTTTTTCAATTATCTCGTGTTTTCTCTCTTACAATTAAAAGAGAAGACGACCCTTATTTATAATATAAGTAATGAGATATTTTATAACCCTTATGAACCATTCAACCATTCAAATTAAGGAAAAAGTCAAACTTTTGATTTCCTTTATAAAGAATAATTCTCACCCCGTACAACGATCTTATGTGTGACCCTATAGGTTATCATAACGTTGGCAACAATTTAAACGATATTTAAACTGTAAACAGTGAGCGGCATCTAGTAATACATCGCTGTTACCCAAGTTACAATAATATTAATGATTCAATACAACCTTTGTGTGACTTGTGTATCAATGTAATATAATCCTTTTATCCACTATATCCAGGATTAAACCCAAGGCATGGTTCGTATCATCCTCTTTATTATTTAATCCGTTTATCTTGATCGATGAGTAGACTGTTCAAAACAAATCAATATTTGAGCACGGCCATGCATTTCACAGTCTCACTCAATCAAGAGGCCCATGGATATCACTACAAATATATCGTAGGGTTAAATTCCATCTAGATCATTCATAATTTATATTCGATTCTAAATATATCCAATAATCACCGTTATCATTACTCTGTTACGAAATAACTTTAGATGATATCAAAACACAAATATTGTCGAATAAAATTATAATGATTTCAGGTCTGAGGACCATTACATCACTGTCACTTTGAGAATAACTTATGATACTATTAATTATAATCCATGGAGTTATCTCACGGTGGGTCAGCCCAATACGCTATTCTCCAATACGTATTTATATCTTGACTTTAATATCACGTATATTAATGATCAATGAGATGTGATCATCAGTCAATCAATATACTAGTCTCAATGCTTTATTGTTGTCCTGTATAAACAATAAAACCTGACTAGGGACCTTTTAAGAATTATAATACTTAATAATTATATAATCTCAAATTCAGTCTTACTCGAACTATATAATTCCGTATTATTATTCTAAGGACTTCTATTATATTATTATTTATATTACGCAGTAAATACAATATAATAGAATAATATTTTATTCCAAATAAAATAATAACATCAACAGTGTTATCAATCTCATCAAATGAATTGCCTCTAGGGCACAAACTCTAACAATCTCCCACTTGCACTAGAGTCAATCATTTACGTATCGTATACTTATGAAACTATTGTGACTATTAAACTTCTGCTGCGACAGAGTTTAATTTAGTAGGTCTGCAACATTACAGCTTTCGCCACTTTGCAGATATATTCATATCCTCTGTGAACAGTTTCCCATAAGAATTATATTTCTTAAATATATGTTTGGATCGATTATGAGTTTAATGTTTTAGGCCTGAGCAGTAGCCACATTGTTATCGCAATGTAAATCATTGGATCAACAATGAATTAAGTTCAATCATGAACTTCTTAATCCAAACATTTTCTTTCTTAGAATCAGTATTTATTTCTTGTTTTAAAACTAACATTATTCACAATAATTAATGTGTTATCAATATATAACATTGTAATTATTGTGTCACTCCCACTCAATTTCTTGTCTATACAAGATTCAATGGTATTTTGTGGTCTCCGAGACATTTCGGATTCTATTTTATTCTCATCGGTATGTTAGAGATTGACTCTCCTTTATAAGGATACCAATTCGACCAATTAACATTTTATTCTCAGAGGGTTTATAGAAATAATATCCATTTACTTCTTTTGGATATTCCACAAAATGGTTATCTGATTTGGGTCTGATCTTATCAGTGGAAGAACATTTAACAATTACCATACATCCCAAATCTGCGCATTTAGACATACTAGGACATTTCCTAATCCATATCTTATATGGCGTCTCAAGATTTGTTTTAGTAGGATTAATTTAATTGTTCTCAATTTAATTTATTGGAAGATCTATATGACTAATCATTAATCGTATTTTATCTTATAAGGTATGATATCTCCTTTCAGACATACCATTTGAATATGGTCTTCTAGATGGAGTAAGTTATGAAACAATTTCAAACTCATATGGACAGTCATTAATTAATTGGCTTAAATATTCTTTTCGATCTGTTCGAAAAGTATTTAATTTTCTTTTAAAATTGGTTTCAATCTCCATTTTGAATTCTTTGAACTTTTCAAAGGATTCTGATATGTGTTTCATAAGATACACATATCTGTATCTACTGATATCATTAGTAAATATAATGAAGTAATAAAACCTGCCTCTAGCTTTTGTATTCGTTGCTCCATATACATCATTATGTACGAGACCCAATACTTGTCGCTCAGTCACTGTATCAAGTGAAAGGTGATTCAGTTATTTTGCCTAATAAACAAGATCTGTATTCTTCATATAATTCAAAATCAAATGATCTCAAAATTCCATCATTATGGAGTTTTGATATACTTTCTTATTTACTGGGCTAACTGGTAATCCTAAAGGTATATTGGATTTAAATCACTAAATTTAATCCAATCATTATTAATGTCAAGTACATTATAGTTAAGGATTTACAAATATCATTAACTAACTATGAAATTCCATATGATATTTCATTGAATAAAATGAATAATAATTGTTCGTTTTATTACAAATGAAATTCAAACTTGTCTGAACAAGATCTTTCATAACATTTATTTTAAGTGGAATTTCGTAATAACAATTATTTCATTTATTAATTAAGCCATTATATACAACAAGAATCAACTTCATATGGATAATCTAGCAACATTTGCTTCATTTCCAATCGTAAGTCCACTTGTCATTTTATCAGATTTCTACTTATTTTGCAATTTCTGTAAATTTACATATATTTATGTGATTCATATCTAGTATCTAATACTAGAAATGTATAAGTAGATTGTTATAACATTTATATCTTATTCGGTTGAAGTCACACTTCAATTTCCTTTTAGATCTTCGATATTTGTAAAATAATTATATTCAAAATTAGTTTGAGGACAATCCTCAAATTTTAATGTTGTCAAGGAATTTGATTTAATTCAATTTATCCTTCTCAAGGAGTTAATATTATTTAATATCTATGATAGATAACAAATAATAACTGATTCTTTAATATTTATTTAATATAAATTTTGACAATCAAATTTGTATACTAACATAAACGTGTAATTTAAACTAAAATATGCTCCCACTCAAATTAACATCCCTTTTTATTTATATACATATATTAGTATATATATATAATGGTGTTCCAAGATCCATATCTAATCATGTTTTGACTCTGCTTTGGCAAATCCCCAAAACACAACCTTTTAGGTAGACATGTTATGTCAATTATATCATACATATAACTCTTGGATCGCATTATGAACATTTTATTCAGTATTATTCATTTTCTCAAATATAGAATAATTCACGCTATTGTCTCTAAGGCCATAATCCTATTATGCAGCCTTAGTTAAATCAGACCCAATAATACAGTCGAAGCACCACAATTACTCCTACCGCATATAGCTAATATAAGAGGATGCACAACGCTTTGGCGTTACCTACACCCAATGAGATTGGACATTGATGGTGTACTATTGGAAGACTTCACCATGATTTAATATAACATGATTTGCTTTAAAGAGAATTTATAATTCATAGTGACGAATAATATTAGTTTTATTTACATATATCAAAATATATGTATTTTAAATATGTATATACAATATATACGTATATATTATGTTAATTATATTATTAGAAAACATATTTTCATGTTTTGAACATTTTAGAACATATTTTTCATGTTTTGAACATTTCAGAACGCGTATTTTATATTTGGAATAGTAGTTCCAATGAAATTATATAATGAATGTATCACGTACATTCTTTCTCATGGATATTTAAGTCCAAAATAAAATTATAGACTTGTGCAAAAAGTATTTTACAAACCCTTTTGTAAAGCATCATAGCCATATATTGAAACATTTTATTTACAACAATGAAATAAATGTACTTAGTCTGTTAACTTATAAGCACACAAATCAGGCTCATTTATGGTGTTATAAATCAAATTACTAAAATTAATCACATCAATTTCTGTAATCTTATATGTAATACCATACTACTGGACGAGTTTTTAAGTATGCACACATAACGATTATGAGTTAGCATGTACTGTATATCTATCTATACACATGTCATACAACGAAATAAAACATACGTGGAACTGTTCATAATAGAATTATATATATATATATATATATATATAAAAGACATTCTCACATATAATATGTCATAATACATTTTACAAATAAAGTGCAGTTCAGTACATTACGGTGAATTTACAGACAATGATATAAAATTATAAATACGACATTTTGTATACACATATACATAAAAGCTCTGTTTCCTCAAGACAGTTTTGTATCAAACTTGTGCATTACAGCAGCAATCAGTTCATATATATCTATATTATATGTATAACGACTTATACATGTATTTGTGTATATATGAGACTCCAAATTAGCAATAGATACTATTGCCTATCCCGAGTGACCGTGCCTCCCACTGAAACAATTTCAGAAAGTGAAGACGTTGCCCTGTAAAACAATTTTAGCTGAGAGGGTGAGTACTGATTAAATACATCAAACATGTATATTCAATATCTTATACATCAAATGTATATTTAACTGCTGATTGGCACATACTTGAAACGATTTATATGATACTAATATACTGCAAGATTTTAAGCATATCAACATATGCGTTATTATACAGATATACATCATATGTATATTTTAGTTCAGCCAAGTAGTGCCTCATTTTATTTGAATCATATATATTAAAATATATGTGATACTAATATATCAATATATATATATATATATATATATATATATATGTTCATCAATATAAACATATATATATTTACAGCAAAAGAATGTCAATTGTATAATCTAATGTCAAACAATAGGGATACACTGGTGTAAACTATGATAACTAGTGCCAAATGATAACTTATTACCTACAACATCAATGTTTGGAATTTCAGAGGTATGAAATACACATAACATTACCATAACATATTTGTGTGTACTAATCTGTAAAATTTTATAATTGACATTACATTGTTTTACATGATGGTAACATGTCAATCTATAATATTATGGGATGATTTGGTTAATTGCACATGCTATGTGACACTACCATTCAACTTATATATTGAAATGATCTGAATCATCATAAAGCTGTAAAGACAGCATCAATCCATCATATAGATTACTGCAATTAAATTTTCTAGTCCAAACATAATATCAGATATGCATATGTATATATGAAAAATAAACTGATCATAAAACATATTCAACATAAAATGCATACATTTGCAAATTAAATTGTAGCATGAATTTCTTATTCTCTGAAACAAACATATTGCTTCAAGAATGTATTCAAAATACAATTATTTTATCTTTCATATATTATCTGTTAGTACAAGGCAGCATACATATGTTGATGTTCAAATAAAAGCTATGCAGGTCAAATATAAAAGAAACACCTGAAATCAATTAAGTATCTAGATGTAATAATTTACACTTGTAGACACACATATTCTAATAATAAATATATAAAACCAGAACATTTAAGTCCATATTCAGTTTTACCTTATAGGTCAATAACATATGTGTCAATACATATATGCTACTTGTCTATATATGAAACACATCATTTATGTGTCAGTATAATTGTTCTGTATATCATCTATATGATGTAAGAAAAGGGGTGGGCTTCTGCATTAATTTCAAGCACAAAATCTTGAACAACTATGACAGTATCTTATTTCAAATCAAAATAAAGTCAAAAGATCTGATTATATATATATTTATATATATGAATAGAATAATAAATAAGTCATAATAACAATTAATTTCATCAAATCAAATGTTATTAAAACCCAAAGCCTGAAAGGTCAAACCATTAAAATAGGATTTTATGCAAAGTAAAATACATGTATAATGAGTAAAAAAATGCACTCATTATTAATCAAACATTTTGATTTTAGGAAGTAATAGTGTTCAATGATCAATATCAAAGACATTTTACGCATATAACAAGCAATGTTATACACTACAAACCTGTTATCTTTTATATTTTGATGATCATTCATCTAAACACTATTCATCGAATTTATGTAAATAATTTTACATATGAATTAGATAAACAAATAAGATTAATATGCATTAACTCTTATCTGCTATGGCAGGTGGCATTACTCATTATTCAGATTTCAACAAATTGACATTATAATTGGCATCATCTGTTAAATGTTGACACAGAATGCTCAACTATGAAGGAACACACAAACTTAACAATCTACGTTCTCAGATCTATATTGAAAACAGGTTTTACTTAATAGAACACAGACTGCCTTTGTGAACCTATTGACCTCCATAATTAACATTCTATGTGTCAAGGTTTTAAATATGCAGATTCACATATATTAACATAGTTTATTTCTAATCTCATCAGCAATAAAGAACATATAGGTTCTAGGGTTATAAATCTATATGTAATACTTATGTAAATGTTCAATGTTGCTGAAAAGGGCATTCTGTGCGTCATTAACATATTTATTATAACACAGAACAACCATACACTATATTATCTTATAATTTAGTGTATCAGCAACAATGATGTACATTCAGCTTATCAATACAGGTATGTTAACAACATAGAAACTCCTTTCTTATGTAATACATAAACTGATTTCAAAGTTATACAAAGGAGGCCCTTAATATCCAACTTCATTTCATTTCGATAGAACAATTGTAGTTTGGGATGATAAGTGTATAAACCATAATTCATTACTAAACAGATAATCTCATAATGTACCGGTGGAATCAGTTTTGCCATATTTTATTAAATATGATAATACATGTATCAAACTGAATATACAGATATTCAACTGGGTTTGATCATTCAAAAACAAAATGATTTCAGAAATATTGAAACAGAGGTTTTCTTAATTTGTCATTAGTAAACCAAAACTGAGATCTAAATACATACAAATATATATATTTACATGGCTTACAGTTTAAACCATGTTCATGGATTCAAGTAGAGTACAGATATTATTTGTAGTATACAGTTAATTCGAAATTAACCATGGAATTAATATATCACAGTTTCTAAAACAAATATAGAACTTATATATATATTTACATTCATAGATTCAACTTTTGATCCATTTACAACGACAAATAATTCATCCCATCTTAAATTACATTAGTTTACAAAATACTGTAAATTTCAGTAATTATACATGATACTCTATATACGGTTAAATCCAAAATCGAACTCAAGAGTAACCAACTGCTCTGATACCATTGAAGGTTCTCAATATCGATACGCAGCGAAAGCAAACAATTTTTAAACCCTAGTTACATAGATTAATTCGAAATCAATTGTAATTATGTACCTTTCACCTTTCGATTCTTAAACTTGGATGAATCCAGATCTGATAGTAACTGAAATCGCAAAATCAACAAAATGGATTTATAGTCGAATTGAATCGAACGCTTTAATCCAAGCGTCTCTATTGGTAATCCACGATCATCGTTCTCGAAATCGAATCGAGGAGAATGACTTTAGTACTAGCCGAAATAATGGATCTAGGGTTTTTCAATTATCTCGTGTTTTCTCTCTTACAATTAAAAGAGAAGGCGACCCTTATTTATAATATAAGTAATGAGATATTTTATAACCCTTGTGACCCATTCAACCATTGAAATTAAGGAAAAAGTCAAACTTTTGATTTCCTTTATAAAGAATAATTCTCACCCCGTACAACGATCTTATGTGTGACCCTATAGGTTATCATAACGTTGGCAACAATTTAAACGATATTTAAACTGTAAACAGTGAGCGACATCTAGTAATACATCGCTGTTACCCAAGTTACAATAATATTAATGATTCAATACAACCTTTCTGTGACTTGTGTATCAATGTAATATAATCCTTTTATCCAATATATCCAGGATTAAACCCAAGGCATGGTTCGTATCATCCTCTTTATTATTTAATCCGTTTATCTTGATCGATGAGTAGACTGTTCAAAACAAATCAATATTTGAGCACGGCCATGCATTTCACAGTCTCACTCAATCAAGAGGCCCATGGATATCACTACGAATATATCGTAGGGTTAAATTCCATCTAGATCATTCATAATTTATATTCGATTCTAAATATATCCAATAATCACCATTATCATTACTCTGTCACGAAATAACTTTAGATGATATCAAAACACAAATATTGTCAAATAAAATTATAATGATTTCAGGTCTAAGGACCATTACATCACTGTCACTATGAGAATAACTTATGATACTATTAATTATAATCCATGGAGTTATCTCATAGTGGGTCAGCCCAATACGCTATTCTCCAATACGTATTTATATCTTGACTTTAATATCACGTATATTAATGATCAATGAGATGTGATCATCAGTTAATCAATATACTAGTCTCAATGCTTTATTGTTGTCCTGTATAAACAATAAAACCTGACTAGGGACCTTTTAAGAATTATAATACTTAATAATTATATAATCTCAAATTCAGTCTTACTCGAACTATATAATTCCGTATTATTATTCTAAGGACTTCTATTATATTATTATTTATATTACGCAGTAAATACAATATAATAGAATAATATTTTATTCCAAATAAAATAATAACATCAACAGTGTTATCAATCTCATCAAATGAATTGCCTCTAGGGCACAAACTCTAACAATTACAGCAAATCATATTAAGGTTAGCCAAACCACTAATCGGGTTCGTCACAACTAAAGGTTTATCGACTATCTCGGGCTCCAATCCCAACCTATCTACCAAGTCATTAGATATGAAGGAACGGGAAGCCCCAGTATCAAACAGTACTTGAACGAGAACATCATAAACAGAAAGCATACCTTGAATAATGATATTTTTTCCTTTCTCCGTCGCAGTTGGGGCATTCGACGAAGAAGGAACAACATTAATAGCATATGCTTTCACAATCTACTTCTCTTTGGGGGGTTGCAGACATTTATCCTTGTGATGTCCCACTTGGCCGCAGTTGAAGCACTTCCTGTCTGCTGGCTTTGCTCGACATTCTTTAGCATAGTGGTCCTTCTTGCCACAGCTAAAGCACTCAACATCTTTCTTGCTCTTTTTCTGACCATCCTTAGTCTGATTCTGCTTCCTTTTATTCTGAGAATTATTCTTGCCTCCACCGCTTGCTTGCGGCTTTGGCCCCTCTGCAGATGCAACAGCGACTTCAGTCTTGGGTTTAGGATAAAGGCTCTCTCATCTCAATGCTTTCCCAATAATCGATTCAAAAGTCTCGTCAATATGGTTTATAATCCTTTCCCCCAAGTACTGATTTAAGCCTGCTATGAACTTCTCATATTTCTTCTCGGGAGTGTCAATAAGGGATGATCCATACTTCGATAAAGTATCGAACTCAACAATATATTCCGAGACTGCCCTACCATTCTGTTTAAGCTCCAAGAACTTCCTAAACAATTCTGATTTCTGAGCAGCTGGGATAAACTTATCACTGAATCGGGCCTTAAACTGATCTCAAGTAACTTGATCCTCACGGGTAGCTACCTTAATAGCATTCCACCAATTCATAGCCCGTCCATGCAGCTGACGAGATGCTAGCTTCCTCTTCATTGCATCATCAATCCCTAAGTCCTTGAAGATACGTTCACAATTATCGAGCCAATCCTAAACTTCTATAGCCGATTCCGTCCCATGGAACGGCTTCCCACCAAGACTAGTGCAGTCCTTACAGAGCTTGGCGAAATCGGCCCTAGGCGCCTGCACCCCTGCACCACCACCATTTGCAGCATTAGGAGCTGCCCTTTGAATATCCCTAAGCATCTCTCTCATGAAGTCAGTGAACATCGTCCTCATATCAGGAGCATTCCCATTATTAGCTCCTCTACCAATACCCCTCGTATGTCGGCTTATCGTTCAATCTATAAGGAGAAAATGATTAACAATCCCTTTAGTGGTGCCAGTGCAGTGCGACCCCATCCTTAGATATACTAATAGTGTGTGTATATATATACATACACACACACACACACACACATATATATATATATATAGAAACCAAAATACCACAAATACGCGCTCTCATATACGTACGATCTCTCTCTAGGTTAACTACGCAACCTAGAGCTCTGATACCAAGTGTGACGACCTGCCCCGCACCAGCCGACATTTCCAATGAAAGTGCGCTGTGCCAATGCCCGACTAGCACGAGACAGTCACCAAAGAAAGGAAAAGAATTTGAACTAATAAGGAACCTGTAGAATGTCTCACATCGCATGGGATAAAATATAATAATAACATAACTTTGATATAAAACATGCGGGACAGTGCATAAGCTGAAAACTAAACCATCATACAACGGAAATCCAAATTACAGGTCATCATCCAAACCAACATTATTAAAACTTTGAAATACTGTCTCTAAAGCAAAAGAAAGGGGTACACTACTAATGCCCAAAGTAGTGACCAGCAACAAAACAGGGAGAATATATGTAGATAATACGTGGGAGCCTCTTGCTCGTCTCCGTTACAGCTACTCGTGCATAATCACCTGACCTGTCTCTAGTCTGCTCGTTTAAGAGCACCCAGAGTAATAAGAAGAGACATAAAACTCTGGGTCAGACAAAAGTCTGGTATGAGCGATAAGCAGCAAAACAGAACAATAACAGGTATACTAAACCATACCTGAACCTGGACCTGCAACCAAAGAGTTAGCACAACAAGATGTATAATACACTAAGGTGACACTAACATATGGTGTAATGATACGGGGGAGGGGGTGTGCATGTCATAGTGATGGCAAACAATCAAGCATAGTAAACACCCTCACATCTCTCACTCAGTGCGTAAAGTATACGATATCCATCGTTTTGATCACCCAAATCCTTGTATGGTCACTCTACGCCATGGAGTCATGGCGACTCCACTGCACTGATCCATAGCCACTAGTCCTTTTATGTCCACTCTGCCCCCATGAAGTCATGACAACTTCACTGCACTGGCTCATATCCATGCTACAATAACTTATCCCCATGGAGTAATAACTACCCCACCGAACTGATCTGTAGCCTAACATTCTTCTCTCGGTGGTGAATCAAAGCTATGGACGTCGACAACTCCTTAACACACGTCCCGCAGCAAAGTCCAACTCATGAAGTTAATCCATTGGTTCTCGTCTGGATCCTGAGTAACAACTTCCCATTTGGACTACCTTTGCATCTCGGGCTCTGGTCTTCTCCAGATCGGTTCGGAAAACAGCTCCATTCGGTTCGGTCTTCTTGAAGTAGTACGGTTCATGATCTTCACTATCGGGTCGGGTTGGCTTCCCCATCCAGGTCAGTTCGTGAGCTCCAGTCCGAGTCGTGGAGATGGGTTCGGTTCGTGCACTCCTTCTTCTGGCGATCGGTTTGAGATATATACCCCAGGTCGGGTCGTGATCTCCAGCTTGTGGCATCGGCTCGTGGATGTTGTGCGGTTCGAGTTCGAAGCAGCAAATCGGCTCGTGGATGTTGTGCGGTTCGAGTTCGAAGCAGCATATCGGCTCGTGATGGGATGTGCCTCACGGGCGGTTCGGGTCGAGTTTCCATCACTGGTTCGTGATACGTGCTTCGCGAGTGGGGGAGGGCGATCCGATCCGGTCCAAATTCCTACAACTTTTCCAATGAGCTATTTACGCCACACGACTGCGTTTTCGACCAATCTAACAGTTCTAAACAATCATAAAACATTCCAAACAGTCATAACAACATGTATAATCAACCGTAAACACCAAAACAACAATCTAATGTGTTAAAATGGATCAAACGTACCCAAAAACCCATGTTTTCCCCCTTAATCATGTTTAACAATAACTAACGATAGGATTAGCAAAACATATCCAAATTATCCCAAATTCCTAACAAAGGCCTAAAATAATATTTTAGAATTTCTAAACATTTTCCAGAATTTAATAATGTATAATTTCGTTAATTAATACTAATCACCCCTAATTAGCCGTAATTAGTGAAAAACAATGCAAATCACTCACCTTAGCCAAAATATAAACTCAGATCTGAAATGATTCTTTAAATGGCACAAATCCAATGCACCCAGCAGCCTTTGCCTCTAATTTGATGTTTATTTGCCTTGATTTGATGCTAATTAGCTTAATCCTTGATATGAGAGCGATTTGGGATAAAATTAGAAGGTGGAGGCCACTGTTAGGGTTTCTAAGAGCTAAATGGCGGCTATAAAACTGAAATAGAATGAAAACCTAACTCATTTCAGCCTCCCCATAACCCTAATCCCGAAATGGGTTATGGGCTCATTCACTAATCACCTCATTTGGCCCGGTTAAGCAGTTTTTCACCTTCTAAACCTTGTTTCAGCCATATCTCCCAAACGGTGAGTCCGTTTGGCTAGTGTGACAACTCTACAGAAATGTAAACCATGATCCGAATCCAATGGATGTGGTTTTTGGTCAAAACTCCTTACCAATCAAAAGTTATGGCGGAAACACGATTAGCTAGGGGCAAAACGGTCATTTAAAAATTGGAAAAAATCATGAACATGGGAAATGACCCCAAAAGCCATTCCCCAAAGTTACACGACTATAGGACCTCATATGAAAAAGAAATAAATATTTTACGATCCTTTGATATGTAGAATGCGGGTCGTTACATTTTTAATAATATAAGTTATGTTGAAATTGAAGTTTTAATTAAATTCTTATTGGAATTCTATTTGATTTATAAGACGACCCCAAATCCCGTACTGACGGTGACAAGGGTAATCTTTGGAATATAACACAGAAACAGATAATAGCAGAACAGAAATAAATAAATACACCAGATAATGAACAAATAATACACTGGATAAACATAATCATCAGAGTTACACAATATACAGGATCATACTTAGTATGAATACAGTTCAGCTATACATAAATGTCAATAGCGGAAAACAAACATAATATGTACAATAGGAGCTGAACAACATAAAAAGAGATAAATGATAGAATCCATCTTCAGCTCCAGCTATCCAGAAAAGCCTGTTAAACCTGAATACAAGGCTGCCCGTGTAGAAAAAGGGGCACCCGAGTTTGAAAGTGAAACAAACTACGAGTCAGTCATGGGACTGGTATGAGAAATCTACTTAACACATTTACAATATGGCTAATCACAGGACCACGCCACTTTCGCGGAACGGGTTTACTCCATTGGATTGCTAGTGCTTTAAAACAAATAATTCTTTTAACATCGCAATGCTTTTTTATAAAAATGAAGCCATTATAAGACTCAGTTCCCATCACACAATGCAACGCAAACCGGAGGATAGAATTTTACCTTATAATGGCCAAAATATGCTTGATATGAATAAAACAAAAGCATTTGATATTATTACTAGTGTTTACATGTTTCAAAGACAATTTGGAATCATAACTATCAATCATAGAAGGCATGGGTACCATATATCATGTCGCCATATATATACACAATCAAAACCGCACCATCACGTATTTGGAAATTGGATTTCCGTCATGAACCAAGGCAAAAGATAGTCCTTACCGACTTCGCGACTCTCTAGCCCGAGCCATAGGATCAGAGCTCGAGTGACCCTTGGATCGTCAGAGCCGGTCCATCGATGTGGATTAAAATGCCTGAACACTGCGTTTCCCCACCCTTTGGGGCGTAAATGAACCAACGAATGACTCCATCGGTCCCGGATCGACCGATATAACCGAGGCGCCTCGCAACAGCAACAGCAACAACCACATAAGTCAAACTCGTCAGGGCGTGTAAAACCACTAACGCCACTTCTAACTAGAAGGAAACGCATGCTTTCCCTGATGTCCTCTCCCGTTTCTGGTTCATACCGGGGTGTGAGGTTCGCGAATTCACGTTATACACAAAGCTACGCCACACAGGCGGTGCTTTGATCATCAACCACAAGACTTTGCTTTTCAACAGAAGCCCTGATCACTGCATCTTAGCATGCCACACAAGCAATTCACGCCATGTAACTAATGGCTATCAATCACATAGAATGAATTCCAATGTCAGACACACATTCCATTTGCAAGTCCGTTCTGGGTCTGAACGAAACCGGAGGCACTATATACCTCGCAAACCCATCGATTTCCACATACGTCTGGACGGTCACCACTCATTATCCATATTTCGGGATGCCTCCCAATCAGGACATCCGTTACCTGTTGTATGTAACGGTGTTGTATACACAATTATATGATTTTTGTTTGATGATAACAAACAAATATATTTTATTATAAATGTGTTTGTTATTGTACTGGTATATCACATTACAGACAGGAATATAATATTTATATTTAAGTGAAATACTACTGTACAGAAGTTCAAATATTAACACAGTATTTTATTTAAATATAATATTTTATTTCAATATTCAAACAATACAAATTTCTATGACTCCACTACTTGTACACATTCACAGATATTTCAACATGAGATTGTACTTGTGTAAATAAACTGAATATGATAGACAAGTTTGTTTGACAACAATAAAATAATATTTTATTTCAAACAAATTTGTTTACAAACATCAGTACAATTCTGTTGTTACACAGCTCCTCACTATAACACTGTCTATACATCTCATATTTATATACAATCACTGATACATTTACATTCACTAACACTATCTCTTAGTCTTCAGTCTTTAGTCTTCACAGCACTTCACTGTCAGTCCAGTCAACACCTGCTCACCTGTCACATGAAACACACACACAATATACTGCAATATAAATAAAACTGAACACATGCAAATATAAATTTTATTTTTAAAATTCTATTTACCTCAGATTTCTAGTGTGTTTCTCATCATCTTTCATGACTTGATCCGATTTATAAAACCATCAATCTGTGTCTAGACAGCTTGTGATATTCACAGTGATACACTGTAAATACCACAAGGTAGACAATATGTAAATACAATGCAGGGACATGGAAATCTATTCTGGATGGCTGCATATACACACGTGTATATATTTACACGTGTGCACTGCCTCGCCAATCTAGTGTGCAACTGAGGAGGAGCCACGTGGACCATCTCGACTCAGTGCAACACTCAAGCAACAAAACAAATGTCAACCAGCATAGTCAAAGTCAACGCAAGTCAACACAACAGCAGTGAAATGGAGCAAATACAATACAAACAAGCCCAAGTGTCAAGCAAAGCATTTCAAGTCAGAATGGCTATACACCATAATTCAATTGTCAATTCAGCAAAGTTCAAAACAATCATGGACATGAACAAGGAATATAGCATAATTCAAGTGAAGGCACAAAACAGAAAGTGGTAAAGGACAATGCTAAGCAAAGCAACAAACTGGTTCAAGTGATCAAGTGGGTTCAACATAGCAAATCACTTAAGATTAGAGTGGCAAACATACATGGTGGTTCAGTCCAAGATGATTGTGCATTCATTAATACAGCAAATATAAATGGTGGATATATGACTCAAGTCTACATGCAGCAGCAACTACACAATTCTGTGCTTAAATGGTCAACAGAATGTATATGCTCATATACACACAGTTTTTTTTTCAAGACAGTTTGCAGTTACATATGGATCTGCACACACACACAACAATACAGTTCAACAGGCAGGGAGAATGATTTTGCAATGTATCATATGTGTGCATATGTTGACAAAATGGAATCAAATCAAGAGGACTAGCATAAGACAGCATCATGCAAATCTTAAGTTTGATAAAATCACTAAAGTGAATTCATAGTAACAAAGGGAAGGAAGCATCATGTGTGTGTGCACATTCAAACGTATATATAGTAGTAATGAACCTCAAATTTGTACATGGATACATGGTTCATGTTCAAGGTTTAGAAAGAGGGTTCAGGCAAACTACATGTGTGCAGCAGAAATGAGTACATTCAAGAAATTAAGCATTCCATCTTTAGCAAGAGAAATCAGTGTTCAAATTTTCTGGCAAACTTATGATGTGATTCCAGTATTTGGCATAAATTTAATTTATGGAAAAAGTCATGCACAATCAAGGGAAATCAACAAACATAGAGATGAGAATTTTAATTGTGTCCAGAAAATCAGAAATGTCATACAGCAAATCTGAGAGCCATTTTTGGTAAAGTTTATTATAATTCAGCGATTTCAGAATTGCATTAATGATAAATCAACATTTGCTTTGAAATAAGATTCCAGAAATGATTCAAGTATATGTTCTTAACAAATATGACTGTTTCCAGAGCATAGCTATCAATCAAGTATACTCGGCAAGAAATCATTTCAGCAATCAAGCAATATTTGGCAAGATTTTTTTTGTGATCAATGTTTTCCAAAAATATCAAGAAATTATTCTTAGGAAAACAATCAATTGACAGGATTCAAAGCTTTCCTAAAAATCACAGAATAGCAAATATGTTTCCAGTTTTTTCTTTCCTTGTGTACAATTTATCATGAATGTCAACATTCAAAGGAAATCATTTTTGGCAATCAAAATCTTTTCAGGAAAGTGATTCACAAGGTAGCATTTATACAAGGGAGCAGAGGAGCATTTACAATCAAATTCTACATTGGAAAGAAATCGGCCAGCATTTCATTACAAGACAACATGTATCAAGCAATAAATCAGTGAATTAAAAGCCGAGGAAATCCATCTTATTCAAGGAAAACCAAAAGGAGAAACTCGAAAATCAGCCAAGTCATATCGAGTGAAATCAGAGACAATTGGGTGTTCGATTCTAACCCTATAAATTCAACCAATCATCACAGGCAGAAATCATCGAAAAACCACAATCAATTCAGAGGAAGAAAAATCTAGAATACTCACAATTTTCCAAAGTGTTTTTCAATCGAAGAATTTCCTCCAAATCAGTGAAAGCCGCAATCAAAGAATCACTCAGCAACGAACACGAGCAACTCGAGATTAAAGTTCATACAAGATTTCATCATTCAATCAAGCCATCGTTTCGAATTGGGAAGGATTTCAGAAACCCTAGAGAATCGCCTGCCGCCATTTTATTTTCCAGAGCAAAGGAGAAAATGATCGGACAAGTGCAAATGAAAGGGGCCGGCCTACTTGGCTTGATCTAGTCAAGTCCAAAGCTATTTAAAAGGAGGAGATTTAAATTCTTGTTAAATTTAAACCTAGGTTTTTCAAAGCTGTTTATTGTTTGTTGTATTTTGTTTTGAATTGAAACCGTCAAACCAGTTTTTCTAGAGTCTGTAAAATTCTAGGGTAAATCAGTCAGGGTGTTGACTGTCAGTTTCAGAGTCTGTAAAATCTGGGGTACTGGTTACGGGGTCGTAACTAGGGAAAATCTAATCGAGGGGACATCGGTCAGTCTAGGGTTTTGAGCGTAGGGTTAGGACAAGAGTAGGCACTGCGAGTGTACATGGTCTTGTATGCGGGATCTGTTTATAACACCTAGTAGAAACCTTAGGAATGCAGCAGTAGGCAGGGTTTTGCCGAAGCTGGGTATATCTGTGTGTGATTTATTTTCTGCACTTTTATTTCTGCTGCATTCTGTGATCTATTTATTATTTTAATATCCTGTTAGTTTTTCAATTCAGTTTAAAAACCGTGATAAACCCTATTCACCCCCTCTAGGGTTAATCTAGATCCAACATTACCATCCAAACGAGGTGAAGATCTCCGGTCTTCGACCACCGTCTTCATCTTCGACTTCTTATCGTCGATTCAGTTATTCAGAATGGGATAAACCCGGTCTTTCTGAGCAACTCGCGTATATGATAAACAAGTGCAACAAAAATACACATACCCATCATTTCAATTCATT
The DNA here is from genome assembly GCA_030737875.1 of Allium sativum. Taxonomy (NCBI): domain Eukaryota; kingdom Viridiplantae; phylum Streptophyta; class Magnoliopsida; order Asparagales; family Amaryllidaceae; genus Allium; species Allium sativum. The sequence continues at coordinate 177,175,706 of CM060912.1, forward strand.
AGTCGCTAACCGTAAATCAGTAAGAGGACGATTTCCCAAATATTAACCCCGAAGGCCGAAACCAACATCAGATCAACACCTAGGAAACCATTCGACTTAGCCAACCTTCAGTTAGTTTCTAAATTTCACATCCATATCGTTTATAATATTTTATAACGATTTATCGCCATTTTTATTTATTTTAAAATAGCCAATTTATTCAAATGACGCTTCGGGCCATAACGCTGCCGTGGCGCTGTTTTTCTTCAGATTTGATTTACACATATTTGAAATTCTAACCGTTGGATCTTCACAAAATTTACATCATTAGAAAGATCTTTTCAAAACGAATCCAACGGTTCCAGTTTCGGGAAAATCCGACGGTCGGATCTCCCGGTATAATCGTTTGAAGTTTCGTTTTCAAAATACGAACTGCAGCGTCGTTATTCAATTTAATATAATTATATTTATATATATATATAAATATAATCGATTCTGGCGCTATTTTTCTTCAGATTTGAATTAAACATTCAAGACAATCCAACCGTTGGATTTTTACAAAGTTGGTGCCGTTGGAAAGATATTTCCAAAGCGAACCCAACGTTTGCGGTTTTGGGAAAATCCGATGGTCGGATCTCCTGCACTAATCGTTTGAAATCACAGTTTCAAAATACGAACTGCAGCTTCGTTATTCGATATATTTCAATTCTATTTATATATATATCGATTCTTCGATTTCAAAACTATATGAATTTCAAACATTTGACAAAAATGATATTTTTATCTAACTGTTTACTATTTCAACACTTCACTATTTTTAATAATTCATGTATATAATAAAAATGTGATTTTTAATGTAAAACAATTTATTTCAAAACTTGACTATTTTATATAGTTAATATAGGTGATAAAAATAGGATTTTTATTATAAAACAATTTATTTCAAAACAAGATTATTTTATATAGTTCATATCGATGATAAAAATTGGATTTTTATTATAAAACAATTTCTTTCAAAATATGAATACCATTCAACACATGAATTTCAATTCAACGAATGAATTTCGATTCAACACATGAAGGTTTTCTATAGTTTATATATATAGATAAAAAGGTGATTTTTATATTTAAAACATGAATACCATTCAACACATGAATTTCTATCCAACGAATGAATATCGATTCAACACATGAAGGTTTTCTATAGTTTATATATATAGAGAAAAAATGTGATTTTTATATTTAAAACACGAATACCATTCAACACATGAATTTCTATCCAACGAATGAATATCGATTCAACACATGAAGGTTTTCTATAGTTTATATATATAGAGTAAAAATGTGATTTTTATATTTAAAACATAAATAACATTCAACACATGAATTTATATCCAACAAATGAATATCGATTCAACACATGAAGGTTTTCTATTCAACGAATAAATATAGTTTCAACAAATGAAAATAATTCTAACACATGAATATTATTCAAAATTTCGGCAGCATAACGGCAGGGTAGTTAAAACTGGGACCGTCCCTAGTACGGCTCCTCCCTCTACCTTAAAGCCTCGCAGCTTTTGACAATGGGGAATCATGCATCTAGTTCGCATGCAGGCAGCATGTATATTTTTTTCATTTCCACAAACTAATCCTATGTGGTTTCAACCAAATATTTCTCAACCACAAATGGGTATTTTTCAACCACAATCAATCAATTCCAACCACAAACAATTTCAATCAACCATTCGCTATCAATCAATTTTCACACCAATCACAACCAATAAATATCGTCCATGGTTTGTGGACGAGGGGCGTATATATACATATAGCATTTCACTTCTATTTCAACACATATATAATTTTTACAACACATATATAACTTATACATCGAACGTACAACTTATACAATGCTTATACAAGAAGTGTACAACGCTTATATAACTCATACATCGACTATATAATTTATACATCGTCGTTTTCCATATCGTTTATAAATTAGAAATCTCACATTGGGTTCCACTCCACCAAAAATAGCAGGAGACTCAGAAAAATATGCGGTCTCTTCTAGAATGTAGAAGGCGTCCACACGATCACGATGTTTCCTGTTTCATCGATTTTCGTCAACACATGAGAAAGATACGATTTTTCAAAGTTTGCAACGGTTTAAAGGTGTTAAAACAGTTGAAAATTAACTCAGTCGTATACCTTATTTGAATCTTCAAAACTAGGTTTCAGATTTTCACTCAAACCGTAGCACGATGTCCCGATCAGACGACACCACCTCGGAGCGCTTGGAGAGGCGCGCTGGCGCCTGAAGCGGGGCCCACTTCGGTGGCTCCAGTCACCCACGACGGCGGCGGAAAGTCTCCAACTTTGGAGAGGTGATTCGCCCACTACACTCAACGATAAGGGGCGAGGTTGGTATGGATTTGAAGGTGGGGAGGAGTACTACAAAAAGTTACAAAGTACCATGGGTTTTTATTGAGTGGATTGTGAGAAAAAGAAGAGAGAAGGAGGGAGGCAGCTATCGTCGTTCACGTCGGGGAGAGAGAAAGAGATTTTCCCCCTTTTTTTTTAAAAAAATCTGATTGGCCAGGAGGTTTTAAAAGGGGTTTTCTGACACGACCTCCAATCCAAACCCAACGACTGTCGTCCCTAGCGTTTTACCCCCATTCCGAAGACAATGGGATATGTTTCGTAGGCCCATTCGACTGTTTCAGTTAGTTTTCCTTCAAATTAAAATATGAAACATTCAATATTTGATTTGAACGTACATTTCAATTTGCCAGGGCCACAAACTGATTCGAAAAATTCCAAAAAAATAAATCTAGCTATGTTTTGACGATACGATCGCAACAAAACTAGTTTCATCGAATTCTGAGACCGTTTGTAAAATGGCCCTTTTCTAGTCGATCCAATTTAACTGTAATTGACCAAAACACGTTTTCCTTTGCCACGCTCACATACTAGATTCAAAAATTATGAAATTTGAAACCCAACAATGACTTCACATCCCGGATCTAACAAAAGTGGTTTCGTCAAATTCCGAGGTTGTATGCAAAATGGCCATTTTCACGGGCTATATAAATTCCATAGCGACCTTTTTGAAAATTCATTTGGCCATAACTTTTGCTTCCTACTATGAAACTTCGATTTTTCAGATTCGCTAGAAAGATATACACTAACAGATTTAAATATTTTTGGTTTCACTCAAATCCGTTTTGTTTTGCACCCGATACAATCAGTCGAAGTTTGAATTCAAATTATGAAACTACCGCGCCGTTTCAGGCCTTGTTTATAATTCAAAGTAATTATATTTATTTTCAATGTCGATTCAAACTTACTTTTCATCGTTATTATTCAAAATATTTACTTTAAATAGTTAAAATCCACTAAAATAGCCAATTTAAAAATTTTAAATTGGTTCAGATTTTCCGGGTCGTTACAATTTACACTACAAGAAAAATACCCTACTGCAACTAGCTATTTGCAACAGACTTCAAATGTCAGTTGCAGTAAATGATATTTAGCAACATACCTTTCGTAGCTGTTGCGATAGATCAGATTTAACAACTGGCTTTTCCTTCCTGTTGCGAAAAACATATTTTTCGCAACAGCGCTTTCATGCCTGTTGCAAAAACATACTTTTAGCAACTGCTCTTTCATTCATGTTGCAATAGACATATTATTTGCAACTACACTTTCAAACCAGTTGCAAAAGTTATATATTTAGCAACTGTTTTCACCAGTTGCGATAACTATAATTTTTTTGCAATAGGTAAAGTCACTTGCAAAAAACGTACTTTTAAAAATTATTTTTCCCCAAGTAATATTCGGTTATAGTATAAGAAGTATAAGCATAATAGTTAACATATATATACATATACATATACATACATATATATAGATATATAAATATATATATATAATTAATAAATGGCAAATATAATTAATATTATATCATTAAAAATTATATTATTTAGTAATTACTACTATTAATTAATGTTAAACAACTACTGTATATATAAAGGGAGCGTCTATTTTGACACAATTTGGTGACACAAATGGTGACACAAAAGATTTGCACCATTGGATCTTTTTGAATTTACATGGGAAGGTGGAATTCAGGGGCAATCCAATGGTGAGAATTCATTGTGTCACCAATTGTGTCAAAATAGACTTTCCCATATATAAATATTTATTACTCAATTTAATAGTTAATAATTATGAAATTATGAAATGATTAATATTAAAAGTTCTAAATTAACTTTGTTCAAAAATTATTAACAGTTTTAGTTCATTGAAGTTAAATGACCTTTAACAGCTGGAACTTCTCAGCAGCTGCAATAAATAAGATTTAACAATAAACATTTTTAGCCAGTTGCGAAAAACATATTTTAGCAATTGCATTTCCATGCCTATTGTGAAAAACATAATTTCAACAACTGCACTTATGTAACAGTTGGCATAACATATCTTTATCAACTATATTTTCTACCAGTTATGATAACTATATTTTTTACAACTAACTTTTAGTTATTATATTTTAAATAATTACTAATAGTAATTATGTATTTTTGCAATTACGTTTTATAAGCCCATTATTAACAAAAGGATGACTTATATTGCTATGCGTTGATAAATATCCGTCACTCCCAAGTGAAAATATGGCTATATTGCATCTCAATGTTCTTAATTGATAACTAAATAATTAATAACATTACTAATAAATGATAATTAAAAATAATTAAGAATTAATAAATTATAGTTAGTTTTCACTACTTAGTATTAATAATAAATGCTTAAGAAGAAATAATTACTATCAATAGTTAAGAAGTATTAATGTTTAGTAATTAATTTCTGAAAAATAATATTTATTTATGAATAATATTGATAATAATTAATAATATTAATGATCAATTAACAATTGATCCATTATCATTGTTCTACTTCCCATGCTAGTGAATAACGATCGATTTGTTAGTTTTGCAATTTTGATTTTAAATAAAACATGATCAATCTAAAATTTATTCGCGGTAGCTAGCCGAACACAATCTGTACACACTGACTGTCGTCGATTAATAGCGAACAAGTCTAGGCAAATTTCCTAAAAATTTGTTGTAACAATTTTTTTCTAAAAGATTGTACCAAGTATATTCAGTAATTAGTAATTAATATTAACTAACTAACTTTAATAATTAATTTCTAATACATGAATACTATCCACACTCATTGTGATTGCACTTCTCACAAGTAATGGTGCGTTTGGCACAAGCAAAAGCGTACCATTTGAGCGGATAATGTTAGCGGAGAATTGAAGTTAGCGGAGAACGTGTTTGGCGCGTTAAACAGATCACTTGAGCGGATAATTTGAATGGATCATTTTATTTTTATGTTGTAATTTAATTAATTTATGGTTAACTAAATTATTTTTTAGGTTGTAATTTGAGCGCCAAGCGGAAGGCGAGCCGTCAGCGGGTCCGGGCGCAGCGCTGGTGGGGGTCCGGGGCCTTCTTTGAAACATTCATAAAATTGCATTTCTCATGAAAAATGACTTGTCTCGAGTCAGATCGAGACTCTTATTCGTCGTTGATTTTCGGGGATGTGTCTAAAATGGATCTCAATAGCACAAATTATTAATTTTTAAAAAATTTAAAAATCTAAATTAATTAATTAAAATTAATAAATTACGCTTAACAGCTCAAATTTGAGCTTTGAAGGACGACGCGTGCAACGCGTTGTGTCCCAACAGCTCAAATTTGAGCCGTTGGAGAGACGGTTCAAAATGGAACGTAAACAAACGGACGCCGTCCAAATGAATACATCCTAAGAAAATGTTAGGCTCGCTGCAAATTATTCAAAATTTATTTTGGCTCCAGGACGAAAATTTGGAAGGATGAAATTTTGGCTCCAATTGCGAATTTTCATCGTAGTTTCACCTTGAACCCTCTTTTCCCAGCTGGCCATCATTCTTCTCAATCAAAAAATTAGTTTTTCTTAAAGGAAAACTCCCACAATCTCAAAGCCATAACCACAATTCGCTTTTTCCTGCTTCCGCCACCATCAAAAATCTAATTCGTACTCACCTCCGCCTCGCAGCGATTCGCCATGGCAGTCCGATTTATCTGATGAGTACGAACTTAAGCATCCGATTGTCGTGTTGAGGCGAATGGTGAGGTTCGCTGTGGGTTGAGTCCGAACTTCCGCCTTCTTATTGAACCCATTATTTGACTTTTGGAGCTACCGCCGATTTAAATGTCGTCACATCGTTCGAGATCTGAAATGTTGTCACTGTAGTCGGCTGGATCTGGATGTGGCACGGTTGCTCGGAGATGTCAGAAGTCGAAGTTCCCTTGTGACTTGCTTTAGGAGGTGGATTTTTTGACATTAGAGCGTTGCCAGAAGCCCAAGTATGGATATAACTACATTTTTCTGCCCATCTTTATCTCCTATAACCATGCATCAAGATATTATTATAAAACTGAGTTTGTATATTAATATATTATTGTCTTATCAGTAAACGGTTGACACAATAAAATAACCATATATTATTTTAGAAAAATTAATTGATATTGTTTTTATCTGTGGTCAGATTAGATGTACAATGATTGTAATTGGCTTGCAATTTAAAATTAAACATTCATTTTTGCAAGTCGTCTTGAACTGGGCATGAAATTACTGATTAAACATAGTACTTGGTTGATTGTTTTTCCATTATCACATCCTTTATGTAGACCATGTAATTCCCACTACAATGAACTACGTAATAAATCATAAAAGAATTCAAGGGTGCAGCGCAAATACTTGAGAAAGGAGGTTACAACCAGTACACTCCTCACAATTTACTTGGTATTGTCCGAAGGCATTTGTTGTTTGTAAACAATGTAGTTCCCAATGCATAAACCATGGAAGATATTGTGCACCAGATCCAGAACAAAATTTTAGCACTGGTCATGGTAGGAAACACATGCATGAAAATTTGAGATAGCTTTGTGTATATAAAGTTGCAATTGAAAATAAACGATCATGGATTTGGTGGGATTATATTACTGATTCTCGTATAAGGTGTCCGATGAAGGAGAAGAAATACAACAAAGAATATGCTGGCAAAGTTATTACGCCCTCAGGTCTTGATGCTAGGTTAGGGAAATTAATTTGCATGATGTGCTTTGGAGGTAGAGGTAACTTTGACTTGAATTACATGACCTGAATTCAGTTTTCTAAAAATTTCACTCGTGATCATCATAGGTGTCGAGTTAGACTAGTATTCAAACAAAAATTCCTGCAAACTGTAGTCTAAAGAAAGAATAACAAGGGTAAAAAGGAAACCATCATAGGTGGTACGTGATCTCATCATTTTCTTTATTCCTATAGGCTACAATGCCATGTTGCAGTGAAATATATATCATGTGAGTTTCAAAATATCAAGCACATTTGATTTGCAGGGTTTACCAAAACTTGATGTTAGAGTAAAATGGTCGAATGATTTATATTTGAATGGGTTCAAAGTTGGTGGCGTCCTATGCACTTCAACATATAGAAATAAACGATTTGATGTTTGTGCTGGTAAATTGTCGCTTTTCTCTTGTGATCTATTAGCTATATCACTTACCAACTACATAAATATAATCAAAATTAAGAATGGTAATCCACAAGAGGCTAGCTGTGCTCTTTTATAAATCACTTTTAAGCTTCTCTTCATAACATTTCATTTTTTATTTTGATTATTTCTTGTTGTCAATTGGTACATGCATATAAAATGCATTGAGTTCTGTAGCATGAATGTTTTTAATATATTTGTTGCCTTGATTTCAAGGTATTGGTTTGAATGTGGATAATGGAAAGCCTACAATATGCTTAAATGGTGCGCTACAAGATCTTTTTGCATATTCATCATCAAAGAAGTTGTCTAGGAAAGATATACTTTCAGGATTTTTCAACAAATTTGAAGAATTTTTCAAAATTTTCTCGGACCAAGGTGATTTGTAGATTATTTGAGATTTTGACTTTGAAACATAAGTACATGTAGCTAATCCTGTATGTCAAACTTCTTTTGATACATTCGTTAGCTAGTAATACTCACCTACATGCCATACTCAGTTTAGCATGCATCAGTGGTAACTGGTATGTATAATGAGGCAACATATGTTCCCCCTTTATGCAGTTTTCATGTTCTAGATGATCTATACTGTAGTACCTGGCTTCATAGGTATGTTGACTACACCATAAACTCTCGTTGTTAATTGTTTTCATGTGGGATCAATAATGATCATTGACTGAATCAGTGCAACCATCGACATGTTGGTGCAAAGTCAATGCTATATTTTAAGGGTGCTACTGAACTTACACATGCACATGTTATGTGACACTTGTATTTTTCAACCTTAACCCCTCACAGTCCCATATTTAGGATTTAGGAGCACATTAATATCTAGTGCTAAATGAAGTAGAATTAATATAAACAAAGTAGAACAATTGGATTATGTTCTGCATTATCACATGGATAGATAATTGAAATTACTTTAGAAGTTGTTGGAAAACATTGTTGGGCATGATATGTGAAGTTATGTGACCATGATTTCTCCAATCTAAAATAATGTATATAACAATACAATATGAAGGATGCTCAATCATGAAAGAAGGTTATATTATTCAGTAGTACACTTATGGACATTAAAGGAACAGTCGAAATGAGAACAAAGAGTGGAATTTTGTTACGTAGTTTCCAGTGTTTTTTTACCATATTCTTTAGACCATTTCCTCATTTGATATTAAGATCATCTTTCACGCTCTTCTGATAATGGTAGCATAATCTATGTGGTATTAAATTTTCTGGAAAAGCAGTACATATTGATCTTCAATTTGTCTTACCATAAAATATTGGTGGCATTTATGCCATATATTTTTCATAATATGCCACAAATCATAAAATTTCTTCTGTGTTTTTCATCATCTTCAATTAAAGCGGTAACTTTAAAATTTGAGTTTGCATATGCAGTGGCCAGAAAGTAGACAGTGGAGAATCATAATGACGAGACATCTAAAACATCAGTAACTACCAAGGTAACATAAATCATATAGAAGCCTTATGTTATTAGTTATGTTAGCAAACATGCCTTGCTACATATTCTTATATTTGCTTCTTATATGGCTTAACGCCATCTGGATATTTATTGGCTACTGATGACGATGGAAAGAGTTTTGAGCTTCATCCTGATCTCACGTTGAGAATAATGGGTCATGGCAATCCAGTAAGTGAAGCTTTGAGAAAATTACATGAACTGCATATTTGTTCTAGTGAATTGATGATATTTATTCTCTTATTGTAGTATATGTATGATAGAGTAGAAATATGATTAGAAAAATTCTATTCGAAAAAAATGTGTTGCGTGAGAGAAGAAATTGTTATACATGAATGGTGTATGAAAATTGTAGAAATTTTTATTGCAATTGTTTGTACTATTAAAACGTTGATAAAATAAATTATTTATTTATTTCATTTGTGACATACACTATTACTAAAATGAATACATTTAATATGTAGTATCTGTAAGTTGTATTTTTTTAAAGATATATAAATCTATTGCAATGGGCATATATTGTTACAAAAAGATATGTTGCAACAGCAAAAGCTGTTGCGAAAAAGTCTATCGCAACAGGAAATAACCATTGCAAAAATATTTGTTGCAACAGCAAAAGCCAGTTGCAAAAAAGTATATCGCAATATTTTATTGCAACAGGCGGAAAATGTTGTGAACTTTTTGCAACTTCGGCTATACCAACAGGCGTAGGTCTGTTGCAATTGGTCTACTGCAACAGATATTGCCTGTTGCGAAAAGTGTTTTTTGTTGTAGTGTTAATTCTATAAAATCCAAGACTTTAACGAGGTTATAAAACCTGAGTTTTACTGAATATTACTAGAACAAGCTAATAGAAACGGCATTTGAATGGAACTAAAAGTCCAAGATATGAAATTAACGAATTAGAACCTAACTGGAGATCGGTTGATATAAATGATTTTCTGAGTATTGATCTGATGTTGGTTTCGGCATTTGGGGTTAATATTTAGGGAATTATTTCTTAACTGATTTATGGTTAGGAACTAATGGAGATATGAAATGGAAATTAAACGAAAACCAAAGTTGAATTAGAGTAGTTAAACGAGTTGTTATAAAGATGCGATATATATCCGTTATTTTAAATAGGAGATGATATTTCATCAAGATATAAATAAAAAGGGATTTGTGAAAATTTAACGATATCTTCAAAGAAAGGTGATGAAATTTAGAATGGATTTATTCTAATGACGAAGGCAACGATTATAGTGTTCAAATAATGAAACAAAAGGGGATTTTGTAACAATTGTTTTACGGTGATAAGTTGAATCGATTTTGCGATTATAGATAATAAGTATTGCTACAACAAATGGTTTGAAATGATAATTAATGGGGAGATTGGATATGATTTTAAGATACTTTTAATAAATATATATAAATAAGATGACTGAGAATATTAATATATTAAACTAATATTTTAATGGCTAAGTGATGTTGTACAATAAACTAGTGGATCTATTTTTTTATGGTTGTTTATTTTGATAGTTAAATAACCGACTATCAAAATTTGGCCCAACGGTATTGGTACGGAAAGACCGGGATCGAATTTATATTCGAAAACCATTCTGACCAATAAATATGAATACATCGAAGATGCTGATCGAGATGGAGCAATTGAAGACTGTAGATCTCCCCACTTTTGAGTTCTGACATTTTGGCTGCATTCATCATTTTTTCCTATATCTCATTTAGCTAGTTGCTGCGACAATATTCTTGATTAATAAAATAGATTAACCAAAAATTATAATGAACGATTGTTTTTGAAATGAAAAAAAATAAGGATGGAAGATGAGCCACTATATTTGCAAACAAATTCAGATCCTACTCTACTGATTTTCTCTGCAGCAATCCCGTATTGTAACGGCCAGTTGAACTACCAATCTTCTGAAATATTAGACGAGTATTTATAAAAGGAAATTTCTATTTAAACCCGAAAAATGCCACTAACAGACCAATATTCAACGATCATACGTATCTTCTACTATAATACATATTCAATGACTCATAAAAATAATTTATATTCTGCTGATATTAGGCATCCTGCTCTACTGATTTTCAGGAGTAGTAGAGCTACTACTGTCCCTTTCAGGACTAGTGCAGTAATATATATATATATATATATATATATATATATATATATAGAAGAATCGAAGCAAAAGATACAGAGGATGTTTATTAGTATGGTTAATGCATCCCTCTCCTCCATTTAAGAGATTTCCCTTACGAAAAAAAAATACATTTCTTTAATTTCTACTACGATATTCTCTTCCATTAAGTGTTTTAAGAAAATTAACCATTACGGGTGCACATGTATTCGGTAATGGCTCTTAAACACTATCATGAGGCAAATGGCACCAAAAAAGTGCAATATCACATGAATGCATCTAAATGCGTACTAGTTTCATTTACACTGCTTGGGTTTTAAAACATATAGTTTACAGTTTATTATGTCCATGTGGCTATGAACTTGTAGAGCATACAGGGATTTTTTATTTCTTATATATGAGATTTCTAGTTTTATATACATACATAGTTTAAGCATATGTTGGTCTCATGAAGTTGGATTTTTAATGCGTTCTATATATCATGGATAAATTTTATACAACCATCTCATGTTAGCCAATGTTGAATGTTGGTTTCGAAAATGACATGCAAGACATTTCTGATTTTCTAAACAAGGAGGGATATTTTGTTTACATTCACCATCTGGAGCATAGAGTTCATGCCAGCCATCATGTTTATTTTTCTATCAAGCCCTTCAGTTTATTATGCATTAAGAAAGTATATGTATCCCTCTTTTTGATTTTTTCTAAAAATAATAATAATGAAACAAACAAGTAAAAATAAAGACTAAGTTATTCCTATTTCTAGTTTGTAATAGACTGTGTATACAACTAATTGTTTCAAGGGATTTTAGAACATTGTAAATGCAAAGCACTTTTAATATGTTTTATCAAACTACCCTATATGTCTTATGCCTACCTTTCCTATAATTTATTGAACATTATACCAAATGCATATAATCTTCAAGGCAAGCTACTAAATTCTTTTAATTTTGTCACTTGCCTACTATTTTGGTTAGTTGGGTAGTCATATTCTCCATATTCTTACTTTGTTCTCTTCTGTTTATTACATTTTTGTTTATTTTGGCTAGCTGGGTAGTCATATACGTGTCGAACAAATAAACGCATGTGTTTAAAGAAATATAATAAATATATATAAATAAATAGAAGTTTTTTAAAAGAATTTGATGGATGCCATTTATGTTAAATAATGGAAATGGATGAGCAATGAGAAGAAATTAAACTATATACCGTAATTTGTCTTGATTGTAAATTCTAAACCATTGATGATTGATTTGTCTTCAATGATTTTAACTTTATTTGGAAGCTGTGATTAGAGGACAAATTTTGGGTATTATCCAATGAAAAATTATGAACTTAACGATGATTAAAAACATGAATTATAACCGAAGTTTGTCGCTGTTTGGAAAGTGCGAACAATGTATAACAGCGTTGAGATCTTTGGAGCATAATTTTCAACTGATTTGTTCGACTTTGATAATTTTGGGCATTTCATAAAGTTAGGAATCAAATCAACAACTTCCATTTTTGTTTTTTAATGCAATCCATCGTTTAATAGCTAAAATTGAATTTGAATAGTTCAGACCTGCTATGAACAATCTGGATCGAGATATGTATTGTGCTTGATGATAACTCATGATTTTGATGTCTGACTTTTTTGAATCTTTTATTTATATTAAAGATATTTTGATTTAACAAAATTGTGTTATTCACTTCAGTGAACATACCCATGGCTTATATGAGTTAATATAAGTATGTAATTTCTATCTTGAAAACCTTAGCCGTATAAAACTGTGTTGAACTAATTTTATCTTAACTTTTGATTCGTTTGTCTGATTTAGATAATTTTACCCATCTCGGAAGGCTTAGAACTTAAGCTAGGACTTTTTTCATAAGTGTTAGATGGAATTTGAATGTTTACTAGGTCAAAAAGTAGTGTTTTACACCGTTGATCTATGTGTAAGTATCGACAAATCTGAGCTGACTTACATTATAACTGAGCTTCCAAAACATTACTTTCATGTTCCATCTCGTAATTTATGAATCTATTCACCAAAACATTACTCTCATGTTCCATCTTCACGATAACTTAGCTTCTACCGAATCTCCTTTAGACAAGTATGATTTATCAATAGTTTCTGAAGACACAGAAGTTCCAGTTTCAGGCTGCTACAAATAACCATTTCATATGTCTTCAGATTCAGATGGTACAGGACTTTCTGAATTTTATGCTTCTCCCTTTTCAATTGTACCTTATGTGCCACAGTTTGTTTTTGGAATAAACCGTGGTTTGTTATGCAAAGTACATATTATATCCAAACGATTTACATAATGTACATCTAAAAAGGACCATATCATAACTTATTATCAGTTCCATTGTTATGCCATCATGCAGTACTACTGGGACACCATATGGCATTGTATTAGAGGCTTTTACTTTTACAGGAACTTTTGCAATTTTTGGTAAAACCTTTTCTATGCTAAATCACATCTTATCTAATTGGAGGTCCAATGTAATTAGCAATTTTTGGCAATGTTCTCATGCATTTTGGAAGCTACCTATTATTTTTTGTGATTAATTTTGCTTTTGAATGTACTAACAATATTGAATATTTTTGCTTTACAAGTATATAGATGAGGACGTTAATGGAAAACATTGTTGCAATTAGTTATGGGTCGAAGTTATTCATGCTGCTAAGACTATATTTTGGTTTGTAAGAATGTATGTAGTATTATTTTTTGGTCGCTACTGCTTGTGTATGTGTATGTGTATGTTTGGTATAACACTACCAGTTTATGGCCTATTATGGACCTATTATGTATTATCGATGTAAGAATATTGCATGTTTTAATTATAAAATTTTACTCATTGGTTATAAATTATGCGATCAAAATAAAATATGTTATAAGTATGACATGATTATGTTGAATTGTGGTATCTATATAATTGCAAATTTTAAATTGGTATATGTCAGATTAATTCTGGACTTTTTACGGCATTTTTATAGCGTCACTGAAAGTTTTCATGGCGTTTTTTTCAAAGGCGTTTTTAAAACACCATAAAAAGTTTTTTTTTTAATTTGACGTTAAAATAGTTATAGCAATTCATACATGCTATAAATAAATATCACAACAAAATATAAACGCTGTTAGACCAAAAAATGGTTCTAATACCCAAATTGACTAAAATTCTAATAAAATAAGATTAAAAACAGAAAAGAGACACGAGATTTATAGTGGTTCGGCGTTAAAGAGCCTACGTCCACTTTATATCACTTTGTTTGATGATGTAAATGAAAGTACAACAAGATATTCACTCAATCTCACTCATTTTTCATATACATTCACTCGATTATATTTAAGATATCCTTTGAATGATGATTTGGACTGTTTGGGAGTACTGAAATTCGGTTCTCAAAGATACTCAGACTTTCAGAGTGTCAAAAGATCCCTTAAAGTGAGCCTTGGAGGTCTATTTGTAGGTGCAATTTCTCCCAGAAACAGGTTCGGGTCGGAGGCACGTGGCATCCATCCCTGAAGATGCGGGTTCGGAGCTCTCCAGATGGTGACAGCACATCAAGCTAGTGGGAGAACGTGGGTAATCATGTGTGTAACCGCTCCGCATCTCTAGGAGTTATGGGCTGCAAACGTTGGAGCTACAGGCATTCGGTTCGTAACGGGCACGTTGTACGAAGGCGGAGCGGAAGGACCAAACCGACCCGGTTCTGTTCCAGCTTTTTCGTTTTCTGCTTTGCCGTATTGTGATCTGGATAGTAATCTCTGATCCGGTTCGGCCTGTGATAGAGTATTTCTTCTAATTTGGCATTCTCCATGAAATAGTCTTCTAACTTTGTGTAGCCTAAGTCATAAAGTAGGCTAACATTTTGCCCCCTCGAAGTACACTTTTATCGAAGATAAAGTGTGCTTCGAACAATCCACGCCTTGACTTTTGGACTTGAATTGCTGAATAGTCGCTTCCATTCACTTGTAAAGTCGCGTTGATACGTTAAGTCACAACCTTTGTTGTCTATATATACACCGTAGAATGCGCAACTTACTTTCTTTGTTTCAAATAATTCATAGAACTCTTCTTAATGTCCAGTAGTTCCTCCAGGTAAGCCTTTGTATACTTCTCTTTAACTCCACTATACATATTGAATTAATCTTCTTAGGCTCTTGAGTCGGTTCCGGTTCGAATGGCTTTTCCTATGTCTTCACATTGTTAGGCTAACTGGCCCAATATCCATGGACCAGCTTTCCTGTCCGAACGGAAAGGAATGCCACATTAATAGGAACACGAAGAGACTTCTTCACCCAAGTATATAAATCCATCCGCCTTCTTTCTTTCCTTTACTTTTACATTTTCAACGATTTGCCCCAATTTCGAAGTGGGAAAAAACCCTAATTCCAATTCTTGAATTCACGAAGGAAATTCTTCGATTTCCCAAAATAAATCCATAGGTAGGGCTTCAAACAACGACTTAATCCTCCTTTAATTAGTTCTGACTTGAATCCATGAGTGGTTTAAGCGATTTTAATGTGAAAATTTGTTGACGTTGGCACCATGTCCTCTGCCTCTCCTCCTCGTCGTCGGCGACCTCGTCGCCACCTCGAGGCCGCTGCGGAGGAGGTCTGGAGCAGTCGCTGGTCATGCCAATTTACAAGCCCTAACTTTACACTGATTTTTGGGTAAGATGCTTGGTAGGAGATGAAGAAGCAGAGAGGAAGAAGAAGGAGATGGATTTGGTTCAGGTTGGATGCTTCAGAAGGATGGGAGGAAGGAGAAAGGTAGGTTTGGGTCGGAGGAGAAAGACGAGATAGGGGGTTGAAATAAATGGACTAGTCAAGTGATGCTGGTACGGTTCGGGTCGGGGTCAACCGATCCGACCAGGTCAGCCTTTGCCCATACTCCTCCTATCCTAACTCGTCGTTTTCCTTGCTTCGATCTGAACTTGTTCAAATAAAGCACCCGAACCGATCCGATCATTGTGCTCGCACTGAACCGATTATCACGTGCATATCCGAACTGATCCAAAGGCATCTAACTTGACACACAAAGATAGCCTGACTAATTCAACTGACATTAACTTTGGTCTATGACTTCATGGATAATTAGGATAGAGCCTTCTACACTGGATTTTGCGGACTCAACTAACATGCGATTTTATTTCACATCGCTTGTTTTTGTGTTGTTCTCGCATGTTTTAATCTATTCATCGCATATGCACTTGTACACTTTAGCTCACACACATGCACGGGGGAATACGGGATAATTTGCTCTAATTTCTGTTATTGCTTCTTCGATAGTTTTATTGACCATGGACGAAATACGTTCATCTCGACTAGCAGAAAAGAAAGAGGTCCCGGAGACATCCAAGAAAATCACTCTTGACGACATATCTTCTTCCTCAGACCCTGAATGGGACGACGAGGGATCAGATTATGAAGTAGGGGCGCATAACAGCAAAACGCCTTCTGACAACGAAGTTTCTCTGGGTTATGAAGAGGAAGGAGGGGTTGGAGATAATCGAGCTCCTGATGAATTTGAGTCTGCCATCATATTGGAATCACCTCAAGATTCTGTTGAATTGACGATTGACAACGACAGGCTCATTCGAATATGCTTAAAGTACGGGATACTGAAAAAGGATACCCTGGTGCCATCGAAAACTGACCATCCTCACAACCCTCCTGAAGGATTTATGGCAATCACCCGATTGATGTGCATGGTCAGGGCTATTCCGTCGTTTTCTCCTTTTTTTATCGACTTTCTAAGACAGATGCGGATTGCCCCCGTGCAGCTGCATCCCAACTCCTATGCTTACCTATATACCTTATATGTAGCATACCGCGAGATCTTAGGTATAGAGCTCACTTTCAATGACGTTCATTTCTTTTATAACGTCAAGCATCGAACTCGAGAAACTCATTCTTTCTCTTACTTCGAATCAATCCCAAAAAGAAAAATAATTTCAACGCCGTTCAGCAGTATGGCCGACGATTCCAAGCTGGAATGGTTTTATATAAAGCAACAGTCGGGATGTGCCAGAAGATGGACAAAATCAAGTAAAGCATTGGTTTTCTAAATCTCAACTCTGAATGTCCACGCCACCACATTAATCCATTTTCTTTTTGTTTACAGTTGATAATCCAAAACAAATATCGGGTCAAGTGTTCTTTGATTGGATGCACCGGCTCCTCAATGGCGACCAAAAATTTCTAACCATCGATGGAGTCCTGAAGGATGAATATCTTCATCTTCATGTGTTTCTGTCCATTACCCGTAGCATAGGTCACGGGTCGGGTCCATATGTATACATCCCCAGTGGACGTAATTCCAGAAATGGGCGAGAGCTCGAAAACTCCCACAATGCCACTTCGAACTTCACCTTCTCCATCTTCGACTCAAGACGATGAGCTGGCCAACATGGTCGAAAAGCACCGAGAAGGGTACATCGTCCCCGAAGATGCTATCTCTCTGGAGAAGTCGATGTCTTCCAAAGAACCGCCAATAGATGCTTCCCAGGGAGATGCCCCTAGTACTGATGATCCTACATTTCAGGGTTTAGGAGATCTCCCCTTACCTGAAACTGTCTACACTTCAGAGGATTTTGGAACAAATCCTTTAGTTTTCACTTCTTCAGAAGAGACCACTCCCGCTAAGGCCAAAAAGCCCACTCGCACTAGTCTTGCTTCGGACTCGGGTTTGTCGGGGGGAAAACACCACTTAGGATGCAATTAGCACAATAGTACCACATTTCAAAGTACTTACCTTTTGTGAGAACACTAATTCTAAATTCCATTTGCATTGTTGCGCAGGTACAATGTCTCGCTCCCATTATGATATCAAGAAACTTCGTCGCAGCATGACTGGCCCCCCTTCTGATGCTGAGCGCGATCGCCGCGAAGGCCGGGGAAGAGAAGATAGAAGGCCTCCTGACTCTTATCAGTCGCGGACCTCGCGTTCTCGCTCCCCCGCCCGGACGGATTCAGAACGATACAGAGGCTACCAAGGCCGTCGAGGAGAAGACATGTCGCAGTCAAAAGATCAAACCTCTTCTCAAGAAAAACGCAGTAGGGAAGGAGCCCGCCGAAAGATACCGACTCGCGAGGCAAGCATAAGGTTTCCGATAAGCGGCCTAGGAAGGGTGATACGGCCGTCGTGCCCGCTCATCCTAAGGATACTGAGCTAACATATCGCGCACCTCCACCATTGGATGCTGAATCTAAAGTCAAGCGGGCATATTTGGAGAAAGAATTCCCCGAGCACTACTTTGAAAACCTGACTTTCTTACCCGCTCTCGAGCCTATTTCCTCAAGGTGGCCAGACGAGGCCAAAGCGAAAGTTGATGCAGTTGAAAAACTATATTCGGAGATGTTCAAGTATTCACGTAACCTCTCCAGAATCATCCGAACTCTGATTACAAATACTGAGTCAATGAAAAATACTGCAGCAGCTGACGCTAAAGCCTTGAAAAATTTAAGGAAAGATCTTGAGGACACACAGGCCCAACTTGCCGTTGCTTAGCGGGATGCTACCAACTTCAAGCAGCAATTTGAAGAGCTACAAAAATGTTATCATGACTTGCTCGAGTCTCATAATCAAGAGCGCCCGGAGCTGAAAAAGCAAGCAAAAGATGCAAAGTTGGATAATGCTAAAATGCAACTTGCCTACAACGCTCTGGAGCAAGAGAAAGCTGAGTTAGCGAGAAAGAATGCTGAATTTGAGAAGGGAAACACTGACTTGGATTCCAAGTTGGTGGAGGCTGAGAATAGGGCTGCCCTAGCGGAGGGTAATGTTGAAAGTGTTATTAAATCCACCGAAGAGACCCGCAAGCAGCTGTCAGAGGCTGAGGAGGAAGTGCATGGTTTCGGCGAATTAATGATCGAATTCTTTGCGCATATAATCCGCCGCCGAAACATCTCTTGGATTGAAGGTTATCCGACTACCTTGGTTCATGTATGGAGTCAAATTGTTGAATGGGAGAAAGAGGAGCTCAAGGTAGATTCCATCGATGAAGACAAGATTATGGAAAAATATCTAAGAGACGATGAGCCAGCACGTCTGGCCGAGGGGCGTCGCCTCATCGCTGCTGCTGTGGAGGAGGAGAAGCGGATGGCCAAGCAAAAGAATGTCTCTGAGGATGGTTCTTCTTCTACTGCCGCTGGAACTTCTGAAGTAGAGAGGGATATGACCCCGAAAACCCGGGGATTCCTCGGGCATCTCTTTTATCCCCCATACCCGAGACGGCGTCGGAGACGGAAGTTACTCCAGTTGAGAAATCATCGGAAGGTATTTCTACCTTTTCGCCTCAATTCGTCAAGGCCGTCTCCACTTTTCATCACATAATCGGACAATCGACGGAGGACCCTTTATTTTCACCTGAGTTGATAACTGTTACTTCTCATTCTATAGGTGTTGTACCGACCGAGAAGATTGGTAGGCCTCAGGGAACCACCACTGGAGCAAAACCAGCGGAGAAGGCTAAAGGGGGAAAGGACAAGGCTGCCACTATTGATTCAGGAGAGGGAGCTGAACCGTCTAAGGCTGATGCTCCTCACGATGACGAGATGATAAACGCCTTGAAAGATGATGGAGGCAGCAAGGGACATGAGGAAGACCCTGAGGTGGCTATAGTTGGGGAGTCAAAAAGCGCTGATGACATCACTTTGGCTGCACTGAAAGCTGAGCAAGACAAACGTATGCAGCTTAAAGTTGAAGACCTGGACCCCGAAAGCCTTAAGCCTCTTTCAGTGGTGGATGCTGGATCAAGGTTAGTTGTTAAGCTTTCGACTAGGTCTATTACAGAAGAGCTTGCTAAAAAGTATTCTCTTGATTCCAGTGTTCCAACTCCTGGGGAAAAATCAACCGATTCTAGCACTTCGGTCATAGGGAGGAAAAAACAAAAGCGCGTTCTAACCGATGCCGAAAGGGAGGCGAAGGATGCTCAGAAGGCTACTAAAAAATCCAAGTCCACTCCTAGGTCTAAGTGATGAAGTGCTTTGTTTATGGCTTTTTGATTGGCCCGCAATTGTTGCAGCGAGCGCGGCCCTCACATCTTCTTTTTTGCTTGTTTTCATTATACAAACTCACATGTTTGTGAATAAAAATAGTTTATTTCCTACAATGTCTGATAGTTGTTAGTTCAGTACTTAAATGAAAATACACAAGTATGTCAAATTAAAGTCATATAATGAAGTCATTGCTGGAGGAAACATGTATACGCATACATGCCCCCAGTCAATCTTGAATGACTGAGGAAGAACTACTCAAGATTAAATTAAAGAGTCCAAATGTCCCCGATTCTCCGACAGGGACCATATTCCTTTCGTCATTGATGTTTTTCTTTCTGGCATATTTATACTCTCCTGTTCCATATCCAGGTTAGAGTTTTCATTGAGGCGGTCTCTTATTTGGGTGCACCTTCACGCCTCAGAGGACGTCGTCTTCCCATCCTTTATACTCTCTCTCGATTCTTGAGAGTTAGAGTTAAGAATGTCATCTTCCCATTCTTCTATGTCTTGTCGTACAAACAGTCGTTGTGTTTGTTCTTGCATATAAACCATCTCCAACTTTCCAAATTTTAATTTAACATTTCGTATTCCACAGTCATAATAGAATAATAGTTGAAGATATAAATAATGCAGGAAAGTAAATGGCACACGATATTTTTATAGTGGTTCGACGAAGTCGTAGCCTACATCCACTTTATAGTCCTTTGTTCACATAAGCAGACTTTTTAAGGCAAGTCGTGCCTTTTTAAAGGGTTCATAAAAAAAACAAAAGAAAATACAACATCCCTAATTCAAATATCGCATCAAGTGCTGGGCATTCCAAGCCCTAGGCACTTCTTCACCATCTACGGTCGTTAACTTGAAGGCTCCTGTCTCAAGTTTCCGTTGGACGGCGAATGGTCCTTCCCACTTTGGACCGAGATGAGGAAGGGACGGAAAAACTCGCTTTAGCACCAAATCCCCTGGCTCAAAGGTTTTAAAGCGAACTTTCTTGTCATAATAGCGTGCCATCTAACGTCGATGTCTTGACGCACGCAAGTCTGCCTCGTCCCTTTTCTCTTCGACTTCATCAAGGGACTCGAGGAGGAGTGCCCGATTCGTCATCGGGTCATAATATGTCACCCTGTGAGAGGGAACTTCAAGCTCTACCAGGATTACCGCTTCTGAACCAAATGAGAGAGAGGAAGGAGTATGGCCGGTAGCTGTCTTAAACGTTGTCCAATATGCCCATAAAGCCAAGGTCAATTCATCCACCCATTTTGCTTTTGCACGTTCCAACCGCTTCTTGAGGATGGATTTTATGACTTTATTTATTGCTTCTACTTGCCCATTAGACTGTGGATGGGCGACTGCAGTGTACCACTTGTCAATCTTGTATTTCTGGCAGAAATTTCTGAATTCGGCACCATCGAATTGGGTTCCATTATCAGTTATAATGGTCCTTGGAATCCCAAATTGGCATATGATATTTCTAACCATGAAACTTATCACCTTCCTCGCTGTGATTTTGGTTAAGGGCTCAGCTTCCACCCACTTCGTAAAATAGTCCACGGCGACTATTGCATACTTCGCTCCTCCTTTGGCAATCGGTAGAACTCCGATGATGTCAATTCCCCACATGGCAAACGGCCACGGACTCACCATCGACTTGAGCTGGGTCGGTGGTGCTCTGGGGATCTTGGCGAATCTCTGACATTTGTCGCAGCGTCGTGAGTAATCAGCTGCATCTTTATTAATAGTGGGCCAGAAATACCCATACCGCAACACCTTTTTTGCTAAAGTCTGACCCCCCGTATGATCTCAACACTCACCTCCATGTACTTCTTTTAGTACACTCTTGATGTCGTCATGCGCTATACACCGTAACAGGGGCATAGAAAATCCTTGCCGATAAAGGGTATTATCTTGAAGGACGTATCTGGTAGCTTTGCGAACTATGGCTCGCCTCTCACTTTTCTTTGGCGGGAGTACTCCATTTCTAAGGAAATTCTTGATTGGGGTCATCCACGACTCCCTCTCCAGTTCTGCTTCGAAAGCTAATTCAATTTCCATTAACTCAAAGCTTGGCGATCCCAACGTCTCAATTGGAACCATTTCAGTTTCCTCCGGATTGTCGGAACTTGCCAGCTTCGCTAGCCGGTCTGCCTTCTGGTTTTCAGCTCTTAGGATATGCGTTATATTATACCGTTTGAAGTTGCTCAACAACTCCTTCACCATTCCAAGATAGGTAACAAGTCGAGGTCCCCTGGCCACAAACTCCTTTCGCACTTGGCAGAAGACTATTTTGGAATCGCAGAATATATCTAATGCTTTTATTCCGAATTCCTTAGCAAGTTTCAGCCCGGCAATCAGGGCTTCATATTCAGAGTCATTATTGGTCGCTGAAAATTCTAGTCGCAGAGCGTAATATAAAGATCGTCTTTCAGGAGTAACTAAGACGACTCCAGCTCCGGACCTTCGGTCGTTCTCGGCTACGTCTGTGTATAACTTCCATGGATCTAATTCTAATTCTTCCTCTATTTTGACCACCTTATCATCGATCGTCTCTTCCTCTGGAATTGTGAATTCTGCTATAAAGTCAGCCAAAGCTTGCCCCCTGATCGATCTCCGTGGCTGAAAGTTTAAATCAAACTGACTTAACTCAATATTCAACTTGATCAACCGTCCTGATGCTTCAGGTCTTTGCAACACCTGTCTCAGAGGCTGATCAGTGTATATGATTATTGGTTGAGCTTGAAAATAATGGCGAAGTTTTCGGGAGGCGATCAGAAGGCTGTAAGCAAGCTTCTCAATCCTTGGGTAGTTATGTTCTACAGCTGCCAATTTCTTACTTACGTAATATACCGGCCTTTGCACCTTTTCTTCTTCCCGGACCAAGGCTGTGTTAACGGCGTGAGCCGATACTGCTAGATAAACAAACAGCTCTTCATGATCCACTGGCTTCGACAAAATGGGTGGTCTCTCTAGTAAGTCCAATAGATTTCGAAAGGCCTCAACACAGTCCGGAGTCCATTCAAAATTTTTCTTTCCCCTTTTTATTAGGTCAAAAAAGGGGACACATTTGTCTGTTGCTTTGGGGATAAACCTGCTCAACGTAGCCACCTTCCCTACAAGACTTTGGACGTCTTTGATTCTTCGTGGTTCCTCAATGTTCCTTATCTCTGCTATTTGACTGGGATTAATTTCAATTCCTCGAGAGCTCACGATGAAACCCAGAAACTTTCCAGATGCCACTCCAAACGAGCACTTCAAAGGATTTAGCTTCATTCGATACTTTCGCAGGATACCGAACATCTCTGCCAAGTCTTGCGTATGGCTAGAGGACTGCCTCGATTTGACAAGCATACATACACATAAACCTCCATGGTTTTCCCTATTTGGTTATAAAACATCCTATTCACCAAGCATTGGTAGGTAGCTCCAGCATTTTTCAATCCGAAAGGCATGACCACGTAGCAGTACAACCCCAAATTTGTAATAAAGCTCGTGTGCTCTTGATCGGGCATATGCATGGGAATCTGGTTGTACCCGGAATATGCATCCATAAAAGAAAGAAGTTCATATCCCGCCGTCGAATCCACAAGCTAGTCTATTTTGGGGAGTGGGAAGCTATCTTTCGGGCAAGCTTTGTTCAAGTCTGAAAATTCAATACACGTCCGCCACTTTCCGTTTGACTTCTTTACCAAAACAGGATTCGATATCCAGTCGGGATATGTCGAATCTCTAATAAATCCATTCTCTTTCAGCTTCTCCACTTCTTCTTTCAGAGCTGCCGACCTCTCTGGGCCCAACATACATCTCTTTTGCTTTACAGGCGGGTGTTTCGGGTTTATACTCAGCGAATGACTCATGATGGATGGTGATATCCCACACATGTCAGCGTGGGTCCAGGCAAACACATCCAGGTTTGCCTTCAGAAAGTTAGCCAGTTCTTTGGCTTGGTGCGGATCCAATGGGATCCAATCTTCAAAACTTTTGCTGGATCAGCTTCATCAATGGGTACATCCACTGTCATTTTGTTAGGAGTTGCCTTTTTATCCTCAGGTTCCTCATCTTCTCTGGGATCTAAGTCCTCAGGCATTCCCTTGGGCAACTCCTTCAGGGCTGATCCCTCTAATTGCTACATCGAACCCTCCTGGAGGAGGTGCAGTACTTTTAGTATCGATGTTGAGTCCCTTCATCAGCATCGTTAATTCAGCAATATAACAAGCTCGCCCGGAGACTTGGTCTCCTCTCATTACTCCTATTCCGGCTTCAATTGGGAACTTTAGCAATAAGCACCATGGTGCGATATAAGCCCTGAACTCTGCAAGGGCAGGCCTTCCTAAAAAAGTGTTTAGGGCGAATCGATATCTAGCACTACGAACTGAAGCATTCGTACTCTTCGACGATCCCCTTGTCCCAATGTTACGGGTAATTCTATATACCCCACTGGAGCTGTCGATGCCCCATTGAAGCCACGGATCCAACCTTCACAGGGCTTTAAATCTCCAGGCTCGAGTCTCATCTGATCAAATGACTTCTTAAACAAAATGTTGACAGAGCTTCCATTGTCTACTACTACCTTATGAACCAGTGCCGGCCCAATAGTAGTGGTAATAACCAACGGATCTTCGGTAGGTGATTGGATTCCGGTATCGTCTCTGCTACGGAACACCACATCATCGAACATTGTCCTCTGTTGTTTCACAGGGGTGATATCTTCCAAATCATTACACTCGTCCACATCCATGTGCTTAACTGCATTAACGTATTGCACCATTGCTCTGAAACTGCGGATGGCTGGATGGGGTCCACCTACTATGGTGTTAATGACAATCTCTTTGCCCTTTTGTTGCGCTGTAGGCTTGGGAGCAGACTGATTCTGGTTTGGGGCCTGTCCTCCTTGCCCCCCGTCCCTTGGGGCAACCTTATACTCATCCAACTTCCCTTCACGCAACAACTTCTCAATCACATCTCTCAAGTGTCGACATTCGTTCGTTGAATGTCCGTGGGTTCCGTGAAATAAACAAAATTTTCCGTTAGCAATTTCTTTCTCTATCGGATCTCGTGGCGGTGGTTTTTTGTATTGCAAAACATTATACGTGTCCAAATAAATGTTCTCCAACGTGTCATTCAACGGTGAATAATTTTCAAAAGTCTGGAACCGGGGTCTTTTGTCAGAATTACTTCCTCGGTTCTTGTTTCTCCTATTACCATTCCCATTACGGTTGCTGTTGCCCCCGTTTCCATTGTTGTTTCCAACATTCACTTCGACTTTCCCAGAGCTTTCTCCAGACTGCTTTACAGCAACATTACTCCAAACAGCTTCTTTTGAGGCTGCTTCGGACTTCCTCCTTCTATTTGCTCGTGCTTCCTCCTGTCTTAACTGAATATTGGCCTTCTCATAAAACAACTCTCTTGTGGGAGGCGGCTTCCCAGAAAGATAATCTTCCAACTCTGAATCAGGATCAACTCCCTCCATTAAGGCCATCGAGATGGTAGGCTCATGAGGGTCGCTAACTTTTGTTACAGCTAAATTGAAACGGTCTAGATACGACTTCAAGGACTCACCCGGTGCTTGCTTAATTCTCGATAATTCGATAACAGTCTTAGAATTTCAGGCGTGAAGTCGAAATTGATTCATAAAACATTCACTTAATTCTTTGAAATTCGATATCGATCAAGGAGGAAGTCGGGTAAACCATAGTAATGCTATGTCTTCTAAGTAAATTAGGAAATCTTTACACTTCACAGCGTCAGGAGCAGCTGCAGCATTCATAAACCATGTGTATCGCATCAGATGTTGTCCTGGGTCAGTTCTCCCGTTATATCTGTCCATCTATGGCAAATTAAATCGTCGGGGGAACTGAAAGTCAAGAATGTCATCAGTAAAGGGAGTATGGCTTCGCTCAATACCATAATCTTCATTGGTATAATTTCGACTCTCAGACATGATCTGGCGCACCATAGCCCATACATCAGCATTGGTCAAGGGCCGTTCAGGCTCCCTGGCCCTGATATTCGGGTTTCCTCTGGGCTCCTGATCAGGGGACACCCTCCTTCTTCTAGCGGCTTCTGCTCTGCTTTGCTCCCTACGGTCCCGGTCGATCTCGGGAGGAAGGGGCTGAAGCATTTCTCCCTGAGTGGGGTTGGTAAGGTTAGGATCTCTAGGCAGAACATGAGATCCTCGCATTGGTAACAACATATGCTCTCTCAAGCTCGTGTCATCGGGTCCTAACACACGAGCATCATCTTCGCGGGATCTTAGAGATCCGAAAGTCATTTGTTCCAAATTCTGAGGTCGTTCAAGCGGCCTTCTTTCATGAGGTCACTCTTCCTGTGAGGAAGAAGACCGATCCGCTGCAGTGTGATGAACTGGGGAAGGGGTCCTCCGCCTGCGAAGCTCGCCAATCTCCCTACTCATGGTTCTCATATTCTCTTGCATCATAAGGTTGGTGCACTCGTAGATTCTCATAGCCTCCCTAGTGCTCTCAAGCATGTCGAGAAGGCGCGAAAAATCTCCTTATGTGACAGGCGCAGACGGATTGATCTGGTCATTGGTCCTGGTGGCTGGAGTCGGAGCATTTGGAGGGGCTCGAGTAGAGGTTCCAGCATCACCTAGAGTCGGGTCGGATCGAAGCAAAGTGAACTGGCCGGATCGGTTCGGGTTGGGGGAGCGCACCTCTTCAACATCTTCTACTCAGGTCGGATCGGAGCTTTCCCTCTGCGACCGGTTCGGATTTCCTGAGCCAGTCCGATCCGCTCCCGAGCTTTGCCCATGAGACCTCGTCACGACCGCGTTTCGCTGATCTTCGCCAACTTCATTCCCTCGACTGGTTTGAACTTCCTTGCCTTTTTCTTTGGCCATAATTCTTCAACAATCAACCAACAAGTACTTAAAAGCGTCATAAATTGGGGATTAACTTCTTTGAACTCAATGGTCCAAAAAGTAGAACGATAATTCAGAAAAACAGAGAATTCAAATGGCTCTCAGTGAAAGCACCAAAATGTTAGACCAAAAAATGGTTCTAACACCCAAATTGACTAAAATTCTAATAAAATAAGATTAAAAACAGAAAACAGACACGAGATTTATAGTGGTTCGGCGTTAAAGAGCATACGTCCACTTTATATCACTTGTTTGATGATGTAAATGAAAGTACAACAAGATATTCACTCAATCTCACTCATTTTTCAAATACATTCACTCGATTATATTTAAGATATCCTTTGAATGATGATTTGGACTGTTTGGGAGTACTGAAATTCGGTTCTCAAAGATACTCAGACTTTCAGAGTGTCAAAAGATCCCTTTAAGTGAGCCTTGGAGGTCTATTTATAGGTGCAATTTCTCCTAGAAACAGGTTCGGGTCGGAGGCACGTGGCATCCATCCCTGAAGATGCGGGTTCGGAGCTCTCCAGATAGTGACAGCACATCAAGCGAGTGGGAGAACGTGGGTAATCATGTGTGTAACCGCTCCGCATCTTTAGGAGTTATGGGCTGCAACCGTTGGAGCTACAGGCATTCAGTTCGGAATGGGCACGTTGTACGAAGGCAGAGCGGAAGGACGGAACCGACCCGGTTCTGTTCCAGCTTTTTCGTTTTCTGCTTTGCCGTATTGTGATCTGGATAGTAATCTCCGATCCGGTTCGGCCTGTGATAGAGTATTTCTTCTAATTTGGCATTCTCCATGAAACAGTCTTCTAACTTTGTGTAGCCTAAGTCATAAAGTAGGCTAACAAACGCTATAACTTCTTTTAATAGCAAGTAAAAACCGCTGAAAAATATTTTTTTAGCATCCAAAAAATGATGAGAAATATTTTTTTGGCATTCAAAAACCGCTAAGAAAAAGTTCTACAAAACTAACTGAAAATCCATGAAATCTATTAACAGCACAGAAAAAATGCTGTTGTAATATACTTTTCATGGCGTTTTCTTATAGCTATTATTTGGTTCGGACTTTTAACTGCATGTTGATACAAAGAATATGGAAAAACGTTGTTGATGCTTTTTACAACATTTTTTAAATGCCATCAAAAGTCCTTTTTATTGTAGTGAGTTACTTACAATCTCTGGATGATCCCTAGAGATTTACTGTGATGTCATGGTTGAAATCTACGGATTGCAAGGACTACTCGCTACTTATCTATAGGGTGATTCCTAGGATGTGGTAGGAGGGTGCCTTCGGTTCATCCTGTTCCTGGATGACTTGTATGGACGATGTGGGATTCAAAAGTGAATGGTGTCCAGATGTTCTTAAAGAAGAATTTTAACCTCAAGCCTCATCAACTGGGAAATGACAGAAACCGGGTGGGCCGCATGACTATGTGGGTCGCTCCTATTTGGGTGTATTTTCACCATCTATAGAATATCCATATTTGTTGCTTCTTTTTGCTTCTCTATCTCCCAGGAACGGTTATGTTAGTACCAACCGTAGGTGACAATATATTCAGAACATTGAAGCGAAATGAATGGCTGGTCATGTTTAGACAGGGTTGCAAGATGTTCTTGTTGAACCTTAGTGTATTCCTCTCTAGAGATACACTGTTGGAAAATGGTCCCATACCTTGTCAGTTGGAATCCAATCTCCAATAAGTGCCCGCGGTTTTGATTGTATACTATATATTTAGAACGTGAGATGCAAGCATTCTGCTAGATTGTTATTTATTTGAATTTAGACACCATTATAATATCAGAATAAGATATATTTGTTTCAAAATATTTTTGAGTTATCGTAAGGTAAAAATCATCTGTATTTATGTGTGGATTTGGTTTTATGATTATCCTTTTCTTTTGAAAAGATTTTGACTTTAAAACCAAGTTGGATGTTGTTTATAAACATAGCGAGTTTTTCTCACTTTGGTTCACCAGACTGATCTGACGTTTGTAATGCTCGGGCTAGCCCTGGTTTAACAAGTTCAGGTTATCGGATGGTGTGAATTCCGAAAACGAGCTGGAAGAATCCAGAGATATGATATTATATAGTTATTATTCCGTTGTGGGTTGCATAAAAGGACAGGTTATGATAACTGTCCAGATGTGTTGATGTACTCTGATGGTTGTAAGTTTTATTTCAAGCTCTCAGTAAAGTCTATTTATATATTATATTTTGTTCCGCTGTGATGTGAGACTTTGTATTTTACTGGTTTTCTTATTATTCTATTCTTAACTTTCTTTCTTTCTTATCTCACCCTCTTATTTCTGTGATAACCCGAAACCCCGTGTTACGGAATTAAGGATAATAATTCGAAATACAACACATTAATCAACATTAGCAGATTACAGATAATAGCATAAACATGAAATAGAGTAATTTACATCAATATGACAGCGGAATCATAAAATGTAATAAACATCATAGTAGCACAGTCATAGGATACAACTTAATGCACAAAGGAAACGATCAGTCTACATCAAGAACACTGGGACATATACATTAGATAATACATAATAGAGATAAATCAGTCTACATCGCGATCAATGGTACATATACATATGATAATACTGGCAGTAATGTCAATAGCCAAAATACAGATAAAGCAAGTCCTCTCCATCATCCAAAAGTGCACTCCCTGCTATAGTGCAAAGACAAAATACATCCTGCAACCTACCACTAGGCTGCCCGTGTAAAAAAGAAGGGCACCCGAGTTTCCAAGTGAAAAAAAACTGCGAGTCAGTCATGGGACTAATATGAGAAATCTACTTAACTGGTTAAACAATAATAATAAGGCAAATCATAGGACTAGGCCGCTAAGGCGGAACGTGTTGTATATAACGGTGTTGTATACATAATTATATGATTTTTGTTTGATGATAACAAATAAGTATATATTATTTTAAATGTGTTTGTTATTGTACTGTTATATAACATCACAGACATGAATATAATATTTATATTTAAATAGAATACGACTGTACAGAATTTCATATATTCACACAGTATTTTATTTAAATAAAATATTATATTTCAACATTCAAACAGTACAAATTATATGACTCCACTATTTGTACACATTCACAGATATTACACATGATATTGTACTTGTAAATAAATTAAATACGAAAGAAAAGTTTGTTTGAACGCAATAAAATAATATTTTATTTCATTTAAACTTGTTTGTTACAAATATCAGTACAATTCTCTCTACAATACTCATACAGTCACTTTGTCTATACAAATCATATATATACAGACACATTTACTGACACTGCTTCATTCACTATCTTCAGCCTTCTGTCTTCACAACATCTTCACTGTCAGTCCAGTCATCATCTTCATACCTGTCATATACAGAAACACACAAACAATATATGGAACAAAAATAATTTTAAAAATAAATATGAATATAAATTTTATTTTTTAAAATTTTTATTTGCCTCATATTTCTAGTGTGTTTCTCATCATTTTTCATGACTTGATCTGATCTGTGTCTATTCAGTTTGTATACGTATAGTACAGGGACAGGTAATCTTGTCTGATGGCTGCATATACACACGTGTATAGATATACACGTGTGCACTACCTCGCCAATCAGTGTGCAGCTGTGGAGCAGCCACATGGACCAAGCTCGACACAGTGAAATGGACAAGTGAACACAGCAATAAAAGTGTCGAGCCAAGGATGTCAAATCATGTACAAAGCAGCTCAACACAAATAACCGAGCTCAATACAAAGCCAACACTCGACGAAATCAGTTTTCACAATCAAGTTCAAGGTAGTTCATATTCATGTATAGTGCAGCATGAAACATTTGACATGGATTTCATGTCCAAAGCATCAAGTATAACCACATGGACCAAGAATGGTCATGTTTTCAGCCAATAAAAGGATGTGCACAAGGCAGCAAGGGTTATAATGCTAACAGCATGTACAAGTAGGATCAAAACAATGTGGTTAAAGGCAAATGCAGCATGATGACACAAATCAACAATACAGCATGGTCATGTATGTGTATTTTGGTGCAAATATAAGAGATGACTAAACTAGCATGAGCACAAGTTCATAGGTCAAGTTCACTACAGGCAGCATCAATTGCCAAGTTAAACATGGGAGAGCAGTGTGGTAAATCAAGTTGCACAAGCATATGGGAACAATCAACAAAGTTTCAGTAATTTCAAATTAGCTCTCAAGCAATACAGATGTTAAAGTCAGTATAATCATGAATGGTTTAGCATATACACACAGCAATGCATGTACAACAGTCAGGGGGAATGACTTAGCAATGTAACACAAGTGTGCACATGTTGACACAATGGAATCAGATCAAGTGAACAAGCATAAGACAGCATCATGCAGTAAGTAAAAACTGCAACTACATGTATGCAGTAGTTAAATGATCAAGACATGGGGTAAGAATCAAGATTTCAAATGAACACAACAATGAATTGGTCACATGACTATGATACATGGTGGATACAAAACTACAATGCTAGAAGTTGTTCAGTTCAAGTCAGGTGTACACAAAGCAGTGCAAATCTACACAATTCAGACATGGGTAAATCATGTCAAAAAAACATTTTTGAACAACATTTTTTTTATGTGATTTCCCGTATTGAATATGTCATGAAACAGATATGGCAAAATTGGCAAGTTCAAGTGAATATGCACAGGAATCTCATTCAAGCAATCAAAGCTCTTAAAACCTTCAAGGCAAAAGAGGAAATTATTCAAGAGAACAAATCATGGCAGAAAACTAAGTAGAAAATCAAACTTATTGTTTCCAGATTATCATCACACATTCAAGGCTATTTTTTTAATGCATGGAAAGTTTTTTTAACAGCTTTTTGGATAGCTAATATATTTGGCAAAAATACAATGTTGCAAATCAGGTGTCACATTGCAAATCTTTCCTGTTTTGATAAGGAACTAAATTGTGGACCAAAAGTTTTAATTTCTAGTGTGTAACGAGCAAAAGGGGAGAGCCAGCAGAGATGATAATTTCAGTAATCAAAATATGGGCAAGTGTCTAATATATTTTTCCAGAAATGATTCAATCAAATTAAAGGGGCCACAAACTATTTATTCTCGGAATTTTATCAATCAAAGAATTCACGCAAGGGACAAGAACAAGTCCAAATCCATCTTTTAAATCACGCAAAAGAATTTCCAAAGAGGAAATGATGGAATTGAGCAATTAATTAAATCAGGTCATATGCGAAATCAGAGTGTTATTAGGGTTTTCTAATCCCTATTTACACACCTATCATCACAGGTAGTGAAGTATTGAAAATCAACAAGCCAAAATTTTTCAAAGGAGTAGAAATCATTTTATAAATTACTCACAGATTTTCGATCGCAATAACCCCCAAATCGTGAAGAGAGGAGCACCAGAAATTGATCAAGAGCATCAAATTGAAGAAGAGATTATTTCTTCCAGAACATCAACAAATTGATTTGATTTGTAGGATTTCAGAAACCCTATTAAATCGCCCCCGCCATTTCTTTTTCCAGAGGAAGCAAAGCTAACGGGGAAACAAAAATGACTAATGGGCTGGCCATGTTTCTAAATGGATAAGGGGATAACCCTTTTTAATTTAACTCCTAGGGTTTCTCTTTGTTTTTCTTTTATATTTGTATTGTTTTTGTTTCGAGTTGTAAAACAAACTATCAGTTCTAGAGTCTATAAAATCTAGGGGGTTCAGTCGGGGTGATGACTGGCAGTTACTAGAGTCTGTAAAATCTAGGTGGTTTTCTAGTTTCGTCTGTAAAACTAGACAGTTTACTAGAGTCTGTAAAACTTGGGGAAATCTGATCTAGGGGATTAAATCAGTCTACGGTTTTGAGCATAGGGTTAGGACGGGAGCAGGCGCTGTGAGTTTACATGGGACTGTAAGCGGGTTCTGTTTATAACACCTAGTAGAAACCTTAGGAATGCAGCAGTAGACAGGTTTTCACCGAAGCTGGGTATCTCTATGTGTTATTTTATTTCTGCTTTTTATTTCTGCTGCATTCTGTTATCTGTTTATTATTTAATATCCTGTCAGATTTTTAACTCAGCGAAAAGCTGTGATAAACCCTATTCACCCCCTTCTAGGGTTAATCTAGATCCAACAAGTGGTATCAGAGCCTGGTAATTTCATTAACCCTAGAATCATGGATCCTAGTTATCAACCGATAGAGAGTCAATCCAGTTCATTTCCAACTATTTTCGATGGAACAGATTTTTCAAATTGGAAATCCAAAATGGAATTTTATTTAAAATCTGTTAATATTAAATGTTGGGAAGTTGTTATCAATGGTTTCAATAGTGTAGATATTACTTTCAACGCTCGTGCTATGAAAATTATATTTGATTATCTTAGTATTGAACAGTTTACTCTTATATGCCATTGTTTATTTGCATAGGAAATCTGGGATACTCTCAATACGAAGTATGGAAGATCTGACAACTACAGCTCAAAACCCCAGAATGTCAACTCTAATTCAGATCTATGCTTGACAAGTCGTACAGACGAAAATTCAGATGAATTAGTTAATGAAGACTCAACAGATAATGAAATAGAAAATTTCTTATATGAAGATCTGGTTTATTTTTGTGTTGATTTAATCAAATCTATTGATAAACTCAAACTGAAAAATAAATCCCTGAAATCTAGGAATCATGAGTTGACTGGCAAAATTAACTGTTTGGAATCTAAACTATCAGATGTCATGAAATTTAAAAATTATGATTGTGAAAATTGTTTAAAATTAAAAACTGATCTCGTTCATCTCAATAATAATATTCAAAGGCTTAAAGAAGAAATTCTGATTTTAAAAGATATCGAGATTGAGCTGAAAGATGCAAACAATTGTTTACAAAAGGAATTTATAAATTTTAAGGCTACCAAAAATTCCAAACATGAAATTGGTAAAAAAGAAATCTTATTGAAAACTGAATCCATTTTGAAAGAGCTTGAAAAGGAGATTGAGAATTTTAAAAACTCTGAGAAACAACAACTTGAAAAACAAATTCAGTTTAAATCTCAAATTTTAGAATCCAAGACCAAAATCAAACTGCTTGAGAACACAAATTTGATTTTGAAACAAAATGACACTGAAAGGAGAAAGATCAGCATTAATCGTTGTTCAAATCTGAAGAAAGAAAATTCTGATCTTAAATCCAAAATTAACAATCTTGAATTGAGTTTGAAACGTTTTTCAACTGGTGTAAAACCTTTGAATATGTTGTTGAAAAATCAATTTTCTTCTGGTAATAAAAATGGTCTTGGTTTTGGGAAAATAAATGCTTTTGAAAATTTTAATTCGAGTGATTTCAAAAATCCTTTAAACTGTTTCAAGAAGAGTCATTCTGAAAATTTGAATTTTAAAAATTCCAAAAGTTTTTTTAATCACAATCGAGATAAGAATTGGTTTGATAACAATTCATTTAATCCATTTTGGACCCCGAAAGGAAATAAAGTTAATCCGTTTAAATTCAAAAAAGTTTGGGTTCAAAAGGGTACGAAGATAAATTTGGATGGATTGTTATATAAACAAGTTTGGGTGCCAAAACACACAAATACAACTGTGAGTGGTTTTGCAAATTTGGTTAGACCACTCGATCCTATAAATTCATAGGTAGCAAAGGATGGTTGAGGAACTACTGTGCTGAAAAGAAATTTGAAATCAAGAAGGTTTATACTTCTGTATCATTTACAGTTCCTTTAGCCAAGATTTGTTGAGTTAGAGATTCTATTTTACATTGGATTCTGGTATGATCTCTAAACTCACCTTTGTAAATATTCACTATTTTTATTTTCTTTGTTTATTCCTCTTCTACCCCCTCTATTTTTCTTTTTTTCCTTTTTGATTTGACACTGCCACATTTTTTTGTTTTGTTTCTTCTTGGGCTTCTTTAACTTCCAGTTGCAGAACTCTTGATTTTCTGGAAATTTGCTTTACTTGAATGAAAATTTGATATTTTTAATCATTTCTAGATCTAGTATTTAAACTTGTAAATATCTGCAATTGGTTTGAAGTTTATTTTCTGATTTATGAATTCATAACAGTGTTGATGTATTCTTGTCATATCTTGAACACTGTTAGTTTGAATTCTAAATTTTGAAGATCTGAAAATTTAATGGAATTTCACACTGCTCTGCTGTTTTGAGTTTCTTCTAATTCATTTTAGAAAAGCTTGAAATGTTATACTCATTACAGTACATTACTAGTTTTCAGTTGTGATAATCTCATTAATTTTTCAGATTGGCTTGTATATTCTAAATTGTCTTGAATCTCAGTGATACACCATGAAATTTATATTTATTCATGATCATCTTATTTTGAAATCTGTTTGTTTGAAATCATCCGAAATTCTTGATACTATGAATCTCACACACCTCATAAATTTAAACTTGTCAATCTTGTGTGGCTGATTCATTATATCTCAAATTTGACATTGATTCAAGTGATTTCAAATAAATTATTGTTTAATTTTCTAGATCATGAATATCTCTCAAGTCTGATGTAAATGATCTGAAATTACTCTTGTGTTTGTCAGAAATTCTTGTGAAAAATTCTTTGAGAATCCGGTATTAAATCTCTTTATTATTTCATGGTTATTTGATTAAAATATTTGGTTGTTTAAAATCATTTGAAATTATTGATTTATTGAATCTCACACATATCTTGAATCTAAAGTTAATAATCTAGTGTAACTGATTCATTGAATCTCGATCTTTTCATATCCCTTCAAATGATTTAAAATAAACCATATATTTAATCTTGGATCATGAACCATTCTTTGACTGTCTAAAATATCTTTGAAATATCTCCTTGACAAGTCTGCTTTGAAAATGATTTTTGTGCTGCTTAGATATTGTTCTTGAAAATATTTTTTTGGTGACTGCTTGTTTTGGTATCAAATATATACCATGCTCTGGTAAATGAAATTAATTTGTTAGTCCTGTCTGCTTGGGCCTTGTGATTAAAATTCTTTTGTCTATGATATCCTTGTTTGTCTCCAATGTAATTTTAAAAATCCTCATTAATAGAGACATCAAGTGGTATCAGATTAGAAGTGCTATTCTTTTTGTGTATATATATTTTTTGGTTCCTCTTGCCTTGTATAAATTCTTTTGTTTTCCTCTTGTAATTGATTTTCAATTTTTTAATTATTCATTCAGAAATTGAAATCAACATCCAAATTGGACTGTATTTATAATTCATCAAATTCATTATCAGATTTTGAAATTGTGATGTATTGTAACTGCAGTATATTTCATAATAAAAGGAGATTTCATTTAGATAGATGGTTGAACATTTATTATAATATCTTTGAATTGGGAATTATTTCACGTTCATCTCCTTTATCTATCATCATTCTGCCATCCATGATAATTTTATATTAATATGGAGAGTTAATATTTTTTTTAAAAACTTTTTGAATAAATAGTGGAATTATTTGTGATAGAAATGGGACTATGTTATTATTCGGAATTAGTGATAATTGAAAACTTTCAATGATCCCGGTACAGTCAAGCATACTTCATAATATAACTAATTTAGAAATTTATTTCACAGTCCATTTCTGTACCTACCCCATTTTCTATCATCCATATATTGGTTTATATATCGAGGAGTTTTTTCCTTTTAAAGCTGAAACGATAAATAAATAAATATATATATAATTAATATTTAAGTGTGTCTCTAAGCTCATTTAAAAATCCAAGCTCTGGTGATGCATGGTTAAGAGACAACTTATAATTTAAGCTGCGACTGACCTCATTTAAAAATCCAAGCTCTGGTTATGCATGGTCTGTGTGCTCTTAAATAAAAAATGAAAGAAAAGGAAATAATATGCTGAATTGAAATTAAATTAAAATCTTCCTTTGTGTATAAAAACCAGCCTATCAATCCATCTTTCTAATATGCGAAATGTGTTGAAATTTTATGACATATTATGATTTGTTGATTGATTGGTATTGGGATTTGAGATTATTCGATTTTGTTACTTAAATTGAATTATTAATTATAGTCCAAATGCATCACTGTTTTTGTGCTTCAATTTGTAAAATTCTTCTGAAAATAATTGGAAATATATGTTTTTGAAACTCTCTCCATTTCATATAAAATTCGTCGTAAAATCCGCCATTCTCTACAATGTGAAATATGCCACCTGTCCTCAGAATATTATGATTTTTGTTTGACTGATTGAGATTGATGATGACCATTCTTCCTCTTAAGCTGAAAGTATATTATTTAGTCATTTTTCATCTATATTTTAAATTCTGTATCCTTTTGATGATAACAAACGGGGGAGAATGGGTTGAGATTTTGATTTATGAGTGAATATTTTATAAATATTTTCAATTTTGAAAATTCATTCAATTTTTTTTCTTTTCACTCATGCACAGTTATAGGGGGAGTTTAGTTGTAGGGGGAGCATTCAAATAGGGGGAGTTTCACTATTCTCGAACAAACACATTTATTATATTCAAAATCTTTTTATTTGTTTGTCATCATCAAATAGGGGAGATTGTTGTATATAACGGTGTTGTATACACAATTATATGATTTTTGTTTGATTATAACAAACAAGTATATATTATTTTAAATGTGTTTGTTATTGTACTTTTATATAACATCTCAGACAGGAATATAATATTTATATTTAAATAGAATACGACTGTACAAAATTTCATATATTCACACAATATTTTATTTAAATAAAATATTATATTTCAACATTCAAACAGTACAAATTATATGACTCCGCTATTTGTACACATTCAGAGATATTACACATGATATTGTACTTGTAAATAAATTAAATACGATAGTCAAGTTTGTTTGAACGCAGTAAAATAATATTTTATTTCATTCAAACTTGTTTGTTACAAATATCAGTACAATTCTCTCTACAACAGTCATACAGTCACTTTGTCTATACAAATCATATATATACAGACACATTTACTGACACTGCTTCATTCATTGTCTTCAGTCTTCTATCTTCACAACATCTTCACTGTCAGTCCAGTCATCATCTTCATACCTGTCATATACAGAAACACACACACAGTATATGGAACAGAAATAATTTTCAAAATACATGTGAATATAAATTATTATTTTTAAATTTGTATTTGCCTAAGATTTCTAGTGTGTTTCTCATCATTTTTCATGACTTGATCTAATCTATGTCTCGTCAGTTTGTATATGTATAGTACAGGGACATGTAATCTTGTCTGATGGC
This sequence comes from Allium sativum, assembly GCA_030737875.1. Classification (NCBI taxonomy): domain Eukaryota; kingdom Viridiplantae; phylum Streptophyta; class Magnoliopsida; order Asparagales; family Amaryllidaceae; genus Allium; species Allium sativum. The sequence continues at coordinate 177,214,065 of CM060912.1, forward strand.
TGCATATACACACGTGTATAGATATACACGTGTGCACTGCCTCTCCAATCAGTGTGCAGCTGTGGAGCTGCCACATGGACCAAGCTCAACACAGTGAAATGGACAAGTGAACACAACAACAAAAGTGTCGAGCCAAGGATGTTAAATCATGTACAAAGCAGCTCAACACAAATAGCCGAGCTCAATACAAAGCCAACACTCGATGAAATCAGTTTTCATAATCAAGTTCAAGGCAGTTCATATTCATGTATAGTGCAGCATGAAACATTGGACATGGATTTCATGTCCAAAACAACAAGTATAACAGCATGGACCAAGAATGGTCATGTTTTCAGCCAATACAAAGATGTGAACAAGTCTGCAAGGGTTATAATGCTAACAGCATGTAAAAGTAGGATCAAAGCAATGTGGTCAAAGGCAAATGCAGCACGATGACACAAATCAACAATACAGCATGGTCATGTATGTGTGATTTTGGTGCAAATATAAGCGATAACTCAACTAACATGGGCACAAGTACATAGGTCTAGTTCACCACTGGCAACATCAATTGCCAAGTTAGGCAAGGGGGAGCAGTGTGGTGAATCAAGTTGCACAAGCATATGGGAACAATCAACAAAGTTTCAGTAATTTCAGATCATCTCTCAAGCAATAAAGATGTTAAAGTCAGTATAATCATGAGTGGTTCGGCATATACACACAGCAATGCATGTACAACAGTCAGAGGGAATGGCTTAGCAATGTAACACAAGTGTGCACATGTTGACACAATGGAATTAGATCAAGTGAACAAGCATAAGACAGCATTATGTAGTAAGTAAAAACTGCAATTACATGTATGCAGCAGTTAAATGATCAAGACATGGGGTAAGCATCAAGATTTCAAGTGAACACAGCAATGAATTGGTCACATGACTATGATACATGGTGGATACAAAAGTACAATGATGGAAGTAGTTCAGTTCAAGTCAGGTATACACAAAGCAGTGCATGTCTACACAATTCAGACATGGGTAAATCATGTCAAAGCAACATTTTTGAACAACAATTTTTTTAGGTGATTTCCAGTATTGAATATGTCATGAAACAAATATGGCAAAAACTGCAAGTTCAAGTGTATATGCACAGGAATCTCATTCAAGCAATCAAAGCTCTTAAAACCTTCAAGGAAAAAGAGGAAATCATTAAAGAGAACAAATCATGGCAGAAAACTAAGCAGGAAATCAAATTCATTGGTTCCAGATTATCATCACATATTCAAGGCTATTTTTTTAATGCATGGAAAGTTTTTTTAACAGCTTTTTGGATAGCCAAATATATTTGGAAAAAATACAATGTTGCAAATCAGGTGTCACATTGCAAATCTTTCCTATTTTGACAAGGAACTAAATTGTGGACCAAAAGTTTTAATTTCCAGTATGTATCGAGCAAAAGGGGAAATCCAACAGAGATGATAATTTCAGTAATCAAAATATGGGCAAGTCTCTAATATATTTTTCCAGAAATGATTCAATCAAATTAAAGGGGCCACAAACTTTTTATTCTCGGAATTTTATCAATCAAAGAATTCACGCAAGGGACAAGAACAAGTCCAGATCCATCTTTTAAATCATGCATAAGAATTTCAAAAGAGGAAACGATGGAATTGAGTAATTAATCAAATCATGTCATATGTGAAATTAGAGTGTTATTAGGGTTTTCTAATCCCTATTTACACAACTATCATCCAGGCAGTGAAGTATTAAAAATCAACAAGCCAAAAATTTTCAAAGGAGCAGAAATCATTTTATAAATTACACACAGATTTTCGATCGCAATAATCCCCAAATCATGAAGAGAGGAGCACCAGAAATTGATCAAGAGCATCAACTTGAAGAAGCTTAGGAGATTATTTCTTCCAGAACATCAGCAAATCGATTTGATTTGGAGGATTTCAGAAACCCTAGCAAATCACCCCCGCCATTTCTTTTCCAGAGGAAGCAAAGTTAACGGGGAAAAAAATTAACTAATGAGCCGACCATGTCTCTAAATGGATAAGGGGATAACCGTTTTTAATTTAACTCCTAGGGTTTCTTTTTGTTTTTCTTTTATATTTCTATTGTTTTTGTTTCGAGTTGTAAAACAAACGATCAGTTTTAAAGTCTGTAAAATCTAAGGGGGTTCAGTCAGGGTGTTGACTGACAGTTACTAGAGTCTATAAAATCTAGGTGGTTTTCTAGTTTCGTCTGTAAAACTAGATAGTTTACTAGAGTCTGTAAAACAAGGGGAAATCTGATCTAGGGAATTAGATAGGTCTACGGTTTTGAGCGTAGGGTTAGGACAGGAGCAGGCGTTGCGAGTTTACATTGGAATGTAAGCAGCATCTGTTTATAACACCTAGTAGAAACCTTAGGAATGCAGCAGTAGGCAGGTTTTTGCTGAAGTTGGGTATCTCTGTGTGTTATTTATTTTCTGCATTTTATTTCTGTTGCATTCTGTTATCTGTTAATTATTTAATATCCAGTCAGATTTTTAACTCAGCGAAAAACTATGATACACCCTATTCACTCCCCTCTAGTATTAATCTAGATCCAATAGAACGGGTTTCCTCCAGTGATTGCCAGTGCATGTAATAAAGTAAATCATGTAAACAATTCTTTTCTTTTTAGAAAAATGAAGCCATTATAAGACTCAAGTCCCATCACACAATGCAATGCAAGCTGGAGGATAGAGTTTTACCTTATAATGGCCAAAATATGCTTAATACGTATAAAGCAAAATCATTTGATATTATTACTAGTGCATATATGTTTCAAACGAAATTTCAATCATAATGTATCAATCATAAATGGCATAGCTACCATCTACTATGTCGCTATATATAGGTTTACAATCAAATCCGTAATTTCATATTGGAAATTCGGATTCCACCATGAGTCGAGGCCAGGGATGGCTCCTCTCCGTTTGAGACACTCTAGAAAATGTCTCAGGGCTCGGACGCTAGTGAACCCTTGGATCTTCAAGGCCGGTCCACACACAACGGATTAATTATACCTGAACACACGTTTCCCGGTCCTATCAGACCTATCCATTGGCTCCGTAGAGACCGATATAACCGAGGCGTCTCGCATTCCAACAACCACACATGTAAAAATAATATAAATGTCAGGGCTTGCAAAACCCTGACACCACCCATAGCTAAAAAGAAACGTCTTGTACTCCTTGTAGTTAAGATTCCATTTTTGACTCATACCGAGCTGTGAGGCTCGCGAATTAACGCTATACACCAAGCTATGCCACACAGGCCATGCTTTGATCATCAACCACAAGACTTTGCTTTTCAACAAAAGCCTTGATCACTGCATATCAGTATGCCACGCAGGCAATTCATGCCATGCGACTGATTTCTATCGATATAACCTCTAAGCTCGTATGTCTCAGAGAAGGGTATTAAGCAAGAGAATAAATCCTCCGCCACCGAACATATATATATTTAATAGAGATCAACCAACACATAATAAAATCCAATATCAGACACACAGTCCATTTACAAGTTCGTTTTGGGTCTGAACAAAACCGAAGGCACCTTATTCCTTGTTCCATATGTCTAATATGGAAGAGAGGCCCTCGCATATCCGGACAATCAACAAGTACGTCCGGACCACTACCACTGTAACCCCTTCATTGGAGCTAATAATATCCAGGGCATCAGTAGTAATCCATTCAATGTGAAGATCACCGGTCTTGCACCGTCTTCATATCTTTGATTTTTATTCGTCGATCAATTATTTGAAATGAGAATTTACTCGGCCTTTTCAAATAATTCACGTATATTTAGAATTCAAATCAATTCTGTCCACGGTTAAATTATTTGATATCCACACTTCAGTTAATTAATATAATTTTCATGTCAAACACATCTAACCATCACAATATCATGCAAACCAAGTAAAATCGGTTTATTTCCATTCCATATCGCTTATAATATTTTATAACGATATATTGCTATTTTTATTTATAATAAAATAGCTCAATTCAATTAAATGACGCTTCAGGCCATAACATGGCCCTAGCGCTTTTTTTCATTAAATTTGATTTACACATATTTCATAATCTAACCGTTGGATCTTAACGAACTTTATATCATTGGAAAGATCTTTTCAAAGCGAACCCAATAGTTTCAGTTTTGGGCAAATCCGACGGTCGGATCTCCCTATATAATGGTTTAAAATTACGATTCCAAAACACGAACTGCCTCGCATGATTCGTTTTATTTTAATTCATATATATATATATATATATATATATATATAATTCACTCTGGCTCTGTTTTTATTCGGATTTGAATTAAACATTTCACACAATGTAACCATCGGATCTTTACAAATTTTATATCATTGGAAAGATTTTTCCGAAGCGAACCCAACAGTTTCCGTTTCGGGGAAATCCGATGGTCGGATTTCTCGGTATAATCGTTTAAAATCACGATTCGAAAATGCGAACTGCCGCGCACGATTCGTTTTATTTTAATGTATATATATATATATATATATATATAATTTATTCGACGATTTCTAAATCGTTTTTCACTTCAAATATTTCACTAACGCCTTTAAATTTCGAAAAATTTCGCCATAGTCTTCTTTGTACGAGGAGGGGTTTGAAAAACCGTAACTCGCCTCGCAGGGCCCTCATCAATCCGAAAGAAAAGAGAATGCCAAGCGGCCAGCCTTAGGCTCATAATATCTTTAAAAGAAAAAGAAAATGCCAAGCGGCCAGCCTTAGGCTCATAAAATCTTTAAAAGAAAAAGAAAATGCCAAGCGGCCAGCCTTAGGCTAATAAAATCTTTAAAAAAAAATTTGCCAAGTGGCCAGCCTTAGGCTCATAAAATCTTTAAAAGAAAAAGAAAATGCCAAGCGGCCAGCCTGAAGTCGCTGACTTCAAGGGGGTGAAACTCGATGATGGCGCAACGATAAGGGGAGTGGTGGGTATGGATTTGAAGAGGAAAGAGAGCTCTTCAAAAACCTCAACTGGGGCAAGAGATTTTAATGAGGGGATTGGTCGCAAATGAAGGGAGAAGGTCGAAACCCTTTTCCGCCATCGGTCTCGATAGTTACGGGGGGTGTTCTAATTTTTTTGGGAAATTTATTTAATGAGAGAAATGATTTAATTGGTCCATACTTATATTTATTTCTAAAATAGTGTTTTCTAACCCGAACTCCAAATCAAACCCAACGACTGTCGCCCTAGCTAAATACCCCCATTCTGGACATAATAGAATATGTTTTGTAAGCCCATTCGATTGTTACAGTCAGTTATTCTTCAAATTAAAATATAAAACATTTAAATTTGGATTTGAACGTACATTTTAATTTGCCGGGGCCACATACTAATTCCAAAAATTCCCAAAAAATAAATCTAGCTATGTTGGGATGATGCGGTCCCAACAAAATTAATTTTGTCGAATTTGGAGACCGATTGAAAAATGGACTTTTTTTTGGTTGATCCAATTCAAACTGAAATAACCAAATGTCTTTTCCTTTGCCACGCTCACATATTAATTCCAAAAATTATGAAATTTTGTAACCTAACAATAATTTGACATTCCGGATCCAACCAAATTGGTTTCGTCGAAAACGGAGGTCCTTTGCAAAATGTCTACTTTTAAGGGCTATATTTTTATTAAATTTCATAGCGACTATTCTGAATATTCAACTTGCCATAATGTTTTATTCCTTCTATGAAATTTCCATTTTCGGATTCGTTAGAAAGATATTTTCAAATAGATTTAAATATTTTTGGTTTTACTAAAATCCGGTTTATTTTGAATCATGTACATTCAGTCAAAGTTCAAAGTCAATTTTCAAACTGCCCCGCCATTTCTGGCTCGCTATATAATTAAAATAAACTTATTCGTTCTAACTTCGATTTAAATAAATTTTTAGTCATTATTATTTAAAATAAATCATTTTTAATATTCCAAATTCATTAAAATGGCCATACTAAAAAATTTAAATTGGTTTTGATTTTCCGGGTTGTTACAATCTCCCCCACTTAAAACTTTTCGTCCCCGAAAAGGAAACAATAGTAAAGTAGGAAACAAAACGGAAATGCAAAGTACTGTAAATGTACCTTGCACCAGAGCTAATCAGAGATGTCCACTCTGCAATTGGGATAAGCTTACCTAATGCCCTCTTCGGTTTCCTAAGTACAGTCTCTAGGATCTCCACTCCACTTCACTGTGACTAAATGAACTTTCTTGTTCCTTAGCTCTTTAGTTTCTTTGCCAATAATCTTTATCGGCTCTCTTCTAACTGCAAATTCCGGAGTAATATCCAAATCATGCTGCGCTTCTTCCTCCACAATTAGATCTGGATCATGCACAAGCTTTCGAAGTTGAGACACGTGAAATACATCATGCACTCCTGACAACCAGTCAAGTAATTGCACCCTTTAAGCAAGCGTTCCAATCCTTTCAAGTATAGGAAATGGACCAATAAATCTAGGTGCCAACTTCCCTGTTTTCCCGAATCGGACTCCTCCTCTCATAGGAGAAACTCTCAAATAAACATAATCACCAACAACAAATGCTAAATCTGTTCTTCTAGAGTCGTCATAACTCTTCTGTCGTCTTTGAGCTATTTGCAATCGTTTCTTGATGAAATTGACTTTGTCTTAAGCTTCACGAATCATGTCGGGACCCAACACTAATCGACTGCCAGGTTCTACCCAACATGCGGGAGATCTACATGTTTGACCATACAGTGCTTCGAATGTTGACATTTACAAGCTCGCTTGGTGACTGTTGTTATATGAGAACCCAGCTAAATGCAAGTGGTCTTCCCATGATCCGCCAAAATCAATAATACAAGCCCGCATTAAATCTTCTAGTATACGGTTCACCCTTTCAGTTTGGCCATCTGATTGAGGATAATATGCGGTGCTTAGATTTAACTTTATCCCCAGCTCTTCTTGGAATGCTTCCCAGAATTTACTAGTAAAAATCGGGTCTCTATCACTGACTATGCTAATAGGGACTCCATGCAGTTTAATAATTTCTTTAAAATAAATTTGTGCCAGACCTTGAGCTGTTCTAGATGATTTGACAGGTATAAAATGGGCGGTCTTCGTGAAACGATCTACGATCACCCATATACTGTCATTACCTCTCTTGCTTCTAGGCAAACCATCTATGAAATCCATGGAAATTTGCTCCCACTTCCAATTTGGAACCTCCAATGGTTGTAATAATCCAACAAGTTTATGCTGGTCACTTTTGACTTGTTGGCAAGTAGAGCATTGGCTCACATATATGGAAATGTCTCTTTTCATTGCCATCCACCAGAATGTGCATTTGATATCATTATATATTTTACTCACTCCTGGATGGGTATTAAGTTTAGAGTTGTGACATTCATCCATTACTTCTCTTCGGAGCTCAGAAATATTCGGGATGCAAATTCGGGCTTTTAACCTCAGAACTCCCTTGTTATCAATCTGGAAACTTGAGGGTTCACCTTCCTTGATTCTCTTGCTAATCCTCTGAATAAATTCATCATCTTTCTAAAGCACAGAGATCTTATCAATCAATGAAGGCGTGATTATAAGATTGGTGATGATTGCGGTTTTTCTGCTAAGCACATCCGCTACCACATTGGCTTTTCCCGGCGTATACAGAATATCTAGATTGTATGCTGCAAGAAATTCTAGCCAATGCTGTTGTCTCAAGTTCAAGTCTTTCTAGGTGAACAAATACTTCAAAAACTGATGATCGGTATATAATTCAAACTTCTCACCCAAAAGATAGTGCCTCCATATTTTCAAAGCAAACACAAAGGCAAACAACTCAAGGTCATGAGTTGCATACTTCTTCTCATGCGGGTTCAACTGACGGCTAGCATAAGAAACTACTTGGCCTCTTTGCATTAATACCGCACCAAGACCTTCAATAGAAGCATCTGTATAGACCTTCCAAACTTGATTGCCATCGATAATTGTTAATACGAGAGCAGTTGTCAATCTTAATTTCAGCTCTTGGAAGGCTGCCTTACTTTCTGGAGTCCAATTAAATCTTGCGTGCTTCTTAGTAAGCTTTGTTAATGAACGAGATATCTTCGAAAAATCCTTAACGAATTTCCGATAATAACTAGCCAATCCTAGAAAACTTCGGACTTCTATGGGTGTAGTAGGCTGCTTCCAATCATGAATTGCTATAATTTTTCTTGGATCAACAGAAATTCCTTTCTTTAATACGACATGACCAAGGAACTTCACCTCGTCTTGCCAGAATATACATTTAGAAAATTTGGCTTTTAGGACGTTCTTTCTAAGAATCCCCAACACTTGTTCTAAATGTTTAGCGTGCTCGTTCTCTAACTTAGAGAAGATTAAAATATCATCAATGAAAACCAGGACAAATTTGTTCAAAACTTCTCTGAATACTCTGTTCATTAAATCGACGAAATAAGCCGGAGCATCACGTAAGCCGAATGGCATTACTAACCACTCATAAAATATGTCTGGACTTCTAAAAGCTATCAAAGGAACACATTCTTCGGCAATACGCAATTGATGGAAACCTGTAGTCAGGTCCATTCTTGAAAATAATTGCGCTCCATTCAATTGATCCAACAAATCACCAATGCGGGGTAGTGGATATTTATTCTTGAGTGGCTGCTTGTTGAGGTCTCGGTAATCAACACATAATCGGAAAGTACCGTCTGAATTTGGAACAAATACTACTGCTGCTCCCTAATTCGAAAAGCTAGGCCTGAGCAGACCCTTCCATTGCAATTGTCGAGTTTGATCGCCCAATTCTTCTTTTTCCTTCAAGATCATTATTCGAATTGAATGCACTACTGGCCTTGCATTCGGAATTCGCTTGATTTTGAAGTCAATTTCTCTTCGCGGCGGTAAGCTATCAACTTCTTCAAACACATCCGCCTAATTTTTAATGACGGGAATCTTTTCTAATAAAGTGGGAGTAACTTCTAGCGTAGACCAAAATTCTTTCCTATCGGTTTCTAAGCCATGACACGGTATGATAATATCTCCCAGCTTCGTTTTAATTTTAACCTTTCTTTCGGCACATTTTACTTCGACCTTATATTTTGTTAACCATTCCAATCCGAGAATGACATCGAACTCAGAAAAATTCATAATGATTAAATTAATAAGAAACTTGTAACAAGAATAAGAGATGGGCACTCTGCAATATAAACTGAGAACATGAGATCCCCCTATCGGATTATGAACTTTAAACGATTCTTTAAGGTCTCTTACTTTTAAATTTAACTTGTTAACAGTGTTACTTGCAATAAAACTTCATGATGCACCAATGTAAAATAATATGGAAATAGGAATATTTTTGATAGTAAGGGTACCTCCCAAAAGATCGGGTTTACCTGCTCCCGGAGAAGAAGCTAGCGGGTTCGCCCCATCATATACATGTGTGACTTCGGCCTTCTTAAGCAACGAACAATCCTTGACAAGATGCCCTGTCTGGCAGCAATTGTAGCATGATCTAGAATCTCAGGGATTTTGACTTGAGCCTGCTTGGTCGGTCTTCGAACGCTTCGGAGCGTTGCATTTATTGGCCCAATGCCCACTTTGGCAACATTTATGACAATTGCCTTTCGGTTGCCAATTTGCTTGTGGCTTTGTGGTTGCTGAGCTGCTTGCTTCGGGTGGCTATCCTGAAGACTTTTGCTTGTCAGTAATTTGGTTCTTTGCACGGTCTTCTTCAAAGTTTCTCTTATCCAAGCTTTCATAGTTGCATGCCATCTCTACCATTTCGGCGAATGGAAGCTTAAATGTGCCTTGTTGCTCTACTTTGGTACTTACGCTGAAGTCCATGTATGAATCTCTTGTTCTTCTCCTTAGCATTCTGAACAAGCTCGGGCGCGTAACGGGACAGCTGAGTAAACTTGTTGAGATATTCCTGAATCGTGCGATCTCCTTGTCGGAGATTAGCAAACTCTTCGTGTAGGCGTTCCATCTCCTACTCAGGAATGAACTTCTCCTTGAACAACACTTTGAATTGAACCCATGACATCTCTAGCTCATCTAAGGTGATGGCTTCCCACCATAATTGCGCTTCATCTTTCAATAACCAAGCTACCATGAATCTTTTCCTATGATCCTCAAGTCCTAAGCATGCGAAGATTTTCTTGCATGACTTTAACTAAGCTAGGGCTTCAGTTACCGTACCAGTGCTCTAGAATGGCAGTCCTCCCAGATTTTTGTATTTCTTAGCCACTCAATCAAGATCAAATGGCTGAGGGGGCGGTGGTGGTGGTACTACAGCCTCAAGATTAGGCTGAATCGGAGCAGCGGAGATATTTCCCCTTCCTCGGCCTCTACCTGCTTGACCTCCACCTCTAGATCTAGTTGCCATGTCAGTCAGTTCTGTACAAACAAGAAAAGAGTCAGGTTCACAGAAATGATAATTTTCAGGAATGGTAAAAGCAGAAGAACATAAGGAAAACAATGATGTAGTGATCAAATTATTATGCTATTCTGCTGAGCTCATTCTAGGACATGACTAATCCTATCTCTAATGATCTACTCGCCTTAGAACACTACTGATTCTATTTTTGAAGAGGTATTTAATGTGTTTAATTTTAGAACTAAGATTAACCAAAGCTCTGATACCAGTTGTGATAACCAGAAACCCCGTGTCATGGAATTAAGGATAATCATTCAGAATATAACACACTAATCAATATTAGCAGATTACAGATAATAGTATAAACATGAAATAAAGTAATTTACATCAATATGATAGTAGAATCATAAAATGTAATAAACATCAGAGTAGCATAGTCATAGGATACAACTTAGTGCATAAAGGAAATGATCAGTCAACATCAAGATCACTAGGACATATACATCAGATAATACATAATAGAGATAAATCAGTTTACATCGCGATCAAAGGTACATATACATATGATAATACTGGCGGCAATGTCAATAGCCAAAATACAGATAAAGCAAGTCCTCGCCATCATCCAAAAGTGCACTCCCTACTATAGTGCAAAGCCAAAATACATCCTGCAACCTGCCACTAGGCTGCCCGTATAAAAAAGAAGGGCACCCGATTTTGCAAGTGAAAACGAACTGCGAGTCAGTCATGGGACTGGTATGAGAAATCTACTTATCTGGTTAAACAATAATAATAAGGCAAATCGTAGGACCATGCCGCTAACGCGGAACGGGTTTCCTCCAGTGATTGCCAGTGCATGAAATAAAGTACATGTAAACAACGCTTTGCTTTTTAGAAAAATGAAGCCATTATAAGACTCAAGTCCTATCACACAATACAATGCAAGCAGAAGGATAGAGTTTTACCTTATAATGGCCAAAATATGCCTAATACGTATAAAGCAAAATCATTCAATATTAATACTAGTGCATATATGTTTCAAAAGAAATTTCAATCATAATGTATCAATCATAGACGGCATAGCTACCATCTACTATGTCGCCATATATAGGTTTACAATAAAATCCGTAATTTCGTATTGGAAATTTGGATTCCATCATGAGTCGAGGCCAGGGATGGCTCTTCTCCGTTTGAGACACTTTAGCAATTGTCTTAGAGCTCGAACACTGGTGAACCCTTGGATCTTCAGGGCCGGTCCACACACAGCGGATTAATTATACCTGGACACACGTTTCCCGGTCCTATCGGACCTATCCATTGGCTCCGTAGAGACCGATACAACCGAGGCGCCTTGCATTCCAACAACCACACAAGTAAAAATAATATAAATGTCAGGGCTTGCAAAACCCTAATGCCATCCATAGCTTGAAAGAAACGTCGTGCACTCCCTGCAGTCACGATCCTGTTTTTGACTCATACCGAGGCGTGAGGCTCGCGAATTGACGCTATACAAAAACCTATGCCACACAGGCCATGCTTTGATCATCGACCACAAGAATTTGCTTTTCAACAAAAGACTTGATCACTGCATCTCAGCATTCCACACAGGCAATTCACGCCATGCAACTGATTTCTATCGATATATAGCCTCTAAGCTCGTACATCTTAGAGAAGGGTGTTAAGCAAGAGAATAAATCCTCCGCCACCAAACAGATATATATATATATTTATATTTAATAGAGATCAATCAACACAGAATAAATCCAATGTCAAACACACAGTCCATTTACAAGTTCGTTCTGGGTCTGAACGAAACCGGAGGCACCTTATTCCTCATTCCATATGTCCAATACGGAAGAGAGGCCCTCACATATCTGGACAATCTACAAGTACATCCAGACCACTACCACTGTAACCCCTTCTTGGGAGCTAACCATATCCAAGGCATCAGTAATAATCCATTCGATGTGAAGATCACCGGTCATGCACCGTCTTTATATCTTCGACTTTTATTCGTCAGTCAATTTTTTGAAATAATAATTAACTCGACCTTTTCAAATAATTCATGTATATTTAGAATTCAAATCAATTCTGTCCGTGGTTAAATTATTTGACATCCACATTTCAGTTCATTATTATAATTTTCATGTCAAACACATCCAACTATCACAATATCATGCAAACCAAGTAAAATTGGTTTATTTCCATTCCATATCGCTTATAATATTTTAAAACGATATATCGCTATTTTTATTTATAATAAAATAAATCAATTTAATTAAACGATGCTTCAGCCCATAACGAGGCCTTGGCACTGTTTTTCATTAAATTTGATTTACACATATTTCATAATCTAACCATTGGATCTTAACGAACTTTATATCATTAGAAAGATCTTTTCAAAGCGAACCCAAGGTTCCAGTTTTGGGAAAATTCGATAGACGGATCTCCTAGTATAATCGTTTAAAATTATGATTCCAAAACGCGAATTGCCGCACGCGATTCGTTTTATTTTAATTTATATTTATATATGTATATTTAAATATAATTCATTCTGAAGCTGTTTTTATTCAGATTTGAATTAAACATTTCACACAATGTAACCATCGGATCTTTAAAATTGTATATCATTGGAAAGATTTTTCCAAAGCGAACCCAACACTTTGCGTTTCGGGGAAATCCGATGGTCGGTTTTCTCGGTATAATCATTTAAAATCATGATTCCAAAATGCGAACTACCGCGCGCGATTCGTTTTATTTTAATTTATATTCATATATATATATATATATATACACAATTCATTCGACGATGTCTAAATCGTTTTTTACTTCAAATATTTCACTAACGCCTTTAAATTTCGAAAAATTTCGCCATAGTCTTCTTTGTATGGGGAGGGGTTTGAAAAAACGTAACTCGCCCTGTAGGGCCCTCATCAATCCAAAAGAAAAGAGAATGCCGAGCGGCCAGCCTTAGGCTCATAAAATCTTTAAAAGAAAAAGAAAATGTCAAGCGGCCAACCTTACGCTCATTAAATCTTTAAAAGAAAAAGAAAATGCCAAGCGGCCAGCCTTAGGCTCATAAAATCTGTAAAAGAAAAAGAAAATGCCAAGCGGCCAACCTGAAGTCGCTGACTTCAAGGGGGTGAAACTCGATGATGGCACAACGATAAGAGGAGTGGTGGGTATGGATTTGAAGAGGAGAGAGAGCTCTTCAAAAACCTCAACTGGGGCAAGAGATTTTAATGAGGGGATTGGTCGGAAATGAAGAGAGAAGGTTGAAACCCTTTTCTGCCGTCGGTCTCAATAGTTACGGGGGTGGGTTGGGGGGTTTCTAATTTTTTTGGGAAACTTATTTAATGACAGGAATTATTTAATTGGTCCATATTTATATTTATTTCTAAAATAGTGTTTTCTAATCCAAACTCCAAATCAAACCCAGGGACTGTCGCCCCTAGGTAAATACCCCCATTTTGGACACAATGGAATATGTTTCATAAGCCCATTCGACTATTACAGTCAGTTATTCTTCAAATTAAAATATAAAACATTCAAATTTAGATTTGAACGTACATTTTAATTTGCCTGGGCCACACACTGATTCCAAAAATTCTCGAAAAATAAATCTAGCTATGTTGGGACGATATGGTCCCAACAAAATTAATTTCATCGAATTTGGAGACCGTTTGAAAATTGGACTTTTTCTGATCGATCCAATTCAAATTGAAATTACCAAACACATTTTCCTTTGCCACGCTCACATATTAATTCCAAAAATTATGGAATTTGAAACCGAGCAATAATTTGACATTCCGGATCCAACCATGGTGGCTTCGTCGAAAACGGAGGTCATTTAAAAAATGTCTACTTTTAAGGGCTATATTTATATTAAATTTCATAGCGACTATTCTGAATATTCAACTGGCCATAACTTTTTATTCCCGCTATGAAATTTCAATTTTTCGGATTTGTTAGAAAGATATTTTCAAATAGATTTAAATAATTTTGGTTTAATAAAATCCAATTTATTTTGAATCCTGTACATTCAGTCAAAAGTCAGTTTTCAAATTGTCGCGCCATTTCAGGCTCGTTGTATAATTAAAATAAATTTATTCGTTCTAACTGCATTTAAATAAACTTTTAGACGTTATTATTTAAAACTAATCATTTTAAATATTCCAAATTCATTAAAATAGCCAAATTAAAAATTTTAAATTGATTCTGATTTTCCGGGTTGTTTCAATTTCTATCTCCTAGCTTTCTGGGTTTTGATACTTGAGTTGGACATTGGATGTATAAATGTCTGAATCTGAGTGTCGAAATTCCCGGGTCGCTACAGTTGGTATCAGAGCAATGGTTTAGGAGTAACCTTGGCTCTGTGGTGTAACTCGATAGAGATTGGGTTAGTAATACCCTAGATCGAGATTGAGTGTGTGTGTGTGTGTATATATATATATATATGAGCGCGTATTTGTAAATTTTATATACAAATGTTTTGTATTGTGACGTTTGCTTGGTACAAGTTGAACTGGGAATTGATACAATATTGTTTTGTAAAGAGGGTAAATGAAATAATTTTGCCTAAATTATATTTTTATACAGAAAGGAAATAATTTTATCAAATTATTGATATATTGGTGTGTTTGATTAATTTGAATAAATTCAAATTAGATTATAAATGGTTTAATAAAACTAGCAGGGAATTTAAATTATAAACAGAATCTTAATTTGGAAATTAATAAATCAGAAGTTAAATTAAAAATAAGTTAATATGGGATGATCTGGTTATGTTGATTGTGAATTGTTTGTTTGTTGAATGATAGATTGGTTGTATAATTTAATTCATCAACAATTGAATGAATTAAAAACTAGGAAATAAATTTCAGTATAATTAATTTGAATTAAAATCAAATATGAAATGAAACTGAAATGATTTAACCCTATATCTGTTATTGGCATTGGATATTGAGTTAAGTGCAGGTTGGAAAGAGGAAGAACCATTAGTGCTTTGCTTCATGATTAGAGTTTGGTTGTCTGACAAATAGGTAAACCTTAATTATATTGATTGGGTTTTTGATTTTATACCTTGGCTTTTATTTTATTTTAATCGATGTGATGCCCGGAGTGGCAAGTTGTAGTTATTTGGAATGAACAGATAACGAAGATGCTGGCGAAATTTTAGTAAATTTTTAAAAACTTGGTATTTTGATAATGTTTATAATATAATTATTTTGAAAATAATTGGGTCTGGAGCATTTTTCTTAGCCTAGTAATTTCGAGGACGAAATTGTTTTAAGGGGGAAGAATGTAACGACTAGGATTTTGCGATCATTTGAATTCGAATATTTAATACTATCTTAAATATCATATTAGAAATATTAATGGAGTTTAATATTGAATTCGTTAATAAAACGACAATTTAACATTTATATTTATATTTAATTTAAAACGAACTCGTAACATCGCAGTAGTTCGTAATATTGAGTTTTGAACTTCAATTGAATATATAGAATCTGTTTTAAGTCGGAATTTCGTGAAACAAGAAATGTTAGGATCGATTTGATTATAATTTTCTTATGGAAGAGAAAAATTGAGATTTCAGCTTATATTTTGTAAGTTATGTCCAAATCAAAATTTAAAATAATCACTATGGATTTCGATTATAAACGGTAACGTTCATTTAATAAATTATAAAAGGATTTCTTTATAAATTTGAATATCAATTAACTCGAAAGTATTTATGTTGAGTTATTATTCCATATTGATTGAATCTAAAGCTGTATATTATTTTACTTAGATATATATATATGGTAATAATAATTTATTATTATTTAATTAGTTTGCAATTTATTTATATTATATCGATATTATATAAGCGTTAGAAATAGTTGTTTTTCAAACAACCTCTGTTTTCGATGAAACAAGTTTTATTGGAATAAGCGTAATTAATTATTGTAAGTTTTCCCATTTGGAGTCCAATGGAGTTGATTTGTCTGTAGATGAAATTTAAACATGAACCGACATATTAAAATAATGACATTGTGCAAACGAAGTTTGTTTCCAACGAAATAAATTTCGTTGGTATCAGAACGTCAAGACGTACGAGTGTATTTATTTTTGTTGAATTTGGAGTTGGTGTTTGGCATTACGTATATTTAGAGGTAGTGTAAATAGTGTAGAATAAAGACTGCACTAACAAAACCTAACCTAAATCTTTCCTCTGCCTTCCCTGTTTTTAGCCAAACACGTAGTAGACAAAATGTACGTTGTCCTCTTGTCTAAATCACCTAGCATAGCTTTTTATACAAATGAAAACACACTGCATGTTTTTTCTTTTCAAAGCCTTTCCAACGAAATGAAATATACATTACAAGGCCGACCTATATTTCTCAGTTATGTTCGCATCCTGTACTACATGGATGGACGTCGATTTTATCCCAAATTTTCTTCACTATATATAGTGCCTGCACCATTCTTATTTTGCAAAACACATCGTTCTTTCCAACATCCGAGAACCCATAATCCCCATCTTTCAGCACAAACCCAAAAGAGAAAAACAAACAAACAAAACAACATTTTAGTCTCTTCTATGAAACCGCTCTCTTCATTTCAGCGTGAAACGCGAAGCCTTGGTTCCTTTTCTTTTTTTCGTGAATGACAGGTGCTCTACATGGGAAGAAAAATAAAATAAAAGAAGGGAGTGGAAGCGTCTACATGGAGTTTGGTGTCTTGCATGGAGGAATCTTGAGCACACACAAGAAGAAGTACGAAGGAAAAGGTAGGCGTTTGTGTGATGAACTGTGAAGAGGGATGAGTTCGAAAGCCCAGGTAGAAGATGTTAAAGATGAATACGAGAGTGAGACAATAACAGGAGTGGGGGGAACTTGAGAAGCTTGGGAAGGGGAGGAGGGGGGGGGGGGCGATGTGCATATTGTAGTTCTTGCAGACATGAAGGAGGGAGTCTCTGCCTGGAAGAAGGAATGGTGGGATGTTTTATATGGCAGTTTTCGTGTATTAGTTAGCACAACAGTAGAAATAGAATGAGTGGAGAAGGTAACTGCATGGGAAGTTTCATGGTGCGTGCGAAAGGAGTTACTGGACTTGGGAAGAACAATAGTTATGGGAAGGAAATGTAAAGTTAAAGAAATGGTACATGTTCTTTTACTGGCGTTCAAATTGTTAGCACATGGGTAGGAAAATATGGGTAGCAAGATGCAGCAGAATATGGGGCGTAGGCTATTTAAGGTTGTGGGCTTGGGCAACGAGAATTCTGAGAAGAGCAGTGCTTTTGATTTTAGTTCGCAAGTACATGACGATTCGTGTACTTCATATGATCATAAAAACAACAACCATTGCGACTCGAAACTATTGGATGTTGATGCAGTTGAAGATGTTGTTGGAAGTGACTCAACTGTAAAAGAAAGTTAGATGAGTTGGAAAAGTAACATATCGTGAAGAAAAAAAGAAGAAAAAAGATGAGGATATCGTGAAGGTTGGAAGTGTGTATAGGAGGGACTGTTTCTAACGTAGGAATGTATTGAAAAAACAATGGCCAGTTCGGATTAATGAAACCACAAGGTAAGGCTATTTAATTTATATTTAAATATAAAGTTAAATTAAATTAAAATTGTTTATAATAGTATTAATTTAATATATTAATCGTACAGTATTAGATTTCCGAATGGCTGGTCATGTTGGAATCGTGTTGACGAAGGCTACGAGGTAGGGTTGGTCCGATAAAGATTTGAAACAACCGAAATTTTTAATTAAATTAAACGTCAGTTTAATTTAATTAAAAACAAGTATTTAATCGACGAATGAAACCAAGGTGAGTTAAACTCACTCAGTTATCCACTTATATTTATTATAAGTTGGGTTTATTGTTTGTGTGTTATGCTTGTTAGTTGTAGATTGGTTTGTTGATCGTTTGGATGTATGATGATATTTTTTTAAACGTTTGTTTAATCGAAACCCATCGCTATTTTTAACGATGATTTCCAAATAAGATAACTTACCTTATTGGTTATGTTTGTAATAATATAAACATATTAAATTAAATTGGATATTTGAATTGACATCATTAGATGACCGTTATCAGTGGAATTAACTATCCATGTTTGTAATATATTGTCGAGTTGAATTGATTGTTTTATTTGAAATAACATATTTGAGGCATGGAAAACAGGTTGGAGGGATCCAACTGGATTCCTCAAATTTAATGTTTATTTTTCATATGATCAATATATGAACTGTTTAACCAATATGATTGGATTATTAACTAGGTGATTGATTGTTGAATCTGAATTCAACGGTTGTTGTGTTGTTAACTAATGGATATGACTGGTTCGGAAATTTATAGTAGATGGTCTGAAAAAGACATTGTTTTATGAAGAATGAAATTGTGAAATTTATTTTATAACTGAAATTAGATTTTGAAATATATTATTTTGATTGGAAGTTTGTAAAAGAAAATAAATATGAAAAGTAATTATTTAATTATTTTATCAAGCAAGTTATTAAGAATAATAAGAATTGCAAGCAAGTGAGCAGACATTGACATGACTATTAATAATCGAGATTAATTTGTTTTTAAGAAACAATTAAAATGAGATTGTATTGATACTGATTATTATTTGTTTAGTAACAATCAAAATAAAGGGAATTATTTGCATTGATTATATTATTAGTTAATTTAAATGAAAAGGCGAAACAGAATTGTTTTATTAAATTAATGTATAAATTTAATAGGAGTAATTAATGGTAAACTAAAACCAGTTTTAATTTAATAGATATTGAAACTTGATTATTAGTTATTTAATAATAATCGAAGTGATAATCTAGAAATGTAAAACATAGTAATGAAAGTGTGTGAAGTTTTAGGGTATGTTTATAGTTTAATCAATATTTAAGCGATTTGAGATTTTTAATACAAGTTATGTTGAAATTGAAGTTTTAATTAAATTCTTATTGGAATTCTATTTGATTTAATTCTATAAAATCCAAGACTTTGATGAGCTTATAAAACCTGAGTTTTACTGGATATTATTGGAACAAGCTAATAGAAATGGCATTTGAATGGAACTAAAAGTCCAAGATATGAAATTAACGAATTAGAACCTAACTGGACATTGGTTGATATAAATGATTTTCTGAGTATTGATCTGATGTTGGTTTCGACCTTCGAGGTTAATATTTAGGGAATTATTTCTTAACTGATTTACGGGTAGGAACTAATGGAGATATGAAATGGAAATTAAATGAAAAGCAATGTTTGAATTAGAGTAGTTAAACGAGTTAAGTTATAAAGATGCGATAGAGATCCGTTATTATAACAACCTAGAATTTCTAAACCAATGTAAATTTTTTATTTTAGCTATTTTAATGAGTTTTGAATATTTAAAATGATCTATTTTAAATAATAATGACTAAAAAATTTATTTAAAACGAAGTTAGGACGTATAATTTAAAATTTAATTAAAACGAACCTGAAATGGCGCAATAGTTTGAAAATTCGATTTTAAATTTCAAATGAATATACAAAATTCAATGTAACTCGAAAATTGATGAAACAAGAAACATTGAAATTTGTTTAACTATACATTTCTAACGAATGTAAAAGAATAAGATTTCACTTTATAAATTGTAAGTTATGTCCAGTTTAAAATTTAGAATAGTCGCTATGGAATTTATATATATTTTAATAATATATAGCCCTTAAAAACAACAATTTTCCAAACGACCTCCGTTTTTGACGAAACCACTTTTGTTGGATCCGGAATGTCAAATTATAGTCAGGTCTAAAATTGCATAATTTTTGAAATTGATATTGAGCACAGTAAATTTAAACATATTTTGAATTTCAATTTAAATTTAATAAGCATTTAAAAAGGCCATTTTTCAAACGGTCTCCGAATTCGATGAAATTAGTTTTATTAGGACCGTATCATCAAAACATAGCTAGATTTATTTTTCTGTAATATTTGGAGTCAGTATGTGGCCCCGGTAAATTAAAATGCATGTTAGAATTTAATTTTGACCATTATATTAATTTATATTTTAATTTTAACAAAAACTGATCGAAACGGTAGAATTGGCTTACGAAACATATCCCATTTTATTTGGAATGGGGGTATTTGGCTAGGGGCGACAGTCGCTGGGAATCGTGTGGAGTTTGTGACATTAAACTAGTAATTTATGAATTAAATAATATTAAAAAAATATGGCCTTTGGAAATCCCAAAACCCTAATTCCCAATTTTCCGCCGCCAACCCTAAATGAACGGCGAAACTCGTCCTACTTTTGGGGCTCAAATTCTTTCAATCGGTGGCGAATTAAAACAGGAAATCAAAATGAAAACTTAAGAGATTTTCCTTCTCTTCGTTTCAATACCAGTATGAGGAGATTCTGTTGTGTGAATAAGGAGAAATCAAGGGGCAAAGTGGCGGCATTCGTGGTCGGTTCTGGCATTTGTGAAGGCGCCGAGTTCAACGGCGTTGAGGGCATAGGTCGCATCGCGGATGGCTTCAACGTGAGGGTGGTGGATCGAACTTCGGTGGCGTCAGGGCACGGCGGCGACGATTTGAATCGGTCGAGGGTTTCCAGAAAGGGGAATCGGGGAGAGAGAAACGTGATTTAGGGATAATTAGGAAATATAATTAGTTTAATTAATTATTTAATTATTTAGTAATGTAATTAATGTTTGTAACCCCATAACTATTTCATACGAGGCCCGAATCCGCGATTTCAGTCACGTTGCGATCGTGATACGAACACTACAACATGGAACAGACCAAAACAGAAACAGAGAAAGTTGAATTTTTGAGCTAAATTAAATGCGTGTTTAATTTAGTTTAAAAATAAATCCTTCAATAAAGAATGACAGAGTGGAAACCAAAGTGTGAACTCCTTCTCACTCAATATTTTATCATGTAGTTATTTTTGGAGTTCAACACTTGAATTCACACAAATCACATGAATAGAAGCGATGTATGGATATTAGCGACACTCGCATTTCATACTCCGCAAATGGCCATTGTAGCGCCGTAAATGGCATTGGGTAGTTGAGTATTTATTTATATGGATGGTGTCATTGAATTGTTGTGTGATGATTGTGACTGTGATTATGAAATGTTTAATACCGTAGAAAAATAATTATAAAATTATCATGATAGCTAAAATGGACATAAGTTATTTATTTATAATTTAAACAGTGAAAATTGGTTAAGTAGGAAAATAATTCAAACCGAATTAGAATTGATTAAATTTATTAACCAATGATTTATTTAAATAGACTGTTGTTGTTTGAAAACCCCACACGGTTATTGGGATGATATTTGACATACACTAATCCCAATACTTAGTTATATGTCAATCGATGGGTTGACAGGCTGTGATGAGCGTTATTTATTTATTTTAATGCTTATATAGTTGTAGAATGCACTCTGGATGATGTTTGAATGTTGAATGATTATTTATCATTATTGATTGAACACCTGCGATGTATGAAAATCCATACAACTGAAATTATATGGTAATTGATTGAGCCGCATTCCAATTCAAAATCTGAACGAATATTTTAAAATAAAATCATGTAAAGAATTAAAATATGATTTTGATGTCTGATTTTGGATGGACACGAAAATATTGAAATATATGAAGCTGAGTTAAGCAAATATAACATTTTTAACTCGAACAGATTTTTATATCGATTTTATTCATTTTATAATAAATATAGAAAATATTTTATTTCAAAATCAGATATTTTGAAAATATTATCATTTCAATATTATAATGATACAAAATATTAAATTTTGATTTTAAATTGAAAATTAATTTGGAATCATTTTGAAACAAACTTATAAACGATTTATAAAATCCGTTTTAAATAGAAATCGACAATATATATATTATATATATTAAATGGCCTGAATATAACGCACCGCGCAGCGACCGTTTGCGAATTTCGACCATTAACTTCAAATTGACGTAACGGGAGATCCGACCGTCAGATTCTTCTGAAAACCGGAACCATTGGGTTCGTATTGAAAAGAGCTTTCAAATGGTAATAAGAGATTTGAAATCTAACAGTTAGATTTTAAAATATGTCCAAATCAATTTTGGAAAAGGTCGCTATGAATGCAGTTCGATGGCTGTTATTGAAAACCGACTATAAAGGGCTTAATAAAATTATTAAAAATATGGAAAAATTATGTAAATTCATAATAAATGATTTGGAAAGAGTTTGGATGAAATATTCCATATTTGTAAAGATAAATGATAATTTTATCGGAATGAACTAGTTAATAACTAGAATAATAATCCAATGATTTTAGGAATAATAAATTGATTTGAAAATGGGTTTTAAAATAACCAGAGTTTTCCAATGAATAAAATGGAATGGATTTGAATAGAAATAATCTTCAGAATATTTCGATATTAGATTACGTGATTATACAGATATTGTAGAATAATTTGGAAGATACATATATCGTTATTCCCAATACGATATCCGTTAGTTTCAGAATTTGATATTGAATATAAGTCGATATTAATTTCTATTCAGAGACTTATATTTAATATCGAATTGGATTTTGGGTTCGTAGCGAATGGTGTCTTAAATAACACTGTTCTTAAACCCAGTTGAGAAAGGAATAAATCTTTTAATTAAGATTAAAGAAGTTTACCAATTAATTTAATTGGAATTGAAATGGAAGTTGATTTTGGGTTTATCGTGAATAGTGCTTTAAATAACATTAGTTCTTTAACCCAATTAACAATGAAGATATGATTTGGAATTTATAAATATTTTTATTAAGATTTAATGGAAAATTTCCAAAGTAAAGTTTTCCAATTTAAAATATTAAATTGCAATTGAATGGAATTCGATTTGGTAATAATCGAGATGAGCTTCTGTAAAGGAAGACCGTTACTATATATGGAATTTAAAAAGGTTTTGCTGTTATTCCATTTATATTGTTAGTCTAATACGGAAATTTATATCGATTATATATTGATCTGTTTTTCCGGGAAGATTCCATAGTTAATAGAAGTAGATTTTGGGGTTTATCGTGTACTGTGTTTTAAACAACATTGGTTCTTTATTCCCATTTAAAGACAGGATTTATTTCCTAAAATTTGGATAATCATTAAGTAATGATTTTTGGGATTAAAACTGAACTAGAGTTTTAATGAATCTTTAAGTAGATTAAAATGTGAATGGGATAATTAAATTTATCGAATTCATGAAATTATCGAGAATGGAGTACCACCAGTTTTACTCCAGGCGATAGTTAAATCTTTAATTAGATTTGAACATGAAAGGGTAATTAAATTTACCGATAACACCGTGAGTGTTAGATATGGAGTACTACTAGTTTTGCTCCATGGAATGAATAGGTTGGGATTGGGATTAATAAATAAATGATTACTTCGGTAAGGTTCGTTAATCCTGACTAGTTGATAAACCTTAATTTGGTTTAGAATTGTTAAAAGATAATAAAATCTTTTGAAATTGATATCCAAAGGAAGATTAAAGAAATAGTTTAAATGAACTTATCTTCGATAAAGTTAGCGCGAACCTTTCCCATAAGATGTGAATATTTGAATAAAAGAATATTCTGAATTGGAATAAGGCCTGTGATGTGTTTTTATATCACATGATTATTGATTATAAAATACGCGAGTTATACGGAAAGACCGGGTTTATCACATTCTGAATAACTAATACATCGACTAAAAGTCGACGATGAAGACGGTGGTTGAAGGTCGAAAATCTTCACATCGTTTGGATGATTACTGATGTTTTGATTGGGATGTACACCCAGGACAAGGTAATAAGTGGTGGATCATCCAGAACTACTTGGAGATCGACCGAATATGCGAGGACCTCTCTCTTGTATTGGACATATGGGACGAGGAATAATGTGCCTCCGGTTTCTTTCAGACCCATAACGGACTTGTAAATGGACGTGTGTCCGACATTGGATTTCATTCTGTGTTGATTGATTTCTATTAAATATATATCTATTTGGTGGCGGAGAATTTACTATCTTGCTTAACACCCTTCTCTGAGACTTACGAGCTTAGAGGTTATATATTGATAGACATCAGTTGTATGGCGTGGATTGTCAATGTGGCATTCTGAGATGCAAATGATCAAGGCTATTGTTGAAAAGTAGAGTCTTATGGATGATGATCAAAGCACGACTTTAATTAGCATAGCTTTGTGTATAGCGTTAATTCGCTAGCCTCACATCTGGCATGAGTCAAAAATGGGATAGTGA
This sequence comes from Allium sativum, assembly GCA_030737875.1. NCBI lineage: Eukaryota > Viridiplantae > Streptophyta > Magnoliopsida > Asparagales > Amaryllidaceae > Allium > Allium sativum. The sequence goes on from CM060912.1 coordinate 177,238,711, forward strand.
CTACAGGGAGTGCACATGTTTCTTTCTAGATAGGAGTGGTGTCATGGTATGGAGCCCAGACATTTTTACTTATGCGAATGATAGAATGAGGCGCCTCGGATATTGTGTCCCTAGTGGCTTAGAGATAGGTCCGATAGGACCGGGAAACGTGTGTTCAGGAATAATTAATCCACTAAAGTAAGTGTGGACCGACCCTGAAGATCCAAGGGTTCACTGCGAGGGATCGTAAGGCATTTGCTAGAGTGTCTCGAATCGGGAGGAGCTATACCTTGCCTCGACTCATAGATGGAATCCAATTTCCAATATGCGACTTTTCGGATTTAGTTGTAAACTTATATGGCTACATAGTAGGATGGGGTCTATGATTGATACATTTATATTTGAAGTTATTTTGACACTATACACTTATAGTAATATCCAAATGATTTGTTTTTAAATGTACCAAGCATGTTTGGCTATTATAAGGGAAAACTCTATCCTCTGACTTGTGTTGCATTGTGTGATGGGACCTAAGTCATATAATAGCTTCATTTTCCAAAAAGCATTGCGTTGTTTTATTTTAAACTGAGATTCATGTGGAGTAAACCCGTTCCGTGTTATACGGCGTGGTCCCATGATTTCCCAACTTTTAAAGTAAAGATTTAGTAACTGTTTTATTTCTCACACCAGTCCCATAACTGACACGGAGTTTATTGTTTCAACCTAAACTCTGGGTGCCCTTATTTTCCACACGGGCAGTTAGTAGTTTTGCAGTTATTCATTATCGTAGGATTCTGGATTACAGCTGGAGCTGAATTTGGAAAGCTTTGTATCTGTATATCTCTTTCAGTTGTGTTAGTTGTTATTTTCCGCTATGCATTGTACCTATATATTATTTTCCGCTGCTATGTAAATTCTTAATCTTTGATATTGTATTTCCAATATGTAATATTTATTTATACTCTGGAATATTCTTGTACTCTGATGTAATTATTGTAATAGCAATGAAATGTTCTATTGTTTGTGTTCTGATGCGTCGTGTTCTCAAAGTAATCTTGGCTCCTCCGTCTCTTCCGGGATCGGGGAAGTTTGGGTCGTTTCAGTTATTTTAAATAGGAGATGATATTTCATCAAGATATAACTAAAAAAGGATTTGTGAAAACATAACGATATCTTTAAAGAAAGGTGATGAAATTTAAAATGGATTTATTCTAAAGACGAAGGTGACGATTATGGTGTTCGAATAACGAAACAAATGGAGATTTTGTAACAATTGCTTTATGGTGATAAGTTGAATCGATTTTGCAATTATAAATAATAAGTAATGTTTCAGCAAATGGCTTGAAATGATAGTTAACGAGGAGATTGGGTATGATTTTAAGATAATTTTTATAAATGTATATAAATAAGATGATTGGGAATATTAATATATTAAACTAATATATTAATAGCCAAGTGATGTTGTACAATAAACTAGTGGATCTATTTTATTTTTGTGGTTGTTTATTCTGAAAGTTAAATAACCGAATATCAAAATGTAGCCCAACTGTATTGGTACGGAAAGACCGGGATCAAGTTTATATCCGGAAACTATTCCGACCAATAAATACGAATACGTCGAAGATGCTGATCGAGATGGAGCAATTGAAGACCGTAGATCTTCATAAAATGGAAGAGTAACTTACAATCTCTAGATGATCCTTAGAGATATACTGTGATTCTGTGTGTTTGAAATCTACGGATTGCAAGGACTACTTGCTACTGATCTATAGGGTGATTCCTAGGATGTGGTAGGAGGGTGCCTTCGGTTTCCAGTTCCTGGATGACTTATATTGACGATGTTGGATTCAAAAGTAAATGGTGTCCTGATGTTCTAAAAGAAGAATTATAACCTCAAGCCTCATCAACCGGAAATGACAGAAATCAGGTAGACCGCATGACTATGTGGGTCGCTCCTAGGGTGTATTGTCACCATTTAGAGAATATTCATATTTGTTACTTCTTTTCTCTTCTGTATCTCCCGGGAACGGTTATGTTGGTACCAACTGTAGGTGACAATACATTTGGAACATTGAAGCGAGATGAATGGACGGTCATGTTTATCCAGGGTTGCAAGATGTTCTTGTTGAACCCTAGTTTATTCCTCTATAGAGATACACTGTCAGAAGGTTGTCCCATACCTTGGCAGTTGGAATCTAATCTCCAACAAGCGCCCGTGATTTTGATTGTATACTATATATATGTAGAACGTGAGATGCAACCGTTCTGCTAAATTTTTATTTATTTGTATTTAGACACTATTATGATATCAGAATAAGATATTGGTTTCAAAATGTTTTTGCGTTATCGTAAGGTAAAAAACAATCCGTATTTATGTGTGGATTGGGTCTTATGGTTATCCTTTTCTTTTGAAAAGATTTTGACTTTAAAACCAAGCCCGACGTTGTTTATAAACTTAGAGAGTTTTTCTCACTCTGGTTCACCAGACTGATCTAGCTTTTGTAATGTTCGGGTTAGCCCGGGTTATACAGGTCTAGGTTATCTGATGTTGTGAAGTCCAGAAACGAGCTGGAAGAGTTCAGACCTATGATATTATATAGGTATTATTCCGCTGTGTGTTATATATCAGGACAGGTTATGATAACTGTCCAGATGTGTTGATGTACTCTGATGATTGTAAGTTTTTATTTCAAGCTATCAATAAAATCTATTTATATATTATATTTTTTTCTGCTGCGATGTGAGACTTTGTGTTTTACTGGTTTTCTTATTCTTCTATTCTTAACTTTCTTTCTTTCTTATCTCACCCTCTTATTTCTTTCACCTAGCTTTATTGGTTTTGATACCTTAGTTGGACACGAGATGTATAAATGTCTGGATCCGAATGTTGAAATTATCGAGATGCTACAAGTTCCAACAGTTGATTTTGTATTAGGCTTTGTAAAGAGTAGGAGGTCACCATCAAATAAAAGAGATGAGATATTTGACCTCTTGCTGGAGGGATGGAAGTCTATCTGCTTGTTGATCATTGTTGTACTAGTAAGAATTGTAAACAACTCTACTACACATACAAATATATAAGGTGATATTGGATCCCCTTATCTAATCCCATGTCTAGCTCAGTAGTAATCGAATAAAGATCCATTTAAGCTAAGAGAATAATGCACAGTTGAAATACATGTATATATCCAGTAAAGGAATAGAATCATGAAGTTCATTCTAAAGAGTATATAAATAATAGAATTCCATCTAACTGAATCATAAGCCTTTTGGATATCCAATTTTAGTACACATCTAGGAGCGATTGATGATTTATTATATCGTTTCATCAATTCAGAAGCTAATAAGATGTTATCAGATATATCTCTGTTGGATAAAAAGGCACTCTAGTTTGGAGATATTAAACTTACTACCACATATTTCATTCTCTCAGCAATAACTTTAGAGATGCACTTGTAAATTACATGACAACTGGCTATGGGACAAAATTGGGAAACATTAGCCGATTGTGTGGTCTTCGGAATTAAACCTAAACAAGTTGCATTTATTCCAGTCAACATTCTACTATGCAAGAAATAAATTTGTGTAATGTCCTGCATTTTTGGTAATTAGATATTTAATATATTTTATTAATTTAAATATTGATTTGGAATTATAAATGAATTTATAATATATAATTCGTTATTTAATGATATATGAACGTATAATTTATATATATTTATATAATGAACTCGTAAACGTTGCGGCATTTCATAATATAAAATTTTGAAATTCATATGTATCGGTATGAACATAAAACACTCGACAACAATTGACGATGAAATTAAATAATCATACGGAATAAAACGTTTAAATCAATGTGTTGCTTACCTTATAATGAGGCACATGCTTCGCACATAGAAAATTGTTCGATATATTGTATAGGCATTGAAAATGATTATTTTTCAAACAACCTCCGTTTTCAACAAAATTAATTTTATTGGGATAGGAATGTTAAGATATAGCGGTGTGCTCATTACCATTATGTTCGGAGTTCGTGTGCGACGATAGGAATTTAACGGACGGATAAACAACGGATATGAGTAGTACTTAGAAGTAAGTAACACATATAAATAAAATAAAATAATATGATATAAAGACTTAAATTCTAAGAAATGAAGTGTTCCCTACCCTAAGTAAACTCAACCATGACCTGAAATTGTTTTGTGTTCTTTCCTTCGCAGCCAAATACAAGTAAAATATATGTAAATGTTAGTCTAACCTGTCCTATGGTGTAGCAAATCAAATTAAAACACTTTCTGTATTGTCAAAGCAAAGTTGGCCTAGGCTAACGATAGAAGTTGAAAACTTAAGCAGGCCTTAAGAAAGTACACTGCCAGCGTATGAACGGAGGAAAATACTCTACAAAGCTACACCTGTTTTCTTCCATCCTACACATGAGAGGGACTTCTGAAAACTTAACAATAAATCCTACCTTCTGAAACCTTTCACGCTCCAATTATAACCTTCTAGATTTGGCCTACCCAATATAAACATGTCTGCACTTCTAACCTATTGATAAGAAAACTCAAAATAAATACACATGCTATACACTGAACCACCATTTACATGTGTAAACGTACACTACAGCTAATCTACTTCTATCACTTTGTTTCTTGGAGATCAAAAATCAAATATAAACGCACATGATATCCATACTCAAGGTGCGACTGCACACGCACCTAGTACACTCATAGCCAAAGAAACTTGCGCCTATACTATGTATAAAACACACCGGCTAGTCTGTTTGTTTCTCCTATTCTATACTATGAACACGCACATCCTTTCGAAGTAAAATTGTACCAACAGATAAAGTGAAAATCTAACCTATGCTACTGGCCTAATACTTGATAGCCAAGGATTCCTTGGCTATAAATAGCTCCACATACCCAGTATTTTCTTCATTCCAAAACATACTCACCCTTTACGGAAAAAGAAAATAACGCAACAGGAAAAGAAAAAAAAAGATTGAATCCAAATGTTTTATAATAAAAAGAAGAACGAGCAGTAGCGAGATTCTAACGCACAAAGAAGAGAAGGAGTTTGGTCAATGGAAAGCAGCAAAGAGGGACAGTTCGAAGCACAGCTTGATGGAGAGAAGGGGGTTACGTTCGAATAACTGGGTAAAAACAAAGCATGGGAATAAAAAAGGAGAGACTGGGATGGTTCGACCATTGGATGGGTCTTCAAGTCTTGACGTAGTGAGGGAAGTTAATGTAGGAGTTGGGTATTGGAAAACAGGAAATAGATAAAAAGGGAGTTTGATTAAAATGAAGAAGGTGGCTCGTAGAGTGACCGATGGCCAGAGAGAGAAGAGTGCGACGGTGGAAGAAGCACTATTGACGAAAAATGAAAACATGGGGAAGCTCAGTCACAAACAGGCGGGGCAACTGGCATGCTTGAAGGGACGAAGAGTAATATGATAGTTTGAATGGGGGAGTAATAGTTTGATGTAGAGGTGAGTGTGGTTGCGTGAAGAAACAAAATACGTGAGTGCTTAAATGCGTGAATGGGTTGAGTACAAGAAGTGGCGTTGGTTTCTTTGATGGATGGAGAAGACGCGGAACTGGTGGCTATGAATAATGTATGAGTTAGGAGGCGAGGTCGAAGAAAAAGTGGGTGATCTGGACGTGGAGGGTTGAGTGACAGCAGTTCAATGAAAGGGTTTTTCTGAAAGCTGGAAGGTGATCTGTTAGTTCGAGAAGATCGGAGTGCAAGGAGGGGTGCGTGTAAAGAAGTGGAGTTGCGAAGTGGAAACGAATGGCGTTGACAGGAGAGAAGCGGTGTCAGTGGGGTGATGGCAGAACGCGACAGTGGAACAGGGAACATTGAGGCAAGTATGGACGGTGGCTCCGATGTGATGAGGTGAGAGTGTTTGGGGTACGGGAAGACATGTATCCGGGTTGAGTAGTGGGAACTGAAGCAGAGAAACAGTGGAGCAAGGATCGAAGTGAAGAAATGAGCTCAGGAAATTCTGGAGCAGTTGTTAACAACATGGGAGAACGATGAGCAATATTTTTCCATGGCATGGTATGTTTTATCTTGCCTAAGTATGTTTGTTAATGTGCCATATCAAGTTTAACAGTTAATTTGCCAACCTAAATTTTAATAACGTAAAGAAGATGTACAGTAAATTAAATCTTGCCTAACTAAGTTATAATATAACGTGTATGTGATTATTAGTTAAATAATATAGTATGTAATGTTACTAACATATTTACGTGACTAATTATATGATGGCCGCACGGTTAAAGTCAGTATATAATGAGTATGCCTAAATGGATTTTTACCGTCCTTATTCGGTTTTCAAACATATCCAATTACATAATAGTCTAACGTGGCCTGTAGTTTACTGATAGGATATGAACCCAGTATTTTTTCTCTTTGCCTAACCTGTGTTTTAAAATAGCCTAAGCCATTTTGGAGCATAATTGTAAATAGCATATATATGCATACCATTATCTAAATGATTTACAGTAAGGGGTATTAGCAAATCTAAGTTTTTGCGAAGGGGTTTTAAAACAAACAACGGTTGATTTGAATAAGAATATGTAAAATGACCGTGCAAAAGAATATGTATGCATGCCGTAGCTATCGGTCGTCTAAACGATAATGCAAGACAATTAAGGTTTATTTAAGACATATGGATTTAAGTAATAACTTATTATTTAAGTATAAATAAATAATATATTAAGTAGTGAATACTGTATTAAAATTGTAACCGTGTCATTCAGTAATAGAATGGAACAAATTAGAGGGCGTTGAGACCGTATCGACGAACGTAGTGTTATGGGATTGGACAGACAGAATTGAATGCAGTCGGAATCATGTAAAACAAACTGTTTCAGCTATGGACGAATCATGGTGAGTTCAACTAACTCAGTTTTATCCCATTTATATTTTATATAAGTTGGTTTAAATATTTGTGTGCTATGATTGTTATTTGTTTGATGGATGCTGAATATACACATGCGGTGACTGAACCGATTAAATTAAATGTTCGTTTAATTTAATTTTTAATCCATTGTTATTTTTAGCAGTTGTAACCGATGAAGGTAACTTACCTCATTGGTTACGTTTATAATAATATAAATGTGTTAAATTTATAGACGAATGTTTGGATTGCTGTTTGATTGTTAAATATTATACTTGTTTATTGAATGAAATTGTTAAGATAACATATTCGGATGCAAGAAAAACAGATTGGAGGAACCCGACTGGATCCCTCAAATTTATTGTTTATTTCTTTGTTACAATTACATGAACTGTTTAACCCATATGATTGGATGATGGATTGGATCATTGATTGTTGAATCTAAATTCAACGTTTGTTCTGTTTTAACCAATAGACAGTATTGGTTGAGTAATTCGTAGCAGTTGGCCCAAAAATATATCGTTTTATAAATATAGATTTACCATCAGGTGAATCAATGGTAATGAAGTTATAAAACATATTTTTTAATTGAAGATGAATTAATTGAATAAAGATTTAATAAAAGGAAATTAATATGTATTATTTATTGTTTAAGTTTTAAATGATTTCGTAAAGTAATTTCTTATGTAATAAGATTTATGAGTAGATGAGTAGAAATTAACGAATTGGTTAAGAGTTGGATTAATGGTTTTTAAGAGATAATTAAATGGAATCATTTAAATTAATTATATTTTTAATTAATTTAAAAGGACTAACTGGAGTTGATCAAGGAATAATCATGATTTGAGTTGACGAAGTTAACTAATTTAATTGGAATTAGTTATTTGATTTATTTATTTTAATTAATCAATTAAAATAGTTTAACAAATAATTAATTTAACTTTAATAAGATTTAAAAAGAAGTTTACTGTTTAATTGAGTTAAACAAGAAGTTAACTATTTCTATAATAGTTAATGATGATGTAAATTACTATTTTTAATGAATAATAATTTAAGTGATCAATTCATAAACGGGATTCTTAAAGGTAGGTAATCAAAATTGATATTGGAACCCAATTGGATTTTTGAAAAATTATTGATAAACGGTTTTATATTAAACCGAGTTTTGTAACTAAGTTATAAAAGAGATTTTAAGCCAAGACGGTAGCTTAAAGTAAGTGTTTAGTTAAGGCAAGAAAAGTGAGATTAAATGGGATTTTATATTGAACCCGAGAGTTATAAATAATGTTATAAAAGGAGTGTGAGGCTAAAACGTTAAGATTTAATTAACGTTACTTAATTCTGGAATTATAAGATGCGATCGAAATTCGCTATATTAAATAAGAGACGAAGTTTCATCAGTTATAACCATAATGGGATTTGGTTTGATATTGGGGATGAATATGGGTTTTGGTGTTACAACTGATACCTATCTTAAGATAAGAACGCTGTTGATCAAGGTCTGACAGGTAATTTAAAATACCCCAACTTAAACGACTTAAGGATTATCGGGAGATGATACTTGTTGTAAAGATGTTAAAAGGAATTTATTTTGAGAAATAATAATGTAACGTTAGTTGAAGAATTTGGAAATATATATAATTAACTGCAAAATAAAAGGAAATTAAAGAGGGCTTGAGAATATGAAATGATATTTCCATCGGAAAGGAAATAATGGAGTCTTGTGAAAATATAACGATATTTTCCTAGTAAGAAGATGAGATTTAGAATGGGTTTATTCTAAAAAGGTAAGTGGCGATTAGTGTGCAAATAACGAAACCAAAGGAGAGGTCGTAACGATTGTTTACAAATGACGAGTTAAATCGATGATAAATATTAAATGGTGTTGTAATTAGTATTTTGAAATAATAGTAAAATAGAAATTGGATATAGTTATTAAATATTTTCTAAATATTAGATTAAAGGGTTTTGAGAAGATTAATATATTGAAATGAGTATTGAATACCATGTTTAAAAATATAGAATGTTTTAGAAGTTTAAAATTAACCATTCGATAATTACTTTTAAAGGGGCCATGTGAATATTAAATACTGAACTAATGAACTCATTATATTCCCACAATTATTATTTAATAGTTAAATCATAGACTATCAAATCTAACCAATACGATTGTTGATACGCAAAGACTGGGATCGAATTTATATTCGAAAACCATTCCGACCAACAAATACGTAAACCATTGAAGATATTATATGTTGATCAAGACGGAGTAATTGAAGACCGTGGATCTTCGCAAAACGGAGGGATTACTTATAATCTCTGGCTTAGCGGCCCGAGATACACTATGATTTTGTCATTGTTGGAATCTACGGATTGCAAGGACTTCTCGCTACTGATCCATGGGGTGATTCCTCTATTGGATGCACTAGGAGGGTACCTTCGATTCATCCTGTTACTGGATGACTTGTAAGGACGAATGTCTAACAGAATATTTCCTTAAAACCACGTACGTTGATTTTTACAAATATACCAAGTTGGTGGCAAAGAATGGCCCTTATTTAAAACCCAGAGTATATTATGGACGTCAATTAGTGATTTGACGGATCTTACAATGTGACATTCAAAGTAAATGATGGCCAAATGTTCTAAAGAAAAATCCTTGCCTCAAGCCTCACAACCGGGAAATGACAAAAATTGGGCAGGCAACATAGCTATGTGGGTCGCACCCATTAGGGTGTACAATCACCTATCTAGAGAAAATCCTTTTGCTTCTTAAATCTATCGATGCTGTCCCTTTCGGGAAACGGTTGCTGATCCCAACCGTTGATGATATACATTCGATACACTCAAGCGAAATGAGTGGTTAGTCATGTGTGGGCAATTGCAAGACGTTCTTGTTGAACCCAGTGTATTCGCCTCTAGAGATACACTATCGGTGGGTGGTTCCATACCTTGTCATAGTCGGAATCCAATCTCCAATAATGCTCGCGGTTTTTATTGTATATTATATATGTGGAGGGTGAGATGGAAGCGTTCCGCTAGATTGATATTTATTTGTATTTTGACACTATTATAATATCAGATGATATATATGATTTCAAAATGTTTTGGGTTATCGTAAGGTAAAAACTGTCCGTATTTATGTGTGGATTTGGTCTTACAATTATCCGTTTCTTTCGAAAAGATTTTTGAACTTTAAAAATCAAGTTGGATGGTTCTCCTTAAACTTTGCGAGTTGTTCTCACTCTGGTTCACTAGACTGACCCGGTATTTGAAATGCTCGGGTTAGACTAGGTTGTACATGTCCAGGTTATCAGATGCTGCAAAGTTAAGAGACGAGTTGGAGATGTTCAGAAGTATGATATATAGTATTTATTCCGCTGTGTGATTGTAAATAAGGACAATTATTATATCTGTCCAGATGGGTGATGTATTCTGATGTTGTAAGTATTTCCAAGCTCTCAATAAAGATTATTTCTATATTATATTTTGTTCCGCTGTGATGTGAGATTCTCTGTTGTGTTGGTTCTTTTTCTTCTTCTTCTTCTTCTATTCTAATATTTCTGTCTTATCTTTTTCTCACACTCTAAATTCTTTCTATTGACATCTGGGTTTCCAGTACAATTTGGGTTGGATTGGTTTTGTTTATTCAGCTCAAATGTACTGGAAATTTGGGTCGTCACACTTGGTATCAGAGCTATTGGTTTAGTAATAACCTTGGCTTTGTGGCATAACTCGATAGATATGGGGTTAGTAATACCCTAAATTGAGTTAAGTGTATATATATGAGAGCGTATTTGTAAATTCTATATAGAAATGTTTTGTATTGTGTTATTTGTTCGGTTCAAGTGTTGAAAAGCATTGGACTGACAACCGACGCGATATTGGTTTCTAAGGGTAAATGAAATAATTTTACCCAAAAAAATATTTTTGTATATAATATTATTTCCACAAATTATTGAGATATTGGTTGGCTTGATTTATTTGAATGGAATTCAAATTTGATTAAAATTGGGATGGTTTAATAACAAGTAGACTTCACATATATGATTTGTGAAATAGAATGAGTAAGAATTTGACTTAAAGATACGTTAAATGAAAACATAATAAATGATTTTTAAAATAAAACCAGAAATTGAATTTGAAATGGAGGTGAATAAATTAGAAAATTAAATAGTTAATTGAATATGAGTTGAAACTTAACGTGGATATTGGAATTAAATTTTAAGTTGGAAATAAAAGTTGGTTGATTTGGTTAAATGAATTGTGAATTGTTGGATGTTTGTAAGATGGATTGAATAAATTCATCAAGTGATTTAATAAATAGAAGATAGATAAATTAAAAATTATGAAATGAACTCCAATATAATAAATTTGAATAAAAACAAATATGAAATGAAACTAGAAAGATTTAACCCTGCAATGGTTATTATATATCGAGTTGAGTGCAGGTTGAAAATGAAAGAGCTACTAGTTGCTTTGGAATTTGAGTTTGGTTGCCCAACAAATAAGTAAACCTTAATATTGTTGGTTAATGATAAATTTTATACCCCTGAATCGGGTAGCCATTGGGTTTTGTTCTATTTGAAATGCATGAGCCCCGGAGTGGCGGTTGTAGTTAGCTTGATCGAGCAGTGCTGTGGAGATGCTGGAGAATTTTTCGTAAATTTGTACAACTAAGAAATTTTTGATAATAATTCTATAATTATTTTGAAAAATTGGGATTGAAACATTTCTCTACTAACTAATTTCGGGGACAAAATTCTTTTAAGGGGGAAGGAATGTGACGTCCTGCATTTTTGGTAATTATATATATAATATATTTTATTAATTTAAATATCAATTTGGAATTATAAATGGATTTATAATATAGAATTTGTTATTTAACGATATGAACGTATAATTTATATATATTTATATAATGAACTTGTAAACGTTGCGGTATTTCGTAATTTAAAATTTTGAAATTCGTATGTATCGGTAATAACATAAAACGCTCGACAACAATTGATGATGAAATTAAATAATCATACGGAATAGAACGTTTAAATCAATGCGTTGTTTACCTTATAATGAGGCACGTGCTTCGCACAAAGGATATTGATCGATATATTATATAGGCGTTGAAAATGATTATTTTTCAAACAACCTCCGTTTTCAACAAAATTAATTTTATTGCGATAGGAACGTTAAGACATAGCGGTGTGCTCATTACCATTATGTTCGGAGTTTGTGTACGACGATAGGAATTGGACAGACGGATAAACAACGGATATGAGCAGTACTTAGAAGTAAGTACCGTATATAAATAAAATAAAATAATATGATATATATACTTAAATTCTAAGAAATGAAGTGCTACCTACCCTAAGTAAACTCAACCATGACCTAAAATTGTTTTGTGTTCTTTCCTTCGCAGCCAAATACAAGTAAAATATATGTAAATGCTAGTCTAACCTATCCTATGGTGTAGCAAATCAAATTAAAACACTTTCTATATTGTCAAAGCAAAGCTAGCCTAGCCTAACGATTGAAGTTGAAAACTCACGCAGGCCTTAAGAAAGTACACTGCCAGCGTATGAACGGAGAAAAATACGTTACAAAGCTACACCTGTTTTCTTCCATCCTACACATGAGAGGGACTTCTGAAAACTTAACAATAAAGCCTACCTTCTGAAAACCTTTCACGCTCCAATTATAACATTCTAGATTTAGCCTACCCAATATAAACTTGTCTGCACTTCTAACCTATTTATAAGAAAACTCATAATCACATAGGCTATACACTGAACCATCATTTACATGTGCAAACGTACACTACAGCTAACCTACTTCTATCACTTCATTTCTTCGAGATCAAAAATCAAATATAAAAGCACATGATATCCATGCTCAAGATGCGACTACACATGCATCTAGTACACTCATAGCCAAAGAAACTTGCGCCTATACTACGAATAAAACACACCGGCTAGTCTGTTTCTTTCTCCTATTCTATACTGTGAACACGCACATCCTTTCGAAGTAAAATCAAACCAACAGATGAAGTGAAAATATAACCTATGCTACTGGCCTAACACTTGATGGCCATGGATTCCTTGGCGATAAATAGCTCCCCATACCCAGTATTTTCTTCATTCCAAAACCATACTCATCCTTTATGGAAAAAGAAAATAACATAGCAGGAAAAGGAAAAAAAGATCGAACCCAAATATTTTATAATAAAAAGAAGAACGAGAAGCAGCGAGATTATAAGGCATAAAAAGGAGAAGGAGTTTGGTTGAAGGAAAGCAGCAGAGAGGGACAGTTCGAAGCATAGCTTTATGGAGAGAAGTGGGGTTACGTTCGAATAACTGGGTAAAAACAAAGCATGGGAATAAAAAAGGAGAGACTGGGATGGTTCGAACAGTGGATGGGTCTTCAAGTCTTGATGTGGTGAGGAAAGTTAATGTAGGAGTTGGGTATTGGAAAATAGGAAAGAGATAAAAAGGGAGTTTTATTAAAAAGAAGCAGGTGGCTCGTAGCGTAACCGATGGCCGGAGAGAGAAGAGTGCGATGGTGGAAGAAGCACTGTTGACAGAAAATGAAAACATGGGGAAGGTCAGTCACAAACAGGTAGGGCAACTGGCATGCATGAAGGGACGAAGAGTAATATGATAGTTTGAATGGGGAGTAACGGTTTGATGTAGAGGAGAGTGTGGTTGTGTGAAGAAACAAAATGCGTGAGTGCTTAAAGGTGTGAATGGGTTCGGGTACAAGAAGTGGCGTTGGTTTTTTTTATGGATGGAGAAGACGCGGAACTGGTGGCTATGAATAATGTCAGAGTTAGGAGGCGTGGTCGGAGAACAAGTGGGTGATCTGGACGTGGAGGGTTGAGTGACAGCAATTCAATGAAAGCGAGTTTTCTGAAACCTGGAAGGTGATCTGTTAGTTCGAGAAGATCGGAGTGCAAGGAGCGGTGCGTGTAAAGAAGTGGAGTTCGAAGTGGAATCGAATGTTGTTGACAGGAGATAAGCGGTGTCTGTGGGGTGATGGCAGAACGCGACAGTGAAACAGGGAACGTTGAGGCAAGTATGGACGGTGGTTCCGATGTGATGAGGCGGGAGTGTTTGGGTACGAGAAGACATGTATCCGGGTTGAGTAGTGGGAGCTGAAGGAGAGAAACAGTGGAGCAAAGATCGAAATGAAGAAATGAGCTTCGGAAATTCTGGAGCAGTTGTTAACAACACGGGAGAACAATGAGCAGTATTTTTCCGTGGCATGGTATGTTTTATCTTGCCTAAGTACGTTTTTTAATGTGCCAAATCACGTTTAACAGTTAATTTGCCAACCTAAATTTTAATAACGTAAAGAAGATGTACAGTAAATTAAATCTTGCCTAACTAAGTTATAATATAACGTGTATGTGATTATTAGTTAAATAATATAGTATGTAATGTAACTAACATATTTACGTGACTAATTATATGATGGCCGCACGGTTAAAGTCAGTACATAATACGTGTGTCTAAATGGATTTTTACCGTACTTAGTTGGTTTCAAACATTTCCAATTACATAATAGTCTAACGTGGCCTGTAGTTTATTGATAGGATCCGAACTCAGTATTTGTTCTCTTCGCCTAACCAGTGTTTTAAAATAGCCTAAGCCATTTTAGATCCTAATTGTAAATAGTATATATATGCATACCGTTATCTAAATGATATACAGTAAGGGGTATTAGAAAACCTAAGTTTTGGTGAAGTGTTTTTAAAACAAACAATGGTTGCTTTGAATAAGAATATGTAAAATGACCGTGTAAAAGAATATGTATGCATGCCGTAGCTATCGGTCGTCTAAACGGTAATGCAAGACCATTAATGTTTATTTAAGACATATGGCTTTAAGTTATAACTTATTATTTAAGTATAAATAAATATTATATTAAGTAGTGAATACCATATTAAAATTGTAACCGTGTCATTCAGTAACAGAATGGAACAAATTAGAGGGCGTTGAGACCGTATCGACGAACGTAATGTTATGGGATTGGACAGACAGAATTGAACGCAGTCGAAATCATGTAAAACAAACTGTTTCAGCGACAGACGAATCAAGGTGAGTTCAACTCACTCAGTTTTATCCCATTTATATTTTATATAAGTTGGTTTAAATATTTGTGTGCTATGATTGTTATTTGTTTGATGGATGTTGAATATACACATGCGGTGACTGAACCGATTAAATTAAACGTTTGTTTAATTTAATTTTTAGTCAATTGTTATTTTTAGCTGTTGTAACTGATGGAGGTAATTTACCCCATTGGTCATGTTTATAATAATATAAATGTGTTAAATTTATAGATGAATGTTTGGATTGCTGCTTGATTGTTAAATATTATACTTGTTTGTTGAATGATATTATTGAGATAACGTATTCAGATGTAGGAAAAACAGATTGGAGGGATCCGACTGGATCCCTCAAATTTATTGTTTATTTCTTTGTTACAATTACATGAACTGTTTAACCCATATGATTGGATGATGGATTGGATCATTGATTGTTGAATCTAAATTCAACGTTTGTTCTATTTTAACCAATAGGCAGTATTGGTTGAGTAATTGGTAGCAGTTGGCCCAAAAATATATTGTTTTGTAAATATTGATTTACCGACAGGTGAATCAATGGTGATGAAGTTATAAAACATATATTTTAACTGAAGATGAATTAAAGTTAATCTATTTGAATTATTAGACCAAAAAGTGGTTCTAACACCCAAATTGACTAAAATTTCGATAAAATGAGATCAAAAATAGAAAAGAGACACAAGATTTATAGTGGTTCGGGATTAAAGAGCCTACGTCCACTTTATATCACTTTGTTTGATGATGTAGACGAAAATACAACAAGATATTTACTCAATCTCATTCACTTTTCATATACATTCACTCAATTATCTCAAAATACACTATGTATGATGATTTGGATTGTTTGGGAGTGCTGGAATTCGGTTCTCTAAGAAGCTCAAGCTCTCAAAGTGCCAAAAGATCCCTTCAAATGACCCTTGGGGGTCTATTTATAGGTGGAAAATCTTCCTGGATTCGGTTCGGATCGGAGCTACGTGGCCTTCTCTCCACTACTTTCGGGATCGGGTGAGTTCTGGTGTTGCCAGCGCATCAAGTTAGTGGCCGTCGTGGGTAGAAAGTGGTTGTAACTGCCCCGAATATCCAGGAGATCATGGAGTGAAGCGGTTGGAAACTTCTGGGATCGGATCGGGTCCTTCTAATGACATGGGTTTCAGATCGGTGTGTTCTATCCGACCCGGTCCGATCTGCATCAATCTTCGAACTCATCTATCCTCTTTTCCGCTCCGTTCTGGTAACAACAATCCGATCCGATCCGACTCGTTTGGAAGTAGTGTTCCTCAATATTTGATATTTTAACTTTTTGACTTTGTGTAGCCTAGTTCACAAAGTAGGCTAACATTTTTTCCCCTCAAAGGATGCTTCTTTTGAACACGGAGTGTGCTTTGATGTTATCTGTACATCAATCTTTCATTTTGAATCATTGAGAAGTCATTCCCACTGATACATAAAGATACGTTGTTTCAGAAAGTTGTGTCTCTTGATGTCTATATATATACGTTGCATAGTGTGTGGCTCCCTTTCTTTATTTTCAAACAATTGGGAGAACTCTTGTTAACATTTAGTTATTCTTCCAGGTGATTTTCTTCTTGATTTCTTTTGAGTTTAATTTATACGTCAAGCTATTGCATTCAATCCATTCGGCCCGGATCCCGACCCGTGCAGTCTCCTCTTTCTTTTTGCTTAACACTGGGCTAGCAGGCCAAAAAATGAGTTGGTGGGCTATGATCCGGTCCGAGCGGGAAAGGAGGAAAGGGATACGAATGGTCACCACATACTTATATAAACCCAGCCTCCGCCTTCTTTTCACTTTCTTTTTCTTTCATTGCGTTCGTTTGATAAGTCTCGCTCCGAAACCCTAGGTCCCAAAAAGAAAGCTCTTACAATTCTCGCGTTGATCTCCAAATTAAACACCTTGGTAGGTTTAAATCCTCGATTAACTTCATAATAATTGGTTTCAATTGAAATTTATGGTCAATTCGACCAGTTTGGGTGTGGCTTCAACGCTACAGCCTCCTCCTCCTTCGCTATCGTCGTTGGTGGCTCCGTTGCCACTTCGAGGCGTTGGAAGAGGGAGTCTTGGCTTGTTCGATCATAACTGGGGTTTCGGAGACGGGATTGGGTTTAAAATTAGAGAAGAGGAAGAAGAAGGAGATTACAGGGGGTCGGTTCAGGCGATGGAGTGTGAAAAATGGAGGAGAAGAAAAGGAAGAGAGATTCAGAAGGCCGGATCGTGTCGGAGCAAAAAGTTGAAGAGGGAAACAGAGCTCACTTAACCGGATCAGGTCGGACTGTGAAATAAAGGAGGAGAGAGGCATGGCTGCTTAATTCGATCCGGACTGTTCGAGAAGTCTACCTCCGAACCGATCCGACTTTGATCCCCGGGCTTCAATGTTTTTCCGAGTCCAAGGCAGGGCTGTGCCCCCGATCCGATCCCAATGAATGCATCCGAACTGAACTGAAGGAAACAGTCCAATTTAATACATAAGACTTTATTTAATTGGCTAAACCAATATTTGACATAACATCCAGCTTTATGGACAGTTAGGGTAGTGCCTTGCGAACATACACGAACATCAAGAACTGCTCTGAACATTATTGCTTTGCCAAGATTTTGCATTACACTTTCGAGTGTTAACTTTACATATTCTGCATACATTGTTCACACTTTAGTTCATACACATGCACGGGGGGATACGGGCTAATTTACTCTAACTTATGCTATTGCTTCTTCAATAGTTTAGTGACCGTGATAGCAAGGCATTCATCTAGATTAGTAGAAAAGAAAGAGACCCCAGAGACGTCCCAGAAGATCATTCTTGATGACATATCTTCTTCCTCAGATCCAGAGTGGGATGATGAGGGTTCAGATTATGAGGTAGAGGCTCATGCAAGCGATAATGTGTCTTCTAAGGGTGAAGTTTCTCTGGGTTATGGAGAGGAAGGAGGGGTTGGAGATAATCGAGCTCCCGACGAATTCGAGTCTTCTATCATATTGGAATCACCTCAAGATTCTGTTGAGTCAACGATTGACTACGACAGGCTCCTTCGAATATTCTTAAAGTACGGGATACTGAAAAAAGATACCCTGGTACTGTCTCAGACCGACCGTCCTCATAATCCTCCAGAGGGATTTATGGCAATCACTCGATTGATGTGCATGGTTGGAGCTATTCCACCGTTTTCTCCTTTTGTCGTCGACTTTCTAAGACAGATGCGGATTGCCCCCATGCAACTGCATCCCAACTCCTATGCCTACCTATATACCTTATATATAGCATACCACAAGATCTTAGGTATAGAGCTTGCTTTTGATGACGTCCATTTCTTTTATAAATTTAAGCACCGGACTCGAGAAACTCCTTCTTTCTCTTACTTCGAGTCTGTCCCAAAAAGGAAAATAATTTCAGCACCATTCAGCAGCAAGGCGGGCGATTCCAAGCTAGAATGGTTTTATATAAGGCAACAGCCGGGGTGTGCTAGGAGATGGACAAAATCAAGTAAAGCACTGGTTTTCTAAATCTCGACTCTGAATGTCCGCGCCACAACATTAATCCGTTTTCTTTTTGTTTGCAGTTGATAATCCAAAACAAATATCGAATCGAGCATTCTTTGATCGGATGCACCAGCTCCTTAATGGCGATCAAAAGTTTTTAACTATCAATGAAGTCCTTAAGGATGAATATCTTCATCTCCAAGGGTTGCTGTCCATTACCCGTAGCATAGGTCACGGGTCGGGTCCATATGTTTACATCCCCCCAGTGGACGTAATCCCAGAAACGGGCGAAAGCTCGAAAGCTCCTACAATGCCGCTTCAGGCTTCACCTTCTCCCTCTTCGACTCAAGATGATGAACTGGCCAACATGGCCGAAAAGCACCGTGAGGGGTACATCGTTCCCGAGGATGCCATCTCTCCTGAGAAGTCAACGTCTTCCAAAGAGCCACCAATTGATGCTTCTTAGGGAGATGCCCCTAGTATCGATGATCCAACATTTCAGGGTTTAGGAGATCTCCCCTTACCTGAAACTATTTACACTTCAGAGGATTTTGGAACAACTCCTTTTGTTTTCACTTCTTCCGAAGAAACCACCCCTGCTAAGGCCAAAGAGCCCACTCGCACTAGTCTGGCTTCGGACTCGGGTTTGTCGGGGGGAAAACACCACTTAGGATGCACTTAACATAATAACACCACATTTCACAACACTTTCCTTTTGTGAGAACACTGATTCTGAATTCCATTTGCATTGTTGCGCAGGTACAATGTCTCGCTCCCATTATGATATCAGGAAACTTCGTCGCAGCATGTCTAGACCCCCTTCTGATGCTGAGCATGATCGTCGCGAAAGCCGCGGTAGGGAGGATAGAAGGCCCTATGATTCTTATCAGTCGCGGTCCTCGCGCTCTCGCTCTCCCGTTCGGTCAGATCCAGAGCGATATAAGGGCTACCAAGGTCGTCGAGAAGATGACAGGCCGCAGTCAAAAGACTAAATTTTTTCTCAAGAAAAGCGCAGTAGGGAAAGGAGCCCGTCGAGAGATACCGACTTGCGAAGCCAGCGCAAGGTTCCTACTAAATGGCCTAGAAGGGATGAGGAGGCCATTGAGCCCTCCACACATAAGGATACCGAGCTGACATTCCCTACACCTCCACCATTGGATGTTGAAACTACAGTTAAGCGGGCGTATCTGGAGGAGCAATTTCCCGAACACTACTTCGAAAACTTGACTTTCTTACCTGCTCTTGAGCCTATTTCCTTGAGGTGGGCAGATGAGGCCAAAGCAAAAATTGATGCGGTCGAGAAACAATATTCAGAGATGTTCAAGTATTCGCGTAATCTTTCCAGAATCATTCGAAATCTAATCACGAATACTGACTCGATGCAGAAGACCGCAGAAGACGACGCAAAGGCCTTGAAAAATTTAGGGAAAGACCTTGAGGATACACAGGCCCAACTTGTTATCGCTCAACGGGATGCTGCTAGCTTCAGGAAACAATTTGAGGACCTACAAAAACGCTACCATGACTTGCTTGAGTCCTATACTCAAGAGCGTTCGGAGCTGAAAAAGCAAGCAGAAGACGCCAAGTCAGATGCTGCCAAAATGCAACTCGCTTACGCTGACCATGGGTGAGAGAAGGACGAGTTAGCGAAGAAGAATGCAGAATTGGAGAAGAAAAACGCTGACTTGACTTCCAAGTTGGTGGAGGCCGAGAACAGGGCTGCCCTAGCGGAGGGTAATGTCGAAAGTGTTATTAAATCCGCCGAAGAGACCCGCAAGCAGTTGTCAGAGGCTGAGGAGGAGGTGCATGGTTTCGACGAATTAATGATTGAATTCTTTGCGCATATAATCCGCCGTCGGAACATCTCTTGGATTGAAGATTATCCATCTACCTTGGTCCAAGTATGGAGTCAAATCGTTGAATGGGAGAAAGAGGAGCTCAAGGTTGATTCCATTGACGAAGACAAGCTTATGGAAAAATATCTAAGAGATGATGAACCAGAACGCCTAGCCGAGGGACGCAGCCTCATTGTTGCTACTATGGAGGAAGAGAAGCGGAAGGCTAAACAAAAGAACATTCCTGAGGTTGGTTCTTCTTCCACTGTCTCTGGAACCTCTGAAGTAGAGGGATATGACCCCGAAAACCCAGGGATCTCTCGGGCATCTCTTTTATCCCCCATACCCGAAACGGCGTCGGAGACGGCGGTCACTCCAGCTGAGAAGTCATCGGAAGGTATCTCTACCTTTTCACCTCAATTCGTCAAAGCTGTCTCCACTTTTCATCACATAATCGGGCAATCGATGAAGGACCCTTTATTTTCTCCTGAGTTGATAACTGTTGCTTCTCACTCTGTAGGTGTTGAACCGTCCGAAAATACAGACGTGTCCCAGGGCACCACCACTGGAGCAAAACCTACGGAGAAGGCTAAAGGGGGAAAGGACAAGGCTGCCACTATTGATTTAGGAGAAGGAACTGAACAGTCTAAGGCTGATGCTCCTCATGATGACGAAATGATAGATGCCTTGAAAGATGATGGCGGTAACAAGGGACACGAGGAAGACCCTAAGGTGGCTATAGTTGGGGAGTCAAAAAGCGCTGATGACATCATTTTGGCTGCATTGAAAGCCGAACAGGACAAACACATGCAACTTAAAGTTGAAGACCTAGACCCCGAAAGCCTTAAGCCTCTCGCAGTAGTGGATGCTGGATCAAGGTTAGTTGTTAAGCTTTCGACTTGATCTATCACAGAAGAAATTGCTAAAAAGTCTTCTCTTGATTCCAGCATTCCGACTCCCCGGAAAAAATCAACCGATTCCAGTACTTCAGTTTCAGGGAAGAAAAAACCAAGGCGCATCTTAACTGAAGCTGAAAGAGAGGCGAAGGATGCTCAGAAGGCTGCTAAGAAATCCAAGTCCACTTCAAAGTCTAAGTGATGGAGTGCTTTGCTCTATTTTAGCATTTAATTGGCCCACAATTGTTGCAGCGAGTGTGGCCTTCGCATCTTCTTTTTGCCTGTTTTCCTGTACAAATTCATACATTTGTAAATAAAAATAATTCATCTCCTGCAATGCCTGTTAGTCGTCATTTCATTACTTATGTAAAAATGCAAATGCATGTCCTACTCAAGTATTGTAATGGAGTCCTAGCGGGGGGGGGGGGGAATATGTGTGTACATATATGCCCCCAGTCAGTCTTGAAAAACTATTCAAGATTAAATTAAAAAGTCCGAATGTCCCCGATTCTCTAACGGGGGTCACATTCCTTTTGTCATTGATGCCTATTCTTTTCTGGCATCTTTTATACTCTCCTGTCTTATATTCAGGTTAGAGTTCTTGCTGAGGCGGTCTCTCATCTGGGTGCACCTTCATGCCTCGGAGGACGTCGTCTTCCCGTCCTTTACACTCTCTCTCAATTCTTGAGAGTTAGAGTTAAGAATGTCGTCTTCCCATTCTTTTATGTCTTATTGTACAAACAGTTGTTGTGTTTGTTCCTGCATATAAGCCATCTCCAACTTTCCAGATTTTAATTTAACATCTCACATTCCACAGTCACAATAGAATAATAGTTGAAGATATAAATAATGCAGGAAAGTAAATGGCACACGATATTTTTATAGTGGTTCGGCTAAGTCGTAGCCTACATCCACTTTATAGTTCTTTGTTTGCATCAACAGACTTTTCTAAGGCAAGTCGTGCCTTTTTACAGGGTTCATAAGAAAAACAAAAGAAAATACAACATCCCTAATTCAAATATCGCATCAAGTGTTGGGCATTCCAAGCCCTAGGCACTTCTTCGCCATCTACGGTCGTTAACTTGAAGGCTCCTGTCTCATGTTTCCGTTGGATGACGAATGGTCCTTCCCACTTTGGACCGAGGTGGGGAAGGGATGGAAAAACTCGCTTTAGCACCAAATCTCCTGGTTCAAAGGTTCTAAAACGAACTTTTTTGTCATAATAGCGTGCCATCTGACGTCGATGTCTTGACGCACGCAAGTCTGCCTCATCCCTTTTTTCTTCAATTTCATCAAGGGACTCGAGGAGGAGTGCCCGATTCGTCATCGGGTCATAATATGTCACCCTGTGAGATGGAACTTCAAGCTCTACCGGGATTACTGCTTCTGAGCCAAATGAGAGAGAGAAAGGAGTATGACCGGTAGCTGTCTTAAACTTTGTCCGATATGCCCACAAAGCCAAGGCAATTCATCCACCCATTTTGCTTTTGCACGTTCCAATCGCTTCTTGAGGATGGACTTTATGACTTTATTTATTGCTTCTACTTGCCCATTTGACTGTGGATGGGCGACTGCAGTGTACCTCTTGTCGATCTGGTATTTCTGGCAGAAATTTCTAAATTCGGCACCATCGAACTGGGTTCCATTATCGGTTATAATGGTCCTTGGAATCCCAAATCGGCATATGATATTTCTAACCACGAAACTTATCACCTTTCTCGCTGTGATTTTAGTTAAGGGCTCACCTTCCACCCACTTCGTAAAATAGTCCATAACGACTATTGCATACTTCGCTCCTCCTTTGGCAATCGGTAGAACTTCGATGATGTCAATTCCCCACATGGAAAATGGCCACGGACTCACCATCGACTTGAGCTGGGTCGGTGGTGCTCTGCGGATCTAGGCAAACCTCTGGCATTTGTCGCAGCGTCGTGAGTAATCAGCTGCATCTTTATTAATTGTGGGCCAGAAATACCCATACCGCAATACCTTTTTTGCTAAGGTCTGACCTTCCGTATGATCTCCACACTCACCTTCGTGTACTTCTCTTAGTACACGCTTGATGTCGTCGTGCGCTATACATCATAACAAGGGCATAGAAAATCCTTGCCGATAAAGGGTATCGTCTTGAAGGATGTATCTGGTAGCTTTGCGAACTATGGCTCGCCTCTCACTCTTCTTTGGCGGGAGTACTCCATTTCTAAGGAAATTCTTGATTGGGGTCATCCATGACTCCCTCTCCGGTTATGCTTCGAAAGCTAATTCAATTTCCATTAACTCAAAGCTTGGCGATTCCAACGTCTCAATTGGAACCATTTCCGTTTCCTCCGGATTGTCAGAACTAGCCAGCTTTGCTAGCCGGTGTGCCTTCTGGTTTTCAGCTCTTGGGACATGCGTTATGTTATACAGTTCTAGGTTGCTCAACAGCTCCTTCACCTTTCCAAGATAGGTAATAAGTCGAGGTCCCCAGGCCACAAACTCCTCTCGCACTTGGCAAACGACTATTTTGGAATCGCAGAATATATCTAATGCCTTTATTCCGAATTCCTTATCAAGCTTCAGCCCGGCAATCAGGGCTTCGTATTCAGAGTCATTGTTGGTCGCTGAAAATTCTAGTCGCAAAGCATAATATAACGATCGTCCTTCGGGAGTAACTAAGACGACTCCCGCTCTGGACCTTCTGTCGTTCTTGGCTCCGTCTGTGTATAACTTCCATGGACCTAATTCTAACTCTTCCTCTGATCTGACCACCTTATCATCGATCGTCTCCTCCTCCGGAATTGTGAACTCTGCTATAAAGTCAGCTAAACCTTGCCCCCTGATCGATCTCCGTGGCTGAAAGTTTAAATCAAATTGACTTAATTCAATATTCCACTTGATCAACCGTCCTGATGCTTCGGGTCTTTGCAACACCTGTCTCAGAGGCTGATCAGTGTATATGGTTATTGGGCGAGCTTGAAAATAATGGCGAAGTTTTCGGGAGGCGATCAGAAGGCTGTAAGAAAGCTTCTCAGTCCTTGGGTAGTTACGTTCTGCGGCTGCCAATTTTTTGCTTATGTAATATATCGGCCTTTGCACCTTGTCTTCTTCCCGGACTAAGGCGGTGCTAACGGCATGAGACGATACTGCTAGATAAACAAACAGCACTTCATGATCCGCCAGCTTCGACAAAATCGGTGGTCTCTCTAGTAAATCCAATAGATTTCGAAAGGCCTCGACACAGTCCGGAGTCCATTCAAAATTTTTCTTCCCCCTTTTTATTAGGTCAAAAAACGGGATGCATATGTCTGTTGCTTTGGAGATGAATCTACTCAACGCAACCACTTTCCCTGCAAGACTTTGGACATCCTTGATTCTTCGTAGTTCCTCGATGTTCCTTATCGCTGCTATCTGACTAGGATTAATTTCAATTCCTCGAGAGCTCACGATGAAACCTAGAAACTTTCCAGATGCCACCCCAAACGAGCACTTCAAAGGATTTAGCTTCATTCGATACTTTCGCAGGATACTGAACATCTCTGCCAATTCTTGCGTATGGCTAGAGGACTGTCTCGATTTGACAAGCATATCATCCACATAAAATTCCATAGTCTTCCCTATCTGGTTGTAAAACATCCTGTTCACCAAGCGTTGGTAGACAGCTCCAGCATTTTTCAATCCGAAAGGCATGACCACGTAGCAGTACAACCCCAAATTTGTAATAAAGCTCGTGTGCTCTTGATCGGGCACATGCATGGGAATCTTGTTGTATCCAGAATATGTGTCCATAAAAGAAAGAAGTTCATGTCCCGCCGTCGAATCCACAAGCTGGTCTATTCTGGGGAGTGGGAAGTTATCTTTCGGGCAGGCCTTGTTCAAGTCTGAAAAATCAGTACACGTCCGCCATTTTCCGTTCGACTTCTTTACCAAAACAGGGTTCGATATCCAGTCGGGATATGTTGAATCTCTAATAAATCCCTTCTCTTTCAGCTTCTCCACTTCTTCTTTCAGAGCTGTTGACCTTTGTGGGCCCAACATACGTCTCTTTTGCTATACAGGCGGGTGTTTCAGGTTTATACTCAGCGAATGACTCATGATAGATGGTGATATCCCACACATGTCAGTGTGGGTCCAGGCAAATACATCCAGGTTTGCCTTCAGAAAGTCAGCTAGTTCTTTAGCTCGATGCGGATCCAATTGGGATCCAATCTTCAAAACTTTTGCTGAATCAGCTTCATCAATGGGTATATCCACTGTAGTTTCGTTAGGAGTTGCTTTTCTATCCTTAGGTTCCTCATCTTCTCTGGGATCCAGGTCTTCAGGCATTCTCTTGAGCAACTCCTTCGGGGCTGATCCCTCTAATTGCTATGCCGAACCCTCCTTCGGAGGAGGTGAAGTACTTTTAGTATCGATATTAAGTCCCTTCATCAGCATCTTTAATTCAGCAATATAACAAGCTCGCCCGGAGACTTGTTCTCCCCTCATTACTCATGTTTCGGCTTCAGCTGGGAACTTTACCATGGTGCAATACAAGCCCTGAACTCTACAAGGGCAGGCCTTCCTAAAAATGCGTTGTAGGGCGATTCGATATTTAGCACTACGAACTGAAGCAGTCGTACTCTTCGACGATACCCTTGTCCCAATGTTACGGGCAATTCTATATACCCCATTGGAGCTGTAGATGCCCCATTGAAGCCTCGGATCCAACCTTCACAGGACTTCAAATCTCCAGACTCGAGTCTCATCTGATCAAATGACTTCTTAAACAAAATATTGACAGAGCTTCCATTGTCTACTAGCACCTTATGGACCAGTGCAGGCCCAATAGTAGTAGTAACAACCAACGAATCTTCGGTAGGTGATTGGATTCCACTATCGTCCCTGCTAAGGAACACCACATCATCGAACATTGTCCTCTGCTGCTTCACAGGGGTGATATCTTCCAAATCATTACACTCGTCCACATCTATGTGCTTGACTGCATTAACATATTGGTCCATTGCTATGAAACTATGGATGGCTGGATAGGGTCCACCTACAATGGTGTTAATGACAATCCCTTTGCCCATCTGTTGTGCTGTAGGCTTGGGAGCAGGCTGGTTCTGGTTTGGGGCCTGTCCTCCTTGCCCCCTATCCCTTGGGGCAACCTTATACTCATCCAACTTACCCTCACGCAACAACTTCTCAACCACATCTCTCAAGTGTCGACATTCGTTCGTTGAATGTCCATGAGTTCCATGAAATAAACAAAATTTTCCGGTAGCAATTTATTTCTCTGTCGAATCTCGCGGCGGCGGTTTTTTGTATTGCAGAACATTGTACGTGTCCAAATAAATGTTCTCCAAAGTGTCATTCAACGGTGAATAATTCTCAAAGGTCTGGAACCGGGGTCTTTTGTCAGAATTACTTCCTCGGTTCTTGTTTCTCCTATTTCCATTCCCATTACGGTTGTTGTTGCCCCCGTTTCCATTATTATTGTTTCCATTCTTGTTTCCAACATTCACTTCGACTTTCCTAGAGCTTTCTCCAGACTGCTTTACGGCAACATTACTCTGAATAGCTTCTTTTGAGGCCGCCCCGGATTTCCTCTTTCTGTTTGCCCTTGCTTCCTCCCGTCTTAACTGAATATTGGCCTTCTCATAAAACAACTCTCTTGTGGGAGGCAGCTTCCCAGAAAGATAATCTCCAAACTTTGAATCAGGATCAACTCCTTCCATTAAGGCCATCAAGATAGTAGGCTCATGCGGGTCGCTGACTTCTGTCACAACTAAATTGAAACGGTCTAGATACGACTTCAAAGACTCGCCTGGCGCTTGCTTAATTCTCGATAATTCGATAACATTTTTAGACTTTCGGGCATGAAGTCATAATTGATTCATAAAATGTTCAATTAATTCTTTGAAATTCGATATTGATCGAGGAGGAAGTCGGGTAAACCATAATAATGCTACGTCTTCTAAGTAAATCGGTAAAGCCTTACACTTCACAGCATCAGGGGCAACAGCAACATTCATAAGCCATGCGTATCGCATCAAATGTTGTCCCGGGTCAGTTCTCCCATTATATCTGTCCATCTGTGGCAAATTAAAACGTCGGGGGAACTGAAAGTCAAGAATGTCATCAGTAAAGGGAGTATGGCTTCGCTCTATGCCATAATCTTCATTTGTGTAGTTTCGACTCTCAGACATGATCTGTCGTACCGTAGTCCATACATCAGCATTGGCCAAGGGCTGTTTAGGCTCCCTGGCTCTGATGTTCGAGTTTCCTCTGGGCTCCTGATCGGGGAACACCCTCCTTCTTCTAGCGGCTTCTGCTCTGCTTTGCTCCCTATGTTCCCGGTCGATCTCGGGAGGAAGGGGCTGAAGCATTTGTCCCTGAGTGGGGTTGGTGAGGTTAGGATCTCTAGGCAGAACATAGGATCCTTGCATTTGCAACAGCATAGGCTCTCTCAAACTCGGGTCATTGGGTCCTAACAAACGAGCAGCGTCTTCACGGGTTCCCAAAGATCCGAAAGTCATTTGTTCCAAATTTTGAGGTCGTTCGAGCGGCCTTCTTTCACGAGGTCGCTCTTCCTCTGAGGAAGAAGACTGATCCATTGCAGTATGATGAATTGGGGAAGGGGTCCTCTGCCTGCGAAGCTCGCCAATTTCCCTACTCATGATTCTCATATTCTCTTGCATCATAAGGTTGGTGCGCTCATGGATTCTCATAGCCTCCCTAGTGCTCTCAAGCATGTCAAGAAGGCGCGAAAAATCTCCATGAGTGACAGGCGCAGACGGATTGATCTGGACATTGGTCCTGGTGGCTGGAGTCAGAGCATTTGGAGGGGCTCGAGTAGAGGTTCCAGCATCACCTAGAGTCAGGTCGGATCGGAGCAAGGTGACTTGGCCGGATCGGTTCGGGTTGGGGGAGTGCACTTCTTCAACATCTTCTATCTGGTTCGGATTGGAGCTCTCCCTATGCGATCGGTTCGGATTTCCTGAACCTGTCTGATCCGCTCCCGAACTCTGCCCACGAGACCTCGTCACGACCGGATTTTGCTGATCTTCACCGACTTCATTCCCTAGACTGGTTTGAACTTCCTTGCCTTTTCCTTTGGCCATAATTCTTCAACAATCAACCAACAAGTACTTAAAAGTGTCGAAAAGTGGGGATTAACTTCTTCGAACTCAATGGTCTAAAAAGTAGAACGATAATCCAGAAAAACAGAGAATTCAAATGATTCTCAGTGAAAGCACCAAAATGTTAGAACAAAAAGTGGTTCTAACACCCAAATTGACTAAAATTTCGATAAAATGAGATCAAAAACAGAAAAGAGACACAAGATTTATAGTGGTTCGGCGTTAAAGAGCCTACGTCCACTTTATATCACTTTGTTTGATGATGTAGATGAAAATACTACAATATATTTACTCAATCTCACTCACTTTTCATATACATTCACTCAATTATCTCAAAATACACTATGTATGATGATTTGGATTGTTTGGGAGTGCTGGAATTCGGTTCTCTAAGATGCTCAAGCTCTCAAAGTGCCAAAAGATCCCTTCAAATGACGCTTGGGGGTCTATTTATAGGTGGAAAATCTTCCTGGATTCGGTTCGGATCGGAGCTACGTGGCCTTCTCTCTGCTACTTTCGGGATCGGGTGAGTTCTGGTGTTGCCAGCGCATCAAGTTAGTGGCCGTCGTGGGTAGAAAGTGGTTGTAACTGCCCCGAATATCCAGGAGATCATGGAGTGAAGCGGTTGGAAACTTCTGGGATCGGATCGGGTCCTTCTAATGACATGGGGTTCGAATCGGTGTGTTCTATCCGACACGGTCCGATCTGCATCAATCTTCGAACTCATCTATACTCTGTTCCGCTCTGTTCTGGTAACAACAATCCGATCCGATCCGACTCGTTTGGAAGTAATGTTCCTCAAGATTTGATATTTTAACTTTTTGACTTTGTGTAGCCTAGTTCACAAAGTAGGCTAACATGAATAAAGATTTAATAAAAGGAAATTAATATGTATTATTTATTGCTTAAGTTTTAAATGATTTCGTAAATTAAATTCTTATGTAATAAGATTTATGAGTAGATGAGTAGAAACTAACGAATTGGTTAAGAGTTGGATTAATGGTTTTCAAGAGATAATTAAATGGAATCATTTAAATTAATTATATTGTTAATTAATTTAAAAGGACTAATTGGAGTTGATCGAGGAATAATCATGATTTGAGCTGACGAAGTTAACTAATTTAATTGGAATTAGTTATTTGATTTATTTATTTTAATTAATCAATTAAAATAGTTTAACAAATATTTAATTTAACTTTAATAAGATTTAAAAAGAAGTTTACTGTTTAATTGAGTTAAACAAGAAGTTAACTATTTCTATAATAGTTAATGATGATGTAAATTTTTTTTAAAGAATAGTAATTTAAGTGATCAATTCATAAACGGGATTCTTAAAGGTAGGTAATCAAAGTTGATATTGGAACCCAATTGGATTTTTGAAAAAGTATTGATAAACGGTTTTATATTTAAACCGAGTTTTGCAACTAAGTTATAAAAGAGATTTTAAGCCAAGACGGTAGCTTAAAGCAAGTGTTTAGTTAAGGCAAGAAAAGCGGGATAAAAAGGGATTTTATGTTGAACCCGAGAGTTATAAACAATGTTATAAAAGGAGTGTGAAGCTAAAACCTTAAGATTTAATTAACGTTACTTAATTCTAGAATTATAGGATGCGATCTAAATTCGCTATATTAAATAAGAGATGAAGTTTCATCAGTTATAACCAAAATGGGATTTGGTTTGATATTGGGGATGAATATGGTTTTTGGTGTTACAACTGATACCTATCTTAAGATTAGAACGCTGTTAATCAAGGTCTGAGAGGTAATTTAAAGTACCGCAACTTGAACGACTTCAGGATTATCGAGAAATGATATTAGTTGTGAAGATGTTAAAAGGAATTTATTTTGAGAAATAATAATGTAACGTTAGTTGAAGAATTTGGAAATATATATAATTGACTACAAAATAAAAGGAAATTAAAGAGGGCTTGAGAATATGAAATGATATTTCCATAGGAAAGGAAATAAAGGAGTCTTGTGAAAATATAACGATATTTCCCTAGTATGAAGATGAGATTTAGAATGGGTTTATTCTAAAAAGGCAAGTGGCGATTAGTGTGCAAATAACGAAACCAAAGGAGAGGTCGTAACGATTGTTTACAAAAGATGAGTTAAATCGATGATAAATATTAAATGGTGTTGTAATTAATATTTTGAAATAATAGTAAAATAGAAATTGGATATAGTTATTAAATATTTTCTAAATATTAGATTAAAGGGTTTTGAGAAGATTAGTATATTGAAATGAGTATTGAATACCATGTTTAAATATATAGAATGTTTTTAGAAGTTTTAAGTTAACCATTTGTTAATTATATTTAAAGGGGCCAAGTTAATATTAAATACTGAACCAATGAACTCAATATATTCACACAATTATTATTTAATAGTTAAATCACTGACTATCAAATCTGACCAATACGATTGTTGGTACGGAAAGACTGGGATCGAATTTATATTCGAAAACCATTCCGACCAACACATACGTAAACCATTGAAGATATTATATATTGATCAAGACGGAGTAATTGAAGACCGTGGGTCTTCTAAAATGGAGGTATTACTTATAATCTCTGGCTTAGCGGCCAGAGATACACTGCGATTCTATCGTGGTTGGAATCTACGGATTGCAAGGACATCTCAATGCTGATCCATGGGGTGATTCCTATATTGGATGCAGTAGGAGGGTACCTTCGGTTCATCCTGTTCCTGAATGACTTGTATGGACGAATGTCTGACATAATATTTCCTAAAAACCACATACGTTGATTTTTACAAACATACCAAGTTGGTGGCAAAGAATGGCCTTTCTTTAAAACTTAGAGTATATTTGTGGACGTCAATTAGTGATTTGACGGATTTGACAATGTGACATTCAAATTAAATGATGGCTAGATGTTCCAAAGAAAAATCCTTGCCTCAAGCCTCACAACCGGGAAATGACAAAAATCGGGTAGGCAGCATGGCTATGTGGGTCGCACCCATTAGGGTGTATAATCACTTATCTAGAGAAAATCCTTTTGCTTCTTAAATCTATTGATGCTGTCCCTTTCGGGAAATGGTTGCTAATCCCAACCGTTGGTGATATACATTTGATACACTCAAGCGAAATGAGTGGTCGGTCATGTGTGGGCCGGGTTGCAAGACGTTCTTGTTGAACCCAGTGTATTCGCCTCTAGAGATACACTATCGACAGGTGGTTCCATATCTTGTCATAGTTGGAATCCAATCTCCAATAACGCCCGCGGTTTTGATTGTATATTATATATGTGGAGCGTGAGATGCAAGCGTTCCGCTAGAGTGATATTTATTTGTATTTAGACACTATTATAATATCAGATGATATATATGATTTCAAAATGTTTTGGGTTATCGTAAGATAAAAACCGTACGTATTTATGTTTGGATTTAGTCTTACGATTATCCTTTTCTTTCGAAAAGATTTTTGAACATTAAAAATCAAGTTGGATGATTCTCCTTAAACTTTGCGAGTTGTTCTCACTCTGGTTCACCAAACTGACCCGGTATTTGAAATGATTGGGTTAGGCCGGGTTGTACATGTCCAGGATATCGGATGCTGCGAAGTTAAGAGATGAGCTAGAGATGTTCAGAAGTATGATATCTAGTATTTATTCCGCTGCGTGATTGTATATAAGGACAGATTATTATAACTGTCCAGATGGGTGATGTATTCTGATGTTGTAATTATTTCCAAGCTCTCAATAAAGATGATTTCTATATTATATTTTGTTCCGCTGCGATGTGAGATTCAGTGTTGTGTTGGTTCTTCTTCTTCTTCTATTCTAATATTTCTTTCTTATCTTTTTCTCACCCTCTAAATTCTTTCTATTGACATCTGGGTTTCCAGTACAATTTGGGTTGGACTGGTGTTGTTAAGTCAGCTCAAAATGTACCGGAAATTTGGGTCGTCACATATCGTAGCTTTAATGACATCTTTATCAACCACAGACCAACAACATTTAAAGAAATACGCATTAAATCCATCTAGACATGGGAACATGAGGAATTCGTTGTAAAAATTGCTTTTTTAATGTCATCATCAGAAATTTCAACAATAATACCACATTCCCTAATTTTTTTGATTACTTAAAAATCTAAATAATTACAACACTTACCTGCATTACTTAGCTCTTGTGCATGCGGCCTTCCCAGATCCCATCCCTAGGCTAATTATAAATATTTTTATTTTTGCGAATCTCTTTCTAAAGAAAAACTCAAGTTTTAGATTTGTCTTAGTTAAGAGAAAACCCAGATGGAAAAGTTTTGATTTCACAAATGACGGGCCTAGATTCGCTTAGAAACCGACTTCGACTTGTATCTAGATGAAACATCGTCCGGATAGAAATGCGGGTCGACCTGTGGGACAAGCCGATCCAACCATCGGTCGACCTTTATGAGTCTTGTATGTATTTTTTTCTTTTTTGTTTAATAATTTCTAAATTATTCTTGAATCTTATTTCTTTAATAACTTTTCCATACTAACTAGGATTTCGATAAGTTATATATGTAAATTGACAGACTCAATGTTGCAACTCCTATAGCTAAATTCTGACAATTTCACAAACTAATTTATTTCATAATTAATTCTCAATTAATTATTATTATTTAAACTTTAAGGTTGGTACAACTAATTTATTAATTGTCCAACATACATGGATTTCCACTTCATTTTTCTATGCTAAGAAACGTATAATTATCGCTTGCCAAAAGAATTAGTCAATGAAGTATTTTCCATTGCAGTTGCTTCCTATCCCGTCTACATTTTTACATATAGTGAGAGAAGGAAAACCTTGAAAATTTCGTAGGTCTATTAGCAGTTGCAACATAAGAGGTTGATAATCCAAAATTATGAAGAAAGCCTTTAGGAACCCACATTTTCCTATTACCACTGCATTTATTCCTCATAAAACTAAAATTATCAAGAAACCGTTTATAAGCCTAGAATTGTCCAATATTTCTGCATTTGTTCTGGTACCGACACTTACTGAAACTATGTCCAATTTAACCACAACCTAGGCACTTTGGAAACATGCTTCTACCGTGAGCATTGTCAGTCTCACTTTCCATATTTCGCTGCGATTTACCAAAACCAAGTCCTTTTTCATTGTTCTCGTGGAGTTGATTTTCCAAAAGCATAATTAACGACTTTTCACCTCTAGAAAATTTTGCTAGGAAATAGAATATTTGATTTCAATAACGACAACTACATAATGGAAACACATATTTATAATTGGTTAATGTAGGAAAAGTATGTAACAACCCGCATTTTACGTATCGGAAGATCGTAAAATATTTTTATTTTATTCCCTGAGGGTTGGATCATTCTCATCTTTTGATATGTTGCTTATGGGGATGTGTGACATGTCCATAATTTTTACCGATTTTGTTTGTGACCATTTTGCCCCTATCAGTCTTGTACTGGGCATAACTTTTGACTCAGGTTGAATCAAAGGGTGAGACCTTTGCCATTGGAAAGGAATTGATGATTCCCTTTCCGTAGAGTGGTTACATTAAGGATTTGGTTCAGCGGTTTAGGAGAAATCGCTGTTTTAAGATTTTTCAGTTGGCTGTTCAGGTTTTGGAAGGCTAATGGGCTGATTTGGAGAAGACCCATTAGAGTGTAGGTGGAGACTATAAATAGGGGGTAAGAGATATGGAGAAAGTTTGGCATTTTCCATTCTCTTATGGGGAGGCTTTGATCTCCTTCTTCCTCTAACATCTTTCCACCATTAAAATTCCAAAATTCAAGGAGGGAAATCGAAGATCTACACCATAAGAGGCTAGAACTACATCGTCTCAAGGGCAAATTCATCGGATTGAAGAGTTTGATTCGAAGTGTTCGCTGTCCGGATTGCGTTTTCATTGCTTTTGCTTAGATTTGGATAATTGGTGAGTGATT
The DNA here is from genome assembly GCA_030737875.1 of Allium sativum. Classification (NCBI taxonomy): domain Eukaryota; kingdom Viridiplantae; phylum Streptophyta; class Magnoliopsida; order Asparagales; family Amaryllidaceae; genus Allium; species Allium sativum. The sequence continues at coordinate 177,272,971 of CM060912.1, forward strand.
TACATCTCTCATTCGGATGCATGCAAGTATATGGGTCTTATGTTGTTAATTTCATCATTTCCATGTTATTTTCCTTAGATCCACACCATGCTAAGTTCATTTTATATATGAATCACCTTAGGATCTGATCTAGATAATTTAAATGGTTAATTTTATGATTTTTCTCAAGATTATGCAAGTTAGATCCGTTTATAGGTTCATATGATTCACTTATCATGTTTTGGGAAATTTATGTGTTTTGATGGAAATTGTTAGATTGATGATATTGTTGGTTGCATAACATGTTTGTGATTGCGTTTGGATGAATCGGATAAGTTGGTTTCGTCGGATTCGTCGTTTGGCGAAGTTTTGGTCGAAATCAGAGTCAAATTGGAGATGTGCAGGTTTCTGGTCGTCCTGGAGCTGGTCGGGTCGGTCGTGAAGAGGTGGTCGGTCGAAGCTGGTCGGTCTGATGGCTCTGGTCGGTCCAGAAGGGTCTGGAATGAGGTGGTCGGTCATATTATGGCTTGGGGAGCAAGTCAGGGAGTTGGCCTGTCGGATGGAGTTGGTCCTGGTCGGTCCGATGGATCTGGTCGGTCTTGACGGGGTCGGTCCAAAGCTAGTCGCTCAGGAGGAGCTGGTCGCTCAGGAGGAGCTGGTCTCTCAGGAGGAGCTGGTCGCTCAGGAGGAGCTGGTCGCTATGGAGGAGCTGGTCGCTCAGGAGGAGCTGGTCACTCAGGAGAAGTTAGTCGCTCTGAAAATCCTGGTCGGTTTAGGATGGGAAGTAAATTCTGATCGGTTTTGGATGGAAAGCAAATACTGGTCGGTTTTAGCTGGTCGTTCTGGAGCAGGCTAGTTGGTTTTAGCTGGTCGTTCTGGAGCAAGGCTGGTCGGTTTTAACAGGGTCGTTTCCTCGAAAAGTATGTTTTCGGGTACGAACCAAAAAGGTCGGAAAACAATATTTTTCGGGGGCAAACCCCGAACCCTATCCGCAACGCAGTGATGTGTTTTGGTTCGGTGATGGCGTGACTTCGAGGTGATTCAAGTAGGAAGACTCGAAGTGATGAATTTTTCGTTGATCAAGGTGGAACAACGAATGCAGAGACAACTCAAAGGTCGTGAGTTGGTGGATAATGGCTGCTCGAGAAGGTTGCTTGAGCTATGAAACATCGTCAAGGTTGGACGATTAGAGATGCAAAGGCCGAGAAGTCATCGTTGTCGTAAGTTCTAGCAGGCTCAAAGCAGGGGTACGATGGGTATCGTTGAAAGGCCCAAAAGACCGGTTGTTGGTCGAGTACCCTGGGTCTTTCTGGTTGGGGAAAGGCCTAGTGTCAAGGTTGGACATTGCCAAGGTTGGGCATATGGAGTTCATGCTAGAACTGGGGTTATCATTAGCCCTTGACATATGGCAAGGTTGGCCGTCATACGATAATGATGGTTTCGAAGCAGGATTGGCGGTGATAGCCAGAGTCGGTTATGGATGATTGTTTGTTCCATTTGTACTATCTCACATAGATTATCCAAAGTTGAGGGAGATGTTCTTTGAGTGCTTAAGTGATATTGGTTTAGGCCTCTGGCGAGGGTACTTGAGGAATGTTAAACTCGATTAGGGTTGTCTGTGTGAGACTTATATAATCTGGATGTAATGTGTGTTCTCTATGATTGAATGGGTGTTCTGGTTTCTATGGATGAATGGTTGAAATGCTTGGTGTAAAGGCTATCACTGTCCGATGTGGGGAAGATAAGGTTGAGTTCTTCTCTGGTGATGTGGGTAGATAAGTTGTTCATTTACCCATTCTCATATACTTTCTTGTTGAAGTTTGTTAGCTGTATTATCGCTCACTAAGACTATTGTCTGACTCAAGGTTTTATGTCTCCTCTTATTAACTTGGGCTGTTCATCCGGTTGTGGATGGGCAGACTAAGTAGCAGGTTACAGGTAATGGAGCTTAGTGATACGAGGAAGCTGAGCGATGACGAGCAGGAGGCTAGCGTACCAGTTTTATTCTATCTAGTATTTCTGTTTCCGCTGTTTGAGTTGCTTGAGAGTTGTAGTGAGGCCTTATGTACAAACTTGGTCATCAGTTGGATAATCTTTCTGGATGTTGAAAGAGTTTCAAAAGTTTGCTATATGATACCTCATTACTATCACCTATTGTATATATTCTATTATATTTTATCCTTGCGCTGTGAGTTCTACGACAGGTTTCGATGTGTTCACTTACTATGATGATCGTCCATAGCAGCCTGGCACGCCTTTCAGCGCATTATTCCTCTTGTTTAGTGCGGGGGTTATAGGCGGTCGTCACATTTGGTATCAGAGCTCTGGTCAACGATTTTGGCCAAAGTTCAAAGATGTAATTGCGTATGAGGGACGTATTTGTAGATTTCAGTTGGATGTTACTATATATATTAGCATATATAGTAGTAGCGGTTGTATTCTTTTAGCAGTTTTCTTGGAATTGGCTAACTATTCTAAATTTTAGATTTAGAATGAGTAGACGACCATCAAGGCACGCTGCTAGGAGAGCTAATACTGGAGGGGGAAATGGTGGTGAGCCAGATTACCCGGCCATGTTTGAAGCCATGGCAGAAGCAATTATGCGAAGGGTACCCGCTCCAGTGGCGGCCACGGTAGATGTAGGGGTGCGAGTTCCTAGAATAGATTTTGCAAAGATGTGCAAGGACTTTATATCTCTGGGAGGGAAACCATTCAAGGGAACTGAACCAGCTGAAGAGGTTCAGAGGTGGATGGATTCATGTGTTCGAATCTTTGGAGACTTGGGTATTGAAGATGCAATGAAGAGAAAGCTTGCATCAAGGCAGCTTCAGAGCAGGACCATGGAATGGTGGAATTCTGTCATACTCGAGACTCCGGAAGAGGAGATTTCATGGGAGCAATTCCAAGCTAAGTTTGAAGCAAAATTTATCTCCACTGCTCAGAAGTCTGTTCTCTTCAAGAAGTTCGTAGAGTTGAAGAAGAATGGAAGATCAGTGCTTGACTACATTTCTGATTTTGAAGCTTTATCTAGATATGCTCGTTCATACATTGATACACCCTATCAGAAGAATGAGAAATTTGTCTTGGGTTTGGATGCTCATATTGGAAAACCACTTGTGGACCATCTTGATGATTCATTTGAAAAGATCGTGGAAAAAGCTATTCGCCATGAGAGCTTGTTTCCCAAGGAAGCAAATGTTGTCGCTGCAACCAAGGAAGCTCAGAAACCACAGCAGGGTGGTAATAATAAAAAGAGGAAGCAGCAATAACAGAAAGGAAAGGGTGGCCAAAAGAAACCCAAGAGTGAGGTGCTTTGCTTTAACTGCTAACAGAAGGGTCATTATTCAAATGAGTGCAAGAATCCCAAAGCTGAGAAGAAGTGCTTCAAGTGTGGAAAGCCTGGGCATGAGAGGAAAGATTGTCCAGAATCAGCTAAGGGCAAGCAGATTGTGAAGGCATATGCTTTGGATGCTGTGCCATCTTCTTCAAGAGCTCCTACTGCGGAAGAGAAGGGAAAAGGTGTCGTGGTGCAAGGTGCTTTTTCCGTTAATGGTGTTTCAGTTCGAGTTTTGTTTGATACTGGAGCATCACATTCATTCATCTGCAATGAGCTTGTTTGTCGCTTGGGTTTGGAACCCGAGATTTGTGATAGGCCATTGATCGTGACAAATCCAGTTGGGGGTTCGTCCAGTTTGTGCATGATTTGCCGTGGTCTAGTATTATCGAGTCATGGTTGCTCTTTTATGTGTGATTGCTTTGTTCTTAACTTCGCTGGGTATGGGATCATCTTGGGCATGGATTGGCTCAAGAAATATGCGGCAAGGGTGAATTGCGAGAAGCTACAGGTGAGGGTCGGGGATGTGGAAGGGCGAAAGGTGTTGATTAGATGTAAGCGCGAAGACGGGGTCTTCGTGAGTTATCTATATTCGCTTGGGATTCCACAGGAAGACCTATCATCAGTGCTGATCGCTAATGAGTATGTGGATGTCTTTGACGAGGTCAAAGGGTTGCCGCCGCATCGTGAGATCGAGTTTAGGATCGATTTGGTCAAAGGTGCTAGACCAATAGTTATGCCCCTTAGGAGGATGGCGCCTAGGGAACAGCGAGAGTTAGAGGTGCAAGTTCATGACCTTTTGGGTAAAGGATTCATTCGGAGGAGTGTTTCCGAGTGGGGTGCACCAGTCGTGTTTGCAACTAAAGCAGATGGCTCGTTAAGGTTGTGTGTGGACTATCATGAACTGAACAAGGTGACTAAGAAGAACAAGTATCCGTTGCCAAGGATTGATGACTTGTTCGATCAGCTTCACGAAGCCAAAGTGTTTTCTCAGATGGATCTGGCAACGGGATTTCACCAGTTGAGAGTGGCTAAGGATAGTGTACCAAAGACTTCTTTTAGGACACCATCCGGGTTCTTCGAGTGGTTGGTGATGCCATTCGGATTGACTAACGCGCCAGCGTATTTGTGGATCTTATGAATAGAGTGTTCAAAGATCAGTTGAATAAGTTCGTGCTTGTGTTCGTGGATGATATACTGGTTTACTCCAGAAATGTGGAAGAACATAAGACGCATTTGAGAGTTGTGTTAGAGATCTTGCGAAAGCATCAGCTTAAGGCTAAGTTCTCAAAGTGTCACTTTTGGAAAGATGAAGTGAGGTTCTTGGGTCATGTTGTTTCTGGGAAAGGTATAGCGGTTGACCCCGCTAAAGTGGCAGCAATCCAGGACTGGGATAGACCTAAGAATGCGACGGATGTTCGGAGTTTCCTTGGGTTGGCTGGTTATTACCGAAGGTTTATCAAGGATTTCTCCAAGATAGCTGCACCATTAACAGGATTGACGAAGAAGAACCAAGTGTTCACATGGGATGCAAAGTGTGAACAAGCGTTCGAAATCTTGAAGGAGAGATTGACGAGTGCACCTGTGTTGACCATTCCAGGTGGGAATGAAGAGATGGTGGTGTATACTGATGCATGTGGTACTGGACTTGGAGCAGTGCTCATGCAGAAGGATAAAGTTATGGCCTACGCGAGTCGACAGCTAAAGCCGCATGAGAAGAACTATCCAACTCATGATTTGGAGTTGGCAGCGATTGTGTTTGCTCTGAAGATGTGGAGACATTACCTGTTGGGGGTACGATTCGAGTTGTTTACGGATCACAATTCGTTGAAGTATCTTTTCTCCCAAAAGGATTTGAATCTTCGGCAGCAACGATGGTTAGAGTTTCTGGCATCGTATGATTTTGGGATAGCCTATACTCCTGGCAAAGGCAATGCAGTTGCAGATGCATTGAGTCGAAGACACGCAAGTTTGGGAGCGATGTTTTCGGAATGGAAGGGCCTCGAGTATTTGGCAAGGTTCGATTTTCAGGCCAAGGTGTGAGTTGGAACCTGAAATATTGGCAAGCTTGTCGATAAGGCCTACTCTTATCGAAAGGATTGGCGAGGGCCAAAAGAAAGATGCGAAGCTTGTCGAGTCCATTCAGGAAATGAAACCAGAGGATAAGGAGTTCGAGGTCGACCGAGAAGGCTGGCTTCGAAAGCAAGGATGATTAGTTGTTCCTGATGTCGACGGATTGAGGGATGAGGTTCTGAGAGAATGCCATCACTCGAAGCTAACGATTCATCCCGGTGGTAATAAAATGTATCAGGACATGAAGCGGGTCTACTACTGGGAAGGGATGAAAAGAGATATTGGAAAATTCATTTCCAAGTGTATGAACTATCAGTTAGTGAAAGATGAACAGAAGAAGCCGAGTGGTTTACTTCAGCCATTAGAGATTCCTACGTGGAAGTGGGAGCAGATATCGATGGATTTTATCGATGGACTACCTAGAACTAGGGCAGGGAATGAAGGGATTTGGGTCATTGTGGATCGTTTGACCAAAAGTGCGAGATTTATTACTGTCAAGACGACTAGGACAGCGTCAAAATTGGCTGAGCTTTATGTGAAATGGATAGTTCGATTCCATGGTGTCCCAAAGAGTATAGTAAGTGACCGGGATCCATTGTTCACGAGTGGATTTTGGAAAAGTTTGCAAGAAGCTTTGGGAACCGAGTTGTGCTTAAGTACGGCATACCATCCCCAAACTGATGGTCAGACCGAGAGAGTCAACCGAGTTTTAGAAGATCTCCTGAGGGCTTGTGTGTTAGACTTTGGAGGATCATGGGAGGACCATCTACATTTAGTCGAATTTTCATATAATAATAGCTACCAGTCGAGTATTGGGATGGCACCATATGAGGCGTTGTATGGAAGGCCGTGCAATTCTCCAGCTTGTTGGTTAGAAACTGGAGATAAATTGATACTTGGGCCTGAGATGATAAGAGAAACCTCGGATTGTATCGAGATAATTCGGCAACGAATGAAGGCGGCCCAAGATCGTCAGAAAAGTTACGCCGATAAGCGTCGTAAGGATTTGGAGTTCGACGTAGGTGATATGGTTTTCATAAAGATTTCACCGTTGAAGCAAGTGGTTCGATTCGGAAGTAAAGGAAAGTTGGCCCCTAGGTTTGTTGGACCATTTCCGATAGTCGAGCGAATAGGAAAGCTCGCATATAGGTTGGAGTTACCCGAGAAGATGTCGAGTGTGCATAATGTTTTCCATGTGTCGTTTCTACGAAAGTTTGTGCACGACTCGAATGTGGTGGTATCTCCAGAACAGTATGAAGATTTAGAAGTTGAGACCGCAGTTGCGAAAACTCGCAAGCCACTTCGTGTTGTGGGGAATGACATGAAACAGCTTAGGAGGAAGACGGTTAAGCTAGTCAAGGTACAATGGAGTGAAGATGGCGATGATTGTACATGGGAGACGGAAGAGAGCATGAAGGCGACTCATCCAGAACTTTTCATCGGTAGGACCCTTTGATTGTATCATCGTCGTTATATCTTGTTGTTGTTTGATAGAATTCCGAGTGCTAGGATAAGGCTATGGATGTATGGCTTGATGGTTGCTAGTTTGGATGATAGGATCGGCTTCTCATGAATGATAGGCATGCAGAATTGTTGTGGTTGCTTGTGTTTGCTTGGAATTTCGGGGGCGAAATTCTTAAGGGGGGGAGAATGTAACAGCCCGCATTTTACGTATCGGAAAATCGTAAAATATTTTTATTTTATTCCCTGAGGGTTGGATCATTCTCATCTTTTGATATGTTGCTTATGGGGATGTGTGACATGTCTATAATTTTTACCGATTTTGTTTGTGACCATTTTGCCCCTGTCAGTCTTGTACTGGGCATAACTTTTGACTCAGGTCGAATCAGAGGGTGAGACCTATGCCATTGGAAAGGAATTGATGATTCCCTTTCCGTAGAGTGGTTACATTAAGGATTTGGTTTAGCGGTTTGGGAGAAATCACTGTTTTAAGATTTTTCAGTTGGCTGTTCAGGTTTTGGAAGGCTAATGGGCTGATTTGGAGAAGGCCCATTAGAGTGTAGGTGGAGACTATAAATAGGGGGTAAGGGATATGGAGAAAGGTTGGCATTTTCCATTCTCTTATGGGGAGGCTTTGATCTCCTTCTTCCTCTAACATCTTTCCACCATTAAAATTCCAAAATTCAAGGAGGGAAATCGAAGATCTACACCATAAGAGGCTAGAACTACATCGTCTCAAGGGCAAATTCATCGGACTGAAGAGTTTGATTCGAAGTGTTCGCTGTCCGGATTGCGTTTTCATTGCTTTTGCTTAGATTTGGATAATTGGTGAGTGATTTACATCTCTCATTCGGATGCATGCAAGTATATGGGTCTTATGTTGTTAATTTCATCATTTCCATGTTATTTTCCTTAGATCCACACCATGCTAAGTTCATTTTATATATGAATCACCTTAGGATCTGATCTAGATAATTTAAATGGTCAATTTTATGATTTTTCTCAAGATTATGCAAGTTAGATCCGTTTTTATGTTCATATGATTCACTTATCATGTTTTGGGAAATTTATGTGTTTTGATGGAAATTGTTAGATTGATGATATTGTTGGTTGCATAACATGTTTGTGATTGCGTTTGGATGAATCGGATAAGCTGGTTTCGTCGGATTCGTCGTTTGGCGAAGTTTTGGTCGAAATCAGAGTCGAATTGGAGATGTGCAGGTTTCTGGTCGTCCTGGAGCTGGTCGGGTCGGTCGTGAAGAGGTAGTCGGTCGAAGCTGGTCGGTCTGATGGCTCTGGTCGGTCCAGAAGGGTCTGGAATGAGGTGGTCGGTCATATTATGGCTTGGGGAGCAAGTCAGGGAGTTGGCATGTCGGATGGAGTTGGTCCTGGTCGGTCCGATGGATCTGGTCGGTCTTGACGGGGTCGGTCCAAAGTTGGTCGCTATGGAGGAGTTGGTCGCTCAGGAGGAGCTGGTCGCTCAGGAGTAGCTGGTCGCTATGGAGGAGCTGGTCGCTCAAGAGGAGCCGGTCACTCAGGAGGAGTTGGTCGCTCTGAAAATCCTGGTCGGTTTAGGATGGGAAGTAAATTCTGATCGGTTTTGGACGGGAAGCAAATACTGGTCGGTTTTAGCTGGTCGTTCTGGAGCAGGCTGGTTGGTTTTAGCTGGTCGTTCTGGAGCAAGGCTGGTCGGTTTTAACAGGGTCGTTTCCTCGAAAAGTATGTTTTCGGGTACGAACCAAAAAGGTCTGAAAAAAATATTTTTTGGGGGCAAACCCCGAACCCTAGCCGCAGCGCAGTGATGTGTTTTGGTTCGGTGATGGCGTGACTTCGAGGTGCTTCAAGTAGGAAGACTCGAAGTGATGAATGTGTTCGTTGACAAAGGTGGAACAACGAATGCGGAGACAACTCAAAGGTCGTGAGTTGGTGGATAATGGCTGCTCGAGAAGGTTGCTTGAGCTATGAAACATCGTCAAGGTTGGACGATTAGAGATGCGAAGGCCGAGAAGTCATCGTTGTCGTAAGTTCTAGCAGGCTCAAAGCAGGGGTACGATGGGTATCGTTGAAAGGCCCAAAAGACCGGTTGTTGGTCGAGTACCCTGGGTCTTTCTGGTTGGGGAAAGGCCGAGTGTCAAGGTTTGACATTGCCAAGGTTGGGCATATGGAGTTCATGCTAGAACTGGGGTTATCATTATCCCTTGACATATGGCAAGGTTGGCCGTCATACGATAATGATGGTTTCGAAGCAGGATTGGCGGTGATAGCCAGAGTCGATTATGGATGATTGTTTGTTCCGTTTGTACTATCTCACATAGATTATCCAAAGTCGAGGGAGATGTTCTTTGAGTGGTTAAGTGATATTTGTTTAGGCCTCTGGCGAGGGTACTTGAGGAATGTTAAACTCGATTAGGGTTGTCTGTGTGAGACTTATATAATCTGGATGTTATGTGTGTTCTCTATGATTGAATGGGTGTTCTGGTTTCTATGGATGAATGGTAGAAATGCTTGGTGTAAAGGCTATCACTGTCCGATGTGGGGAAGATAAGGTTGAGTTCTTCTATGGTGATGTGGGTAGATAAGTTGTTCATTTACCCATTCTCATATGCTTTCTTGTTGAAGTTTGTTAGTTGTATTATCGCTCACTAAGACTATTGTCTGACTCAAGGTTTTATGTCTCCTCTTATTACCTTGGGCTGTTCATCCGGTTGTGGATGGGCAGACTAAGTAGCAGGTTACAGGTAACGGAGCTTAGTGATACGAGGAAGCTGAGCGATGACGAGCAGGAGGCTAGCGTACCAGTTTTATTCTATCTAGTATTTCTGTTTCCGCTGTTTGAGTTGCTTGAGAGTTGTAGTGAGGCCTTATGTACAAACTTGGATATCAGTTGGATAATCTTTCTGGATGTTGAAAGAGTTTCAAAAGTTTGCTATATGATACCTCATTACTATCACCTGTTGTATATGTTCTATTATATTTTATCCTTGCGCTGTGAGTTCTACGACAGGTTTCGATGTGTTCACTTACTATGATGATCGTCCATAGCAGCCTGGCACGCCTTTCAGCGCATTATTCCTCTTGTTTAGTGCGGGGGTTATGGGCGGTCGTCACAAAGTACCTAAGATTGACTCAACATGTAGCACAAAACATGACTCTACAATAAAGAAATGGAAAAAAGAAGAAAAAGTAGCATGCATAAAGAGAGAAGAAAAAGAGAACAAGATATGCATAACTGACACATGTGTTTTAGATGTCTGGTAATATATCCAGACGTCCGATTTTAGAATCAGAAAACAATCTATGTACTGATCAGGCGTCTAATATTTTATCCAAACATCAGGATTTTCTCCCGGGCTCAAACAATATATGTCTAAAGGAGAATTCAGACATCTGGGATAGAAACCAGACGTATGACCTGGAGTTCGGTCGAAAATAATAATAAGAAACTATCACATTTTGAATAGCCACTTTCACTCCTCTTCATCACATCTTTTCAATACCAATCAAAGCAACTCTTGGATGAAGACTAATGGCTACTACTCTTCAACTAACACTACTCAACACTATTTAAGGAATCAACACTCAAGGAGAACATCACCTTTACACACTCTTTGCATTATATTACTTATATACTATGTCAATGCTCAAGCAATTCAAATCACTCACAACCATCTACTACCCTTCCATATATATCTCCACTTCAAAGCAATTATTTCTCAAGAATAGTTTGGAAAATCATGTACTGATTAGTCAACATTCATGTTATAAAAGAACACACATTTGACAAGAAATTCTGTTGTAATTAAGCCTATTCCTTCGGGCGAAACGAGTGTTTGCGGTTGTATAATACCGAAGGGGAGCTTCGGACTGGACGTAGGACGGGAGGTCCGGACCAGTATAATAACTCTGGTGCGCATTTTCCTTACTAGAACTTATGCTCCTATATTACTCTAATATACGCATTCATACTTGCCTGCACACGATCCACTTATATAGGCTTTCAATTGGTATCAGAGCAAGGTTTGATCAAATTACAATAAATTGTATCTGTATCACTTAATATGGAAAGTATAAGTATATTTCAAGAAGGTTGGTCCACAGGACATACTCCACTTTTCAATTGGTCAAATTATGCATATGGGTCTACTCCTATGAGGATTTAAGAGACGGTTTGGAAATTTGGTCCACCACCCAAAATAAATATGAAGCACTAACTACTGAATTGAGTGCATGGAACGATGATGAAAAAACCACACCTTCTAACAATTCAAAAGCTATGAATGTTTTATTTTGTGCATTAGATAAAAATGAATTTTGATGTGTCATGATGTGCACTACTGCCTATGATATATGGCGTACCTTACAAATCACTCATGAAGTAACCACAAAAGTTAAACAAAAATCTGAATCCTACAAGATCAATTTTCATCTTTTAAAATAAAAGTAAGTGAGCCCATTAGTGATATGCATACTAGATTCCAAACTATACAACATGACCTTATGGCACTTGGGGTCAAATTTTTTGATTTAGTTACACGAATCTTAAATTCTTTGACTAATTTTTGGGAAAGGAAAGTATTAGCCATAGAAGAGGCCTAGGACATTTCTCAAATCTAAGTTGAGGAATTAATTGGAAATTTGTTATTCTATGAAGCAAACCTGCAGGCTAGAAAGGAACCAAAATATTGAAAAGAAAAATATATCATTTCATGCCAACAAAGAAGAATCTGACTTAGACGAAGATGAAATTGTCTTCATAGTCAAAAACTATAACAAGTTTAATAAGTTCAGGAAAATGGTAAAGTTTTGAAAGGATAGAAAATCAAGTTCAGTAAATCGAACATCTATCAAATGCTTCGAATATGATGAATTTGGTCATATGAAGAAAGATTGCCCAAAGATTCGCAATGAAAAGAAGAAAATAAAATTCAAAAAGAAAAAAGATCTTTTCAACCCACTTGATTTCGATTCTTCCTCATCAGAAAGTGGGAGAGATAGTTATATGAAACAAGCACATGTATGCTTTTATGGCAGATACGGATGAGGTATTCCCCAAATTTACTTATAATAAAATTTTAGATATTAGTATGAAATTAGACGATAAGTATAGGATCAAAAAAAAAAAAACAAGGAGCATATTGCTAAAATAAATCGATTGGAAATTGAGATAGGATTATTAAAAGATGAAAAGACAATTTTAGAAGAAGAATTAGAAAATGCTCAAAAGAATCATAGAAAACTGATTTCTAAAAATGATTTATTATCAAAAGAATTAGGAAAGTTAAACTAGATAATAGTGACATTCTGAATAAAAACATGACCTTGAGTAGTAATGTAGAAGTTTCAGTTTCGGTTCAAAACTCAAAAATGAGTTAGAAAAGATTACTATAAATGTTTCAAATATAACGAAGGATAACAAAATTTGGAAAATATCATCAAAAGTTCCAAACCTTCGGGAAACAGAAATGGCTAAGGTTTTAAAAAGGATTTAAATTCTAAAAAGCATATGACAAGGTTAAAAAGAAAATTGTCAACAAAAAGGTGTTAAAACCTAAAGAGGTAAAAATATGGATTCCAAAATCAAATAACAAACTTATTAGACAAAATTATATAAAAATTTCAACAAGATAATGTTTATATTGAAAATTATGTTTTTAAAGCCCTCAAACCCACCTGGGTATGGCTGCTTTCTCTGTCTAACATATAGGAACCTAATGGAGGAAGTGGTACCAATCAAATTCTCTTATCTTGCAGGTACCTAAATCAAAACAAAAGGAGAAATGGATATTAGATAGTGGATGCTCCAACCACATGATGGGAAACAAAGGCATGTTATTAAATATCAAAAACATGGATGGTGGCACAGTAACATTTAGCGATAACTCAAAAGGATACGTCATTAGCATTGGTGTGATAATCCCAAACTCCCGTAGTAAGAAAGCAAGGATAATCATTGGAATATAACACATAAATAATAACAGCAGAACAGAAATATAGAAGTACAGCAGACAAGGTACATCAAGTTACACTGGAAATAATATATCATCAGAGTTACACAGCATAATAGGATCATACTTAGTACATAATACAGTTATCAACTTAATATAAAATGTCTGCAGCGGAATCAAATATAATATACTAAATGAAGTCTTAACAACATAATAGAAATGATAGGATCCATCTTCAGCTCCATAGCTATCCAGAATGAGCCTGCTAAAACCTGAATACAAGGCTTCCCGTGTGGAAAGAGTGCATCCGAGTTTGCAAAGTGAAACAAACTACGAGTCAGTCATGGGACAGGTATGAGAAATCTACTTAACCTATTTAATAATAAGGCTAATCACAGGATCACGCCGCTAATGCGGAACGGGTTTACTCTATTGGATTGCCAGTGCATAAATAAAGTAAATCTTTAAACAACGCAATGCTTTTTAGAAAAATGAAAACATTATAAGACTCAAGTCCCATCACACAATGCAACGCAATCCGGAGGATAGTGTTTTACCTTATAATGGTCAAAAATTCTTGATACGGAAAACGGATTTTTATATTAGTATATATATATATTTCAAAAAAAAATCAATCATAGATAGCATAGCTACCATATACTATGTCGCCAAATATAGGTTTACAATCAAAGTCGCATGGTGTCGTATTGGAAGTTGGATATCCATCATGAACCAAGGCAAGGGATCGTCCTTCCCGAATTCGAGACTCTCTAGCCCGAGCCTCAGGACAAGTACTCAGTCAAGCCCTTAGGATTGCCAGGGCCGGTCCACACATATGTTAGTGGATTAGTAATGCCTGAACAATACGTCTCCCCACCCTATGGGGCGTAAATCTGAGCCACTGGGGACTCAATATCCGAGGTACCTCGCTTTCCATCATCCACATAAGTAAAAATGTCTAGGCTTCATACCATGACACTACTTCTAGCTAGAAAGAACGCATGTTCTCCCTAGGGTCCTTCTCCGGTTTCTGGTTGATAAAGGGGTTGAGGCTTGCGAAGTAACGCTATACACAAAGTTATGCTAAAATAAAGTTGTGCTTTGATCATCAACCACAAGGCTCTGCTTTTCAACAATAAGCCTTGATCATTTACATCTTGGCATGCCACACTGACAATTCATGCCAAGCGATCGATAACTATCAATATATAACCTCTGAACTCGTACGTCTCAGAGAAGGGTGTTAAGCAAGAGAATAAATTCTACGCTATAACGACCCAAGGATTTTCGGCCCCGAAAATCGACATAAATACCTTTACCGTAACTCATGCCGACCCTCCAAGCACCAAAAACTCTGGATAGTTATTAGAAAGAAATTAGAGGGTGAGATAAGAAAGAAAGAAATATAAGAATAGAAGAAGAAGAAGAAACACTACAATACAGAATCAGAGTCTCACATCGTAGCGGAACAAAATATAATACAGAAATAAATCTTTACTGAGAGCTATTAAAAATGCTTACAATTTATCGGAGTACATCACACATCTGGCAGTTATAATAATCTGCCCCATATACAACACACAGCGGAATAGTAGCTATATAATATCATATGTCTGAACATCTCCAGCTCATCTTTGGACTTCACAACATTCGATAACCTAAACCTGTACACCCCGGGCTAACCCGAGCATTTATAAAACACCAGGTTAGTCTGGTTAACCAGAGTGAGATAAACTCGCACAATATTAAGGGTATCACACAACCTGATTTTGAATTAAAATCTTTTTGAAGAAAAGGACAATCATAAGACCAAATACACACATAAATACGAATGGTTTTTACCTTACGATAACCCAAAACATTTTTGAAATCAATATCTTTTCTGATATTATAATAATGTCTAAATACTTGTAAATAATAATCTAGTGGAACGCTTGCATCTCACGCTCGACATATATATAGTATACAATCAAAACCGCGGGCGCTTATTGAAGATTGGATTCCGACTATGACAAGGTATGGGACCACCTGCCGATAGTGTATCTCTAAAGGCGAATACACTGGGTTCAACAAGAACGTCTTGCAACCTGGCCCACACATGACCGACCACTCATTTCGCTTAAGTGTATCGAATGTATAACACCAACGGTTGGGATCAACAACTGTATCCCGAATAGGGACAGCATCGAAATATAGATTAAAGAAGCAAATAGGAATTTCTCTAGATAGGTGTATAGGAGTGACCCACATAGCCATGCTGCCTGCCCAATTTTTGTCATTTCACGGTTGATGAGGCTTGAGGTTTATATTTACTTTTGAACACCTGGTCATCATTCACTTTGAATGCCACATCGTCAGATCCGCCAGATATCACTAATTGACGTCCACAAAAATCCTCTAGTTAGAAGCTAAGAGAACGGCTATTCTCCACCAAAACTATAGTACGTTTGAAGAAATCAACGTACGTGACCCTTTGGAAATACTCTGTCAGACATCCATCTATACAAGTCATCCAGGAACAGAATGAACCGAAGGTACTCTCCTACGGCATCCAATATAGGAATCACCCCATGGATCAGTAGCGAGAATTCCTTGCACCCCGTAGATTCCAACCATGACAAAATCACAGCTTATCTCTGCTTGCCAGGCAGAGAATATTAGTGGTTCTTCCGTTTATGAAAATCCACGGTCTTCAATGCTCCATCTCGATCATCTTTTGATATCTTCACGTATTTGTTGGTCGGAATGGTTTCCAAATATAAATTCGATCCCGGTCTTTCCGTACCAACAACCGTATTGGACAGGTTTGATAGTCAGTGATTTAACTATCAAATTAAACAGTGTTTCAATCATGACACTCCAATGAGTTCACTGGTTCAGTATTCAACATCACTTGGCCTTTAAATTTAAACCAAACTGGTTCACTTCTGCTCAATTAAAAGTTCTAACTCTTTTAATATTTTAAAATACCATATTTGAATTCTTACTTAATATACTAATGTTCTCAAAAACCAATTCATTATATCACTTAATAAGTCATAACCATATTCAATTTCCACTTAATTCTCCTTTCAAAACATTTGTTATCATTCTTTATCATTTAAGTTTGGGAATCCATTCAACTATTATTCGTAAACAACGTTACGTGATATCTTTTATTTCATTCTGGAAACAATAACTAATATTTATTTGTATAAAATAAAACTAACTTTACACTTTCTTTCCAACCCAAGAGTATCGTTATATTTTCACGCAACCCCTTTTCTTTTTCTTTTGCTCGGGAATTCACATTTTATAAAATTTCCCTTCTTACTAATTTCCTTTACTTCGGATCTCCCGTTATATATTCTCCAAATTTTCACAAAACGTTGTATTATTATTTCACTAATGGAAATAATAAATTATCACTAACCCCCCTTTCACGATTACCAACTAATGCCATCTTCAGATAATCTTGATGTTGTTCAAGTTGGGGTATTTTCATTACCTCTTAGACCTTGATCAACAACGTTCTTATCCTTAGATAAATATAAGTTGTAATTAAAAACCCATATTCCATTCCAATCTCAAAACAAATCCCATTATAATTTGGATTTGGTTTTACAACCCTACGACCCACTTCTTTACCTCAAATACACTTTTACCAATCTCCTTTCAAACCATCCAACCGTTCCCCATTTTGGAACCTTATTTCAAATTCCCCTTTTTACTTGATCTCATTTTCAAGTAACGTTAATGTAAAATTAACGCCCTTACTCTTTTAAATCTCATTTATAAAATCCTGGTTTATTATAAACACTACCCATCTTTCTATCCTTTTGCTTCATTCAAGTATCCTTAAAATTAAGCCCTCGTATTCGCTTACCATTATCTTTATAATTTTGTTATAAAAATTAGGGTTTTAAATATAAAACCCATCCATAAACTTTCACCATCCATTTGATTTCCTTTCAACTTTAATTACTTTTTAAATGAATTCAAATAAAAAGTAATTCTCTAAATTTATCATTAACGATAATATTTTATTTCAACCATTAACTTCTGTAGAAGTAGTTAATCTCTTCATTGACTAAATAGTAAATCCCTTTTCAAAACCTTATTAAAATTAAAACAATATTCATTAACAATTTTATTTGATTAATTCAAATCAACCTAATTTAAAATCAATTCCAATTACAATGGTTGACCTAGTCAACTCAAGGCGCAGTTATCTTGTTAACCCATTTCAAATTCGTTCTCACTTTAAATTAATTAATAATATAATTAACTTAAATAATTCCATTAAATAAATTCTTAACAAACCAATTATCCACATTTTAACCGTTACGGTTAATTTCTGTTCCATATTCATAAATCTTAATAATCTCAATTTTCTTTGTAAAATCAATTTATAATAAATCAAAGTCTTTAATAAATAAATTATTTATTTATTTCTTTTTAATAACTTTTATTCAAAATAATATATTCAAAAATCTATCTCTAGTTATAAAATAAATTTTTATAACTTCATCTCTATTGACTCACCTGAGGTGAATCAATATCTATGAAACGATTGATTTTATAGGCCATACGCTGCCAAATACTCAACCAATACCGCTCACTGGTTAAACTAAATAGATGTTGAATATCCAATAATCAACAATCAAATCAATCACCCCAAACAGGACAGTTCATATATGATAATATGAAAATAAATAATATATTTGAGGAATCCGGTTGGATCCCTCCAACCCGTTCTTCCCTGAAATCACAACGGTTATCTCAAATCAGACTATTTCAAGTTCATTTAACAGATAACAATAAATAACGACCATTAACATCAACCAATTCAACCAATTCAAACAATTTAAACACATTTATAAATAAACGTGACCAATAAGGTAAGTTACCTTTATTAGAACTAATCGTTAAAATAACGATTTAGCAATTCCCTAAAATTAAACGATGGTTTAATTTCATCAATTAAATCAACAAATAATTATAATACTAGCAACAGTCAACCATAGCAAATACAGCACACAAAATAAAAACCCAATTTATATAAAATATAAATGGGAAAACTAAGTGAGTATAACTCAACTTGATTTTCGTTTGCCGAGATAATTATCGATTTCAGTTAAATCAAACATGCATTTAATTTAACTGGAAATTCCAACAGCATTCAAATGAGTTCAAAATCAGCTCCAGAATGAAGCGTTAATCAAGATGATTCCAATATCTCTTGGTTTGTTGCATTCTGTTAATATACGAACATAACAAAAATTACACTTTAAATTTAAAATGGTTAAACCATAGTTAATTAATTTATTACTTTCGTGTTATATATATATATATATATATATATATATATATAAATCAAGCCGGGTATCACAAATTATAAAAATAGAACTTAACTTTGATTATACTGGGCCTTACCGTGGTTTCCTTGTATCCAGCAGTTACCCGAATTTGTGCCCTGTTAAACCGCCGTTCCTGCTACTGTTCACTTCTCCCCACCACACACT
Source organism: Allium sativum (assembly GCA_030737875.1). Classification (NCBI taxonomy): domain Eukaryota; kingdom Viridiplantae; phylum Streptophyta; class Magnoliopsida; order Asparagales; family Amaryllidaceae; genus Allium; species Allium sativum. The sequence continues at coordinate 177,291,267 of CM060912.1, forward strand.
GTACTCCTTCCGTTCAGTTCTACTACCAATACTGCTGCTTTCTGCTTCTTTCCAAATTTTATTTCTCCTTATATCCTTACCCAAACTCCACGCATTGTCCTCTTGTTCAAAGTAAACTTGACACCACGCGATTCATAATCAACGAAATTATATGGTTTAATCACTAACACTTTAATTAATATAATTAATAATTTAATTACTTTAAAATCACGATTTAGTTATAGAAATCAACTGCCTATTTCTGTCACTTTCGAAATGTCTGGTCCTTCATCCCGTTCTTTTACTGTCTCCAACACCTCACCATTACACCGTTGCTTCCACTTCAGTCCGCCTTGCACCCTTGTCTCCAGTCCCCTCACCTTATCTGAACCACCCATGCCATACTGTTCACCGGCTGCTACTACACTCGCCTAATCCAAGTGCTGCGCCTTTCATCATATATACAATTCCTATGAACCGACAATTTCAGCTCTTCATGCAACAGAACACAACGCTCCCACTTTCTCTTTATCACAGATGTGTGCAGCTTTTCCCCTTCTCATCATGAACCCCACCTTGTCTCGTTCAAACTAAACCCCACGTCAGTTCTTCTTACCGCCTACACTCACCCTTGCTGCGCCATTCACTGACTATCGCCATGGACTGAGCTGCTCCGAGTGTTTATAATTAACATAGGAAGTTTGGGTATATACGTATATGTATATAAAAAAAGTTTGGGTTAAAATGGAAAGAGGAATCTCAATTTAGGTTTCTGGATACAAGGAAATAAGGTCGAGGCTCTGTATATATATATATATATATATATATATATATATATATATATATATATATAGTCGCAAACATGCGAAGATAAGGATGAAGTTAAATCATATTTTCATAGCTATGTGTTTAGGAAAATAGAGGTGCAGTGATATTTCACTTCGTTGATGCTGATTGAGTTTTACGTTGATAGTGAGGTTTCAACATGAGAAAAATGCAGAACGTAGGTGAAGACGGAGCAGAGTAGCTGTGTTAGAGTAGGTTGCATATGCGTGTACTTTCTTTTGCTTTTCTCTTTAGTTTTTCATTTCATATAGGTCAGTTGCAGTGTACGTTTGCACATGCAAACGGTGGTTCACTGTATGGTCATGTAAATGGGCATATCACTAATGTTAGTTTATTATTAACGAAACTTCATCGTAAAGTATCACGTAAAACAAATAATAATTGATTCCTGTTTACTGATAAAAATGCTAATCCTAGTATAGAAAAATATTACTGACCTAATGGGACAAGTTTCGTCGAATTCTGATATCGTTTGGAAAAAAATTCTTTACAAAACCATCGAAAATCACGTGTTTAAATTTTCCACGATCACTAGATAAATCAAATCAACTTGAAACTTTGAAATCCTACAATAATTTGTTGATACAAACCCAACGGCACTAGTTTCGTCGCATTCTGAGACTGTTTCCCGATACGCCATTTTTTTAACGCACCGAAATGCCATTCTGAACACCTAATTTGCCGGTTTCTAAAAATAACAAACTATATACCTATCCTGACTCTAATCGACGATACAAACTCAACGGGACTGTTTTCATGGCCTAATTCGATTGTCTGCTCAAGTTACACACAAATATCCCTTTATTAAATTAAATACGCGCTATAGAAAATGAACGGGCGTTTACGGCTACTGTGGTCACATACGACATCGGTTTGCCACGCCATTTAACACCGTGCAATAATTTAACCTTACGATCCTAATGAAACTGATTTCGTCGAAAACGATGTCCGTTTGCAAAACGGCTATTTTAAAGGTCTATATTTTAATAACGATTTCCACAGCGATTATTTCAAATTTTGTTTTGGCCATAACTAACGATTTAAAATACGAAATCTGGATTTTTCTCTTTCGTATGAAAATTATCGTCAATACGGTTCCAACGTTTCTTGTTTCGTAGAAATCCGACTAATATCGGATCCTGTATATCCAGTTAAAGTTAAAAATTCAATATTACGAACTGCAGCGCCATTTTCAACTCGTTTTATATTATAAATAAAATTAACGTTAATATTTCATTTTAATAACGAATTCAATATTAAAATCTATTAATATTCCAAATATAATATTTAAAATAAATAAATTAAATTAAATATTTGGCAGCCAAAAATATGGGACATTACATCCGCCACCAAAAAGATATATATTAAATAGAGATCAACCAATACAGAATAAAATCCAGTGTCAGACATACATCCATTTACAAGTCTGTTCTGGGTCTGAACGAAACTGGAGACACCTTATTCCTCGTCCCATATGTCCAATACGGAAGAGAGGCTCTTGCATATCCGAACGATCGACAAGTACGTCCGGACAACTACCACTGTGACCCTTTCAAGGAAGAAACTCCAATCAAAGGCATCAGTAGTCGTCCATTCGATGTGAAGATCGCCGGCCTTCAATCACCATCTTCAGATCTTCGACTTCCAATCCTTGTATAATTATTTGAAATGAGAATTAACTCGGTCTTTTCAAATAATTCTCGAATATAAATAATTTAAATCAATTCTTTTCATTCCATATCGTTGATAATATTTTATAATGATTTATCGCTGTTTTTACATATATAAAAATAGCCATTTTTAATTAAACTACTCTTCGGGTCATTACATGGCCCTGGCGCTGTTTTCACCAAAATTTGATTTATAAATTTCTCACAATCTAACCATTGGATCTTAGCAAATTTTATATCATTGGAAAGATCTTTCCAAAGCGAACCCAACAGTTCCAGTTTCGGAAAAATTCGACGGTCGGATCTCTCGGTATAATCGTTTGAAGTTACGATTTCGAATCGCGAATTACAGCAGCGTGATTCGTTCTATTTTAATTTATATATAAATATAAAATATTAATCGTTCAACGATTTCAACACCATTTTCGTTTCAACATTTGATTTCTTTTATATGAAATCCTATATTACATTAAAAATGCGTGATTTTTAATGTCATAAACATTTTCATTAGATCATTATCTTTATATACGAATCCTCTCTACATTAAAAATATAAATTTTTAATGTTTAACTCTTTCATTTCAAAAATTAATATTGCTAATGGTTCATACTTTACATTAAAAATGTGATTCTTAATGTAAGAACATTTTTATCAAAATGAATGTTGTAAATGAATTATTATTTACATTAAAAATGTAATTTTTAATATTACAACATATTTCCAAACAATAAATCTTGAATCTTTTTGTATGATTCTTTTATACATTAAAAATGAAATATTTTTAATGAAAACACAATTTTATCCAACTTAAATCCTTTCTAAACATTCTATCTTACATAAGATAATATGTAATCTTTTTAATCCTTCATCTATTAGATTAAAAATGTAATCTCTTTGTTCATTCTTTTATTACATTGAAAAATGTAATATTTTGTGTCATTCTTTTATTAAATTGAAAATTTTAATATTTTATTTCATTCTTTTATTACATTGAAAAATGTACTCTTTTATTTCAATCTATTATTACATTGAAAAATGTAATATTTTATTTCAATCTATTATTACGTTGAAAAATGTAATCTTTTATTTCAATCTATTATTACATTGAAAAATGTAATATTTTATTTAAATCTATTATTACACTGAAAAATGAAATCTTTTATTTCAATCTATTATTACATTGAAAAATATAATCTTTTATTTCAATCTATTATTACATTGAAAAATGTAATCTTTTATTTCAATGTATTATTACATTTTTATATAATAATGTTTTATTTTAATGTTTCATATACATTGAAAATGTGAGATTCCAATGTAAATACATTTTTATATAAAAATGTTTTATTTTAATGTTTCATATACATCAAATTGTAAAATTCCAATGTAAATACATTTTTATATAATAATGTTTTATTTTAATGTTTCATATACATTAAAATGTAAAATTCCAATGTACATAGATTTTTATATAACAATTTTTTATGTTAATGTTTCATATACATTAAAATGTAAAATTGCAATGTAAATACATTTTTACTTAACAAATGTCCATTTTTGATTTACAACAAAAATATGAATTTTATGTTGACATATAATGATCATTTTCATATTCATATATATATATATATATATATATATATTAAAAATCTAGTTTTCATATTATACAAAAAATTAATATATAATAACCTGAATATTTTATAACAAAAGAATATTTCAGAAAATTTCGGCAGCATAACATCAGGGTAATTAAATCCGGCACCATCCCTAGTACGGCTCCTGGCGCTACCTTAGGCCTCGCGGCCTTTACAAGGGGTTTAATTTCCTAATACATTTTTTTCTAGGCAATCTATTGCCATAATATCAACCAATTTCATTTCAACCACAAACAAACACCAAAAATCAACCAATTCTACATCACAATACAATCAAGTCATCCATGGTCTATGGACGACGGTTGTCGGGAGTTTCTAAACTCCGTCTGCATACTAATATAATTTTATTTAATTAATTCGGATTCATAAATCTCACATCGCTTTTTATTTATTCTAAAATTGTAGAATGCTCCAAACATACAGGGTCTCTTTTGAAATGCCGATCTCGAATTTATAGTCCCAACGAATCTTGTTTCATCGAATTTCGATTTCGTATGAGAAAGATATGAATTTACAGAAGTTGTTAACATTTTGAATATAATAAAATAAATAAATAAATAAACACCCTTATTCTACCGCCATTCAAAGCCGAAAGTTCCTAACCTGTGACGGCCCGCCCCGCACCAACCGACATTTACTCCAAAAGTGCGCTGTACACATGTCCAGTTAGCACGGAACGGGTCGTCAGAAGGAAAGGGAAGAAGGAAATGAACATACAAAGAACCCGTAGAATGTCTCACAGCGCACAGAACAAAATATAATAATAACATACTTGACATAAAACAGGAGAGACAGTGCATAAGCTGAAAATCAGAATTAAACATCATAGCAGCGGAAATCCAAAATACAGCTTATTACAACTTTCAAACTGTCTCAAAGCAAAAGTAAGATAAAGGAGGTACACTACTAATGCCCAAGTAGCGACCAGCAACGACACAGGGAGAATGTGTATATATATCATACGTGGAAGCCTCCTGCCCGCCTCTGAATCAGCTACTCGCGCATCACCAGCTAACCTGTCTCTAGTTTGCTCGTGTGAGCACCCAGAGTAATAAGAGGAGACATAAAACTCTGGGTCAGACATAAAGCCTGGTATGAGCGATAAGCATCTAAAGTGAACAATAACAGGTAGACTAAAACATACCTGAACCTGGACCTGTAACCAAAGAGTTAGCACTACATACTGTACAACACTCTAAGGTACCATATCAAACGGTGTAAAGATACGGAGGTGGGGGAGGTGTGCATGTCATAGGGATGGCAAACAATCAAACATAGCATCCATCCTCACATTTCTCACTCAGTGCGTAAAGCATACGATATTCACCACTTCGATCACCCAACATACCTTGCTACGATCACTCTGCCCCATGAAGTCATAAATGGCTTCACTGCACTGATAACGTAGCCACTAATCCTTTGCTATGTCCACTTTTCTCCATGGAGTCATAAGAACCCCACTGCACTGGCTCATAGCCTTACTAATCCTTACTATGTCCACTCCGCCTCATGGAGTCACAATGACCCCACTGCACTAGCTCATAGTCTTACTACGCATCACCTTGCCCCTCGAGTCATAATGACTCTACTGCACTGATAACGTAGTCTTGCTACCATCACTTTGCCCCTCAAGTCATAGTGACTCTACTGCACTGATAAGTAGCCCATCATCCATTTTCAGTGGTGAATCGAAGTTATGAACGTCGACAACTCCTTAGCACATGTCCCGCAGCAAAGTCCAACCATGAAGTGAACTCATCGGTTCCCAACTGGATCCTGAGCTCTAACTTCCCATATTGGACTACCTTTGCATCTTGGGTTATTGGTCAATACTGGGTTGGGTCGGGTTCCTTCTCAAGCCATCGGTTCGGGTCGGGTCTTCTCCATCTGTTCGGGTCGGGTCTTCTTCTGGTGCGGTTCGGGTCGGGTGCCACTCCATCGGTTCGGGTCGGGCATTTCTCCTCGGGTCGGGTCGGGTGTCATCTCCCCTCCAGCTCGTGCCTCCGTTCCGATCCGTCTCCTCGTCCTTCACATGCTCCTATCCGATCCATCCTCATGCCTCCGCTTCGATCCGTCCTCCCTAATCCGATCCGATCCGATCCCAGTTCAGTTAGCGTGGCTTTCCTTTTTGCCATTTTTCCCAAGTGCTGGGTTCCGATCCGATCGAATTCCATTGCTCAGTTCAACATATCCGATCCGAGCCCCATATCCGATCCGATCCGAACCCTGCACTGTTTTCTGAAACTGTTCCAGCAAGTGTTTACGCCATTCGACGACGTTTTTGACCATTCTAACTATTGAAATCAATCACAAAGCATTTCATACAGTCATAGCAACATGCATAATCAACCACAAACATCAAAACATCAATATGATAGGTTAAAATGGATCAAACATACCCAAAATCCCACATTTCCCCTTAAGCTTGTTTAGGTGAAACTAATGATAGGATTAGCAAAACTTAACCAAATTAACCCAAATTCATATCAGAGGTCTAAAAGATCATTTAAGAATTTATGAACATTTTTCCCGAATTTTATCATGCTTAAATTCGCTAATTAACACTAATCACTCCTAATTAGCCATAATTAGTGTAAAACTATGCAAATCACTCACCTTAGCCACAAATAAACTAAGATCTGAAATAATTCTCTGATTTGATGTGAATCTCAATGCCAAACAGCAGTTCCTACGTTGCTTTGGTGAAGATCTTCCTTGATTAGGGGTTGCTAAGCCAAATCCTTGACCAAAAGATGATTTGGAGGTGATTTGGAGGTTAAAGGCCATTTTTTATGGTTCCTTGGTGATAAGTGGAGGCTAGAAAACTGAAATGGAATGATGCTCTATCTCATTTCAGCCTCCCCATAACCCTAATCCCGAAATGGGTTATGGGCCTACTCACTAATCACCCGATTTGGCTCAGTTAAGCAGTTTTTCACCCTCCAAACCTTATTTCAGCCATATCTCCCAAACGGTAAGTCCGTTTGGCTATTATGACCACTCTACGGAAAGGTAAACCATCAAACGAATCTAATAGAAGTGGTTTCAGGTCAAAATTCCTTTCCAATCAAAAGTTATGGCCAAAACAGTACTAACTAAGGGCAAAATGGTCATTTAAAAATCGACAAAAATCATGAACATGGGAAATGACTCTAATGGATGTTTCCCAAAGTTACAATACCATACGACTTCATACGGGAAAGAAATAAATATTCTACAATCCTATGATGTGTAGAATACGGGTCGTTACACTCTCCCCCCCTTAAGAAATTTCGCCCTCGAAATTCCCTAATCAAAACACACACAAAGGTCCCGCATGCCTATCAGTCATAAAACAACAATCAAACATGCAAAACAAGTAAAATAAGTCTATCCTAGCATGCGGAATAACTAAATCGCAAAGTAAATCTTACTAGGCAAAGAGTTCTGGATATGCCTTTCTAATGCTCTCCTCTGTCTCCCAAGTACAATCATCCTCGTCCTCGCCCCACTGAACCTTGACTAGTTCCACCGCCTTCCTTCGAAGTTGCTTCGTATCGTGCCCCACAATACGAATCGGCTTGCGATTCCCAACCGCCTCGGGTTCTACTTCGAAGTCCTCTAACTGATCAGGTGAAATAGTCATATCGGAGTCGTGAACGAACTTCCTTAGTTGGGAAACATGAAATACATTGTGAACTCCCGCCATTTTCTCTGGTAAGCCAACTCTATACGCCAAATTCCCGACTAGTTCAAGAACAGGGAATGGGCCAACAAATCTTGGTGCCAACTTGCCTCTCCTGCCAAATCGTATCACGCTCTTCAACGGAGAGATCTTGACAAACACCAAGTCACCAACGGAGAATTTCAAGTCTCTTCTCCTCTTATCAGCATAACTCTTCTGCCTATCTTGGGCAGCTTTCATTCGTTGCTGAATGATCTTGATCTTATCCGAAGTTTCTCTCACCACATCTGGTCCAAGCACAAAGTTCTCGCCAGTCTCTATCCAACATGATGGTGAGTTGCACGGTCTTCCGTACAAAGCTTCAGATGGAGCCATACCGATACTGGATTGGTAGCTATTATTATATGCAAACTCTACTAGATGCAATTGGTCATCCCATGATCCTCCAAAATCCAATATACATGCTCTCAAGAGATCTTCCAATATACGATTCACCCTCTCCGTCTGACCGTCGGTCTGAGGATGATATGCGGTACTGAGATGTAATCCTGACCCTAGAGCCTCTTGTAAGCTCTTCCAAAACCCACTAGTGAACAACGGGTCTCGGTCACTCACAATGCTTTTGGGTACTCCATGAAATCTCACTACCCACTTCATATACAATTCTGCCAACTTGGCTGCCGTTCTGGTCGATTTGACTGGTATAAATCTTGCGCTCTTAGTCAATCGATCCACAATTACCCAAATGCTATCATATCTCGATCTAGTCCTTGGTAAACCGTCGATGAAATCCATCGAGACTTGCTCCCATTTCCATTCGGGAATTTCTAATGGTTGCAACAACCCACTAGGCTTCTTTTACTCGGCTTTAACTAGCTGGCAATTCATGCATTTGGATATAAACTTCCCAACGTCTCTTTTCATCCCTTCCCAGTAGTAAGTCTGTCTCATGTCTCGATACATCTTATTACCACCGGGGTGTATAGTCAGTTTTGAGTGATGACATTCTCTAAGCACTTCATCTCTCAATCCATTGACATTGGGTACAACTAGCCTTCCATTCTTTCGAAGCCATCCATCTCGATCAAGCCCATACACATTCATCTCCTCATCGATACCCATCTCTAACTTGGAGATGATTTCTAATAGATTAGGATCGTCCCTCTGACTAGAACCAATCCGCTCTATCAAAGTGGGTCTGATCGTCAAACTAGCTAGCATGACTGGATCCAATTCGCACTTTGGTCTGAAATCAAACCCCGCGATATACTCCAGTTGCTTCCACTCAAGAAACATTGCCCCTAAGCTGGCATGTCTCCTACTCAAGGCATCGGCTACCGCATTACCTTTTCCAGGTGTATATGCGATATCAAAATCATACGAAGCCAAGAACTCTAACCATCTCTGCTGACGGAGATTCAGATCTTTCTGAGAGAAGAGATACTTTAACGATTTATGATCGGTAAACAACTCAAATCTTTCTCCCAAGAGATAGTGTCTCCACATCTTCAGCGCAAACACAATTGCTGCCAATTCCAAATCATGGGTAGGATACTTCTTCTCATGCGGCTTTAGCTGTCGACTAGCATAAGCTACAACCCAACCTCCTTGCATCAATACTGCACCCAGTCCGGTACCACAAGCATCCGTGTATACCGTCATCTCTTCATTCCCTTTAGGAATGACTAACACTGGCGCACGCGTCAACTTCTCCTTTAGACTCTTGAAGGCATCCTCACACACTTCGTCCCAGACGAAGGACTGATTCTTCTTAGTCGACTGAGTCAACGGTGCTGCTATCTTCGAGAAGTCTTGGATAAACTTACGATAATATCCAGCTAATCCCAAGAAACTTCTCACATCTGTTACATTCTTGGGTGTAGGCCAATCCTGTACCCTAGCCACCTTCGCAGGGTCCACGGCAATACCACTCTCTGAAACAACATGACCCAAGAATCTTACTTCCCTTCTCCAAAAATGACACTTAGAGAATTTCGCTTTCAATTGGTGTTTCCTCAACACCTCCATCACTATCCTCAAGTGTCCCTTGTGTTCCTCCTCTGTCCTTGAATAAACAAGGATATCATCCACGAACACAAGAACAAACTTATTCAACTGATCTCTGAATACTCGATTCACAAGATCCACAAAGTAGGCTGGTGCATTGGTCAACCCAAACGGCATGACCAACCACTCATAAAATCCAGACGGCGTCCTAAAGGCCGTTTTCGGAACAATCTCATCCGCTACTCGAAGCTGATGAAATCATGTCGCGAGGTCCAACTGGGAGAACACTCTAGCTCCTTCCAACTGATCAAACAAATCATCTATCCGTGGTAGAGGATACTTATTCTTCCTCGTTACCTTATTCAACTCGCGATAGTCCACACACAAACGAAGGGAACCATCTGCCTTAGTGGCAAACACAACTGGTGCTCCCCACTCGGAGACACTCCTTCTAATAAATCCTTTCTTCAAAAGATTGCTGACTTGCACCCCGAGCTCTCGCTGCTCCCTTGGTGCCATACGACGAAGTGGCATCACTATAGGTCTGGCATCTATCACTAAATCAATACGGAACTCAATCTCTCGGTGTGGTGGGAGCCCGGTCACCTCCTCGAAGACGTCCAGATACTGGCCAACCACGGGCACATCTGACAACTCATCCTGCGGGATGTCGAGGGAATTTACAAAACTAACCATAACCCCATCACTAGGTTGACTACCAAACACTACCCTCCGCCCATCATCCGCCCTCACTGTCACCAAAAAGCCCTCATAGTCTACCACCACCCTGTATCTTTGGAGCCAATCGACTCCCAATATAATGCCATACCCAGTAAAGCCCAAAACAAAGCAATCACATACGAACATACATCCATGACTCGATAAGACCAAATTCCTGCAAATCATACTAAGGTTAGTCGAACCACCAATCGGGTTTGTCACAACCAATGGTCTATCGACTATCTCGGGTTCCAGTCCCAACCTGTCTACCAGGTCACTAGATATGAAGGAACGGGAAGCCCCAGTATCAAACAAAACTCGAACTGGTACATCATAAATAGAAAGCATACCTTGAATAACAACATTCTTTCCTTTCTCCGCCGCAGTTGGGGCATTCGACGAAGAAGGAACATCATCAATAGCATATGCTTTCACAATCTGCTTCTCCTTAAGAGGTTGCGGACACTTATCCTTCTGATGTCCCATTTGACCACAGTTGTAGCACTTCCTTTCCGCTGGCTTGGCCCGACATTCTTTAGCATAATGGCCCTTCTTTCCACAGCTGAAGCACTCAACGTCCTTCTTACTCTTTTTCTGGCCACCCATAGATTGGTCCTGCTTCCTCTTATTCTGAGAGTTATTCTTGCCTCCACCGCCTGCTTGCGGCTTTGGCCCTTCTGTAGATGCAGCCTCAGTCTTTGACTTAGGGTAAAGGCTCTCTGATCTCAAAGCTTTCCCCACGATCGATTCAAAAGTCTCATCGATGTGGTTGATACGCCTTTCCCCCAAGTATCCATTCAAACCAGTAATAAACTTCTCATTCTTCTTCTCAGGAGTGTCGATAAGAGACAGTCCATACTTCGACAAAGTGTCGAACTCAGCAATATAATCAGAAACTGCCCTTCCGTTCTGCTTGAGTTCCAAGAACCTCTTAAACAACACTGACTTCTGGGGAGCTGGAATAAACTTCTCGCTAAAGCGAGCCTTGAACTGATCCCAAGTAACCTGATCCTCTGGAGTAGCTGTTCTAATGGCATTCCACCAATTCATCGCTCGCCCTTGCAGCTGACGAGACGCTAGCCTTCTCTTCATCGCATCCTCAAGACCCAATACGATCACAGCTATCCATACAGTCTTGAACATCTGTGGCCGACTCCGTCCCGTGGAACGGCTTCCCACCAAGATTAGTGTAATCCTTGCACAACTTGGCGAAATCGACCCTAGGCGCCTGCACTACTGGGCCAACACCAACTCCGGGATTAGGAACTGCCCCTTGCACTTCTCTAAGCATGTCTCTCATGAGGTTAGTAAACATCGCCCTCATGTCAGCGGCATTCCCTTGGTTGTTCCCTCTACCAGCACCCCTCGTATCTCGGCTCATCGTCAATCTGAAAAAGGGAAACGATTAACGACCCCATAGTGGTGCTAGTGCAGTGCGACTTCATTCTTATACTACTAATAGTATATATATACATAGCTTTTGAAAACCAAAGTAATCACAAATACGCGCTCTCATATACGTACTATCTCTCCCTAGTGTCTTTCCCTAGGTTAACTATGCAACCTAGAGCTCTGATACCAAGTGTGACGGCCCGCCCCGCACCAACCGACATTTACTCCAAAAGTGCGCTGTACACATGTCCAGTTAGCATGGAACGGGTCGTCAGAAGGAAAGGGAAGAAGGAAATGAACATACAAAGAACCTGTAGAATGTCTCACAGCGCATAGAACAAAATATAATAATAACATACTTGACATAAAATAGGAGAGACAATGCATAAGCTGAAAATCAGAACTAAACATCATAGCAGCGGAAATCCAAAATACAGCATATTACAACTTTCAAACTGTCTCAAAGCAAAAGTAAGATAAAGGAGGTACACTACTAATGCCCAAGTAGCGACCACCAACGACATAGGGAGAATGTGTATATATATCATACGTGGAAGCCTCCTGCCCGCCTCCGAATCAGCTACTCGCGCATCACCAGCTAACCTGTCTCTAGTCTGCTCGTGTGAGCACCCAGAGTAATAAGAGGAGACATAAAACTCTGGGTCAGACATAAAGCCTGGTATGAGCGATAAGCATCTAAAGTAAACAATAACAGGTAGACTAAAACATACCTGAACCTGGACCTGTAACCAAAGAGTTAGCTGTAACGACCCACCTTTTTGCCCGATTCTCGCCGGTAATTAAACCAACTTAAATCGTTCACAAAGACGGATAGTTATGGGTACTTTCATATTCGAACAAAAATAACAGAACTTTTATTTCATTTCATTGATTACATCAGAGATTACAAAGAATATCAGAGTACCATATTTGCTCAGCGGAAGTCCAATGCTCTCAGCGGAAGAAGTAAAACATCAACATAAGACTCTAGCTTCAAAAATCTGAATCCAGCTCTTAAATCTAAACCTGCAAACTAAACTATTAGCTGCCCGTGCAAAATATGGGCACCCAGAGTTTAGATAAGGGAACAATAAACTCCAGGTCAGTCGTGGGACCGGTGTGAGAATTCAAAACAGTTTTTATTAGGATTCATTCTAAAGTAGGGAAATTCATCGGACCACGCCGCTAACGCGGAGCGGGTTAATTCCATATGAATTCCCGTGCATTGAAGTTCGCTATGACTTTTGAAAAAAAAATGAAGCTATCATAAGCTCGTCCCACATCACACAATGCAAGCGCACACTAGATGGGCGAGTTTTATCTTACGATAACCAAACGTGCTTTCATACGTGAAAATCCTCTTCTAATACTATCATATAATGTGGAAAAACAAATTCGCAAGTAAATGTATTAATCCTAGACGGCATAATACCATTAATATTATGTCGCCATATATATATACAAACCAAAACCGTATGGCTCGTATTGGAGATTGGATTTCCAACTTGATGATTCCTGGCACGAAAGATTAATCAGGGATTCAAAACGAAGTGCATCAATGGCTTTTTCATCCATACGCGGACACCAACTACACATTGTCAGGGCAGATCAACGGCTTTCGACCAGACACGGCCCCCCCGAACATACCCAATTCCCCAGGTTCATAAGTGGTTTCCCACTGCTGTACAGCTTCATCGTCAATTCATATATAAGTATAAAACCTAACCGCCAGTTTCTCATCAATCCGGGGTGTGAGGTTTGTCGATGTCGCGTCATACACAAAGCGATGCTTCGATAAGCCATTCTTTGATCATCACTAGCTCGTTTCATAACTCGGGTATGCCACATTGACAATTCACAACATATCACTGTTTAAATCAATGCATACCTTCTTAGTTCATATGACTTAGAGACAGGGATAATATATTGCCACAAATCCGATATACATTAACGAAAATCAATGCTATGCAGTCAATTTCAATGTCAGACACACCATCCATACAAGTCCGTCCTGGGTCTGAACGGAACGAAATCCGAAAGTTCTCCCCATACGGTCGTACTTTCTACCACTACGGTAATAGGGGCATCTCTCTACTGTAGCTAGCAGTAAAGAAACCAATCAGCAGATAGCCCGTTCGATTGTGAAGAACCACGGTCTTCATTCGTCGATTCCAAGTCTTTAATTTGCTTCATGCGGCGTATTATTACTTCGAATGGTTTTCGAATCCATATCTGATCCCGGACTTTCCAAGTAATAAGCGTATTTAAAATTAATAGCTATGGACCACACGAGTTTCTCAATTCAAATCTCCTTTCCAAATAATGTCGTTTTACTTCGAATTAAGGTTGGATTCAATTCTGGAAATTCGTTATCGTTTTAACCCTTATTCAATTTCCAAACCTTATATTTCAAAATAATCTTCATTGATTTGTCGTTATGTCGAACTACCAATATTTATTTGGATTTGAATAATTTATTTCAAATATAAGGTTAAATAGAATTTTATCGACTTGTATTTGATACTGATTCACCAATTCAGGCAACACAATCAGAATCTGGATATGGATATGTTACGATATTTCTGATCGTATTTGTCTGCTCCTATAAATCCATATCGAATATCAGACGACAATTTCTATCCAAAATGCATTCCCTCTTCAATTCAAATCTTATTTCAATTCCGTATCATATATTTAAATTCCTTTATATCTTTATTTTCATTTCAGATATCACATCTAGTTTGCAAAATTCACCTTTTCCTATCGACGGGAAAATCTCTTGAAATCTTTTTATTCAAAATACCACCACGCTTCTGCTACGCACTCTGATTTGGCGTATCCAAGTTCAATCTAGTATTGTTTCAAGTATTAACATTAGAATGTATTTCAAATTCTTTGAGACCAAATACCCAAGTATATATATTCTATTTCCAAATCTTCTTGCATACGATGGATTCAGTATTTTAACTACTATGTAAGTTTATTTACCAACATAGTATTTGGGATAAAAATCAAACTTGAGAACATAATTGTTGAAATCTTTTCAAATATTATATTTTGATTCCCAATTCAAAATAATTTTTTTCTTATTATCCAGTTAGTCCAAAAATCATTTCATATTACAAATCTTCATTTCAAATGAAATAGGGATCTTTATGCTTTTTAAACCTCGTTCCATTACTATTCATGGAATCGAATATTCATATAAAAATTCATTTCTTTCAATTCGCCAGATTCTTCATAACATACTTCATTAAATATTTAATAATTATTCCAAACTTGTCCAA
Organism: Allium sativum; assembly: GCA_030737875.1. Taxonomy (NCBI): domain Eukaryota; kingdom Viridiplantae; phylum Streptophyta; class Magnoliopsida; order Asparagales; family Amaryllidaceae; genus Allium; species Allium sativum. The sequence continues at coordinate 177,306,487 of CM060912.1, forward strand.
ATCCATAATTTCAACATAAACATAAAAATCAAAAAAAAAAATTCGAATTCTTCATATCGCATTGATTTAACGTATTATAATAATATGCTGATCTCGTTCAAACCTTTCAAACAACTAAAGTTGTCATAATAAATTTCACAAAATCGACCGTTACAATGGTATATCCAAATCAATGTTGAATATCATTTCAAATCCTTATCAAATATTTACATAACAACTAAACGGTCTAAATTTTTCCCCCATTCGAATAAATTTTAATCAATTAAATTCTAAATAGTTGTTAACAAATTTTAATTTAAAACTACATTCCGAAAATTTTATTTTTATGGAAAGGGGATTTAAATTTGTCACACGTGCGGTTCCACTACTACGGTGTATATGATTTTCTCAATCAAATTTAACTAACAAGTCTGATCACATCAACAGTCATGAATCCATTCATCACAATAATTTACACAACCAAACAATGTTGCGCAAAGCGTTACTACGAATAACGCTTGGTGTATAAAGTGTTACAACTTCATAACATCCATCAACAATCACAACAATTAAATAATTAATTCACTGTGCGTAGAGCGTTACAGTCCGTAACGCTTCGTGTTTACGGTGTTTTAACTGCATAAATATTTATCGAACAACTAGTGGCAATCATCCATAACAATTTATAGCGAATTATAATTAAAACTAATTATAATTAATCGAAATATCTAATTTAAATTAGAATTCTCACCTGCATCGCGCTATGAACCCGGTATCAATCGCGTAACAGCTTACGAACGTAAAAATTGATAAGCGCACCATCTTCACCGTCTTCTTCGCAATGAACTTCAGAATCCCTGTACAATTTCAACTCAAAAATGCTTCTATATCCGTACACGTGAATCCTTGTGTACCCAGCATGGAACCAATTGTTGCTCCCTTTTGAAACAAACTGTTTGCTTTTGTTTTTTTTTTTCTAACAAGAAAGCACGGAAGTGCTTTGGCAAACATAATAGTGACCTCATGCATGCTTGCGCATGCAACATTCTTCACGTTCCAGGCAACTTTAATACTAGATTTCCCCTCCCTTCATTTCGTTTTTCCGTACCACCATTTTTTTTCTTTTTTTTTAATGGAAAGAGGAAGGGCCGAGACTGTTTTGAAGTGGGGAAATCAGCTGCCGAACTGTTTTAGGGAAAGTGTGAGCAAATAAGGATAGGGGCTAACTTGCTTAAAGGTGGAAAAGTGCTCTTTGGTGCTATACGAGAATCGATGGCATAAAGAGGAGGAAGAGCCATGAATAGAATAAGGGAAGGAGAAAGGAAGTTGCGGACCAAGGTGGAAACAAGCTTGGGTGGCGGACTTTCAGTGGAGTGGATGGCTTGGAAGAGTAACTGTTATATGGAGGAGAGGGAGCGCAGACTGTTGGAAGGTGATGGTGTGGATGGGTTTGCATGCAGCGTGCGTTATACGGAGGAGATGGATATTTGTGTGATGAGGCTAGCGTTGGGTGAAATGGCGATGCAGCAATTGATGTCTTGTGGAAAGTTTAAAGCGGTGAACAGCTAAATGACAACTGCTGTTATTAGAAGAAACAGAGAAGCAACGGTGGACGATAGGACTATAGGCTGACATTAAGAGGAGAGTGTGGCGGTTGTTGGTGGGCAGAAGCGGAAACAAATGAAGCGAAGGACAGAAGTGAGCAAAGTAAAGAAGAAATGCGGATGGGAGAGGAAAGAGAAGGAGCGAGAGACGTGAAGGATGTGCAGGACTATTGTGGAGGAAAAACAAGCAAGTGAATTAAGTGAAGAAGAGGGTTGGTACATGTGAGGGAAGGAAGAATTACGGTAGAAGGAAAATGAAAAACATGGTGCGTGAGATAGGGTGCGGATGCTTTTATGTAGTGACTTTAAGGGTAGTTTAGACCATTTAAAAAGGACACATGGCTTTCTTGAAATCTCTATTTACATGCATAAGTCCACACGTCAGGACACTTGTTCAAATTATTTCATGCACTAAGACACGTTATGAACACTTGTACATGACCGAATTCAACTATTACTCCATGCATATGTATCCTTTATATTATTTCAATGTTTAACATCTATTAAAACATTTACTACTTATCCATAACCAAAACATATTAAAAATCTTATTTTATAATCATTGACTGCGAATGACACCGAACTGATAGTAAAATCGAGTATAACGAGGTGTAACGATCCCAAAACAAAAATAAAACAGACCGGTTAACCGATTCTGTAGAGCGTCTTAAAGGACCACCATTACCCCAAAATACGTTGAAAAAATATATGCTTATTTTCTGAAATAAAAATTACAGAAAAATTCTAAAAAATATTTTAAAACGGCGCGTACAGAAACTGAACGAATATTTTGAACCGATATTAAATTATAAATTTATCTTTAACCAAACAACTTTTAAAAATAAAAAATCTTTATAAAATCCATATATATATAAAAATTGTTTACATCTTTAGTATATTAAACATACTTTTAAAATCAATTTTCTATAATAAAATCACACTTATTAAATAGAACAAAATATTCATTTAACTAATATACAAAAGATTATAAAACAATATTTATACTAAACCTTACTATAATTCAAAAATACATACAGAAAATTCAAATTAACTTTAGTAAAATATTGGGTTGATACATTAGCACTACATACTGTACAACACTCTAAGGTACCATATCAAACGTTGTAAAGATACGGAGGTGGGGGAGGTGTGCACGTCATAGGGATGGCAAACAATCAAACATAGCATCCATCCTCACATTTCTAACTCAGTGCGTAAAGCAAACGATATTCACCACTTCGATCACCCAACATACCTTGCTACGATCACTCTGCCCCATGAAGTCATAAATGGCTTCACTGCACTGATAACATAGCCACTAATCCTTTGCTATGTCCTCTTTGCCCCATGGAGCCACAAGAACCCCACTGCACTGGCTCATAGCCTTACTAATCCTTACTATGTCCACTCTGCCCCATGGAGTCAAAATGACCCCACTGCACTGGCTCATAGTCTTATTGCGCATCACCTTGCCCCTCGAGTCATAATGACTCTACTGCACTGATAACGTAGTCTTGCTACCATCACTTTGCCCCTCAAGTCATAGTGACTCTACTGCACTGATAAGTAGCCCATCATCCATTTTCAGTGGTGAATCGAAGTTATGAACGTCGACAACTCCTTAGCACACGTCCCGCAGCAAAGTCCAACCATGAAGTGAACTCATCGGTTCCCAACTGGATCCTGAGCTCTAACTTCCCATATTGGACTATCTTTGCATCTCGGGTTATTGGTCAATACTGGGTCGGGTCGGGTTCCTTCTCAAGCCATCGGTTCGGGTCTGGTCTTCTCCATTTGTTCGGGTTGGGTCTTCTTCTGGTGTGGTTCGGGTCGGGTGCCACTCCATCGGTTCGGGTCGGGCGTTTCTCCTCGGGTCGGGTCGGGTGTCATCTCCCCTCCAGCTCGTGCCTCCGTTCCGATCCGTCTCCTCGTCCTTCACATGCTCCTATCCGATCCATCCTCATGCCTCCGCTCTGATCCGTCCTCCCTAATCCGATCTGATCCCAGTTTAGTTAGCGTGGCTTTCCTTTTTGCCATTTTTCCCAAGTACTGGGCTCCGATCCGATCGAATTCCATTTCTCAGTTCAACATATCCGATCCGAGCCCCATATCCGATCCGATCCGAACCCTGCACCGTTTTCTGAAACTGTTCCAGCAAGTGTTTACGCCATTCGAAGACGTTTTCGACCATTCTAACTATTGAAATCAATCACAAAGCATTTCATACAGTCATAGCAACATGCATAATCAACCACAAACATCAAAACATCAATACGATAGGTTAAAATGGATCAAACATACCCAAAATCTCACATTTCCCCTTAAGCATGTTTAGGTGAAACTAATGATAGGATTAGCAAAACTTAACCAAATTAACCCAAATTCATATCAGAGGTCTAAAAGATCATTTAAGAATTTATGAACATTTTCCCCGAATTTTATCATGCTTAAATTCGCTAATTAACACTAATCACTCCTAATTAGCCATAATTAGTGTAAAACTATGCAAATCACTCACCTTAGCCACAAATAAACTAGGATCTGAAATAATTCTCTGATTTGATGTGAATCTCAATGCCAAACAGCAGTTCCTATGTTGCTTTGGTGAAGATCTTCCTTGATTAGGGGTTGCTAAGCCAAATCCTTGACCAAAAGATGATTTGGAGGTGATTTAGAGGTTAAAGGCCATTTTTTAGGGTTCCTTGGTGATAAGTGGAGGCTAGAAAACTGAAATGGAATGATGCTCTATCTCATTTCAGCCTCCCCATAACCCTAATCCCGAAATGGGTTATGGGCCTACTCACTAATCACCCGATTTGGCCCGGTTAAGCAGTTTTCACCCTCCAAACCTTATTTCAGCCATATCTCTCAAACGGTAAGTCCGTTTGGCTACTATGACCACTCTACGGAAAGGTAAACCATCAAACGAATCTAATGGAAGTGGTTTCAGGTCAAAATTCCTTTCCAATCAAAAGTTATGGCCAAAACAGTACTAACTAAGGGCAAAATGGTCATTTAAAAATCGACAAAAATCATGAACATGGGAAATGACTCTAATGGATGTTTCCCAAAGTTACATGACCATACGACTTCATACGGGAAAGAAATAAATATTCTACAATCCTATGATGTGTAGAATACGGGTCGTTACATAACCCAATGTTCGAACCTTGGGCATGAACTTTCACCCAAACCGACGCACCATCGGACGATCGGACCACATCACCTAGAGGAGGCTCGAGTGGCGCACCCACGCCCCAAGTCTGGCTGAGCTCGGTGGGGTCTGGAGGGAGGAATAGGAGGAGATGCGGCGCTGGTTCGCGGAGGTCGATCAAAACACTAAACGATGGGTCCCGAAACCTATATGGATATGAAGAGGAGGAAATTTTCTACAATATTGCCTCTTGAATCAGCTGATTTCGTTGAGAAAATTGCACGTTATCGAGGGAGGAAGTTTCGATCGATTTCCGTCGTTCATTTCTTCAGTGGCGGCGTGGGTTTGAAAAATGACAAGAGTTTGAACAGATACGACAAAAGGAATTCTTATTTTAATATTTATGTATACTATTTAATCTAATTTTAATTTATAAATTATTTGTTTGTCGGGCCGGACTCCAAACGAGGCCCAACGACTGTTACCCCTAGCTAATCACCCATGTTCCGGACACAATGGACTAGGTCTCATCAGCCCATTTGATCATTTCAGCTCATTTTTCCTTAAATTAAATAATAAAATATTTTATTATTTAATTTGATCGTACATTTTAATTTACCGGGGCCACAAACTAGCTCCAAAAATTCCCGAAAAATAAATCTAGCTATGTTTTGATGATACGGTCCTAACAAAATTAATTTCGTCGAATTCAGAGATCGTTTGAAAAATGGCCATTTTCTAGTCGATCCATATTGACTGAAATTGACAAAGCACATTTTCCTTTGCCACGCTCACATATTAATTCCAAAAATTATTAAAATTGGAATCCTGCAATAATTTGACATTCCGATTCCAACCAGGGTGGTTTTGTCGAAAACGGAGGTCGTTTGCAAAATGGCTATTTATACGGGCTATATATTATATTAAATTCCATACCGACTATTCTGAATATTCAAGTGGCCCTAACTTTTGACGCCTGCTATGAAATTTCAATTTTTCGGATTTGTTGGAAAGATATTTTTAATAGATTTTAATATTTTTGGTTTCACCAAAATCCGATTTATTTTGCATCTGTACATTCAATCAAAGTTCAAATTCAAAATTTCAAACTGCCGCGCTATTTCTAACTCATTTTAAAATTAAAATAAATATATTCGTTCAAACTTCGATTTAAATAAATTTTTAATCGTTATTATTTAAAATAAATTATTTTAACTATTCAAAATTCAATTAAATAGCCAAAATAAAAATTTAAATTGGTTTTGATTTTCCGGGTTGTTACACTCCCCCACTTAAAAACTTTTCGTCCCCGAAAAGGAAACAGCAGTAAAGTAGGAAACAAAACGGAAAATGTAAAATATTTTAAATGTACCTTGCACTAGAGCTAGTCAGAGATATCCACTCTGCACTGGGGACAAGCCTGTTTGATGCTATCCTCAGTCTCCCATGTACAGTCTCTAGGATCTCTGCTCTACTGCACTTTGACTAGATGAATTCTTTTGTTCCTATGAACTCGGGTTTCTTTGCCAATGATCCTTACCGGCTCCCTTCTTACTGCTAAGCTTGGGGCAATCTCCAAATCCTGCTATTTAGATTCCTTCACAATTAAGTCTTGATCATGTACATGCTTCCAAAGTTGAGACAAATTGAATACATCATGCACCCCTGGCAACCAGTCAGGCAGCTGAACACTGTAAGCGAGAGTTCAAATTCTTTCGAGAATAGGGAATGGACCAATAAATCTAGGAGCCAACTTCCCAGTCTTCCCAAAACGAACTACTCCTCTTAATGGAGAAACTCTCAAGTACACATAATCGCCAACAGCAAATTCCAAATCCCTTCTTCTTGAATCTGCATAACTTTTCTGTTGGCTCTGAGCTGTTAGTAATCGCTTCTTAATAAAATCAACTTTATCCGAAGCTTCACGGATCATGTCGGGAACCAATACCAGTCTATTGCCTGGTTCCACCAAACATGCGGGAGATCTACATGGCCTGCCATATAATGCTTCGAATGGTGACATTTGCAAGCTTGCTTGGTAACTGTTATAATAAGAGAACTCAACCAAGTGCAAGTGGTCTTCTCATGATCCACCAAAATCAAGAATACATGCCCGCAACAAGTCTTCTATTATACGGTTCACCCTCTCAGTCTGGCCATCTGTTTAAGGATGAAAAGCGGTGCCCAGATTTAACTTTGTTCCCAGCTCCTCTTGGAATGCTTCCTAGAATTAACTAGGGAATATAGGGTTACGATCACTAACAAAGCTACTGGGAACTTCATGTAGTCGGACAATTTCTTTGAAATAAATTTTCGCCAAACTTTGAGCTGTTCTAGTAGATCTGATAGGAATAAAATGGGCAGACTTCGTGAAACGATCTACGATCACCCAAATACTGTCACTGTCTTTCCTGGTTCGGGGCAAGCCATCAATAAAATTCATGGAAATTTGATCCCATTTCCAACTTGGAACTTCTGGTGGTTGCAACAATCTGGCAGGTTTTTGTTGATCACTCTTGACTTGTTGGCAAGTAGAACACCTACTGACATAAATGGAAATGTCTCTTTTCATAGATTTCCACCAGAACGTGCGCTTGAGATCATGATACATCTTACTCACCCCTGGATGAATACAAAGCTTGGATTTGTGACATTCATCCATTACTTCTCTCCTGAGCTCATGGTTATTCGGGACACAAATTCGGCCTTTTAACCTCAGAACTCCTTTGTTATCAATTTGGAAACTCGAGGGTTCGCCTTCCCGAACTCTTTTACTAATTCTCTGGATAAATTCATCATCCTTCTGAAGAGTATAGATTTTATCTATTAATGTAGGTGTAATGATGAGATTGGCGATGATAAGATTGGCGACGACCGCATACTTCTTGCTGAGCGCATCGGCTACAACATTGGTTTTCCCTGGAGTATACAAGATGTCCAGATCATAGGGTGCAAGAAATTGTAACCAACGTTGCTGCCTCAAATTCAAGTCCCTTTGGGTGAACAGATACATCAAGGATTTATGATCTGTATATAATTCGAACTTCTCACCCAAAAGATAGTGCCTCCATATCTTTAAAGCAAACACGATGGCCATCAACTCAAGATCATGAGTAGGATATCTCTTCTCATGTGGCTTCAAGTGACGGCTAGCTTAAGCAACTACTTTGTCTCTTTGCTTTAATACTGCACCAATACCTTCAATAGAAGCATCTATCCAAACTTTCAAATCTTGATTGCCATCAATAATAATCAACTCTGGAGCAGTAGTCAATCTCAATTTCAGCTCTTGGAAAACTGCCTCACATCCCGATGTCCAATTAAACTTTGTGTGCTTCTTTGCAAGCTTCGTTAATGGACAAGATAGCTTTGAAAAATCTTTAACAAATTTCTGATAATAGCCAGCCAATCCTAGGAAACTGTTGACTTTAGTGGGCGTGCTAGGCTGCTTCCAATCTTGAAAGCTGTGATTTTGCTAGGATCCACTGAAATTCCTTCCTTCGATACTTCATGACCGAGGAACTTCACTTATACATTTAGAAAATTTGGCTTTTAATGCATTCTTTCTCAGAATTTCCAAAACTTGTTCCAAATGCTTTTCATGCTTGGCAGTTGACTTAGAGAAGATTATATTGTCGTTGATGAAAACTAGCACAAATTTATTTAGGACATCGCAAAATACTCTGTTCATTAGATCGACAAAATAAGCAGGGGCATTGCATAAACCGAACGACATTACTAACCACTCATAAAATATGTCTAGACCTCTAAAAGCTATCAAAGGAACACACTCTTCGACAATATGCAGTTGATGGAAACCTGTAGCTAGGTCCATTTTAGAAAATACTTTAGCTCCATTTAAACGATCTAATAAATCATCTATACAGGGCAATGGATATTTATTCTTGAGTGTCTACTTATTGAGGTCTTGGTAATCAACACATATTCTGAGAGTACCGTCTGACTTTGGAACAAACACTACTGCTGCTCCCCAATTCGAAAAGCTAGGCCTGATCAGACCTTTCCATAAAAGTTGTTTAGTTTGATTGCCCAATTCTTCTTTCTCTTTCCATGTCATTCTCCGAATAGGATGCACGACTGGCCTTGCATTCGGAACTAGATCAATCCTGAAGTCAATTTCTCTTCGCGGAGGTAAGCTATCAACTTCTTCGAACACATCCACATAATTCTTAACAACAGGAATATCATCAATAGCAGTGGGAGAAACCTCAAGAGCAGCCCAAAATTCTTTTCTATCTGAATCTTTGCCTACACAAGTCATAACAAAATTGGCGTGCTTCGTTTTAATTCTAACAACTCTTTCAGCACATTTAACTTCAGCCTTATATTTTGTTAACCACTCCAGCCCAAGAATTATGTCAAATTCAGAGAAATCCATGATGATCTAATTAAAAGAAAACTGGTAACGGGAAAAGGAAATAGGCACTCTACAATACACACCGAGAATAAGAGAACGTCCTATCGGATTATGAACTCTAACCAATTCCTTAAGCTTCCTTAGCTTTAACTTCAACTTCTTAACCGTATTGCTTGAAATAAAGCTTTGTGACGCGCCCGTATCGAACAATACTTTAACTGGAATATTGTTGACAATAAGAGTATCTTCTAAAACATCTGGCCTTTGCTGACTATCTGGGCGTGTTGGAGTTTCCGCTATTTCATTTACGTGAGCTATTGCAGATTCCTTTAACAGCAAGTAATCCCTTGCAACATGACCTATCTGGTGGCACTTATGGCATTTCCTTTTACTATGAGATCTCTTTTGCTTCTTAATGGATTTAGATCCATCCTTTCCCCATTTCTTTAGAGATCTGCAATTTATCGATAAATGGCCTTGCTTATTGCAGTTATTGCATATGGCAGTCGTTAGTGGTTCTTATTTAGATTCAACCTCTATCTTATCAGCTTTAGGCTTATTACTGACCTTAGGCTTTGTACTTGCCTTAGCGCTACCAGTTTCAAACTTCCTTTTATTGTTGGAGCTGCCTTCTTCTTCATCTTCCCAACCATGTTTCTTATCAATATACTCGTAGCGGTAAGCCATTTGTATCATTTCAGGGAATGGGAGATTCACATGAGAAAGTACTCTACCTTCGTATTTCTTTTGTAGTCCTTTGATAAATCTTAGATTCTTCCTTGTAGGATCTCGAACTAGTTCTGGGGCAAAGCGAGAAAGTTCATTGAATTTATTCTGATATTCTTGGACGGTCATATCTCCTTATTTCAGATTGTAAAACTCACCATATAGCCGCTTAGTTGCTTCTGGAGGAATAAATCTTTCATTGAAAATTTCTTTAAATCTATCCCAAGTAATATTACCTTCTGAATTTTCCTCAGTAACAGTTTCCCACCATATTAGAGCTTCGTCTTTGAGTGCCCAAGATGCCAGTAATCTTTTCCGATCATATCTTAGCTTTAAGCCACCAAAAATTCTCTCAGCATAACGCATCCTTGCTTGTGTTTCAATAACGGATTCTTTGCCCGAGAATTGTACACCACCCAGATTTCGATACTTCTGAAACACCCCACCCTCCATTAAGGTCACTCACAAAGGGACTGCCTTAACTTTGGTGGAGGTTTGTAAGTAACAGTCACAGATAAACACAAGACAGATATAAACACATATATATAAGCAACGGAAAAACAACAGACTTTTTATTTCATAAAATACTTGTTCATACAAAAACACTTCCATAACTGTCACATAACACTTCCAAAACATTACATCATCATTTCTGTCTTGGTTATTAAATAAAGAAGCATAAAACATAATTAAAACTGCATAAATCCCCATGATTGTATCCAACAGCCATAGCCAAAGCAAGAGAGTCCAAATCGTACATCTACTATCTTGAAGCTTTGCAAAGAGTCTAACTAAGCTGAGTTGTTTCCTCCCCATGGACCTAGGGGGGATGTAAGAAAAGAAGACGAAAGAAAATAGGGTCAGACATAAAGCCTGGTAAGTCTACTGACTCTTCAGTATGTGAATAAGAATAAGGGCATGATAGGTTTAAACTGGAAATAGGAAAGTATCATAAACTAAGATAAAGCAGTTTGAATCGAGTATCCTATCGCACCCCACACTATATCTCTACACCTACGTGTATTAGTTCTGAACTGGCACCCCGTGTTGAGGGTAAATTGATCCCCTTTTTCTAAAGATAGGCTCCTACTCGCATAATTATCTATGTCTAACGGCCCCCAATGATTGTAGATACCTATGCTGGTCCCACCATGGGGTGTACCAAGACCCATGGTGGCGGCCCGACACAATCCTTAGAAAACATAGGTTATACTACTGATGCGCCAGTACCCTATTAGTCTGCTCCGAAGTGTGTGCACGCCCGCACTCCGTTAGAACCCACACTGTGCACCAACCGCCGTAGCTTTTGACCGCTTACAATCAGCCCAGTAATCGTACCTCACCCTGCCTAGTTTCAGGGTACCATGATATCAAATTTGGGTTACTGCTGAAACAGGTCCTTCATTACTAGGGTTTTCTAGTCAAACATGTTAAGTGGTTAAGTGTATGTAGTTACCTAACCCCACCCATCAGTTTATTTAACATGTTGAATTGGTTAAGTGTTTTAGTTAACTTAACCCTATCTTCTGTCCTTAGCCTCTTAAAGCGTCGACCACTCACATTAGACAGATATTGTTACGGTTACTGGATGTGCCGGTCGGTTCCAGAAAGATTTACACTGTAACTCAGTCTAACATCAGGTCCTTATTGGGCTCCATGCTTAACCACCCACATTGGATAGGTATTGTAGTGACTACTAGACAATCGGGCGGGTCCGGGCAGGTTTACATCACATCCAACCTCGTGTTAAGCAAATTCGTATTTTCTAAATTTACATATTTGTCTTTATTACCTGTTATATGTAAGTTTGTTAACCATTAAAGATTATGGCCCACATTCCAAGTTTAACATTTTTGGTATAAGAATTTATACCGTTTAAATTTCACAAAAATTGGCATGTGACAAACATGCCAATTTCATATATTTTTATGCCAAGTTTTCCTTCACATTTTACCTAACGTTACCCCGTCTAAATATTAGGCTAACAACTCTTAGCCTAATTTTCGTTCGCATGATTTTAACATATGATATTAGGCTAAAAACTTAGCCTAATTTAGCGCATAAAGTTTGCATAAAGGAATCTGTCTACATAACATGTCATATGTGTAAACTTATACATAATAGAGGTGAACTTGCAAATTGATCATCATGAATGTCATAGGTGTGAACTTGGCATTTTGGCATAGCCATTATGAACATAATAGGGGTGAACTTGCAAGACTTGTATAAACATAGGCCTAACCGTATTTATCTAGGCATAACTTCAAACAAAAAACTAGCATGTGACAAGGTTATTACATGTTCATAAAAATGCCAAATTTTGGTATTTACACAAAGATGTGAACTAACTCAAATCATATAGCCTAGTTCAACATGAAACTTGTATTAATTGCGTAACCCAAACGGATCCAATTACAACTTGAAATGAGCATAAGAATATATATACAAGGATATTAATCATGTTGGCATAACGGTCTTAACATAGAACATGTGTATATAAGTCTTAACTTGGACTTAGCAAAATGTATACAATCCATGTTAACCACATAAAGGTGTAAATTCTAATATTAACCACAAACTTGCGAGTGATGGTGTTTTCAATTACAAACGTTAAACAGGTCCACATCACATCAATTTATAACACGAACATCCCAATTCCATTCACAATAAAAATCATCACAACATATATACATTGTTAACATTATACAACATAAACATTATATAACATAATGTGATTCCAATTTCCAATTCATATCAAATCACGTTCTTTTTCAATTCACATCTCAAATGTAACTAGACTTACAACTATCGATGAACTTGAATTCTGGATTCTGAGTTCTGAAATTGAGATGCGTTCCTTTGGGGACTAACATTGAATTGATTCGTGTTTTAACTCTAACTTGGCTCGTCTCTAAGCTTTTCTACAAGTGGAGGCTCCTCTCAATTTCCTACCGACAGCATGGCGGCTCCGTCTCAAATTTCTTATGTTAATTTAGGTTGGAGTCTTAGGTTGTATTTACAGAATTTCAGATTGATTTGAGCCGTCAGATGATCATAGACGAATCTAGACCATTCATTTCGAAAGGAGCCAACCAAAATGCGACATGTCAGCCCTAGTGACACAGCCAAGCCTCAGAAATCGACCAGAACCCGACCAGGCCAGCCAGGGCCAAACCAGGTCGACAGGGCAGGTCGACCCCCTGGTTGACCTGGTGCCTGGGCGGGAAAATTCCCGCCCAGCCCAGTTTGGGTCTGATTTTGAATTTTGAACTTCTTTTTGAACTGTTTGAATTTTAATTTGTATTCTGAAACTTTCGGAGGTCATAACTCCTTCATACGGAGTCCGATTCATGCAAACTCGGACTCTATCTCGAGCAGAATTCCGAGTAGATCGCAACGGTGAAACCCGTTTCCCTTATTTCTTTCATTTAGAATTAATTATACTTAAATTTGTTATTATACAGTTAATAGAAAATTTGGGGTGTTACATTCTCCCCTTCTTTTAGGATTTCGTCCCCGAAATCTTCAAGTCTGGAAGAACGTAAGTCCTATCATCCAATCGTCCATCTACTTAACCATCAAACACAGGCGTCCATTGTCCTTAAAAGACTTCTAATGATTTATGACCATATGCACAGTGTGTGTACATGTCCTTATCTAATGCAAAATCAGGCGGTCTACTAATTCAGTTGACCTCCTTAATGCAAATCATGTAAGTGCCATGAATCCATTATGTATGCAAAAATTTGTCCTTACTCATAACTCTACATGAGTGTGAAACCATTTATACAAATTCAACTTCCATATGACGACATATCAAGTTTTAACCACATACAAATTTGAATACATATAGGCAAATGCAGTATGAAGTGACTTAGCCGATCTAAAACCTAGGTTGTGTGTGTATATGCATCCACGAGCAACCACTAGCAACCACTTGCAGCCATCAATCATAACATGTTTCAAATACATGTTTACATCCAAAGGGGTTTATACCTAAGGACAAAGGATAATATCGAGGAGATATACCTAGAATGATAGATAAAGCACAACTTAAGGAAAAAGAGAGATCAAGGATATACCCTCAAAAAGAAAAGGGTAGGTCGTGCGTATTCTATCCTCAGTTTCCCAAGTCGCGTCTTCCTCGGCGTTGCTCCACTGAACCTTGACGAGATTTACTTCGCGGTTGCGTAGTTTTTTATTTCAGTTCCTACGATTCAAGTTGGAACTCCTTTAGCCAGTTTCTTGCTACTACAAAGGATTCGGTTCCATAAAAGTCCTTTCCACCCATAGCCTTGAAGTCTCTACATGTCTTTGCAAAAGCATTTCCACGAGGAGGAGGAGGAGGAGGAACCGTTGCCACTGGAGGAGGAATGTCTGCTGGGCACGCGCCATTGGCCCTAGCTTCCAGGTACCTCCTAAACCAGCCGGGTACAGGTACTCCTTCTGGAAGGTTAAGGTCTCCAGACATGCTGAAACAAAAATGAAAGGTTCAAAACGAAGGATAGATAGATAGTGCATATGTCTTTTGGGGGATTATGCCTTTTAAAATATCAAAACTTTTCTTGAAAATGCTTCTTTAAACTTCTCTTTTGAAAATAGTTTCAAAACGTTTATCTTATCTGGTAAATCTATGCTCTGATACCAAGTGAAACACCCCACCCTCCATTAAGGTCACTCACAAAGGGACTGCCTTAACTTTGGTGGAGGTTTGTAAGTAACAGTCACAGATAAACACAAGACAGATATAAACACATATATATAAGCAGCGGAAAAACAACAGACTTTTTATTTCATAAAATACTTGTTCATACAAAAACACTTCCATAACTATCACATAACACTTCCAAAACATTACATCATCATTTCTGTCTTGGTTATTAAAAAAAGAAGCATAAAACATAATTAAAACTGCATAAATCCCCATGATTGTATCCAACAGCCAAAGCAAGAGATTCAAAATCGTACATCTACTATCTTGAAGCTTTGCAAAGAGTCTGACTAAGCTGAGTTGTATCCTCCCTGTAGACCTGGGGGGGGGGGGGGTGGAATGGAAGAAAAGAAGACGAAAGAAAATAGGGTCAGACATAAAGCCTTGTAAGTCTAGTGACTCTTCAGTATGTGAATAAGAATAAGGGAATGATAGGTATAAACTGGAAATAGGAAAGTATCATAAACTAAGATAAAGCAGTTTGAATCGAGTATCCTATCGCACCCCACACTATATCTCTGCACCTACATGTATTAGTTCTGAACTGGCACCCCGTGCTGAGGGTAAAGTGATCCCCTTTTTCTAAAGATCGGCTCCTACTCGCATAATCATCTGTGTCTTACGGCCCCCAATGATTGTAGATACCTATGTTGGTCCCACCATGGGGTGTATCAAGACCCATGGTGGCGGCCCAACACAATCCTTAGAATACATAGGTTATACTACTGATGCGCCAGTGCCCTATTTGTCTGCTCCGAAGTGTGTGCACGCCCGCACTCCATTAGAACCCACACTGTGCACCAACCGCCGTCGCTTTTGACCGCTTACAATCAACCCACTAATCGTGCCCCACCCAGCCTAGTTTCAGGGTACCCTGATACCTAATTTAGGTTACTACTGAAACGGGTCCTTCGTTACTAGGGTTTTCTAGTCAAACATGTTAAGTGGTTAAGTGTCTGTAGTTACCTAACCTCACCCATCAGTTTATTTAACATGTTGAATTGGTTAAGTGTTTTAGTTAACTTAACCCTATCTTTTGTCATCCTCTTAAAGCACCGACCACTCACATTAGATAGATATTTTTACAGTTACTGGATGTGCCGATCGGTTCCGGGCAGATTTACACCGTAACTCAGTCTAACCTCGGTTCCTTATTGGGCTCCATGCTTAACCACCCACATTGGATAGGTATTGTTCTGACTACTGGACAGCCGGGCGGGTCCTGGTAGGTTTACATCACAACTCAATCCAACCTCGTATTAATCACATTCGTATTTTCTAAATTTACATATTTGTCTTTATTACCTGTTATATGTAAGTTTGTTAAACATTAAAGGTTATGGCCCACATTCCAAGTATAACATTTTTGGTATAAGAATTTATACCGTTTAAATGTCACAAATTTTGGCATGTGACAAACATGCCAATTTCATATATTTTTATTCCAAGTTTTCCTACCCATTTTACCTAACGTTACCCCATCTAAATATTAGGCTAACAACTCTTAGCCTAATTTTCGTTCGCATGATTTTAACATATGATATTAGACTAAAAACTTAGCCTAATTTAGCACACAAAGTTTGCATAAAGGAATCTATCTGCATAACATGTCATAGGTGTAAACTTATACATAATAGGGGTGAACTTGCAAAATGATCATCATGAATGTCATAGGTGTGAACTTGGCATTTTGGCATAGCCATTATGAACATAATAGGGGTGAACTTGCAAAATGACTAAATCTAAATAGGTGTCACATAAAATGGCATGATCTTGACTTGTATAAACATAGGCCAAACCATATTTATCTAGGCATAACTTCAAACACAAAACTAGCATGTTACAAGGTTATTACATGTTCATAAAAATGCCAAATTTTGGTATTTACACAAAGATGTGAACTAACTCAAATCATGTAGCCTATTTCAACATGAAACTTGTATTAATTGCGTAACCCAAACGGATCCAATTACAACCTGAAATGAGCATAAGAATATATATACAAGGATTTTAATCATGTTGGCATAACGGTCTTAACATAGAACATGTGTATATAAGTCTTAACTTGGACTTAGCAAAATGTATACAATCCATGTTAACCTCATAAAGGTGTAAATTCTAATATTAACTACAAACTTGCAAGTGATGTTGTTTTCAATTACAAACGTTAAACAGGTCCACATCACATCAATTTATACCACAAACATCCCAATTCTATTCACAATAAAAATCATCGCAACATATATACATTGTTAACATTATACAACATAAACATTATATAACATAATGTGATTCCAATTTCCAGTTCATATCTGAGACGACCCGAACTTCCCCGGTAAGGAAAGCCCGGATAGAATTGAGGACAAGACAAAATAGAACGCAAACAGAAGAACATTTCATTGTTATTACAACAATTCCATCAGATACAAGAATATAAAGAGTATAAATGAATAAAATACATTCGATGAATATCAGAGATTACAATAAATTACATAGCAGCGGAAAAATATACAAAACACAACTGAAAGTGATACACGGATACAGAGCTTTCCGAGCATCGTTCCAGCTGTAAATCGGGACCCTGTGAATATAAATCTGCAAAACCAAAACTACTAGCTTCCCGTGTGGAAAATAGGGGCACCCAGAGTTTAGGTTAATACATTAAACTCCAGGTCAGTCATGTGACTGGTGTGAGAACTAAAACGGTTATTTAAAACTTTACTTTAAAAGAGAGTAATTCAAGGGACCACGCCGTATAACACGGAACGGGTTTCCTCCCAAGAATACTAGTGCATATAACAAAACAGCGCAATGCTTTTTGGAAAAATGAAGCTATTATAAGACCCAGGTCCCATCACACAATGCAACGCAAGCCAGAGGGTAGGGTTTTCCCTTATAATAGCCAAATAATGCTTGGTACGTTTAAAACAAATCATTTGATACTATTATAAGTGTATAGTGTCAAAACAATTTCAATCATAAATATCAATCATAGGCGGCATGGGTACCATCTATCATGTCGCCATACTAGTTCTAATATTAAAATCGCAATATCAAGTATTGGAAATTGGATTTCCGTCATGAGTCCAGGCAAGGGGAAAGCTCCTCTCCGATTCGAGACACTCTAGCAAATGCCTCAGGACCCCACTATGATCCTTTGGAACCTCCAAGGCCGGTCCTCTCTTACTTTTGAGGATTGGCAATTCCTGAACATACGTTTCCCGGTCCTTACAGACCTATATCCGAGGCGCGTCGTATCCAACAACCACACAGGTGAAAAGTATATAAATGTCAGGGCTGGTAGGTCACTGACACCACCCCAGCTAGAAAGAAACATCGTGCACTCCTTGGATCCGTATCCCGTTTTTGACTCATACCGGGGTGTGAGGCTCGCGAATCCACGTTATACACAAAGCTGCGCCACACAGGCCGTGCTTTGATCATCAACCACAAGACTCTGCTTTTCAACAGAAGCCCTAATCAATTGCCACTTACGCGTGCCACACTGATAATTCACTCCATGCGACTGATGTCCATCGATATACAACCTCTGAGTTCGTACGTCTCAGAGAAGGGCGTTAAGCAAGAGAATAAATTCTCCGCCGCCAAACAGATGTATATTTAATAGAGATCAATCAACACAGAATAAAATCCAATGTCAGACACACTATCCATTTACAAGTTCGTTCTGGGTCCGAACGAAACCGGAGGCACTTTCCTCGCATATCCATCCATCTCCAAGTACGTCTGGACGATCACCAACTGTTTCCCTCATCTTGGGTGTACAGCCCAAACGAGATCATCAGTAATAACCCAAACGATGTGAAGACTTCCGGTCTTCAACCACCGTCTTCATCTTCGACATCTCATCGAATCGGTTATTCAGAATGGTTATAAACCTGGCCTTTCTGAATATCCCACGTGTATAATAAACAAATGTTACACAGACACACAAACGCCTCATTCCAATTCAGAATATTCTTTTATTCACAAAATCACATTCTTAGGGAAGGGTTCCCATTAATTTTATCCAAGATAAATTCTTCTAAATTTATTCTTTAATCTTCCTTGGGATATCATTTCAAACTAGTCGGGATTAGCGAACCACACCGAAGTAATTATTTATTTTATTTCCCAATCCCAACCTATTCATCCCCTGGAGCAAAACTGGTGATACTCCATTCCTAACACCACGGTGTTATCGGTAAAATTAATTACCATTTCACGTTCAAATCTAATTAAAGATTTAACTATCGCATTGGAGCAAAACTGGTGGTACTCCATTCTCGATCACCTTTCAGATTTGATAATTTAAATTATCAATTCACTTTTCAATCTAATTAAAGATTCATTAGAACTCCACTTAGTTTTAATCCTTTCAAAAATCAACATCTTGCCTTTAACTGGGTTAAAGAACCAATGTCATCTACAACACGATTCACGATAAACCCAAATCACATTTGATATTAATTACAAGGCTCTGAATAGAAAATATACCGGCTTATATTCAATATCAAATTTGAAACCAACAAATATCGTATTGGAAATAACGATATAAAATATATCTTCCAAATTCCCATAACAATATCTGTATAGTCACGAAATCCAACATCGAAATATTCCGAAGATAATTTCGATTCTACTCCAGTCCAATCCACGTATTGGGAATATTGATTATTTTTAAAATCACTTTCAAATTCAATTTATTTATTTCAAAAATAAATTGATTTTAATCCTAGTTCAAAACTAGTTCATTTCGATAAAAATCTATTTTAATCTTTTCAAATGTGGAATTCTTCAGCCCAATTTTTCCCAAATCATTTCTTATGATTTTACACGAATTATAGATATTTTTAATAATTTTATCAAGGTCCGTACAGTTGATTTCCATCAATGGCCATCGAACTGCACTTACAGTGACCTTTTCCAAATTTGATTTGGACATAATTCCAAATCCAACTGTTAGATTTCAAAATTCTAATATTCATTGGAAAGCTCTTTTCGATACGAACCCAACGGTTCCGGTTTTAGGAGAATCCGACGGTCGGATCTCCCGCAACGTCAATTCGAAGTCAATGGTCGAAATTCACGAACTGCCGCGGCGCGGCGCGTTCTATTCGGGCCATTATATATATAATATATATATATATTTCGTCGATTTCCCTTTTAAAACGAATTTTATAAATAGTTCTAAATTCGTTTCAAAAACAATTTCAACTTCATGTTCAATTTCAAATCGATTTGATTTCAATTTAATTCGAATTCATTTCAATTTTTATTTAATTCGAATTCAAATTCGTTTCAATTCAATTCAAATTCTAATTCGTTTCAATTCAATTCAATTTGAATTTACCTTCTATTTAATTCAATTTGAATTCATTTCAAATTGATTTCAATTCAATTTCAGTTCGTTTTAAATTCCATTCAAAACGATTTCAATTCGTTTTTAATTCAATTTCAATTTAATTCAATTTCAATTTAATTCAATTTGAATTCATTTCTATTCAATTCGAATTCAAATTCACTTTCTATTCAATTTGAATCGAACTCATTTTCTGTTCGATTCGAATTCATTTCAAATTGATTCAATGAAATTTCAATTTGAATTTTAATCTAATTTAATTTGAATTTCATTTCAAAATATTAAATTTTGAAATCACTTTTCAATATTCATTATAAAACGAATAAAATCGATATAAATATCGTTCGCGTCAAAATAACGCATCTCTAATCAACACGGCTTTATATTTTTCAAAAAAAAAAAACTTCTTTATTCTATTCAACAAATGAATATTTATTCTATTCAACACATGAATCTATATTTCTTTCAATACTTGACTAATCTCAACAAATGAGTACTGTCAACACATGAATCCTATTTTAAAATATTCATTATTTTCCCGATTGGAATGAGGCCCAATCAATCACCATATAATGTTAATTATATGGATTCCATACAACATATGTATATAATAGCAACGATAACCAATCAACCATCATCTAAAGTGCACCCCACAACTGCATAAGCATCAAATATAAATAATCAACGCTTACACAGTCTGTCGACCAATCGATCGACATACAATTAAATAATTGGGATTAGTGTACGCCAAATATCATCCCAACACCCGTGTAGGGTTTCAAATCAACAAACACAGATTTTTATTTGTGTAGTTGGGTGATGATAAAAATTTATCATCCCAATCAATATCAGTCAAATCAGTGTAGATAAACAAATCGGCCGATTTGTTTATAAATATTTATTTATTCACTTTCACATTAAAAATTATATTTTTAACGATAATTTATTTATTTTAACTATCCACAATTTATTATCGATTTCACATCAACATCACAAACAATTTTCACAACACTTCAATCAAACAAACAAGTCATCCATGGTCTGTGGATGACGGGTGTCGGGTGCTGCTAAGCACCGTCTGCATCCTAGTATATATATAACTAGAAAAAGAAATTTAGAGTGAGAAGTTCTCACCGATAGCTAATCCAATACCACGACTCTTCTTATGTAGAAGTTGTCGCTGTTCTCACCTTTTGCCACTTTTGTTGCCCGTAGCCACTACATATATAAAAATCACATTTTTATATTGCTATTCAATATATAAAAATCGAATTTTTACTTCGCTATTCAATATATAAAAATCGCATTTTTACTTCGCTATTCAATATATAAAAATCGAATTTTTACTTCGCTATTCAATATATAAAAATCGCATTTTTACTTCGCTATTCAATATATAAAAATCGAATTTTTACTTCGTTATTCAATATATAAAAATCGAATTTTTACTTCGTTACTATATAGACAAAAATTCTATTTTTACATTGCTACTATATAGATAAAAATTCTATTTTTACATTGCTACTATATAGATAAAAATTCTATTTTTACACCGCTAAAAATCGTATCTTTTCTATTTTAAAAATCTATTTTTTCTATTTTAAAAATCTAATCTTTTCTGTTTAAAAAATCTAATCTTTTCTATTTTAAAAATCTAATCTTTTCTGTTTTAAAAATCTAATCTTTTCTGTTTTAAAAAAAAAATCATATTTTTACTTTGCCAAAATATATATAACAATCATATTATTATTATCATACTAGTATAAAAAAAATTCCTTATCTAAACTAATCTAATTACATCGTAGAAGAAGAAAAAGAAATAGAGAAGTAATTAAATAAAAATCGCACCTTTCTTTGAATTGAAAAGGAGAGGGGTGTTGCGTCGGGTTTAAAGGGGATAGAAGAGAGAGGAAGGGGCGCGGTCGGAGGCTGGCGGAGTGGAGGAGAAAGCGGCGGTGGGCCTAGGGTGTCGGGGCAGCGCGGTTTCATATGGGGTTCGGGGTTTGCGTCGCACGAGGAGAAGGGAGGAAGAAGGAGGAGGTGAACGTGAAGGAGGAGAAGGCGAGGGAAGAGGAAGGAGCGGAGCGCAGGGGGGGAGGGGGGCGGCGATGGCACGGGGTCGATCCCGATCCCCTTTTCTTTCTTTCTTTTCTTTTTTCTTTTTTTTTCTGAATGGATGATGAAGGGAGGGGGGCAGAGAGAAAGTCAGGTGGAGGAGAGAGGTATTTTATATTTAATTATTTAATTATTTTAATTTCAAAAAGTTGACTTTTTATTTCGACCTCGTAACGAGGCCCACCGCCTGTCGTCCATAGCTAATTACCCCCATTCCGAACACAATGGGATATGTATCGTAAGCTGATTCGATCGTTTCGATCGGTTTTCGTCAAAATCAACATATAGCTCTATATATTGAATTTGAACGCGCATTACAGTTTGTCGGGGTCACATACGAACTCTAAAAATCCCCAAAAAATATTTTCTAGCTTCGTATTGACGATACGGTCCTAACAAAACTAGTTTCATCGAATTCTGAGACTGTTGGAAAAATGGTCATTTTCCAGTCGATTAAAATCAACTAAAACTGGTCAAACACGTTTTCTTTTGCCACGCTCACATATTGATTCGAAAAATTATGAAATTTGAAACCTAGCAATAATTTGACATCACGGATCCAACAAAAGTGATTTCGTTGAAATCTGAGGTCGTTTGCAAAATGGCTATTTTTAAGGGCCTGAATTCCATAGCGACTATTCAGAATTTTCAACTGGACATATCTTTTGATTCCCCTATGAAATCTCGATTTTTCGGATTCGTTGGAAAGATATCACAAATAGATTCCATTATTTTTGGTTTCACTAAAATCCGGATTGTTTGGCACCCGGTACATTCCATTGAAGTTTGAAATCGAATTATCGAACTACCGCGCCATTTTCTATTCTATTTATAATTATATATAATTATTTTATTCTAACGGCGACGTATATAATATATACGTCGAATTCTATTCAAAATAAATTTTCTCGTCGATATTATTTAAAATAATTCATTTTAAATGTTCAAAATTCGCTAAAATTGCCAAAATATAAAATTTAAACTGGCTCGCATTTCCGGGTTATTACAATCTCCCCCACTTAAAATTTTTGTCCCCGAAAACGAACAAAGTCGAAAGTGGTTTGATCAATCAACTCTACGTTCGATCTGGCTTCCATTCTACAACTTTTCAGTTTCTGGGAATTTTCAAATTCTTCAAAAATTTGGCTAACACCCGGAATTTTCGAAAAATTTCGCCATAACCTCCTTTGTACGGGGAGAGGTTTGGAAATTTATTGGGCCGTATTAGGTACCCAATAAATCCTAATAAGCATACACATACTTATAGTGATATATTCTGGTGTTTACAGGGGAGCGTGTATTGATAATAACTCCAGAGAATAAATTCTCGTCACCCTGTCGAAGCCTGAGGGAGTGTGTATTTTAAATGCTCCAGAGGATAAATCCTCGTCACCTCGTCCCGTGTGGGAAATAAATAGTCCTTGTGCCGTATCTAATAACTAGAGAGACGTGATTATTGTCAACTCTAGACCCGTGTGGGGTTTTTATTAATCTGGCAATTTTATCGTTACAATTTAATAGTCCATATCAGTCATCAGTTCAACCTGTAAAATACAGTCATCGCCATACAAGCCTCTCACTCGTATGGTAAATCTTCCACCTCGTCACACAAGCTCCAAATGCTTATGTGGTATATGATGAAGTATGCGATCTTCCAGAAGTATGCCATGTAATGTAGTTCAAAATTAATTGTTGCTATCCTATGGCGATGTTTATTATTTCACATAGAATAACCAGCACTCCGCATCCAATGGCACTCACAGGAGTTGATATAATAATATTTCGCATCCAACTCATTAAGGTTTACCTATTTGTCGGGCACGCAAATAAAATCTTTACTCAACAGCTATCCAATTTCCTGTTCAAAAATATATATAATGCACAAGTATATATTTCTAACTATTTTCTAATCAGTACAATGTGTGATTTAATTGAATGAATTTGTTCTAGTTTTATTTATGATATTCTAATCTTCTCTAAATCAAAGGCCGAAAAGGAACATAGCCGAAAGTTGTTTAACAAATCAACTCAAGTTCCATTATTTTGACTACGGCTTATGTTCTTCAACTTTTCAGTTTCTAAGAACTTTTCAAATTTTTCAAAAATTTGGCTAACACCCTAAATTTTCGAAAAATTTCGCCATAACCTCCCCTGCACCGGGAGCAACGGGAAAATCCCGAAATTGCCATACAGGCCTTCTGATCTCAAAAAGAAAAAGAAAAAGCCAAGCGGCTAGCCAATCGGCTCATAAAATCATCATCACCCAAACAAAACAGTAAATTATAGTAAACATGTACCTATTTGTCGGGCAAACAAATTTTATTCTCTGCTCTAGCCTCCTTGCTATGACCTGTTCAATGTAAGTGCATGTATATGCAAGCAAATGCGACCAATTTTCAATACAATTCAATATTTGGTTCAATTAGGCTAAATGGCTAAAAATTATCAAACAAATAAACAACCAACACAAACATCAATCAATTAGTTAATTAGAGTTTCAAATTCATAATTTTGATACATATACAAAAATCATGTTTTTGATGCCAATTCACAACGATGTATTCTAGCTATGTTAGTTTTGGTTCTCACACCAGTCTAATGGAAATATATAGAAATCACACCTTCGAAACACGAACATAAATATTGATGATGCCATGGTCATTATCAACATCATCTTCGGGCGACAAGAGTGTAATTCTATATCTATCTAGTATATTAAAACTTCGAATATACGTTCATGACGCGTATACGCGAAATCTTTATATACTCGATTGTCCAAATTCAAAATAAATAAATATTCAAATATGTATAAAATGGTTTAAATTTCAAAACAAAATTGTTTTCATTTGAAAAATATACTCTTCACACTCGTTCTAGGATATTACTGATCCCATCTCTAACGAGTCATTCTAATTGGATATTACTAATCCAATATCTGATGAATTCTTTCGTATGGTTCTAATGTATCTTGTTCTCGAGCTCTGTAAACCAAGGCTCTGATACCAAACTGAGACGACCCGAACTTCCCCGGTAAGGAAAGCCCGGATAGAATTGAGGACAAGACAAAATAGAACGCAAACAGAAGAACATTTCATTGTTATTACAACAATTCCATCAGATACAAGAATATACAGAGTATAAATGAATAAAATACATTCGATGAATATCTGAGATTACAATAAATTACATAGCAGCGGAAAAATATACAAAACACAACTGAAAGTGATACACGAATACAGAGCTTTCCGAGCATCGTTCCAGCTGTAAATCAGGACCCTATGAATATAAATCTGCAAAACCAAAACTACTAGCTGCCCGTGTGGAAAATAGGGGCACCCAGAGTTTAGGTTAAAACAATAAACTCCAGGTCAGTCATGTGACTGGTGTGAGAACTAAAACAGTTATTTAAAACTTTACTTTAAAAGAGAGTAATTCAAGGGACCACGCCGTATAACACGGAACGGTTTTCCTCCCAAGAATACTAGTGCATATAACAAAACAGCGCAATGCTTTTTGGAAAAATGAAGCTATTATAAGACCCAGGTCCCATCACACAATGCAACGCAAGCCGGAGGATAGGGTTTTCCCTTATAATAGCCAAATAATGCTTGGTACATTTAAAACAAATCATTTGATACTATTATAAGTGTATAGTGTCAAAACAATTTCAATCATAATATCAATCATAGGCGGCATGGGTACCATCTATCATGTCGCCATACTAGTTCTACAATTAAAACCGCAATATCACGTATTGGAAATTGGATTTCCGTCATGAGTCGAGGCAAGGGGCAAGCTCCTCTCCGATTCGAGACACTCTAGCAAATGCCTCAAGACCCCACTATGATCCTTTGGAACCTCCAAGGTCGGTCCTCTCTTACTTTTGAGGATTGGCAATGTGACGGCCCGCCCCGCACCAGCCTGCATTTCCTCCGAAAGTGCGCTGTACACATGCCCGACTAGCACGGAACGGTCGCCAAAGAAAGGAAAGAAGAGAATGAACTAATCAAGGAACCTGTAGAATGTATCACAGCGCATGGGATAAAATATAATAATAACATACTTGACATAAAACAGGCAAAACAGTGCATAAGCTGATAACTAAAATCAACATCAATCATCAGAGCAGCGGAAATCCATATACAGCTTATTACAATTTTCCAAATTTACTGTCTCTAAACAAAAGAAAGCTAAAGTAGAAGATACACCAACAATGCCCAAGCAGTGATCTTCAACAATACAGGGAGAATATTATGTATATAGTACGTGGAAGCCTCCTGCTCGTCTCCGGATCATCTACCCGTGCATCACCAGCTAACCTGTCTCTAGTCTGCTCGTGTGAGCACCCAGAGTAATAAGAGGAGACATAAAACTCTGGGTAAGACATAAAGCCTGGTATGAGCGATAAGCATCTTAAACAGAACAATAACAGGTATACTAAACCATGCCTGAACCTGGACCTGCAACCAAAGAGTTAGTACCACATACCGTACAATACTCCAAGGTGCCATAATAAATAGTGTAAGAATACGGGGGTGGGGTGTGCATGTCACAATGATAGCAAACAAATCATCCATATCAACCATCCTCACACCTCTCACTCAGTGCGTAAAGCGTACGACATCTACCACTTTGAAACACTAGACAAACTGAGGCAACGACGAATCCCGACTTGTAGAAACCCTGCTGTGACCAAGCCAAACACTTGGAGTCATGACCAAACATTTCAATGACCCACTTCATTGGTCGTAGCTCTTGGTTCTACCGATGCCATAATGTCCCTGAATCCGCCTTCGTACCTCCTACCATAGTGGTCCAAAGCTATAGACGTCGATAACTCCTTAGCACGCGTCCCGCAGCAAAGCCCAACCATGAAGCGAACTCGTTGATTCCCATCTGAATCTTGAGCTCTAACTTCTCATTTGGACTTCCTTTGCATCTCGGGTTTGGTCGAATTGGAGTTGGTCTTCAGAAGAGTCATCACGAAGTAGTAAAAGTACATGTCCGGTTCCCCATGCTCGGTTCGGTTCGGATACGTCCCCCGGTTCGGTTCGGAGTGCCACCATCCTCTGGGTTCGGGTCCTTCTCCCTCATGCGGTTCGGTTCGGTGATTCTGTTCGGTTCGGTGATTCTGAAGCGGTTTGGTTCGGATACCCCATAGCTTGGATGTCTCCGTCTCCGTCTCGTCAGCATCCGTTCGGTTCGGGTATTGCTCTCGGTTCGGTTCGGAATATGGTATCCATGCTCCTCTTTCTTCCACTTCAGTCCTCCTTGTCCCTTCCGATCCCACGCTACGCCCCTCCGATCCGACCAGGCCTTCCTTGTTGCCTCTTCACGTCATGCTCCAGAAAGTACCACGCCCCGGTCCGGTTCGGATATGTCCGATCCGATCCCCTACCCGATCCGATCCGGTTAGATACCCTGCAGTTTTCTGCAACTTTCCAGCAACTGTTTATACGCCTCTCGACGGCGTTTTCGACCAATCTAACTATTGGAATCAATCACAAAGCATACCAAAGAGTCATAGCAACATATAACAGCAACCACAAACAACAAACAACAATCTAAATGAATCAAAATGGATCAAAAGTGGCCAAAACCTCACATTTTCCTATAATCCCTCTTAATCATGTTTAAGCATACGATTAGCAAAACACATCGAAATTAACCCAAATTTCTAACAGAGCCTTAAAACATTATTTTAGAATTTTAAGAATTTTTCCAGAATTTATTTACGTATAAATTCGCTAATCTTCACTAATTACCCCTTAATTACCGTAATTAGTGCAAAAACTATGCAAATCACTCACCTTGGCCACAAATGAAACACCAAATCTGAAATACTCTCTGTTTGGGTCGAATTCCTATGTATAGCAGCAGCTTCAACCTTGCTTTGTTGCTATTTGGCCTTGCTTTGAAGTAGTTTAGGCTTAATCTTCACTAAAAATGTGTTTTGGAGTGGTTTTAGAGGATGGAGGCCATTACTAAGGTCTCAAGAAGGTTTGTGGCGGCTCAAAACTGAAATGAAAGTGATAACCTAACCCTAATCAGTCCTCCTATACCTCTAAACCCGAAATTCCCCTCTGGGCCTAGCTGCTAATCACCCGGTTAAGCCCAATTAAGCTGTTTTTCACCATCTGAAACTTGTTTCAGCCATATCTCCCAAATGGTAAGTCCGTTTGGCTAATGTGACCACTCTACGGAAAGAGAAACCATCATCCGGAGCCAATGGAAGTGGTTTCAGGTCAAAATTCCTTTCCAGTCAAAAGTTATGGCCAAAACAGTGCCAACTAGGGGTAAAATGGTCATTTAAAAATCGGGAAAAATCATGAACATGGGAAATGACCCCTATAGTCGTCTCCCAAAGTTACATGACCATACGACTTCGTATGTGACAGAAATAAATATCCTACGATCCTATAATGCGTAGAATGCGGGTCGTTACACTCTTCCCCCCTTAAGAAATTTCGCCCCCGAAATTCCTTAACCCAAAACATACAAGGGATCTCGCATGCCTAACAACCATATACAACAATCAAATATGCAAAACAAGCAAACAAGCCTATCCTAGCATGCGGAAAAACTAAATCGAAGTCAAAATCTTACCAGACAAAGAGTTCTGGATACTTCTTCCTTATGTCCTCCTCTGTTTCCCAAGTACAATCACTCTCGTCCTCGCTCCACTGTACCTTGACTAGCTTCACCGCCTTCCTTCGAAGTTGCTTCATGTCGTGCTCGACAACACGGGCCGGCTTACGGTTCCCAACCGCCTCGGGTTCTACTTCGAAGTCCTCTAACTGATCAGGTGAAATAGTCATATTTGAGTTGTGAACGAACTTCCTTAGTTGGGAAACATGAAATACGTTATGAACTCCCGCCAACTTCTCTGGTAAGTCAATTCTGTATGCCAAATTCCCGATTAGTTCAAGAACAGGGAATGGGCCAACAAACCTTGGTGCCAACTTGCCTCTCCTACCAAATCGTATTACGCTCTTCAACGGAGAAATCTTGACAAACACCAAGTCGCCAATGGAGAATTTTAAGTCTCTTCTCCTCTTATCAGCATAACTCTTCTGCCTATCCTGGGCAGCCTTCATTCGTTGTTGAATGACCTTGATCTTATCCGACGTTTCTCTCACCACATCTGGTCCAAGCACAAACTTCTCGCCAGTCTCTATCCAACATGATGGTGAGTTGCATGGCCTTCCGTACAAAGCTTCAAACGGAGCCATACCGATACTGGATTGGTAGCTATTATTATATGCAAACTCTACTAGATGCAAATGGTCATCCCATGATCCACCAAAGTCCAATACACATGCTCTCAAGAGGTCTTCCAAGATACGGTTCACCCTCTCCGTCTGACCGTCGGTCTGAGGATGGTATGTGGTACTGAGACGTAACTCTGACCCTAGAGCCTCTTGTAAGCTCTTCCAAAACCCACTAGTGAACAACGGGTCTCGGTCGCTCACAATGCTTTCAGGTATTCCATGAAATCTCACTACCCACTTCATATACAATTCTGCTAACTTAGCTGCCGTTCTGGTCGATTTGACTGGTATAAACCTTGCACTTTTAGTCAGTCGGTCTACAATCACCCAAATGCTGTCATATCCCGATCTAGTCCTTGGTAAACCATCGATGAAATCCATCGAGACTTGCTCCCATTTCCATTCGGGAATTTCTAATGGTTGCAACAACCCACTAGGTTTCTTTTGCTCGGCTTTAACTAGCTGGCAATTCATGCACTTGGATATAAACTTCCCAACGTCTCTTTTCATCCCTTCCCAGTAGTAAGTCTGCTTCATATCTCGATACATCTTATTACCACCGGGGTGTATAGTTAGCCTTGAGTGATGACATTCTCTAAGCACTTCATCTCTCAATCCATTTACGTTGGGTACAACAAGCTTTCCATTCTTTCTAAGCCATATATCTCGATCAAGCCCATACTTGTTCATCTCCTCATCGATACCCATCTCTAACTTGGAGATGATTTCCAATAGGTTAGGATCGCCCCTCTGACCAGAGCCGATCCGCTCAATCAAAGTGGGTCTGATCGTCAAACTTGCTAACATTTCTGGATCCAATTCGCACTTTGGTCTGAAATCAAACCCCGCGATAAACTCCAGTTGCTTCCATTCAAGGAACATAGCCCCTAAGCTGGCATGTCTTCTACTCAATGCATCAGCCACCGCATTGCCCTTTCCTGGTGTGTATGCGATGTCAAAATCATAGGAAGCTAAGAACTCTAACCATCTCTGCTGACGGAGATTCAGATCTTTCTGAGAGAAGAGATACTTTAACGACTTATGATCTGTAAACAGCTCAAATCTTTCTCCCAAGAGATAGTGTCTCCACATCTTTAACGCGAACACGATCGCTGCCAATTCTAAATCATGGGTAGGGTATCTTCTCTCATGCGGTTTCAATTGCCGACTTGCGTAAGCTACAACCCTACCGCCTTGCATCAATACAGCACCCAGTCCGGTACCACAGGCATCCGTGTATACCGTCATCTCTTCATCCCCCTTAGGAATGACTAACACTGGTGCGCTTGTCAACTTGTCCTTTAGACTTTTAAATGCATTCTCGCACCTTTCATCCCAGACAAAAGCTTGATTCTTCTTGGTCAACTGGGTCAATGGTGCTGCTATCTTGGAGAAACCTTGGATAAACTTATGATAATATCCAGCTAATCCCAAGAAACTTCTTACATCTGTTGCATTCTTGGGCGTAGGCCAATCTTGTACCGTAGCCACCTTTGCTGGGTCCACGGCAATACCACTCTTTGATACAACATGGCCCAAGAACCTCACTTCCCTCTTCCAGAAGTGACACTTAGAAAACTTTGCTTTCAATTGGTGTTTTCTCAACACCTCCATCACTACTCTTAAATGTTCCTTGTGTTCTTCCTCTGTCCTCGAATAGACCAAAATATCATCCACGAACACAAGAACAGACTTATTCAACTGATCTCTGAATACCCTATTCATAAGATCCACAAAATATGCCGGGGCATTAGTCAGCCCAAATGGCATAACCAACCATTCATAAAATCCAGACGGCGTTTGAAATGCCGTTTTAGCTATACTCTCAGCTTCCACTCTAAGCTGATGAAAACCTGTCGCGAGATCCAACTGAGAAAATATTCTCGCGCCACTCAACTGATCGAACAAATCATCTATCCGCGGTAGAGGATACTTGTTCTTCCTCGTCACTTTATTCAACTCGCGGTAGTCTACACACAAACGAAGGGAACCATCCGCCTTGGTAGCAAACACAACTGGTGCTCCCCATTCAGAAACACTCCTTCTGATAAATCCCTTCTTCAAAAGATCGCTGACTTGCACCTCGAGCTCACGCTGCTCTCTTGGTGCCATACGACGAAGTGGCATCACTATAGGCCTGGCATCTTTTACCAAATCAATACGGAACTCAATCTCTCGGTGTGGTGGAAGTCCGGTCACTTCTTCGAAAACATCCGGATACTGGCCAACCACGGGCAAACCTGACAACTCACTATGCGAAATGTCGAGGGAGTTTAGAAAACTAGCCAATACCCCCTTACTGGGTAGACCACCAAACACTATCCTCCGCCCATCATCCGCTCTAGCTGTCACCAACAAGCCCTCACAGTCTACCACCACCCCGTATCTTTGGAGCCAATCTATTCCCAAAATAATGCCAAACCCAGTAAAGCCCAAAACAAAGCAATCACAAACAAACATGCATCCATGACTCGATAAGACCACATTACGATAAATCATGCTAAGGCTAGTCGAACCACCAATCGGGTTCGTCACTACTAAAGGTCTATCGACAATCTCGGGCTCCAATCCCAACCTATCTACCAGGTCACTAGATATGAAAGAACTGGAAGCTCCGGTATCAAACAAAACTCTAACAGGAACATCATAAACAGAAAGCATACCTTGAATGACGACATTCTTTCCCTTCTCTGCCGCTGTTGGGGCATTCGACGAAGAAGGAATAGCATTAAGGGCATATGCTTTCACCATTTGCTTTTCTTTAGGGGGCTGTGGACACTTGTCCTTGTGATGTCTCATTTGGCCACAGTTGAAGCACTTCCTATCCGCTGGCCTGGCCCGACAATTACTAGCATAATGGCCCTTCTTACCACAGCTGAAGCACTCCACATCTTGCTTATTCTTTTTCTTCTGGCCGTCCTTAGCCTGATTCTGCTTTCTCTTATTCTGAGAACCACCTTTGCCTCCACCACTAGCTTGTGGCTTTGGCTCATCTGCGGATGCAACCTCAGTCTTCGACTTAGGGTAGAGACTTTCCGATCTTAACGCTTTCCCCACAATCGATTCAAACGTCTCATCGATGTGGTTAATAAGTTTTTCCCCCAAGTACTGATCCAAACCAGTTATGAACTTCTCATTCTTTTTCTCGGCAGTATCAATAAGAGATAACCCATATTTTGACGAAGTGTCAAATTCAGCAATATACTCCGAGACAGCTCTGCCATTCTGCTTGAGCTCCAAGAACTTCTTAAACAGCATTGACTTCTGAGCAGCTGGAATGAACTTCTCACTAAAGCGAGCCTTAAACTGCTCCCAAGTAATCTGATCTTCGGGAGTAGCTGCCTTTATAGCATTCCACCAATTCATTGCCCGCCCTTGCAGCTGACGGGACGCTAGCTTTCTCTTCATCGCATCCTCGATACCCAAATCCTCGAAGATACGTTCGCAACTATCCACCCAATCCTGAACATCCGTAGCCGACTCCGTTCCGTGGAACGGCTTCCCACCAAGGCTAGTATAATCCTTATTCAGCTTGGCGAAGTCGACTCTTGGCGCCTGCACTATTGGACCACCACCATTTCCACCATTTGGAGCTGCCCTCTGCACATCTCTAAGCATCTCTCTCTTGAGGTCAGTAAACATCGTCCTCATGTCAGCAGCATTCCCATTATTGGCTCCCCTACCAGCACCTCTAGTATATCGGCTCATCGTCAATCTGAAAAAGGAAACGATTAACGACTCCATAGTGGTGCTAGTGCAGTACGACTTCATCCTTATACTACTAATAGTATATATATAGCTTTTGAAAACCAAAATAATCACAAATACGCTCTCTCGTATACGTATATTATCTCTCCCTGATAACTTCCCTAGGTTAACTACGCAACCTAGAGCTCTGATACCAAGTGTGACGGCCCGCCCCGCACCAGCCTGCATTTCCTCCGAAAGTGCGCTGTACACATGCCCGACTAGCACGGAACGGTCGCCAAAGAAAGGAAAGAAGAGAATGAACTAATCAAGGAACCTGTAGAATGTCTCACAGCTCATGGGATAAAATATAATAATAACATACTTGACATAAAACAGGCGAGACAGTGCATAAGTTGATAACTAAAATCAACATCAATCATCAGAGCAGCGGAAATCCATATACAGCTTATTACAATTTTCCAAATTTACTGTCTCTAAACAAAAGAAAGCTAAAGTAGAAGATACACCAACAATGCCCAAGCAGTGATCTTCAACAATACAGGGAGAATATTATCTATATAGTACGTGGAAGCCTCCTGCTCGTCTCCGGATCATCTACCCGTGCATCACCAGCTAACCCGTCTCTAGTCTGCTCGTGTGAGCACCCAGAGTAATAAGAGGAGACATAAAACTCTGGGTCAGACATAAAGCCTGGTATGAGCGATAAGCATCAAAAACAGAACAATAACAGGTATACTAAACCATACCTGAACCTGGACCTGCAACCAAAGAGTTAGTACCACATACCGTACAATACTCCAAGGTGCCATAATAAATAGTGTAAGAATATGGGGGTGGGGTGTGCATGTCACAATGATAGCAAACAAATCATCCATATCAACCATCCTCACACCTCTCACTCAGTGCGTAAAGCGTACGACATCTACCACTTTGAAACACTAGACAAACTGAGGCAACGACGAATCCCGACTTGTAAAAACCCTGCTGTGACCAAGCCAAACACTTGGAGTCATGACCAAACATTTCAATGACCCACTTCATTGGTCGTAGCTCTTGGTTCTACCGATGCCATAATGGCCCTGAATCCGCCTTCGTACCTCCTAGCATAGTGGTCCAAAGCTATAGACGTCGATAACTCCTTAGCACGCGTCCCGCAGCAAAGCCCAACCATGAAGCGAACTCGTTGATTCCCATCTGAATCTTGAGCTCTAACTTCTCATTTGGACTTCCTTTGCATCTCGGGTTTGGTCGAATTGGAGTTGGTCTTCAGAAGAGTCATCACGAAGTAGTAAAAGTACATGTCCGGTTCCCCATGCTCGGTTCGGTTCGGATACGTCCCCCGGTTCGGTTCGGAGTGCCACCATCCTCTGGGTTCGGGTCCTTCTCCCTCATGCGGTTCGGTTCGGTGATTCTGTTCGGTTCGGTGATTCTGTTCGGTTCGGTGATTCTGAAGCGGTTCGGTTCGGATACCCCATAGCTTGGATGTCTCCGTCTCCGTCTCGTCAGCATCCGTTCGGTTTGGGTATTGCTCTCGGTTCGGTTCGGAATATGGTATCCATGCTCCTCTTTCTTCCACTTCAGTCCTCCTTGTCCCTTCCGATCCCACGCTACGCCCCTCCGATCCGACCAGGCCTTCCTTGTTGCCTCTTCACGTCATGCTCCAGAAAGTACCACGCCCCGGTCCGGTTCGGATATGTCCGATCCGATCCCCTACCCGATCCGATCCGGTTAGATACCCTGCAGTTTTCTGCAACTTTCCAGCAACTGTTTATACGCCTCTCGACGGCGTTTTCGACCAATCTAACTATTGGAATCAATCACAAAGCATACCAAAGAGTCATAGCAACATATAACAGCAACCACAAACAACAAACAACAATCTAAATGAATCAAAATGGATCAAAAGTGGCCAAAACCTCACATTTTCCTATAATCCCTCTTAATCATGTTTAAGCATACGATTAGCAAAACACATCGAAATTAACCCAAATTTCTAACAGAGCCTTAAAACATTATTTTAGAATTTTAAGAATTTTTCCAGAATTTATTTACGTATAAATTCGCTAATCTTCACTAATTACCCCTTAATTACCGTAATTAGTGCAAAAACTATGCAAATCACTCACCTTGGCCACAAATGAAACACCAAATCTGAAATACTCTCTGTTTGGGTCGAATTCCTATGTATAGCAACAGCTTCAACCTTGCTTTGTTGCTATTTGGCCTTGCTTTGAAGTAGTTTAGGCTTAATCTTCACTAAAAATGTGTTTTGGAGTGGTTTTAGAGGATGGAGGCCATTACTAAGGTCTCAAGAAGGTTTGTGGCGGCTCAAAACTGAAATGAAAGTGATAACCTAACCCTAATCAGTCCTCCTATACCTCTAAACCCGAAATTCACCTCTGGGCCTAGCTGCTAATCACCCGGTTAAGCCCAATTAAGCTGTTTTTCACCATCTGAAACTTGTTTCAGCCATATCTCCCAAATGGTAAGTCCGTTTGGCTAATGTGACCACTCTACGGAAAGAGAAACCATCATCCGGAGCCAATGGAAGTGGTTTCAGGTCAAAATTCCTTTCCAGTCAAAAGTTATGGCCAAAACAGTGCCAACTAGGGGTAAAATGGTCATTTAAAATCGGGAAAAATCATGAACATGGGAAATGACCCCAATAGTCGTCTCCCAAAGTTACATGACCATACGACTTCGTATGTGACAGAAATAAATATCCTACGATCCTATAATGCGTAGAATGCGGGTCGTTACAGGCAATTCCTGAACACACGTTTCCCGGTCCTTACAGACCTATATCCGAGGCGTCTTGTATCCAACAACCACACAGGTGAAAAGTATATAAATGTCAGGGCTGGTAGGTCACTGACACCACCCTAGCTAGAAAGAAACGTCGTGCACTCCTTGGGTCCGTATCCCGTTTTTGACTCATACCGGGGTGTGAGGCTCGCGAATCCACGTTATACACAAAGCTGCGCCACACAGGCCGTGCTTTGATCATCAACCACATGACTCTGCTTTTCAACAGAAGCCCTGATCAATTGCCACTTACGCGTGCCACACTGACAATTCACTCCATGCGACTGATGTCCATCGATATACAACGTCTGAGCTCGTACGTCTCAGAGAAGGGCGTTAAGCAAGAGAACAAATTCTCCGCCGCCAAACAGATGTATATTTAATAGAGATCAATCAACACAGAATAAAATCAAATGTCAGACACACTATCCATTTACAAGTTCGTTCTGGGTCTGAACGAAACCGGAGGCACTTTCCTCGCATATCCATCCTTCTCCAAGTACGTCTGGACGATCACCAACTGTTTCCCTTATCTTGGGTGTACAGCCCAATCGAGATCATCAGTAATCACCCAAACGATGTGAAGACTTCCGCTCTTCAACCACCGTCTTCATCTTCGACATCTCGTCGAATCGGTTATTCAGAATGGGTATAAACCCGGCCTTTCTGAATATCCCACGTATATAATAAACAAATGTTACACAGATACACAAACGCCTCATTCCAATTCAGAATATTCTTTTATTCACAAAATCACATTCTTAGGGAAAGGTTCCCATTAATTTTATCCAAGATAAATTCTTCTAAATTTATTCTTTAATCTTCCTTGTGATATCATTTCAATCTAGTCGGAATTAGCGAACCACACCGAAGTAATTATTTATTTTATTTCCCAATCCTAACCTATTCATCCCCTGGAGCAAAACTGGTGATACTCCATTCCTAACACCATGGTGTTATCGGTAAAATTAATTACCATTTCACGTTCAAATCTAATTAAAGATTTAACTATCGCATTGGAGCAAAACTGGTGGTCCTCCATTCTCGATCACCTTTCAGATTTGATAATTTAAATTATCAATTCACTTTTCAATCTAATTAAAGATTCATTAGAACTCCACTTAGTTTTAATCCTTTCAAAAATCAACGTCTTTCCTTTAACTAGGTTAAAGAACCAATGTCATCTAAAACACGATTCACGACAAACCCAAATCACATTTGATATTAAATACAAGGCTCTGAATAGAAAATATACCGGCTTATATTCAATATCAAATTCTGAAACAAACAAATATCGTATTGGAAATAACGATATAAAATATATCTTTCAAATTCCCATAACAATATCTGTATAGTCACGAAATCCAACATCGAAATATTCCGAAGATAATTTCGATTCAACTCCAGTTCAATCCACATATTGGGAATATTGATTATTTTTAAAATCACTTTCAAATTCAATTTATTTATTTCAAAAATAAATTGATTTTAATCCTAGTTCAAAATAGTTCATTTCAATAAAAATCTATTTTAATCTTTTCAAATGTGGAATTCTTCAGCCCAATTTTGCCCAAATCATTTCCTATGATTTTACACAAATTATAGATATTTTTAATAATTTTATCAAGGCCTGTACAGTTGATTTCCATCAATGGCCATCGAACTGCACTTACAGCGACCTTTGACAAATTTGATTTGGACATAATTCCAAATCCAACTGTTAGATTTCAAAATTCTAATATTCATTGGAAAGCTCTTTTCGATACGAACCCAACGGTTCCGGTTTTAGGA
The DNA here is from genome assembly GCA_030737875.1 of Allium sativum. NCBI lineage: Eukaryota > Viridiplantae > Streptophyta > Magnoliopsida > Asparagales > Amaryllidaceae > Allium > Allium sativum. The sequence goes on from CM060912.1 coordinate 177,344,094, forward strand.
GAATCCGATGGTCGGATCTCCCGCAACGTCAATTCGAAGTCAATGGTCGAAATTCACGAACTGCCGCGGCGCGGCGCATTCTATTCGGGCCATTATATATATAATATATATATTTCGTCGATTTCCCTTTTAAAACGAATTTTATAAATAGTTCTAAATTCGTTTCAAAAATAATTTCAACTTCATCTTCAATTTCAGATCGATTTGATTTCAATTCAATTCGAATTCATTTCAATTTTTATTTAATTCGAATTCAAATTCGTTTCGTTTCAATTCAAATTCTAATTCGTTTCAATTTAATTCAATTTGAATTTACCTTCTATTTAATTCAAATTCATTTCAAATTGATTTCAATTCAATTTCAGTTCGTTTTAAATTCCATTCAAAACGATTTCAATTCGTTTTTAATTCAATTTCAATTTAATTCAATTTGAATTCATTTCTATTCAATTCGAATTCAAATTCACTTTCTATTCTATTCGAATCGAATTCATTTTCTGTTCGATTCGAATTCATTTCAAATTGATTCAATAAAATTTCAATTTGAATTTTAATCTAATTTAATTTGAATTTCATTTCAAAATATTAAATTTTGAAAGCACTTTTCAATATTCATTATAAAATGAATAAAATCGATATAAATATCGTTTGCGTCAAAATAACGCATCTCTAATCAACACGGCTTTATATTTTTCAAAAAAAAACTTCTTTATTCTATTCAACAAATGAATATTTATTCTATTCAACACATGAATCTATATTTCTTTCAACACTTGACTAATCTCAACAAATGAGTACTGTCAACACATGAATCCTATTTTAAAATATTCATTATTTTCCCGATTGGAATGAGGCCCAATCAATCACCATATAATGTTAATTATATGGATTCCATAAAACACATGTATATAATAACAACGATAACCAATCAACCATCATCCAAAGTGCACCCCACAACTGCATAAGCATCAAATATAAATAATCAACGCTTACACAGTCTGTCGACCAATCGATTGACATACAATTAAATAATTGGGATTAGTGTACGCCAAATATCATCCCAACACCCGTATGGGGTTTCAAATCAACAAACATAGATTTTTATTTGTGTAGTTGGGCGATGTGTAAAATTTATCATCCCAATCAATATCAGTCAAATCAGCGTATATAAACAAATCGGCCGATTTGTTTATAAATATTTATTTATTTATTCACTTTCTCGTTAAAAATTATGTTTTTAACGATAATTAATTTATTTTAACTATCCACAATTTATTATCGATTTCACATCAACATCACAAACAATTTTCACAACACTTCAATCAAACAAACAAGTCATCCATGGTCTGTGGATGATGGGTGTCGGGTTCTGCTAAGCACCGTCTGCATCCTAGTACATATATAACTAGAAAAAGAAATTTAGAGTGAGAAGTTCTCACCGATAGCTAATCCAATACCACGACTCTTCTTATGTAGAAGTTATCGATGTTCTCGCCTTTTGCCACTTTCGTTGCCCGTAGCCACTACATATATAAAAATCACATTTTTATATTGCTATTCAATATATAAAAATCGAATTTTTACTTCGCTATTCAATATATAAAAATCGCATTTTTACATCGCTATTCAATATATAAAAATCGAATTTTTACTTCGCTATTCAATATATAAAAATCGCATTTTTACTTCGCTATTCAATATATAAAAATCGAATTTTTACTTCGTTATTCAATATATAAAAATCGAATTTTTACTTCGTTACTATATAGACAAAAATTCTATTTTTACATTGCTACTATATAGATAAAAATTCTATTTTTACATTGCTACTATATAGATAAAAATTTTATTTTTACACCGCTAAAAATCGTGTCTTTTCTATTTTAAAAATCTATTTTTTCTATTTTAAAAATCTAATCTTTTCTGTTTTAAAAATCTTTTCTTTTCTATTTTAAAAATCTAATCTTTTCTGTTTTAAAAATCTAATCTTTTCTGTTTTAAAAATCTAATCTTTTCTGTTTTAAAAATCTAATCTTTTCTGTTTTCAAAATCTAATCTTTTCTGTTTTAAAAATCTAATCTTTTCTGTTTTAAAAAAAAAATCATATTTTTACTTTGCCAAAATATATATAACTATCATATTATTATTATCATACTAGTATAAAGAAAATTCCTTATCTAAACTAATCTAATTACATCGTAGAAGAAGAAAAAGAAATAGAGAATTAATTAAATAAAAATCGCACCTTTCTTTGAATTGAAAAGGAGAGGGGTGTTGCGTCGGGTTTAAAGGGGATAGAAGAGAGAGGAAAGGGCGCGGTCGGAGGCTGGCGGAGTGGAGGAGAAAGCGACGGTGGGCCTAGGGTGTCGGGGCAGCGCGGTTTCATATGGGGGTCGGGGTTTGCGTCGCACGAGGAGAAGGGAGGAAGAAGGAGGAGGTGAACGCGAAGGAGGAGAAGGCGAGGGAAGAGGAAGGAGGCGGAGCGGGGGGGGGGGGGGGGGGGATGGCACGGGGATCGATCCCGATCCCCTTTTTTTCCTGAATGGATGATGAAGGGGGGGCCAGAGAGAAATTAAGGTGGAGGAGAGAGGTATTTTATATTTAATTATTTAATTATTTTAATTTCAAAAAGTTGACTTTTTATTTCGACCTCGTAACGAGGCCCACCGCCTGTCGTCCATAGCTAATTACCCCCATTCCGAACACAATGGGATATGTATCGTAAGCTGATTCGATCGTTTCGATCAGTTTTCGTCAAAATCAACATATAACTCTATATATTGAATTTGAACGTGCATTACAATTTGCCGGGGTCACATACGAACTCTAAAAATCCCCGAAAAATATTTTCTAGCTTCGTATTGACGATACGGTCCTAACAAAACTAGTTTCATCGAATTCTGAGACTGTTGGAAAAATGACCATTTTCCAGTCGATTAAAATCAACTGAAACTGGTCAAACACGTTTTCTTTTGCCACGCTCACATATTGATTCGAAAAATTATGAAATTTGAAACCTAGCAATAATTTGACATCACGGATCCAACAAAAGTGGTTTCATTGAAATACGAGGTCGTTTGCAAAATGGCTATTTTTAAGGGCCTGAATTCCATAGCGACTATTTAGAATTTTCAACTGGACATATCTTTTGATTCCTGCTATGAAATCTCGATTTTTCGGATTCGTTGGAAAGATATCACAAATAGATTCCATTAATTTTGGTTTCACTAAAATCCGGATTGTTTGGCACCCGATACATTCCATTGAAGTTTGAAATCGAATTATCGAACTACCGCGCTATTTTCTATTCTATTTATAATTATATATAATTATTATATTCTAACGACGACGTATAAAATTTATACGTCGAATTCTATTCAAAATAAATTTTCTCGTCGATATTATTTAAAATAATTCATTTTAAATGTTCAAAATTCGCTAAAATTGCCAAAATAAAAATTTTAAACTGGCTCGCATTTCCGGGTTATTACAATATCAAATCACGTTATTTTTCAATTCACATCTCAAACGTAACTAGACTTACAACGATCGATGAACTTGAATTCTGGATTTTGAGTTCTGAAATTGAGATGCGTTCCTTTGGCTAGACTAACGTTGAATTGATTCGTGTTTTAAGTCTAACTTGGCTCGTCTCTAAGCTTTTCTACAAGTGGAGGCTCCTCTCAATTTCCTACCGACAGCATGGCAGCTCCATCTCTAATTTCTTATGTTAATTTAGGTTGGAGTCTTAGGTTGTATTTATAGAATTTCAGATTGATTTGAGCCGTCAGATGATCATAGACGAATCTAGACCATTCATTTCGAAAGGAGCCAACCAAAATGCGACATGTCAGCCCTAGTGACACAGCCAAGCCTCAGAAATCGACCAGAACCCGACCAGGCCAGCCAGGGCCAAACCAGGTCGACAGGGCAGGTCGACCCTATGGTCGACCTGAACCCCTAGTCGACCTAGTGCCTGGGCGGAAAAATTCCCGCCTCGCCCAGTTTGGGTCTGATTTTGAATTTTGAACTTCTTTTTGACCTGTTTGAATTTTAATTTGAATTCTGAAACTTCCGGAGGTCATAACACCTTCATACGGAGTCCGATTCACACAAACTCGGACTCTATCTCGAGCAAAATTCCGAGACGATCGCAACGGTGAAACCTGTTTCCCTTAATTCTTTCATTTATAATTAATTATACTTAAATTTGTTATTATACAGTTAACAGAAAATTTGGGGTGTTACAACTTCATTACTAGAGCTTATAGATTTGGTTCTGGTTGTGGGAGCACGATTGGCTCATTAGATTGTCGAACCATAGAACTACTTCTTCTGTTTCTGCCACTCATTTTCTACTATGTCAGCAAATAGCAGACAAAGAGTTAGGCCAACAGTAAAGATATTGTAAAGCATAGAGACATATATTTAAATGTAAATGAATCTATGGGCGTGTGTTTTATTCTGCTATACTCATTCTAGGACATTGCTAGTCCTATTTATAATGAGTTATTTGTTTTAGAATACTGCTGACTCTACTTCTGTCCAATTTATTTATATGTTATATTCTGAGCTAAGTTTAACTAAAGCTCTGATACCAACTATGGTAACCCCAAACTCCCGTAGTACGAAAGCAAGGATGATCATTGGAATATAACACATAAACAATAACAACATAACATAAATATAGAATTACAACAGATAATGTACATCAAATTACATTAGAAATAATATATCATCGGAGTTACATAACATAATAGGATCATACTTAGTTCATAATACAGTTTTCAACTTAATCTAAAATGTCTGCAGCGGAGTCAAACATAATATAGTAAATGAAGTCTGAACAACATAATAGAAATGATAGGATCCATCTTCAGCTCCATAGCTATCCAGAATGAGCCTGCTAAAACCAGAATACAAGGCTACCCATGTGGAAAGAGGGCACCCGAGTTTGCAAAGTGAAACAAAATACGAGTCAGTCATGGGACTGGTATGAGAAATCTACTTAACCTATTTAAAAATAAGGCTAATCACAGGACCACGCCGTTAACGCGGAACGAGTTTACTCTATTGGATTGCCAGTGCATAAATAAAATAAATCGTTAAACAATGCAATGCTTTTTAGAAAAATTAAACATTATAAGACTCAAGTCCCATCACACAATGCAACGCAAACCGGAGGATAGAGTTTTACCTTATAATTGTCAAAAATGCTTGATATTATAAAATGGATTTGATATTAGTATATATATATATATTTCAAAAAAATTCAATCATAAACGGAATAGCTACCATATACTATGTCGCCAAATATAGGTTTACAATCAAAACCGCATGGTGTCGTATTGGAAGTTGGATTTCCATCATGAACCAAGGCAAGGGATCGTTCTTACCGAATTCGAGACTCTCTAGCCCGAGCTTCAGGACAAGTACTCGGTTAAGCCCTTAGGATCGCCAGGGCAGATCCACACATAAGTTAGTGGATTAATGATGCCTGAACAATATGTCTCCCCTCCCTATGGGGCGTAAATATGAGCCACTAGGGACTCAATATCCAAGGTACCTCGCTTTCCATCTTCCATATAAGTAAAAATGTCTGGGCTCCATACCATGACACCACTTCTGGCTAGAAAGAAACGCATGTTCTCCCTGGGGTCCTTCTCCCGTTTCTAGTTCATACCGGGATGTGAGGCTCGCGAAGTGACGCTATACACAAAGCTATGCTAAAATAAAGCTGTTCTTTGATCATCAACCACAAGGCTCTACTTTTCAACAATAAGCTTTGATCATTTCATCTTGGCATGCCACACCGACGGTTCATGCCATGCGATCAATGACTATCAATATATAACCTCTGAGCACGTACGTCTCAAAGAAGGGTGTAAAGCAAGAGAATAAATTCTCCGCTACCAAATAGATATATATTAAATATAAATCAATTAGCACAAAATAAAATCCAATGTCAGACATACATCCATTTACAAGTCCGTTCTGGGTATGAACGAAACCGGAGACACCTTATTCCTCATCCCATATGTCCAATACGGAAGAGAGGCTCTCGCATATCCGGACGATCAACAAGTACGTCCGGACAACTACCACTGTGACCCTTTCAAGGCAGCAACTCCAATCAAAGGCATCAGTAGTCATCCATTCGATGTGAAGATCGTCGGTCTTCAATTACAGTCTTCAAATCTTCGACTTCCATTCGTCGTATAATTTTTTGAAATGAGATTTAACTCGGTCTTTTCAAATAATTCTTGAATATGTATAATTTAAATCAATTATTTTCATTCCATATCATTAATAATATTTTATAACGATTTATCGCTATTTTTATATATATATATAAATAGCCATTTTTAATTAAACGACGCTTCGGGTCATTACATGGCCCTGGCGATGTTTTCACCAAAATTTGATTTACACATTTCTCATAATCTAACTGTTGGATCTTAGCAAATTTTATATCGTTGGAAAGATCTTTCCAAAGAGAACCTAACGGTTCCTGTTTTGGAAAAATCTGATGGTTGGATCTCTCGATATAATAGTTTGAAGTTACGATTTCAAATCGCGAACTGCAGTAGTGTGATTCGTTTTATTTTAATTTATATTTATATATAAATATATAATTATAAATCGTTCAACGATTTCAACACCATTTTCATTTCAACTTTGATTTCTTTTATATGAAATCCTATATTACATTAAAAATGTGATTTTTGATGTCATAAACGTTTTCATTAAATCATAGTCTTTATATATGAATCCTCTCTACATTAAAAATGTAAAATTTTAATGTTTAACTCTTTCATTTCAAAAATGAATATTGCTAATGGTTCATACTTTACATTAAAAATGTGATTCTTAATGTAAGACATTTTTATCAAAATGAATGTTGTAAATGAATCATTATTTACATTAAAAATGTAATTTTTAGTGTTATAACATATTTCCAAACAATAAACCTTGAATCTTTTTGTGTGATTCTTCTATACATTTAAAATGAAATATTTTAAATGTAAACATAATTTTATCCAACTTAAATCCTTTGTAAACATTCTATCTTACATAATATAAAATGTAATTTTTTTGATCCTTCATCTATTACATTAAAATTGTAATCTCTTTATTCATTCTTTTATTACATTGAAAAAATGTAATATTTTATTTCATTGTTTTATGACATTGAAAAATGTAATATTTTATTTCAATCTATTATTACATTGAAAAATGTAATCTTTTATTTCAATCTATTATTACATTGAAAAATGTAATATTTTATTTCAATTTATTATTACATTGAAAAATGTAATCTTTTATTTCAATCTATTATTACATTGAATAATGTAATCTTTTATTTCAATCTATTATTACATTTTCATATAACGATGTATTTTAATGTTTCATATACATTAAAAATGTAAGTTTCCAATGTAAATACATTTTTATATAAAAATGTTTTATTTTAATGTTTCATATACATTAAATTGTAAAATTCCAATGTAAATACATTTTTATATAACAATGTTTTATTTTAATGTTTCATATACATTAAAATGTAAAATTCCAATATACATACATTTTTATGTAACAATGTTTTATTTTAATGTTTCATATACATTAAAATGTAAAATTCCAATGTAAATACATTTTTACTTAAAAATGACCATTTTTGATTTACAACAAAACTACGAATTTTATGTTGACATATAATGATCATTTTCATATATATATATATATATATATATATATATATATATTAAAAATCTAATTTTCAAATTACACAAAAAAAATAATATATAATAACCTGAATATTTTACAACACAAGAATATTTCAGAAAATTTCGGCAGTATAACGGCAGGGTAATTAAAACCGGCACCGTCCCTAGTACGGATCCTCGCGCTACCTTAGGCCTCGCGGCATTTACAAGGGGTTTAATTTCCTAATACATTTTTTTCCTAGGCAATCTATTGCTACAATATCAACCAATTTCATCTCAGCCACAAACAAACACCAAAAATCAACCAATTCTACATCACAATACAATCAAGTCGTCCATGGTCTGTGGACGACGGATGTCCGGAGTTTCTAAACTCCGTCTGCATCCTAATATAATTTTATTTATTTAATTCAGATTCTAAAATCTCACATTGCTTTTTATTTCTTCTAAAAAATTTTTAGAATGCTCCAAAAATACCGCGGTCTCTTCTGAAATGTCGATCTCGAATTTACGGTCCCAACGAATCCTGTTTCATCGAATTTCGATTTCGTATGAGGAAGATATGAATTTACAAAGGTTGTTAACATTTTGAATATAATTAAATAAATAAACACCCTTCTTCTACCTCCATTCAAAGTCGAAAGTTCCTAACCCAACGTTCGAACCTAGGGCATGAACTTTCTCCCAAACTGACGCACCATCGAACTATCGGACCACATCACCTGGAGGGGGCTCGAGTGGCGCACCCACGCCCCAAGTCTGGCTGAGCTCAGTGGGGTCTGGAGGGAGGAATTGGAGGTCATGCGGCACTGGTTCGTGGAGGTGGTTCGATCAAAACACTAAACGATGGATCTCGAAACCTATATGGATGTGAAGAGGAGGAAATTCTCTACAATATTGCCTCTTGAATCAGCTGATCTCGTTGAGAAAATTGCACGTTATCGAGGGAGGACGTTTCAATCGATTTCCGTCGTTCATTTCTTCAGTGGCGGCGTGGGTTTGAAAAACGACGAGAGTTTGAACAGATACGACAAAAGGAATTCTTATTTTAATATTTATATATACTATTTAATCTAATTTTAATTTATAAATTATTTGTTTGTCGGGCTGGACTCCAAACGAGGCCCAACGACTGTTGCCCCTAGCTAATCACCCATGTTCCAGACACAATGGACTAGGTCTCATCAGCCCATTTTTCCTTAAATTAAATAATAAAATATTTTATTATTTAATTTGATCGTACATTTTAATTTACCGGGGCCACAAACTGATTCCAAAAATTCCCGAAAAATAAATCTAGCTATGTTTTGACGATACGGTCCCACCAAAATTAATTTCGTTGAATTTGGAGACTGTTTGAAAAATGGCCATTTTCTGGTCGATCCAAATTGACTGAAATTGACAAAACACATTTTCCTTTGCCACGTTCACATATTAATTCCAAAAATTATGAAAATTGGAATCCCGCAATAATTTGACATTCCGGTTCCAACCAGGGTGGTTTCATCGACAACGTAGGTCGTTTGCAAAATGGCTATTTATATGGGCTATATATTATATTATATTCCACTTTTTTGAATATTCAAGTGGCCATAACTTTTGATGCCCGCTATGAAATTTCAATTTTTCGGATTTGTTGGAAAGTATTTTTAAACAGATTTTAATATTTTTGGTTTCACCAAAATCCGATTTATTTTGCATCTGTACATTCAGTCAAAGTTCAAATTCAAAATTTCAAACTTCCGCGCTATTTCTAACTCATTTTAAAATTAAAACAAATATATTCGTTCAAACTTCGATTTAGATAAATTTCTAATTGTTATTATTGTAATGACCCGGAAAATCTGAACCAATTTAAAATTTTTAAATTGGCTAATTTGGTGAATTTAAAATATTTAAAATAAATATTTTAAATAATAACGACGAAAATTAAGTTTGAATTGATGTTTGAAAATAAATATAATTAATTCTAATTATAAACAAGGCCTGAAATGGCGCGGTAATTTCAAAAATTGAATTCAAACTTTGACTGACTGTACCAGGTGCAAAACAAAAGGGATTTGAGTGAAACCAAAAATATTTAAATCTGTTAGTGAATATCTTTCTAACGAATCTGAAAAATCAAAGTTTCATAGCGGGAAGCAAAAGTTATGGCCAAATGAATTTTCAGAAAGGTCGCTATAGAGTTTATATAGCCCGTGAAAATGACCATTTTGCAAACGGCCTCGGAATTCGACGAAACAACTTTTGTTGGATCCGGGATGTTAAATTATTGCTAGGTTTCAAATTTCATAATTTTTGAAGCTTGTATGTGAGCGTGGCAAAGGAAAACGTGTTTGGTCGATTTCTATTAAATTGGATCGACCAGAAAATGACCATTTTGCAAACGACCTCAGAATTCAACGAAACAACTTTTGTTGGATCCATGATGTCAAATCATTGCTAGGTTTCAAATTTCATAACTTTTGAAGTTTATATGTGAGCGTGGCAAAGGAAAACGTGTTTTGGTCAATTACAGTTAAATTCGATCGACCAGAAATGGGCCATTTTTCAAACGGTCTCAGAATTCGACGAAACTAGTTTTGTTGGGATCGTATCATCAAAACATAGCTAGATTTATTTTTCGGGAATTTTTAGAATCAGTATGTGGCCCCGGCAAATTGAATTGTACGTTCAAATCAAATATTGAATGTTTTATATTTTAATTTGAATGAAAACTGACTGAAACAGTCGAATGGGCCTGCGAAACATATCACATTGTGTTCGGAATGGGGGTATTTAGCTAGGGACGATAGTCGTTGGGTTTAAATTGGGGTTCGTGTGTGAAAGAGAGTATTTTCGAATTTTAAAAATATATAAATAATAAAAAAAATCTGATTGATCGAGCTCATTTTCTCTCTCCCCGTCTTCTCTCCGATACCCCCCTGGTCGACGGCGATAGTTCTTCAAACCTTCCCCCTCGGATTTCTCCTTCCACACACAAAATTAGACCTTCCTCCAGTTGAGAATTTTGTAGAGGACATCTCCAGCTTCAAATCCATATAAAGGTTGGATTTTTTCATTGCGTGTCGAGGCCGGATCAATCTCCTGAAGTTGACGACTTCGAGCCGCCGCCGGAGCCACCCACGGCCATCGAGTTCAATGAAACCCCCACCCCCTTGTGCACCTCTCCAAGCTCTTCGCCGCTGCGAAGGCCGATCGTCGAATCACTGCGAGATTGGATCGAAATTCCTAAACCTAGTTTTGAATATTTCAGAAAGGTAACGGTTTAAATTATTTTAAACTATATTATAGCAGTTTAAAGCGCTACGGTTTTTGATTTCACTATAAAAATCATATCTTTTTCGTTTCTTGACGAAATTCAGTGAAACAAGAGACAGTGGAATCGTGTGGACGTCTTCTACATTCTAGAAGAGACCGCATATTTTTCTGAGCCTTCTGCTATTTTTGGTGGAGTGGAACCCAATGTGAGATTTCTAAATTATAAATGATATGGAAAACGATGATGTATAAATTATATAGTCGATGTATGAGTTATATAAGCGTTGTACACCTCTTGTATAAGCGTTGTATAAATTGTACTTTCGATATATAAGTTATATATGCGTTGTAAAAAATATATATGTGTTGAAATAGAAGTGAAATGCTTATATAAATATAAATATATATATATATATATATGTATATATATATATATACGCCCCTCGTCCACAAACCATGGACGATATTTATTGGTTGTGATTGGTGTGAAAATTGGTTGATAGCGAATGGTTGATTAGAATTGTTTGTGGTTGAAATTGATTGATTGTGGTTGAAAAATACCCGTTTGTGGTCGAGAATTATTTGGTTGAAACCACATAGGATTAGTTTGTGGAAAAGAAAAAAATATACATGCCACCTGCGTGCGAACTAGATGCATGAAATCCCCATTGTCAGAAGCTGCGAGGCTTTAAGGTAGAGTGAGGAGCCGTACTAGGGACGGCCCCGGTTTTAACTACCCTGCCATTATGCTGCCGAAATTTTGAATAATATTCATGTGTTAGAATTATTTTCATGCGTTGAAACTATATTCGTGTATTGAATAGAAATTCATGTGTTGAACGACATTCGTGTTTTGAAATAAATTGTTCCATAATAAAAATCATATTTTTATCATCTATATGAACTATATAAAATAGTTGTGTTTTGAAATAAATTGTTTTGCAATAAAAATCACCTTTTTATTATATATATAAACTATAGAAAACATTCATGTGTTGAATAGAAATTCATTCGTTGAATAGAAATTCATGTGTTGAATGGTATTCGTGTTTTAAAAAAATTGTTTTAAATATAAAAATCACTTTTTTATTATATATATAAACTATAGAAAACATTCATGTGTTGAACAGAAATTCATTCGTTGAATACAAATTCATGTGTTGAATGGTATTCGTGTTTTAAATAAATTGTTTTAAATATAAAAATCACCTTTTTATTATATATATACGAACTATAGAGAACATTCATGTGTTGAATAGAAATTCATTCGTTGAATAGAAATTCATGTGTTGAATAGTATTCCCGTTTTGAAATAAATTGTTTTATAATAAAAAATCATATTTTTAATATCAATAGGAATTATATAAAATAGTCGGGTTTTGAAATAAATTGTTTTACAATAAAAATCACATTTTTATCATATACATGAATTGTTAAAAATAGCGAAGTGTTGAAATAAATGTCGGTTGGATAAAAATATCATTTTTATCAAAGGTATGAAAAGAATATGGATTTGAAATCGAAGAATAGATTATATATATATATATATAATTTAAACGAATCGAATAACGAAGCTGTAGTTCGCGTTTTGAAACCGTGATTTCAAACGATTAGTGCTGGAGATCCGACCATCGGATTTTCCAGAAACCGAAACCGTCGGGTTCGCTTTGGAAATATCTTTCCAACGACACCAACTTTGTAAAGATCCAACAGTTGGATTGTCTGGAATGTTTAATTCAAATCTGAAGAAAAACAGCGCCAGAATCGATTATATTTATATATATATATAAATATAATTAAATTTAATCGAATAATGACGCTGCAGTTCGTATTTTGAAATCGAAATTTCAAACGATTGTACCGGGAGATCCGACCGTCGGATTTTCCCAAAACTGGAACCGTTGGATTCGTTTTGAAAAGATCTCTCCAATGATATAAATTTTGTGAAGATCCAATGGTTAGATTTTCAGATATGTGTAAATCAAATCTGAAGAAAAACAGCGCCATGGCCGCGTTATGGCCTGAAGCGTCGTTTGAATAAATTGGCTATTTTTAAATAAATAAAAATAGCGATAAATCATTATAAAATATTATAAATGATAGGGAATGTGAAATTTAGAAACTAACTGAAGGTTAGTTAAGTCGAATGGTTTCCTGGGTTTTGATCTGATGTTGGTTTCGGCCTTCGGGGTTAATATTTGGGAAATCGTTCTCTTACTGATTTACGGTTAGTGACTAATGAATTGGAATAAAGCGTATGTCATGTTTACGTAGCACTTGTTTATTATATACGCGAGTTGCTCAGAAAGACCGGGTTTATCCCATTCTGAATAACTGAATCGACGATAAGAAATCGATGATGAAGATGGTGGTCGAAGACCGAAGATCTTCACCTCGTTTGGATGATAACTGATGTCTTGATTGGGAGGCATCCCGAAATATGGATAATGAGTGGGGATCGTCCAGACGTACGTGGAGATCGATGGGTATGCAAGGTATATAGTGCCTCCGGTTTCGTTCAGACCCAGAACGGACTTGTAAATGGACTGTGTGTCTGACATTGGAATTCATTCTGTGTGATTGATAGCCATCAGTTGCACGGTGTGAATTGCCTGTGTGGCATGCTAAGATGCAGTGATCAGGGCTTCTGTTGAAAAGCAAAGTTTTGTGGTTGATGATCAAAGCACCGCCTGTGTGGCGTAGCTTTGTGTTTAACGTGAATTCACGAGCCTCACACCCAGGTATGAACCGGAAACGGGAGAGGACTTCAGGGAGGGCATGCGTTTCTTTCTAGTTAGAGGTGAAACTGGCTGACATATATATTATTTTCACCTGTGTAGTTGTTGCTGTTGCGAGGCGCCTCGGTTATATCGGTCGATCCGGGACCAATGGAGTCATTCGTTGGCTCATTTACGCCCCAAAGGGCGGGGAAACGTATTGTTCAGGCACTATAATCCACTCCTTGTGGACCGGCCCTATCGCTCCAAGGGGCAGTTGCGGCTGTTCTGGAGGCTTGGGCTAGAGAGTCTCGAAGTCGTTAAGGACTATCCTTTGCCTTGGTTCATGACGGAAATCCAATTTCCAAATACGACACCGTGCGGTTTTGATTGTATACCTATATATGGCGACATAGTGGTATGGGGCATTAATGTCGTCTATGATTGATTCTTATGATTTGAAATTGTTTTTGAAACATATAAACACTAGTAATAATATCAAAGCTTTTGTTTTTTTCGTATCAAGCATATTTGGCCATTATAAGGTAAAAACTCTATCCTCTGGTTTGTGTTGCATTGTGTGATGGGAACTGAGTCTTATAATGGCTTCATTTTTATAAAAAGCATTGCAATGTTTAAAAGATTTAATTGTTTTAAAGCACTGGTATTCCAATGGAGTGAACCCGTTCCGCGAAAGTGGCGTGGTCCTGTGATTAGCCATATTATAAATGTGTTAAGTAGATTTCTCATACCAGTCCCATGACTGACTCGTAGTCTCAGGTGCCCCTTTTTCTACACGGGCAGTCTTGTGTTCAGGTTTTTAGCAGGCTCTTTCTGGATAGCTGGAGCTAAAGATGGATTCTATCATTTATCTCTTTTTATGTTCAGCTCCTGTTGTACATATTATGTTTTGTTTTCCGCTGTAGACATTCATGTATAGCTGAACTGTATTTGTACTAAGTATGATCCTGTATAATGTGTAACTCTGATGATTATTGTTCATCCAGTGTATTATTTGTTCATTATCTGGTGTATTTATTTAATTCTGTTCTGCTATTATCTGTTTATGTGTTATATTCCAAGGATTACCCTTGACACCGTCGTACGGGGTTTTGGGGACGTCACAATTATTTAAAATAAATTATTTTAACTATTCAAAATTCAATAAAATAGCCAAAATAAAAATTTTAATTTGGTTCTGATTTTCCGGGTTATTACAATTGATGAAGTCATCAATATTGGTATACACAACTCTCCCATTATTTCTAATGTTTTATTAGTTGAAAACTTAAAGCATAATCTTTTAAGCACGAGTTAGTTATGCCATAAAGGGTTTCAAATTAATTTTGTAAAAGATAAACGCATTATACTAGATAACAATAATAATTTAGTTTTCGAAGGATTAAGAAATAAAAACATATATATCCTTAACATGAAAGCTAAATAAAATTATGGTTTGTAACTGTAAATCATGATGATCCTTGGTTGTGGCACAAATGATTTTGTCATATTAATTTGAAATATATTAATAAATTAGCAAAATATGAAATATTTAAAGGATTAACTAAAATAAATTATAAAGTTAACAATTTATGTAACGCTTATCAATTTATCAAATTAAAAAAAGCTCGTTTAAATCTAAGAAAAATATTTCTTCAAAACAACCGTTAGAGCTTTTACACATAGATTATTTGTTCTGACTCGAGTAAGATCAATAAAGCATAGTAAGTATGTTTTTGTAATAGTTGGCAACTTTTCTAGATATACACGTACATTATTATTGAAATATAAAAGTGATACTTTTAGTATGTTAAAAATCTTTGCCAAATGAATTAAAACTCAAATGGATTTAAAAATCAAAAATATTAGAAGTGATCACGGCGATGAATTCGAAAATGACTTTTTTACTAATTTTTGTTCAAAGAAAAGAATAAATCACAAAATTTCCTTTTCCTTGCACAACACAACAAAATGATGTAGTAGAAAGGAAAAATCGTTCATTACACGAATGTGCTCATACACTTTTAAGTAGCAGTATCCTACCAAAACATTTTTGGGCTGAAGTCATTGCAACAACTTTCTATGTTTTGAATTGAATATCAATACGACCAATGACTAAAAATACTTCTTATGAACTATTTTTTGGCAGAAAACCTAAAGTTTCATACTTTAGAACTTTCAGTCTAAATGTTTTATATTAAACACTAAAGATAATTTAGGAATATTTGATCCTAAGGCCGACGAAGGAATATTTATTGGATATTCGGATTGTAGTAAAGCATATAGAATTTTTAATTAAAGAATAAACACTAGAAGAAAGTCTACATGTTTCGTTTGATGAAAACTTTTTGACTAACAAAAATAACGATGAAGAAGAAGTTATAATACAACCCGTGAAAATTATTCAACTTGTAATAATGAATCAACAGATTTATTATGATCGCCTCCTCGTATTTTAAAAGATCATCCTTCAAACAATACCATTGGAGATTTAAATACAAGAATATCAACATGACACTAATTAAATCAAATGAGTCACATTGCATTTATTTCAACTTCTAAACCCAGATTTTATAAAAAAGTCACTAATGATGATTTTTAGATATTAGCAATGCAAGAAGAGTTATGTCGATTTGAGCGAAATAACGTACGTGAATTGGTTCCACAATCGGATAATTAATCTATTATTGGAACAAAATGGGTATATAAGAATAAATAAGACGAAAATGGAAATATAGTTAGAACTAAAGCATGCTTAGTACCCCAGGGGTATAACCAAGAAGGGGGATAGATTATGATGAAACATTTGCACCTGTAGCTAGATTAGAAGCTATACGAACTCTATGAGCTTTTGCATGTTATCACGAATTTGAATCATATCAAATGGATGTTAAAAGCGCATTTTTAAATTATTTTATTAAAAAAAATTGTATATGTAGAACAACCACCATTTTTTATTCTTGAAAAATATCCCGCTCATGGTTTTAAACTTAACAAAGCCCTTTATGGATTAAAACAAGCTCCTCGTGCTTGGTATGAAAGACTTAAAAACATTTGATAACATCCGGTTTTCAAATACGAAAAATAGACAATACTCTTTTTATAAGATGAGAAAACACTGATATTTTGGTTGTACAAATATATGTTGATGATATTATTTTTGGATCTAATAATGAAAACCTATGTATCAAATTTTCAAATATAATGAAAAACGAATTTTAAATGGCATTATGGGTGAATTAAACCTTTCCTTAGGTTTACAAATAAAACAAATTGAAAGTGGAATTTATATTCATTAAAAAAAATATTGTAACAATTTATTACAACGTTTTGGTATAGATAAAATGTCAAGTAAACCAACACCAATGAGTACTAGTGTTCATATAGAAAAGGATGAAAATGGAAAAGATTTTGATGAAAAAATATATCAAAATACGATAGGTTCTTTATTATACTTTACAGGTAGTAGACCCGATATTATGATGAGTGTATGTTTATGTGCTAGATTTCAAGCAAAACCAAAGGAATATCATCAATGTGCGATTAAAAGAATTCTACAATATTTATCTAATACAAGAGACTATGGTTTGTTTTATCATAAAGGTCCGTCTTTCGAATTAGTATTCTACAGCGATGCTGACTTTGGTGGATGTAAAATAGATCGCAAAAGCACTAGCGGTACGTGTCATTTTATAAGACAATCATTAATATCATGTTTTAGTAGAAAGCAAAATTGTGTATCATTATCAACATGTGAAGTTGAATATATTTCAGTTGCGCTATCATGTGCACAAGTAATGTATATGCAACAAAAGGTTAGAGATTACAGAATGAACATTGATAAATCACCAATTTATTGTGACAATACAAGTGCCATTAACTTGTCTAAAAATCCAGTTTATCATTCTAGGACTAAACACATTGATATATGACACCACTTTTTACGAATAATGCAGGAAAAGGTACTGTAACTCTAGAATATGTAAATACCAAAAAATTAATAGCATTCATATTTACTAAACCCTTGACGAACAAACATTCGTTAAATTACATCGTGACTTGGGAATTTTCTCCTACTCTGAATTAATATAATAAAATTTCAATCTATTACCTAAAATTAAATTTTCATTGTTCCACCGATAAATGAAGTTCATTAACCTCTCAATTTTTTCAAATGTTTCTACTCCACACAATTTAAGCAAATTTAAAAGCTATAAATAGCCACACAATATATAATGCTTAATATTACTATATATAGTGGAATCTAAACAAATCTATAAAAATTCACCTCCTCCACGATTTCTTCCAACTTAGGATTTTCAAAAACAAAAATGGGGTTTGTCTCCACTACTCAAATGATTAAAAAGGAAGATAAACCAACGATCGATGAAAAGGCAAGTGAAATATCCCACTATCAACGTGAAATGATGGATGTCCAAAGAGAAATGTATTACAATCAAGAAGGAAATATGCAGCATCTAAATTTCCTTGAAAGAGCGCTTTACTCTATGTGCAATCATTCTCCAGCAAAATGATGCTTGCACAAGAAATCTCCTCATCTTTGTGAAACTCCCGAGAAAGAGCATACTTACGAGAAAATGCGGGAAAATGGTCCATCGTCTACTTCTCCAAAATGACCTTCATGGTTACTAATAAATTAAGAATTTTATACATAAAAGGTTATAAATAAATGATATCATGAATATGTTTGTGTTTATATAAGTAATAAAATATATAAGTATTCAAAATTCTTAATATAGAAACTATTATTTCCACCATTAAAACAAACCTCAAAACTAGACATCTGAATTTATAAGGGAGACGTCTGAAAATTGGCTCGGTTAAAATAAAAACAGGAAAAAATAAAACCAGACGTCTGAAAAATACACCAGACATTTGAAAATACCCTTGGCTTTAAAAGTCTTCCAAAATAGATGTCTGAAATTTTCACCAGACGTCTTAAAAAGGATACAGGAACTCACTCAGTATCCGAGTCATACATCTGAATTATCAACTAGACGTCTGAAAATTCTCTTCGGTTTAATCTCGTCCAAAACCGGGCATCTAATTTAAAATTCAAACGTCTGATATACGAAACGACAATTTTTATATGTACATAACCAATAGTTTTTCTTCTCCATTCCTGCATTTCACCAATCAAAATAAAAATCCCTAGCCTTAAAAATTCGAATTTAGTCCAAATCATGGCCCCCAAGCCAAAAATTTTGTCTAAAAGAAAGAGAGAAGAAGGAGAAGCATTAAATCCTCCTCAATTGCTGAAGAAACACCTCGAGTAGTTTCACAATCAAGAATTCACAAATGGATGAACAAAACACCCTTGGTGAGACGACCCAAACTTCCCCTTACGGGAAAGCCCGGATTGAATTGAGAACACGATAATCGAAGCACAAACAGAAGAACATTTAATTGTTATTACAATAATTTACAACAAAGTACAAGAATATAATAGAGTATGAATAAATAATACACATTTGATAAACATCAGAGGTTTACAAATTACAATGCAGTAGAAAATAATACAAAACACAACTAAAAGAAATACACGGATACAGAACTTTCCGAATATCGCTCCAGCTGTAAATCCAGGATCCTGGAAAAGAAATATCTACAAAAACCCAACTATTAGCTGCCCGTGTGGAAAAAAAGGGAACCTAGAGTTTAGGTTAAAACAATAAACTCCAGGTCAGTCATGCGACTGGTGTGAGAACTAAAAACAGTTATTAACTTGGTTTTAAAGTAAGGTAAATCAAGGGACCACTGCGTATATCACGGAACGGGTTTTAACCCCTAGAATACTAGTGCATAAACAAATAGTGCAATGCTAAAGAAGAAAAATGAAGCCATTATAAGACTCACGTCCCATTACATAATGCAACGCAAGCCGGAGGATGGAGTTTTACTTTATAATAGCCAAATAACGCTTGATACGCAAACTTTAATCTTTTATTATTACTATAAGTGAAGAAATCAACTTCAAATATAAAATTGTCAATCATAGACGACATAGAATCCCATGCTACTATGTTGCCATACTAGTTATACAACTAAAACCAAAATGTCGTATTGGAAATTGGATTTCCATCATGAGCCTAGGCAAGGGATCGTCCTTACTGAATTCGAGACAATCTATTCCATGTCTCAGGATCAGTCGCAACTACACCTTGGATCTTCAGGGTTGGTCCTCTCTTACGTTTGACGATTAGTAATTCCTGAACAATACATTTCCATGCCCTATGGGGCATAAAATCTGGTCAGTATGTCGACCATAGCATCCATCGGCCCCGTAGTGACCGATATATCTGAGGTACCTTGCTTTCCGTCATCCACATAAGTAAAAAACGTCTGGGCTCCATACCATGACACCACTCCTAGCTAGAAAGAAACGCATGTTCTCCCTGCAGTCCTCTCCCGTTTCTGGCTCATACCGGGGTGTGATACTCGCGAATTAACGTTATACACAAAGCTATTTCCTTTAAGGCATGCTTTGATCATCAACCACAAGAATCTGCTTTTCAACAGAAGCCTTGAACAATGCATCTCTGTATGCCACACTGACAATTCACGCCGTGCAACTGATGTCTATCGATATATAACCTCTGAGCTCGTATGTCTCAGAGAAGGGTATTAAGCAAGAGAATAAATTCTCCGGCACCAAATAGATATACATTTAATAGAGATCAATCACACAGAATGAAATCCAATGTCAGACACACATCCGTTTAATAGTTCATTCTAGGTCTGAATGAAACCGAAGGCACCTTATTCCTCGTCCCGTGTCCAATACAGGAGAGAGGTCCTCGCATATCCGGTCGATCTCCAAGTACGTCTGGACGATCACCACTTATTACCTTGTCTTGGGTGTACTGCCCAATCAATACATCAGTAATCATCCAAACGATGTAAAGACCTCTGGTCTTCAACCACCATCTTCATCATCGACTTATTGTCGAATCAGTTATTCAGAATGGGTATAAACCCGATATTTCCGAATAACTCGCGTATTTTATAAACAAGTGTTATAAAAATACAACATATGCCTAATTCCAATTCGGAATATTCTTTTATTTAAATATTCACATCATTAGGGAAAGGTTCCCATTAATTTTATCAAAGATAAATTCTTTTAAATTTATTCTTTAATTTTCCTTTGGATATCAATTCTAAACCAATTAAGGTTTATCAACTAGTCGGGATTACCATATCATTTCTTTTACTATCCCAATCCCAACCTATTCATCCCATGGAGCAAAACTAGTAATACTCCATATCTAACACCACGGTGTTATCGGTAAAATTTAATTACCATTTCATATTCAAATATAACTAAAGATTTGACTATCGCTTGGAGTGAAACTAGGGATACTCCATTCTCGATCATATCCCAAATTTGATAATTTAAATTATCACATTTCAATCTAATTATAGATTCATTAAAACTCCACTTAGTTTTAATCTTCCTAAAAATCATTATATAATGATTATTCAAATTCAGGAAATAAATCCTATCTTTAACTGGGTTAAAGAACCCATGTCATTTAAAACACAGTTCACGATAAATCCAAAATCACATTCCATTAATTATGGAATCTTCCCGGAAAACAGATCAATATATATAATCGATATAAACTTCCATATCCAACCAATAATATAAATGGAATAACGACAAAGCCTTTTAAATTCCATATATAGTAACAGTCTTCTTCCACAGAAGTTCACTTCGATTATTACCTAATCGAATTCCATTCAATTCCAATTTATTTTATTAAATTGGAAAACTTTACTTTGGAAAATTTCCATTAAATCTTAATAAAAAGATTTATAAATTCCAAATTATATTTCACGGTTAATTGGGTTAAAGAACAGATGTCATTTAAAACATCGTTCACTATAAACCCAAAAATCCAATTCTTTTATTCAATTCCAATTAAATATTAATTAATTGGAAAACTTCACTAAATCTTAAATTAAATATTTATTCTTTTCTCAACTGGGTTTAAGTACAGTGTTAATAAAGATACCATTCACGACAAACCCAAAATCTCATTTGATGTTAAATATAAGGCTCTGAATAGAAAATATATAGGCTTATATTCAATATCAAATTCTGAAACCACCAAATATCGTATTGGAAATAACGATATAAGTATATCTTCCAAATTTCCATAACAATATCTGTATAATCACGAATTCCAATATCGAAATATTCCGAAGATGATTTCCATTCAAATCCACTCCAATTCATATATTGGAAATTCTGTTTATATTAAAACCCATTCTCAATCCAATTTATTTATTTAAAAATAATTGGATTATAATTCTAGTTAATAACTAGTTCATTTCGATAAAAATATATTTTTATCTTTTCAAATATGGAATTTTTCATCCTAATTCTTTCCAAATCATTTATTATGATTTTACACAAATTATTATTATTTTTAATAATTTTATTAAGGCCCTTTCAGTCGATTTCCATAAACGGTCATCAAACTGCACTTACAGTGACCTTTTCCAAATTTGATTTGGACATAATTCCAAATCCAACCGTTAGATTTCAAACCTCTAATAATATTTGGAGAACTCTTTTCGATACGAACCCAACGGTTCCGGTTTTAAGGGAATCCGATGGCAGATCTCCCATAATGTCAACTCGAATTCAATGGTCAAAATTCACGAACGGTCGCTGCGTGGTGTGTTCTATTCAGGCCATTAAATATATATAATATGTATATTATATACATTTCATCGATTTCCATTCAAAACATATTTTATAAATCGTTTTAAATTCGTTTTAAAAACGATACTAACTTCATTTTCAATTTTAAGCCGAAATCGAATACTCCTTATGACTATAATATATAAATGATAATATTTTCAAAATATCAGATTTTGAAATAATTTTCTTTTTGATATACATTATAAAAATGAATAAAATCGATACAAATATTGTTCGCGTTAAAATGGCGCAAATCTAAGCAATACAGCAACACATATTTCAATATTTTTGTGTCAATCCCAAATCGGACATCAAAATCATATTTTGATTCTTTACTGAATATTATTTTAAAGTATTCATTATTTTAAAATATTTCTTCTTTCTGAATTGGAATCAGACACAGTCAATTAACATATAATGTTATTTATATGGATTTCATACACACATGTACACAACAACAATGATATACAATCTACCATCATCCAGAGTGCATTACACAACTGCATAAGCGTTAGATATAAATAATTAACACTTACAACAGTCTGTCAACCAATCGATTGACATACAACTAAGCAATTTGGATTAGTGTATGTCAAATATCATCCCAATAATTAACGCTTACAACAGTCTGTCAACCAATCAATTGACATACAACTAAGCAATTGGGATTAGTGTATGTCAAATATCGTCTCAATGCCTGTGTGGGATTTTAATCAACAAATACTGAATATTACTTGTGCAGTTGGGCGATGTGCAAAATTTATCATCCCAATCAAAATTAGTAAAATGGGTGTACGTAAACAAATCGTACGATTTGTAAATGAGTTCACATATACGTTAAAAATTATATTTTTAACGATAAAATATTTTTTTTAAACACATGAATATTTTATTTAGTTCATTTATACAATAAAAATGATATTTTTATTGTTCTAACATATTTTAGAAAATTTAGGCAGCATAACGGCGCGATACTAGAACCGGAATAAGGTTTAGCCTTATCCGTCGCCTAATACGGGCTTGCGCTATACACATACCAATTCAATCAATTCCATTCACATTCTAAACCAAATTCAAACAAATAAATCAATCAAAACAACCAACCAAACATCCATGGCTTCAATCAAAGGTGTCGGGTACTACTAAGCACCGTCTGCATCCTAGTATATATTTAACTAGAAACTAATTAGAGTGAGAAAATGTTCTCACCATTGGTTTCCACTCCTTTATTCTTTATTTCTGAATGGTGTGGATTTGGATTTGTTTCCAATGCGCAGTGTACTTCATTGTGGTCCCAACGTAATCTGTTTCATGCAATTTATACTAAAAATCACATTTTTAATACGATGCTTACATTTTAAAAATCACATTTTTATTCTGCTATCATATAAATAAAAATCATATTTTTATACTGCTATTGTATAAATAAAAAGGATATATTTATACTGCTATTGTATAAACAAAGATCATATTTTTATAGTGCTATTGTATATATAAAAATAAAATTTATATACTGCTATCGTATATATAAAAATCAAATTTTTATCTTGCTATCGTATATATAAAAATCAAAATTTTATAACGTTATTCATATATAAAAATAAAAATAAAAATAAAAATCGAGTGAGAAAATAAGGTTCTCACCTTCGGTCGATGGCGTAGGCAGCTGCTCGAGTCGAAGGAAAGAGCAGACTTCACCGATGTAGTCTTTGGCAATTACACAAGCACATGAAGTGCTCGCGTTCAAGGAGGAGCAGTGGCAGCTAAGGGGAGCAGGCGGAGGTTGATGGACGTTGGCGGAGGAGGGGAGTACGTGGCGCGGAGGGTGGAGAGGGTGGAGGGGGCGACTGACGGTGCGGCGCTGGGTCCCATGGCGGCAGGGGTTGCTAATTTGGGGGTTAGGGTTCGGGTTTGGATCGGAGAAAGAGAGAAAGAGAGAGGGAAGAAGGAGCGTCGACAGTGACTAAGGGGTGTGGGACGCTGGCGAACAGCGACGGCAAACGACGAAGCAGGGGGGCGACGCGAATTGGGGGTGCGGGATTTTAATTTTTTCTTCGTTGACAGTGAGGGAAAGAGAAGGAGGGGGTATGTATAAGTAAATATATATAAATTACAATATTTTAATTTCAAAAAAGTTAATTTTTTATTCGAACTCAAAATCGAACCCAACGACTGTTGCCCCCAGCTAATTATCGCCATTCCAAACACAATGGGATATGTCCCGCAAACTGATTTGACTGTTTCGATCAGTTTTCATTTAAATTTAAATATAAACCAATATATATATTACATTTGAATGTACATTTTAATTTCCCAGGGCCACATACTGACTCGAAAAATTCTAGAAAAATTAATCTAGCTATGTTTTGATGATACGGTCCTAACAAAACTAATTTCATCGAATTTGAAGATCGTTTGAATAACGGTCATTTTTTAGTCCATTAAATTCAAACTGAAATTACCAAACACATTTAAATTCACCAAGCTCACATATTGATTCCAAAAAATATGAAAATTGGAATCCAGCAATAATTTGACATTCTGGATTCAACAAAAGTGGTTTCGTCGAAAACGGAGGTTATTTGCAAAATGGCTATTTTTAAGGGCTTTATATATATAAATTCCACAGCGACTATTCTAAATTTTAAACTTGACATAAATTTTAATTTATAAAGTGAAATATCAGTTTCTTACATCCATTAGAAAGATATTGTTAATCAGATTCAAATATTTCTTGCTTCATCCAATTCTGACTTATATTGAATTCTGTACATTCAATTGAAATTAGAAATTGAATTTTCAAACTACTGCACCATTTCATGCTCGTTTTATAATTAAAATAAATTTATACGTTCTAACTTGGCCGAAAATAAATTTTTAATCGTTATTATTTAAAATAAATCATTTTAAATGTCCAAAATCCATTAAAATAGATTAAAAAAATTAAATTGGTTCCAAATTTCTGGGTTGTTACACTTGGCAATTAAAAGATCTGGAATAATTCATAAAAAGGTTCTTTATACCGTTCCATTCTATAATCTTCTTGATTTTCCTATATATCAATTACATAGTTTATGCTAAGATGTTGGACTTATGTCACTCGTCTCATTTTCTTCTAATAATTTACACATAGATCAATTATACATATTTCTATTCTATGTAAATTTGGATAGTACTGGTTTTGGAATTCTCAAGTCTAAAATGATTGGATTTGGTCAAGTGTTTGCGGAGTTACAATTAGATTCACCGCTAAGGATATAGGATATACATTGCAATGTTCTAATAGCGGCATAAACATCAATGATATCCCCGACGTGAGATATAAGCCGTGAGATAATATTACGCGTCAAATTTGGGAAGATCACATGCCCTAATTCTCTACTAAATACTTAAGACAGAAAAAAAGACTTCTTACTTGAGTCCTTATCAACACATTTTTTCCACATCTTGTTAGTCTTGAGAAAATTCTTGATTTAGAACATAGAGCCCTATATGCTATATTCGTAGGTATCCAAGTTAATTGGTCTTAATTTATCTTTGATGAGCTAAAAGATATTGGAATCAGTCTCGACAATCGATCTTATACGCTCCTTTTATCATGCACTTGTTAAAGGAAAAAGAAGCTCCTACTTATCTATCGACAACTGAGGAAATTCTGGTTAAGGAGGCGGCTAAAAAGTTCTTTTCTTTTATGCAACTTCCACAAGAACCACCTACCTTTTGCACTCTCAATGAATGAAGAGAAAGGCATCAAGGACAACAAGTCCCGCCACAAGAGCATCATAAAGAATAACATATTTAGGATATACCAGAATCCTCATCACACTAACATTAAACAATCGAACGTATGTGATACGGTACCCGAAGCACATGCATGTGCCAGCTCCAAATATTGCAGCATCAAGACCACAAAGAAGCACTAGAATTCCAGGCTGTTATATGAATTAAAGTGTGCATGTGGCCAGGTCATTAAAGCATAGAATATTCCACTTTATGCATGTAATTTGTTATGGATGATTTGCTGAAATTGATTAACAAATGTAGTAGTGACAGTTGTCCAAAGTTTGTTAGGCAAAGAACATGTACAGATGCTATATATATTTTGATGAGGTTGCAAGAAAGGATACAAAATGATTAATGAAACTCTCCTTTTATTTTTTCAATCTCTCAAATCACTCCTCTCTTCTCCTCTTTTTTTCTCATTTCCTGTCTGCTACGAAATACCATGCGCATCAACTAGTGCTTTCACATATTTGAGCATGGATGCCACCTCCTCTACCATAATCTATCAAATCGGCAAGCATATCTCATTCCAAACCACCTCCATCAGTGCACTCTGCCTCTTCTTCCATCACTACTACACCAGTATCTGCGACATCCAATCCGGATCCTCTCCATACTGCACCCTTTCAACCAACCCACATCCTTTCATCTCGCGTCTTGCCATTATTACCACTCCACCTCATTCGCTTTAACCTCTCCAAAGACCTCTTCAACTCCGCCATCCCTCCCTCCCTGTTCTCCCTCACACCCTCTAGGTCTTCGATCGACACAACAAAGACCTCATCAGCGACCTCCCCCTATGCCCTGTCGATTTGCCTAATCCTCCTTACCTTCATCTCAGCAATAACTTCTTTTCCGGCTCTATTCCTCCTCAATACGACAACTAGAGGTACTTGCAATACCTCTCCCTCTCTGGAAAACAACTAAGTAGCCAAATCCCTCCCAAAATAGGGAACCTATCCAGTTTGCATAATCAGTTCAACAACTGTGAAGGCAAGATTCCAACTGCCATCGGGACGCTGAAGCTTTTGAAATCACTGGATTTGAGCAACAATGCATTAAAAATGCTGAAAATGAAAGTCAGGTTAGCAACTACTTTAGTCACAAGAAGCCTGGAATCAAAAGAATTCTACCAAACAGTAAAAAGTATATGAGATGTAGTAATGCTCAATAATAAGGTGACGATTGCAAGCAAAATAGGCATGCTAGTGGATGATGATATGTTTGCAATATTTACTGGTATTAAGACAAACTTGTTGCCAAATATCTTAAATGCACCATGCGCAGAGGCATTGAAATTGCTCGATACAATGCCGCACTCAAAAAAAATATGAAGCCCTATTACCTATTCACTCAACTGTGTCGTTATCATCCTCCCACCCGTAAATATTGACCTCGATCAAGTCGTGGACAACCTCCCTACCTCCTACATTTCTCCCTCCCTCCTCGTACCCCTTTATATAGCAACGACATTAACTTCCCTCCTAACGTCTTTCGTGTTAATTGCTACAATTCTAACTGTCAAATACGTATTACTTATGCTTTTCCCACATCAAGTTCACCATCATCATATCTAAGACCTATATTTCCTCCATTACTGACCTTAAAACCACTCTCTCATGGCTCTTTACAAATATCTTGCTCTTCTTTTCCAAAACCATAATTGGTACAATCACCATCGACAATGAAATCAACTTCGACAACAACATCGACATTGTTGTATTCATTATCTTCACCTCCGATATCACCTTAACCACCTAATGCTCAATCCATTCCTTCCCCCTTGTCATAGATGCCACTAGCACCTACTTTCCATTCGACACATTCAATTACACTACACATATATCTTTCTTGACCTCCCTCTACATCATTGCTCTCTCCTCATCAATTGCTCAACCCGACGGCAACTCCTGCTGAAACACCCCACCTCCGTTAGGGTCACTCTCAAAGGGAATGCCCTAATTTTGGTGGAGGTTTATAAGTATAAGTCACAGATATACAAGACAGATATAAGAACACATATTTGTAAATAGCAGAAAAGCAGCAACTTTTATTTCATAAAAGTAAATACGTGTTACAGCAACATCACCATGATTGTCTTACATCCTTTCAAAAAAAACATAACACCTTCATAACTGTCTTGATTACATTATTTTAAAGAAGCATAAAGAAAACATAAATAAACTGCAAAAGTCCCATAGTTGTTGTACAAAGCCATAGTTCAAACGAAAAGGTCCAAGCAATACATTCTTTCTCTTCAAGCTGGATATGAAGGCTGGTCAAGCTGCAGTATTCCCTCCCTATGGACCTGGGGGGGGGGGAACGGAAGAAAAGAAGACGAAAGAAAAGTAGAGTCAGACATAAAGCCTGAGTAAGTCGAGGACTACTCTGTCTATGAATAAAGAACTGGGTATGATAAGTATAAACTAGAAATGGGGAAAGCACTATAAACTTGGTTAAGTTGTCTAGGGTCGAATATACTATCGTACCCCATATTAATCTCTGTACCCATATAAACTAGTTCCCAATAGGCACCCCATAACCAAGGTAAAGTGATCCATTTTACGATGATCGGCTCCTACTCGCATAGTTACATGTGTCTTACGGCCCCCGATGTTGTAGTTACCTATGCTGGTCCCACCATGGGGTGTATCAAGTCCCATGGCGGCGACCCGACACAACCCTAGAATGCACAGGTATGCTACTGGTGCCCAGTGCCTTATTTTTCTGCGCCGGAGTGAGTGCACGCCTACACCCCGTTAGAACCTACACTGCTGCACCACCGCCGTCGATTTGACCTCTTACATTCAGCCCAGTAATCGTGCCCCACCCTGCCTAGTTTCAGGGTATCATGATACATCTTGTAGGGTTACTGCTGAAAAGGGTCCCCCGCTACTAGGTTTTCTACTTCTAGCCAACATGCTAAGTTGGTTAAGTGTTTTATGAACCTAACCCCCAATCAGTCTGTTTAGTTTAGCATGTCCCATTTTTGATTAAGTCTTTAGTTTACTTAATCCTATCAGTCCTGACTCAGCCTTAATTGTCTTATTAAAGCCTTGACCTCTCACATTAGACAGGTATTGTTGTGGCTGCCTGTTGCCGGTTGGTTCCGGGCAGTCTTACGCCACAACTCAGTCTAACCTCGGGTCCTTATTGGGCTCCATGTTTAACCACCCACATTGGATAGGTATTGTTGTGACTACTGGACAACCGGGCGGTTCCGGGCAGGTTTACATCACAACTCAATCCAACCTCGGGTTAAACACATCGTATTTTCTACATTTACATATTTTGTCTTTCTTCTTTATTTTCTTATATGTAAATATTTGCGGCCCATTATTAAAAACCAGTTTAAGCTATTGGTGTAAAGGTTTACACCAATCATGGGCCCAACCCATACTTGAATTTGGGCCCCTTTGCTTTATGTTTTTCATTCATTAATTACTTTGGCCCAACACTATTTTCCCCCGTTTAATACGCTCGTTTATTATATATATATATATATATATATATATATATATATATTGGGCTTAGCCTTTTTAAGCCCAACTTAGCCACGTGAAAAAAAGGAGGCTTAAAGCGTGATTTCATACACAAAAAGGGGAATGTGAACGCATGAACTTGCAACATAACGTTGGAACTACAAAATAGAAACTGGTGTACTTGCATAGTAGCAACGTATACTTTGGTCATAAAGCATAAGTGACATGAATCAGAGCATGTAAACTTGTAGTTAAGTTAGAATCTAAATTGGATATCATTATTGACACATAGTCTTAACTACAACATAAACCTATATTTTTCTTTAGGCATAATGTCAAACATAAGCAAATCATGTTCATAAGGTTACTACATGTTTACAAGGGTGCTTACTTTTGTTACTAATACAAAAGTATAGTTCAACTAGAATTATTCCAACTTAATCATGATTTTAAATCTATTCACATAACCATGGCACACATATACTTATGGCATAAATATTTCTAAACATGAAATCATGATTTTTACTTTAGTCATGCAAACTTGCAAATGGGATTTTAAATCTAACCTAGCTATGTACCACATGTGTCATCATATAATTCTTGTTAACAATATAGACCTAACATGTTTTTCAATTGTGCAAAATATCAATCATAGCCTAGTCATATTCATAAGTTCGCAAAGAGGTTTTCTAGTACAAAAGTATGGCTTAATATATAGATCATGATGCCAAATTTTCAACATAATTTCATATGAATTATAATAACCCAAATTTGTTCCAATTACACACAAAATGATTTTTGTACAGAAATACACATTATGATGGCATAGTAGCAAAACCACAAACTTGCATGAATTTCAATTAAAGAACTACATACATGTAGCTTCAACATGAATTACAAACTTTGCGAATATCCAAACGTATATGCATAAAACTACCGCAAACATGTAGTTTTTATAATGAATAACATACTTTGCGAATATCCAAACGTATACTTGCATAAAACTACCGCAAACATGTAGTTTTTATAATGAATAACATACTTTGCGAATATCCAATCGTTATACAATATTCCAAATCGATAAGAATCATAGTAACGCACAAATATGAATTACTTATCACCACAAATCAAGTGTACAAACCAACACAGTTATTTATTCATACCAAAATAATACTCTACTTACAATCGTGTGGCGAATTCTCCAATTCAGGAATTTGGAGATGCGACTCCTTTTGACGTAGGCGTTGATTTGATTTGTTTAAGTTGCTTTATGCTTTAGAATTTGCCTCCTAATCTTCTCTCAAATTGGTGGCTACTCCTAGTCGTTCCTCAGCAGCATGATGGCCTCATTCTTATTTTTTTTGTGTGAGTTTAGGTTAGGTTTGAGTTGTATATATAGAATTTTAGGATTAATTTAGGCCGTTTGATTAATCCTAGAAATGACCATAACCATTCAGTCAGGATAGAGTTATCCTATTGACTCAGCCATGAGTCAGAAATGACTCAGCATTGACTCAGCGATGAGTCAGAAATGACTCAGCGTATTAAATGTTCACCAATTCAAACGTAAATACGTATTTAATAGATACATTTTCCCCTTTACCGTATTAATTACCCATATATAAATATTTATTTATATATGAATAAATATTTTCTCACCTTTAATTTGTCATAATTAAAAATTTGAGAAGGCCAAAAAAAATAAAAACCATCCTTGACAACCAAAAATGCGCAACGTACGCTACATGATGCGTACACGTCATATATATATATATATGCGTATATGTATATATATATATATATATTATATATATTCATTTTTTTTCTATCTTCCCAATTACCCATTTTCACACTAAACCACTTTTTGAACTGCGTTCACACTAGGCTATTTTAAGCCATTCCCCTAAAACAAAAATAGGGCGTTGGCGGGGATTGAACTCTGTACCTCTTGTATGCAAGTCATGTGTTCCAACCAAATGAGCTATTAAGTCTTTTGTTTACTAACCCTAGAACAATGCTAAACGTTATTCGTTTCCCATTCTTCTTTTTTTTTTCCATGTTTTGCTGCGATATTTAAATTAAAGATATCTTCTTCACACGTTATCCGTTTTGCGTAAACTCGGACTCTATTTCGCGTATTTTTCCGAGATGAACACAATGGCGTATCCCGTTTCCCTTAATTTTTTGATTTGAAATTAATTATACTTTAATTTATGACTTTCACGGTTATAGAATACCCGGGGTGTTACATTCTCCCCCACTTAAAAGGATTTCGTCCCCGAAATCTTCAATTTAGGAAGAATGTATATCCAAACATCCATCTACTCATCCATCAAACACGAGCATCCATTGTCCTTAAAAGACTTCTAGTGCTTCATGATCATATGCGAAGTGTGTGTGTACATGTACTTATCTAATGCAAAATCAGGCGGTCTACTGATTCAGTTGACCTCCTTAATGCGAATTATGTAAGTGCCATGAATCCATTATGTATGCAAATTTTCCTATTCATGATTCTACATGAGTGCACAATCATTCATACAAATGCAACATCCATATGATAACATATTAAAGTTCAACTATATACGAATGCAAACATATATGCATATGCAATATGAAGTGACTGAGCCGATCTAAAACCTAGATTGTGTGTGTATATGCAACCACGAGCAACCACTAGCAATCACTTGCAACCACTTGCAACCATCATCCATAACATGTTTCAACTACATGTTTACATCCAAAAAGATTCTACCTATGGTTATCAAGATAAGATCGAGGAGAGAAATATGATAAAACAAAGCATCTAGAATAAGTTAACGATGTACCGCCAGAAGGTCCGGTCTGCTTCTCAGGGCAGTCTTTTCTGATGTGCCCAGTCTCCCCATAATGAAAACATTCTCCTTGCTTTCTTTTCCTTTTTCTACAATCCTTGGCTATGTGCCCTTCCATACCACAAAAATTGCATTTCCTTTTTTTCTCGTTTCTTATTATTACCGTTACGATCCTTTCTTGTTTGACTATTATTCGTCTTCCTACTCTGGGACTCTTCCGCTTGATGGTTCACGTGGAGGAGGAGAAGTGAAAGCGTCAGCAGCTGGGGAGTAAGGTCTCCAGACATGCTGAAACAGAAAGGATAGATTCAAAACGAAGGATAAGATATAGTACCTATGGCTTTGGAGGGACTTTGCCTTTTAAAGCAAAATAATATTTTATCTTTTAAAAATGCTTCTTTAAATTTCCTTTTTGAAAATAAATTTTCCAAAACTTTTTATCTTATCAGGTAAACCAATGCTCTGATACCAAGTGAAACACCCCACCTCCGTTAGGGTCACTCTCAAAGGGAATGCCCTAATTTTGGTGGAGGTTTATAAGTATAAGTCACAGATATACAAGACAGATATAAGAACACATATTTGTAAATAGCAGAAAAGCAGCAACTTTTATTTCATAAAAGTAAATACGTGTTACAGCAACATCACCATGATTGTCTTACATCCTTTCAAAAAAAACATAACACCTTCATAACTGTCTTAATTACATTATTTTAAAGAAGCATAAAGAAAACATAAATAAACTGCAAAAGTCCCATAGTTGTTGTCCAAAGCCATAGTTCAAACGAAAAGGTCCAAGCAATACATTCTTTCTCTTCAAGCTGGATATGAAGGCTGGTCAAGCTGTAGTATTCCCTCCCTGTGGACCTGGGGGGGGGGGGGACGGAAGAAAAGAAGACGAAAGAAAAGTAGAGTCAGACATAAAGCCTGAGTAAGTCGAGGACTACTCTGTCTATGAATAAAGAACTGGGTATGATAAGTATAAACTAGAAATAGGGAAAGCACTATAAACTTGGTTAAGTTGTCTAGGGTCGAATATACTATCGTACCCCATATTAATCTCTGTACCCATATAAACTAGTTCCCAATAGGCACCCCATAACCAGGGTGAAGTGATCCATTTTACGATGATCGGCTCCTACTCGCATAGTTACATGTGTCTTACGGCCCCCGATGTTGTAGTTACCTATGCTGGTCCCACCATGGGGTGTATCAAGTCCCATGGCGGCGACCCGACACAACCCTAGAATGCACAGGTATGCTACTGGTGCCCAGTGCCTTATTTTTCTGCGCCGGAGTGAGTGCACGCCCACACCCCGTTAGAACCTACACTGCTGCACCACCGCCGTCGATTTGACCTCTTACATTCAGCCCAGTAATCGTGCCCCACCCTGCCTAGTTTCAGGTTATCATGATACATCTTGTAGGGTTACTGCTGAAAAGGGTCCCCCGCTACTAGGTTTTCTACTTCTAGCCAACATGCTATGTTGGTTAAGTGTTTTATGAACCTAATCCCCAATCAGTCTGTTTAGTTTAGCATGTCCCATTTTTGATTAAGTCTTTAGTTTACTTAATCCTATCAGTCCTGACTCAGCCTTAATTGTCTTATTAAAGCCTTGACCTCTCACATTAGACAGGTATTGTTGTGGCTGCCTGTTGCCGGTTGGTTCCGGGCAGTCTTACGCCACAACTCAGTCTAACCTCGGGTCCTTATTGGGCTCCATGTTTAACCACCCACATTGGATAGGTATTGTTGTGACTACTGGACAGCCGGGCGGTTCCGGGCAGGTTTACATCACAACTCAATCCAACCTCGGGTTAAACACATCGTATTTTCTACATTTACATATTTTGTCTTTCTTCTTTATTTTCTTATATGTAAATATTTGCGGCCCATTATTAAAAACCAGTTTAAGCTAATGGTGTAAAGGTTTACACCAATCATGGGCCCAACCCATACTTGAATTTGGGCCCCTTTGCTTTATGTTTTTCATTCATTAATTACTTTGGCCCAACGCTATTTTCCCCCGTTTAATACGCTCGTTTATTATATATATATATTGGGCTTAGCCTTTTTAAGCCCAACTTAGCCACGTGAAAAAAAGGAGGCTTAAAGCGTGATTTCATACACAAAAAGGGGAATGTGAACGCATGAACTTGCAACATAACGTTGGAACTACAAAATAGAAACTGGTGTACTTGCATAGTAGCAACGTATACTTTGGTCATAAAGCATAAGTGACATGAATCAAAGCATATAAACTTGTAGTTAAGTTAGAATCTAAATTGGATATCATTATTGACACATAGTCTTAACTACAACATAAACCTATATTTTTCTTTAGGCATAATGTCAAACATAAGCAAATCATGTTCATAAGGTTACTACATGTTTACAAGGGTGCTTACTTTTGTTACTAATACAAAAGTATAGTTCAACTAGAATTATTCCAACTTAATCATGATTTTAAATCTATTCACATAACCATGGCACACATATACTTATGGCATAAATATTTCTAAACATGAAATCATGATTTTTACTTTAGTCATGCAAACTTGCAAATGGGATTTTAAATCTAACCTAGCTATGTACCACATGTGTCATCATATAATTCTTGTTAACAATATAGACCTAACATGTTTTTCAATTATGCAAAATATCAATCATAGCCTAGTCATATTCATAAGTTCGCAAAGGGGTTTTCTAGTACAAAAGTATGGCTTAATATATAGATCATGATGCCAAATTTTCAACATAATTTCATATGAATTATAATAACCCAAATTTGTTCCAATTACACACAAAATGATTTTTGTACAGAAATACACATTATGATGGCATAGTAGCAAAACCACAAACTTGCATGAATTTCAATTAAAGAACTACATACATGTAGCTTCAACATGAATTACAAACTTTGCGAATATCCAAACGTATATTTGCATAAAACTACCGCAAACATGTAGTTTTTATAATGAATAACATACTTTGCGAATATCCAAACGTATACTTGCATAAAACTACCGCAAACATGTAGTTTTTATAATGAATAACATACTTTGCGAATATCCAATCGTTATATTCCAAATCGATAAGAATCATAGTAACGCACAAATTTGAATTACTTATCACCACAAATCAAGTGTACAAACCAACACAGTTATTTATTCATACCAAAATAATACTCTACTTACAATCGTGTGGCGAATTCTCCAATTCAGGAATTTGGAGATGCGACTCCTTTTGACATAGGCGTTGATTTGATTTGTTTAAGTTGCTTTATGCTTTAGAATTTGCCTCCTAATCTTCTCTCAAATTGGTGGCTACTCCTAGTCGTTCCTCAGCAGCATGATGGCCTCATTCTTATTTTTTTTGTGTGAGTTTAGGTTAGGTTTGAGTTGTATATATAGAATTTTAGGATTAATTTAGGCCGTTTGATTAATCCTAGAAATGACCATAACCGTTCAGTCAGGATAGAGTTATCCTATTGACTCAGCCATGAGTCAGAAATGACTCAGCATTGACTCAGCGATGAGTCAGAAATGACTCAGCGTATTAAATGTTCACCAATTCAAACGTAAATACGTATTTAATAGATACATTTTCCCCTTTACCGTATTAATTATCCATATATAAATATTTATTTATATATGAATAAATATTTTCTTACCTTTAATTTGTCATAATTAAAAATTTGAGAAGGCCAAAAAAAAAAACCATCCTTGACAACCAAAAATGCGCAACGTACATTACATGATGCGTACACGTCACACACACACACATATATATATATGCGTATATGTATATATATATATATATATTATATATATATATTCATTTTTTTCTCTATCTTCCCAATTACCCATTTTCACACTAAACCACTTTTTGAACTGCGTTCACACTAGGCTATTTTAAGCCATTCCCCTAAAACAAAAATAGGGCGCTGGCGGGGATCGAACTCTGTACCTCTTGTATGCAAGTCATGTGTTCCAACCAAATGAGCTGCTAAGTCTTTCGCTTACAAACCCTAGAACAATGCTAAACGTTATTCGTTTCCCATTCTTCTTTTTTTTCCATGTTTTGCTGCGATATTTAAATTAAAGATATCTTCTTCACACGTTATCCGTTTTGCGTAAACTCGGACTCTATTTCGCGTATTTTTCCGAGATGAACACAATGGCGTATCCCGTTTCCCTTAATTCTTTGATTTGAAATTAATTATACTTTAATTTATGACTTTCACGTTTATAGAATACCCGGGGTGTTACACCTGCTATACCATTTCTTACCACATTCGGAACCCTAACTTCGACATCCCCTTTTATTTAAGTATCGACATAGTTGTATTCATTATCTTCACCTCCGATATCACCTCAACTACCAAATGCTCAATCCATTCCTTCCCCCTTGTCATAGATGCCACTAGCACCTACTTTCCATTCGACACATTCAATTACATTACACGTATATCTTTCTTGACCTCCCTCTACATCATTGCTCTCTCCCCATCAATTGCTCAAACCGACGACAGCTCCTGCTATACCATTTCTTGCCACATTCGGAACCCTAACTTTGACGTCCTCTTTTATTTAAGTATCAACATCCTCTTTACTTTCAAATACATTTTCTCTAACAACACATCATCTGTTTTCAGCAACAACAAGTATAGCCTCCCCTTCTCTATGCAAAGTATCACCGACCTTGAGGACAAGGTCAATTTCGAGGGGTTGGTAATGATATAGTACCGGAAGCACATGCACGTGCCAACTCCAAATATTACAGCATCAACGCCTCAAAGAAGCACTAGAATTACTGTCCGTTATATGAATTAAATTGTGCATGTGGCCAGGTCATTAAAGCATAGAATATTCACTTTATGCATGTAATTTTTTATGAATGATTTGCTGAAATTGATTAGCAGATTTAGTAGTGATAGCTGTCCAAAGTTTGTTAGGCTGAGAACATATACAACTGCTATATATATTTCGATGAGATTGTAAGAAAGGATATGAAATGATTAATGAAACTCTCCTTTTATTTTTGCAGTCTCTCAAATCTCTCCTCTTTTTTCTCATTTCCTGCCTAGTATAAAATTCCATGTGCATTAGTATGACTTCTCCCAAGATGCAGATACCTCTAAATGAATCATTATGTGAAATTGCTATTCATAATCAAAAAAAATTATATCAAAATCAAATTACTCTGGCAAATCAAATTGTGAACACGGAATTTGGCCTAGCAACTCGTCTAGCAATAGTAGAGAAAATGATGAGTACGTTTTCGCTTTTTTAAAAGAACTCTTATGACGCACTTGACCTCCAACATTATCTCCACTGTCGCCTTTCTCCTCACCAGAAAAAGCTTCTAAACAAGAGAACTCTAAATAATCTGGTGATAAAGAAGAAAATCTGGAAGATAAGGTGGTGGAAAGTAAACCTAAAGAAGAGGAAATTGATCATAAAAATACTGACGCTTGGTTAACATATTATGAAAAAATATGTACATATTAAACTTTTATTTTGTGATGTGGTTGCGATATAATATTTTGTAATATTCTTGTGAATTGTTGTGTGGTATGCTTGTGAAACACTTTATGAAGTTATTTTGGTTTGCGGTGTGATATGATGCTTTAGTCTTGTTCATATTTCTTGTATTTCCTTTATATACACGGTTATATTATCTTATATTGGTCTGTACATGCTATCTAAAGCATGGAAATGTTTTTACTATCTTCAAAAATTAATGTGTACATGTTATCTAAAATTATGATACTCCTTTTCGACAATGACAAAGGGGGAGAATAATTTCAGTAGCAGATCATGAATTAAGAGGGAGTTACAGAACTTATACCCTTAAGTACATTATGTTGTTGTCATCATCGAAAAGGTGGAAAATGTTAGGAAATTCATTCTTTCATTTAACCACACAATCGAAACACTACGTCATGAACGACCTAATGCAATGATTTTGCAAGGTGTTGCCAGCCAAAATGTGACGATAGCTATAATATTTTGGTCCTACTTGTAACGTCCCGTATTTTTTCACTTAAGTTTTGGATATTTAATTTAGTTAAGTGTTGAAATTGTGATATAAATAGAATTTTATATTAATTAAAACGAAGTTGAGCGTATACATATACATATATACATATATATAATTAAAACGAGCTTGTAATAGCACGGTAGTTATAATATTAGTTTTGAACTTTAATTGAGTGTACAAGATCCGTTATAAGTTGGAATTCACTGAAATAAGAAATATTCGAATCTGTTGAACTATAATTTTGTAATAAAGGAGAAAAATCACAGTTTCGTATTTTATATTGAGAGTTATAGCCAAATCAAATTTTCGAATAGTTGATGTGGAATAATTTATAAAACTATAACGGTTTATTTGATAAAATAAATCTATTTTAAATCAGTATAATATTGGTTTAACTTATATTGGGTTCTAAAATTTTAGTTAGTGTATTTTGAAATTTATATGAATTCCGTTTGTGTATATATATGATAATATTAATTTATTTGTTATTTTATATTTAGTCTAATTTAATGTTAAATCGTTAATTTAATTTAATATCTTCTGTATATGGTCGAATTAGACTACAGAACATGTTCCAGTGTGTTCAGAATAATGGTACAATACTAGAAATGCCATTGGTTACGTTTAAATAGGAATTCGAAATCAACACGATATTTTAATCAAATTTTTTGTGGCTCAGAATAAAATAGGGTAGCCTAACAATATATATATTACCAACAAAGTACACCCCTATTCCTTTCAAACGAAGGAATTCTGAGCCTACCCTAACATAGTTGCTCATTCTTTCAAAATCACATCATATTCCTTTCAAACTTTTTCTGCAAGCCCAAGAGCATCTCCAGTGGTGACAATTCAGGGTTGAATATTAAGGTAATTGCACCCAGTGGTGCAATTACGCCTTAATATGAAGGCCCCGATTCAGGATCCAGTTCAGGATCCTGAATCGGATCCTGGCGCCTGTTGTACAGGCGCCAGGATCCAGGCGCCTACACTGTAGGCGCCAGAAGCTGGCGCCTACACTGTAGGCGCCAGGATCCTGGCGCCTGTACAACAGGCGCCAGGATCCAACCCCCTACCCCGCGCCACATTACCCCTCCAACGGTCGTTTTTTCGAATTGCAACAGCTATAAACGGTCATATTTTAAACCACAACGGCTATAAACGGTCATATTTCTTCTATATATTCATGTATGAATATCACTTTGAAAGACACACAGATTTATTTACTTCCACCCATAATCGTAAGCAGCAAGCTATGTCATTTCCATTCAACTCGTACAACGAAGCGATGAATTCGAATACTTGGGATATCGATTCTCAACCAATCGAGGATTTTATTCCTCGTTCTGCTCCTCCGATATCGTTTCATTCATCTGCTCCTTGGACTGCAGACGAAGATAAAGATCTCTGCTATATATACTGCCACTTTTCTAACGACTCGGCGAAGGGAAATGACCAAAGCAGTGAGATATTCTAGGGTAAAGTTATGGCTGCGTACAACAAGAAACACGTATCCAAGACGAGATCAATCTCTGCACTTACTGGTCGATTTGGAAAGATTAATCGACAAACCCAATTCTTCGAGTCTCAAGTTCACAAAATCCGAACTGCGAACCCCAGTGGAATGGGAGGCGAAGCCGAACTGGTAATAATCTTGAAAACCATAATTTGGTTAAATAATTTTTCCATTTCTATAGCATGAATGTATACAAACAGTTATTACGTTATCATTTTCAGAAGCGAATGGCGAACGATCAATTCTTGAAATTATTTCCAAGAGAAAATGGTATAAAAAAACCTCATTACTACCAGTTTGCTAATTGTTATGACGTACTCGTTAGTAATCCCAAATGGAGTTCTTGTAATGCAAAGAGCTTAAGAGATGTTCAATCAAAGGGTAAAGAGAAGAAAAAGACAAACCGAAATTCGTATACTTCAAGTCCAGGAGATTCTTCACAACACGATTCTAACGAGGGTGTAGAAGAAAACCCCCAAATTGATGAAGATGCTAGACCAATGGGTCAACATGCTGCGAAAAGGAAAAATGCTGTTCAAACCCAGCTTGATTCTCGTTTGGCCCAGATGTACGAGAAACATGCGAAAGAAAATGAAGATCGTCTACGAAATAGTTCAGAAAAACTGGAGATATTAAAACAGTTGACCGAGATTGAACGGGGTAGGTTCGAGTTGGAGCGCGAACAACAAGAGAGTATGGTAATGGAAAAGGATGTTACGGGAATGGATCCACTATCTAAGCAGTACTGGATGGATTACAAACAGCGTATTGTTGATAGTCGGGCCGGATCAAGACGTATGTAATTTAGTTTAGGTATTGGTGTATTCCCATTTATACTGTATTTGACTTATGAAGTCATGCACAACCTTTATTGTATCGAATTAAGTAGCGTTTTATAGTATGAATTAAGTAGTGATATTCTATTTTGTTTATGTCCGTATATATGTATCAACTAATAAGTACCACATTAAAACAATTCAACATACTACATAACATAAATTGTACAGATTACAAAGCAAATAAACTTAATAAAACAAAGCTTATGAAATTTAATCTACTGATTGCCATAAGAGTTCCAAATGTGATCCATTAGATCTTTTTGAAGCCGATTGTGAAGTGCCGCATTACGATATATTTCATGTTTATCGGCGTTAAACATATCGTACTGTCCGTGAATTGGTTCATCGGAAATTCGGAATATCTGAGGGGGTTGTCTAGATCCTTCGTACTCGTAATCTGGGTAAACCATCTCTCGTTCATCTTCAATTATCATGTTATGCAGAATGATACAACAGAACATAATTTTAGACATTTTCGACCGCTTCCATAACCTACAAGGATTACTAACCATTGCGAATCTCGATTGAAGAACCCCAAAAGCTCGCTCAACATCTTTCCTTTGCCCCTCCTGCATACTAGCAAACTTTTTCTGTTTCGGAGTTAGTGGATTTGAAAATGTCTTCACAATCGTGCTCCATTTAGGATAAATTCCATCTCTTAAATAGTAACCGTGCTCGTATGTGTTGTGCCCAATTGTAAACGATACAGGAGTTGATTTACCCTGCGCCAAATCGCTAAACAAATGTGATCGCTCAATAACATTGAGGTCGTTAAGTGAACCAGGCATTCCAAAAAACGCATGCCATATCCACAGATCATGAGATGCAACAGCTTCTAAGATGATTGTTGGTTTTTTTTCTTTACCATTATATGCTCCATGGAAAGCTTTAGGAAAACTGTGACGGAGTAGGAAAAAATGAAACCTGCGGTATCTGAACCCTACCGGCTCCCATATGAGGTCCTAAATGATCGGAGTTGATCCCTCGAGCATAATCCGGACATAGAAGTCTACGTGGAGAAACTTGATGCCAATAGGAATCGTAATCCCCAAAAATGAAGAAAGGGCCAATATCAACCCAACCAGCCTGTCGTAGTGCCTGTATGTACTCTGATCCAATCAACCGATATCTACCAAACATGTCCTCGCAAGGTAAAGGATCTCCAGGTATACGCGTATCACTGCTAGTCTGATACGCACATCTCTCGCCCAAATACCACATGGGCAAAAAAGTAGGGGTAAGTAAAGCCACCCGACGAATAGATAGTGTATATGCAACCGTCATCGGGTGGGCGTCGGTAATAATGTCTGCATCTGTCAGATGAGCCAAATGTGAGGCCCAAGGAGTGCGTATCAAATTTCCACGACTACGCATGTCCAGCTGTATCACAGCCTCCATCAACTCATGACGTACACCCACTGGAGCACGAGGTACATAATGAATAGCCTCCCACCGTCTCATCCGCGGAAAGAACTGCTCACCAACTTGACTCGCCATCTCTACCATGCGTCGATGCATGTTGGCCGTATACTCATAGTACCAAAAGGGCAAAATATACCACAAAGCCTGCATCTCTCTAA
Source organism: Allium sativum (assembly GCA_030737875.1). Lineage (NCBI taxonomy): Eukaryota > Viridiplantae > Streptophyta > Magnoliopsida > Asparagales > Amaryllidaceae > Allium > Allium sativum. The sequence continues at coordinate 177,386,613 of CM060912.1, forward strand.
TGTCTCCCAACACATACAAATCTAATGCAGAATACAAACTACCTAGTATAGTTGTTCCCCAATCTATCTTATCAAGCTGATCTAACATAGTAAGTGAAGCTAAATACCCCAAGCGAATGGTACTTCTTTGGTTCGAAAAAAATGTCGAACCAAACAAGTACAATAGAAATGCCCTAGTCACCCCATCCACAAGCTGTGGTCGACAGGAATTAGCAGTGATGTACTGCTGGAGGTAAGTCAAAGTAACCGCACCACTACTAACGTGAGACTCATCCAAATGGGGTTAAAAGACGGAATACAACCGAACCGACTCGTACAAGTCATCAAAAGAAACCGGTCTCCAATCAATATGACCAATCTCAATACCAGTTAACATATAGAAATCGAGAGGTGTGATACCAAGCTCAAAGTCAGAAAAATGAAATGTATGTGTGGTCGGCCACCACCTCTCGCATAGTGCCTGTAATAGAGTTCTGTCCAACGCCTGAATCGGCCTAATCGATAAAAACTGTCCAAAAGGACTTCGATGCAACCTATCTTTAATAGAAGGGGGGAGTTTGTCATAAAATTTAAGAATGCACTTTGCCCAACTACCTCGATAATGAATGTGATGATCCTATATATAATGAAATAAGGAATGTTTTCCAATTCAGTAACAGTTATTAGGCTAGTACGAATATATTAAATGCGCAATACTATAAATAATTAACGTTAAAGTTATACCGGTATCGAGTCAAATGCAGTATCAGCTCTATGCTGATAACCCTCTGGAAGATCGTGTAGTACACGAAGCTCATCTGCTGATACTCCAAGAGCCGGAGGTATGTGTACTGGACCTGCTTGCTCATCAGAGGGCTTACGTCGAACTCTTCTTCCAACTTTATTAGATCGCGGCGGCATCTCACTTCAATTTTCTATTAAAAACAAAATTAAAAAAAGAAGCTTGAGTGAAAAAATGAGAGAAAAAATGGCGGAGGGGGGGTTTATAGGCGCCAGAATCCTGGCGCCTGTATTACAGGCGCCAGGATTCTGGCGCCTGTAATACAGGCGCCAGGATCTGGCGCCTGTACTACAGGCGCCAGAGTCCTGGCGCCTGTAATACAGGCGCCAGGATCTGGCGCCTGTATTGTAGGCGCCAGACCACTGGCGCCTACCCACCCATTCAGGGCTGAATATTCAGCCCTGAATCCACTGGAGATGCCCTAAGTAGCTACTCTTGTTCTTTCAACTCACTGTTTCTCCTATCCTTAGTAGCTGCCATCTTCTTTCCAATCGCGCAACAGTTTTTCACTTTCCATCAATGTACGCTGAAGTCTTTCCCTACGCCTAAGCCTACCGTGCTTATGGAGTTGACGTTGTTCTGATCGCTTTAATTTTCTCCTATATAAGAAGCGGTGTCCTACGTATTATCTGTCATCCCAATTCATAGAAAAAATCCATGTTTCGTTCCTTTCTTCCTCTGTTAGAACAAATCGATTTGTTCCCTTTTAAAAATTAAGTCTATGCCTTAATAATATATCTTTCCATTCTAAAGCCTGAAACCAAATCAGATTTTCCCTTTTCGTTTTTCTTTTCAATCGAATCATCCAAAAAAAAGTGAAATAAAATCGAATAGAGTTGAGATGGAAACCGCAAGTCCAGGAGCTCGAAGCATGATTGAAAACCCTAGAATCGCGATCGAGTCTGCAACTGGAACAAGCGCTGGGGCGTTCGCAAGTTGGTTATGAGGTGTCGATGTCATGGCTTGGTTGTAGAGGGCTGTTGTCCTTCGTATGAAGCATAATGGGTTGAAGGGTGGTGCATTTTAAAAAGGGCGACATTGATGACGGTACTATAGGGGTTCGAACAAGATATTTTGTGAGGGTTGGGCAGTACGCGAATGTCGAAGTTCAGTTGGTAATTTGGGATGCTGCAATTTTAAAATGGACGGGGTAAAGTGGAGATTTACAGTGGAGTTCGATTTCCACTTTTGTTGAACTAGGTGATTGTAGAGGATTTTGGCTTGAATATGGTGCGACAGTATTGCAAATTCCAGGAAGTTAGTCTGTATTTTAGATATGTGCTTGTCACTGTCACCTGAGGGGGGTGACTGTTTGGAAATGATCTGAGCTGAACGTTGGGAGCTTATGGTCTGGAGATTGCCTGGATTGTATTGAAGCTGATGGTGGGGAGGTCTTACGGATCGGGACAACGATCGCAGTGGTGTTGAAGCCACTTAGATGGTGCAACAGTATTGGAAGAGAGTATAGGTGACAGAAGGAGGGAAGTTGGAATTTGTCCATGATGCATTTGGTGAAATGCCAAAGAAGGATGAATCAAATTTGGGTTGATGGAATTTTGGAAATGTGCGGAATACGCTGCGTGGATTTATTAACTTGTTTCCTGAAATAGTAAGGTATATGTTTTTAAATTTACATATATAGGATAACTAATTTGTTAAGTTAATTTAAATTTATAATCACTTAATTGCTTAGTAAAATAAATAATCATAGGGGAATAATTTATTCAAGACAAAGTAATAGCCGCGCGATTCTGTAAATTTATAAGATATTCAGCTAAGGAAAAACCAAGGTGAGTTAAACTCACTCAATTAAATTGTTTGGAACTATTTTTAATAGTTCAAATTTTATTGATTGCTTGTTAGATGATAATTGATTGAAATAAAGTGATAAATAGTATATATAATATGTATTATATAATAATAATATTGGTGATTGGTGATTGAATATTTCCCGCAATACCATTAACAGATGATTTCCCTATGCATCCCACAATATATATATATATATAGTGGATGACCTTCTATACCGCTATTTTCCGCCTTAAAGCAGGATGGGTATCATTATTGTTGACTAGCATCTGTGGATGCAGGAAAAAACATGTTGGAGAGATCCAACTTGATTCCTCAACATTTATTTATTTATTTTCACATATATGTTGTTATATGATATGATTGATGACATGTGATAGCATATGACCAGTTTGGATGTGTATTAACCCTGGACCTTGATTTTTGATATATTTTAATGTAAAAAATAAAAAATGGATTTTAAACAGAATTTAAATATATAAAAGTATAAAAAGGGAATCTTATTTTCAAATAGAATATTTATTTAGAAACTGAATTATAAATAGATTTGAATAGTAAAGTTTCTATTTTAGCAAATAAGACAAGAAGTTGATTTTATAAATAATATTTATAAAGAACTGAAATAATAATAATAATTAAAAGAATTCAAAAAATATAATCTGAATATGAATTTGGAAGATATATGGGAATTGAGTTTAAAAATCGATATTTGAAATAGATTTGAATTTTCCAACTACAAATGGAAATTTCAAATAAGATCTATATAACTCTATAATTAGTAGTTATAATAGAATTGAATTTGAAATGTCAATTTTGAAATCAAGTCAATAATGAATTTGTATTAAGAGACATTATTCATGGGTGAGATGAATAAGGTTGAAGTAAATGGTTTGCAAGTGGAATTTGTTAAAAGTAAGTTAGAAATGGTTTTTGAAATTATAAATTCAAATTGAATTTAAGTAGAACTAATTTGAATAATATAAGATACATTTTATTATAGAATTTTACACATGGTTTATAAATAATAAATATTATTAGAATTTGCAAATGAGTTATATAAGATAACTTTAGAAAAAGTAGAAAGAAATGAAGTTTTATTGAAATAAAACTGGAATGAGTGAAATAAACATATACTGTAACAACCCGGAATTTTGGGGCCAATTTAAAAATTTATTTAAATCAAAGTTAGAAACAAATAATTTTAATTTAATTATTAAACAAGCCTGAAATGGCACGGCAATTTGAAAATTTGAATTTAATATGGTTAAGTTAATTTTTCATAATTTTTGAATTTAATTTGTGACCGTGACAAAAAGATTTTAGTTTTGTCAATTTCAGTAAATTTTAATCGACTTGAAAAAGGTCGTTTTTCAAATAGTGCTCAGAATTGAACGAAATTAATTTTCCTAGGTCTGCAGCGTCAAAACATAGCTAAAAATATATTTTTCGGGATTTTTCGGAGTTAATTTGCGGCCCCGGTGAATTTATTTGTACGGTTGAATTAAAAATAAAAGTAAATATTTTAATTTAAAGAAAACTGGGTCAAAGGAGTCGTTTGGGCCGGCGGGACATAGCCAGATGAGTCCGGAATGGGGGTAAATAGATAAGAACGACAGTCGTTGGGCTGAAATCGGACAAAGTTGATAATCGGGCCTTAATTGGGTAATTAACTAATTAATTAATATAAATATTCACTAAATGAAAAAACCCCTAACCCTAATCTATTTGCTCCAGCCGCCGCCCTTATCATTCATGGCCAGAAATGTCCGAATTTCATTCCTCAAATACTCCCAATCCTCTCAATGAATTCGAATGATCCTTTAGAACTTATTGTAGAACTTTTCTTCCTCTTCGATTTGATACGGACATGATGAGGTTTCATGAAGTAAATTGCCCGGATTTGATCACCAAACCCGCTTCCTTGATGGACCCGCCACACCCCCTTGTCCCCACCACGTTGACCACCACCTAGGGCGCCACCAAGCCCTCTCCTCCCTCTTCGATGTCATGCCACCCGATCGTCTTCAAGCTTCATAAATTCCGAGAAATTGCAAACCTAGTTTTGAACACTATGGGTTCAAAGGAAATGAAAGTAACGGCTTAAATGTTGGGAGGAGGAAGATGAGGTAGCTTTGACTTTTTCCATACTTTGACTTTATAATTTAATAAATTTAAATTATCCAATCTTAATTAAACCGTAACTTGCTCGTACGAACTCGAAACTGAACGATTTCAGGTGTGCCACGATCGTGAGACCGAGATCTACGCGATGAAACTGAGTAGACCTGATTCTGAGCAAGTTGAAATTTGGCCAATTTTGGATCTGAACAGCGCAGAACTCAATAACGATGTGAGATTTTTATTTTAAAAATTATATTTTATTCTTGGTTGTTTTAATCTAATATATACATGTTTATATAATCGTTTCTGTGATTGTTGTAATTCAGATTTATTTGTTGTTGTTGGTGACTGACTGTATGTGATTCCCCTTTGGTTCATAAATTAAAAATTAAAATTGATTGTATGTGGTGGTTGTAATTAAAGTTGTAGATCTGAATTCTATTTTTGAATCAGTGTATAAAAGATTCAACTTTGTTTGTGAAATTAAAAGATTCAACTTTTTTTGTGAAATTAAAAGATTCAACTTTGTGTGTGAAATTAAAAGATTCAACTTTGTTTGTGAAATTAAAATATTCAACTGTGTTTGTGAAAATAAAAAGAAAAGAATCATTTTTGTTTGTAATAAAAAGAGAACATTCATTTTTGTTTGTAATAAAAAGAAAACATTCATTTTGTTTGGGTATTGAAAGTTAACAAACAATTTTCATTTTTGGTGAAAGTTAAAAAGAATATTTTTAATAATCTTTGTTTAAAATGAAAAGACTTAACTTTTGTTTATACTTAAGAAGATTTCACCTTTGGATTTTAAATAAAAAAAATTCCCTTTTTTATTTTGTCATTAAAAAGAATGTCACTTTTATTTTTATGTGTAATGAAACAAAGTACAAAAGTATCATTTTTGAGTGTAAGTTAAAAAGGGACAAATTCCATTATTATTTGTGTTAGAATATAAGTGTCATATTACACCGTCATGTGTTAAATAGAAAATGGAACTTATTTACACCGTCATTTGTTAGAAAAGAAATGGACATTATTTACACCGTCATTTGTTAGAAAAGAAATTGACATTATTTACACCGTCATTTGTTAGAAACGAAATGATCATTGTTTACACCGTCATTGGTTAGATATGAAATTGACATTATTTACTTTGTCAATTTGTTAGAAATGAAATCGACATTATTTAATTTGTAAATTAGTTAGAATAGAAAAAGATTACATTTATATGTAATGAAAGAATGAATAGGAAAGGATTACATTTTTAATGTAATCAAAGAAAAGAATAAGAAGATTACATTTTTAATGTATCAAAGAAAGATTAGGAATGTTCATTTATTTGAAATGAAAATATGTTGATGATAAAATTCACATTTTTATCGTATATGTAGAAAAGATGGAAAATGATCATTTGTTCGAAAAATATCACATTTGTTAGAAATATTATGTTAGTATAAGAATATCACATATATTAGAAATGATAAGTTAGATTAAAATTATCATTTTTGTTAGGAAATGATAAGTCAGATTAAAATTATCATTTTTGTTAGGTAATGATAAGTTAGATTAAAATTATCATTTTTGTTAGGGAATGATAAGTTGGATTAAAAATATCATTTTGTTATAAAATGATGAATTAGAATAAAAACACCGTTTACATTAAAATTGTCAATTAGAATAAAAACATCATTTTAGTTAGAAAAAGTTACATTGGATTAAAAATATCAATTTAATTAGAAATTGTTATGTTAGTATAAAATAAACATTTTTGATAGGAAATGTTTACATATAAAATGTTATTTTAAATGGTGTTTGAATTCACAGAAATGTTTACATATAAAATGTTATTTTATATGATATTAGAATTCACAAGAAATGCTTACATATAAAATGTTATTTTATGTGATACTAGAATTAAAATAAAAACATAGGAATAAAAAGAACATTTTATTTACATTTTAGATGTAAGTAAAAATATAGAAATAAAAGTGACATTCTAATTTACGTTTTAGATGTAATCACAAAGATAGAATTTAATGTTATATTTTTATTGTTAGAATAGAGACAATAAAAAGATTAGAATTAAAAGGTTACATTTTTATTTACCTTTTGATGCAAATGAAAGGAACAAATGTAAAGTGATATCTTTATTTACATTTTAAGTGTAAACAAAAAGAATAAGTGTAAAGCGACATTTTTATTGATACTTTATTCAATAAAAAGATTAGAACTAAAAGAAGTATTTTTATTGTCGTTCTAGGGACAAAAAAAAGTAGAAATAAAAGTGGCATTTTTATCGACATTTTAGATGCGATAAAAAGAAGAAATAAAGGTGACATTTTTATCGTCATTTTAGATGTGATAGAAAGAATTGATCTTAGTAGTTGAAATCGCCAAACGGTTTATATTTATAGTTATATATAAACATAAATTAAATTTAAACGAAACACGCGCGGTAGTTTGCGTTTCGAAGTCGTAACTTCAAACGATTATACCGAAAGATCTGACCGTCGGATTTTCCCAAAACTGGAACCGTTAGGACCGCTTAGGGAAGATCTTTCCATCGATATAAATTTTGTTAAAATCCAACGGTTAGATTTCGAAATAAGTGTTAATCAAATTTGGATAAAAACAGCGCTAGGGCCGCCGATCGACCTGTAGTGTCGTTGAATGAATATAGCTATTTTTACATTAATAAAAATAAGCGATAAATCGTTATTAAATACTATTAACGATATAAAATGGTTTTAAAACTATATATATACGCGAATCATTTGAATGGTCCGAGTTCAATCTCATTTCAAATGATTATACGACGATGTAAGTCGATGATTTGAAGACGGTGATTGAAGACCGACGATCTTCACATCTAATGGATGAAGACTACTGACGCCCGTGATTGGAGTAGCTACCTTGAAAGGGGCTGCAGTGGTAGTTGTCCGGACGTATTTGTTGATTGTTCGGATATGCGAGGAATAAGGTGCCTCCGGTTTCGTTCAGACCCAGAACGGACTTGTAAATGGATCGAATGTCTGACGTTGTATTCCTTGATACTGTATTCGTTGATCTCTGGTAAATATATATCTGTTTGGTGGTTAATACCTTTCTCTAAGACATACGAGCTTAGAGGTTATATATTGGCAGAAATCAATGGTTTGGTATGGATTGACAAGGTGGCATGCCAAGATGCATGGATCAACGCTTTTGTTGAAAAGCAGGGCCTTGTGGGATGATCAAAGCAGAGCCTGTTTAGGCATAGCTTTGTGTATAGCGTGACTTCGCGAGCCTCACACCCTGGTATGAGTCAAAAACGGGATTAGGACTGCAGGGAGTGCACACGTTTCTTTCTAGCTAGGAGTAGTGTCAGTGCTTAAATTGGCTGGCATTTTACTTATGTGGATGATGGATTGAGGTACCTCAGATTTATAGGTTGTTAGTGGCCATATGGAGGTTCAAAGGACCGGGAAACGTGTGTTCAGGCATAACTAATCCACTACCGTAAGGTGGGGACCGGCCCTGAAGATCCAAGGGTTGCCCATAGGTGTGATCCTGAGGCATTTGCTAGAGTGTCTCGAATGGAGAGGACGATCCCTAGCCTCGATTTCATGATAGAAACCCAATTTCCAATATGACACCATGCAGTTTTGATTGTAGAACTAGTATGGCGACATAGTAGGATGGGGTACTATGCCATCTATGATTGATACATTATGATTGAAATGTTTTTGAAACATATGTATGCACACTAATATCAAATCCGTTTTTATCGTATCAAGCATCTTTTGACCATTATAAGGTAAAACTCTATCCTCCGGTTTGTGTTGCATTGTGTGATGGGACTTGAGTCTTATAATGGTTTCATTTTTCTAAAAAGTATTGAATTGTTTTAAAGATTTACTTTATTTTATGCACTGGCAATCCAATGGAGTAAACCCGTTCCGCGTTAGCGGCGTGGTCCTGTGATTAGCCTTATTGTTAGATTAGTTAAGTTAGATTTCTCATACCAGTTCCATGACTGACTCGTAGTTTGTTTCACTGGCAAACTCGGGTGCCCATCTTTTTCACACGGGCAGTCGAGTAGCTTTTTGCAGATATTTGTCTTTAGCAGGATCCTGGATCGAAGCTTAAAGCTGTGTCCAGAGCATGATAGCCTTCCGCTGCATATTTATGTTTCCACTCCAATGTATTATATTTATTGTAATAAGTCTTCCGCTATATTTTATTTATCGATGTACTCTGATATTCTACACTCTTATGTAACATTATTATCATGTTTATAAAGGTATTTTGTTATTTGTTTTAATGTGTTGTATTCCCAAAGTTAACGTATGCGGGTTTTGAACGATTTTAGTCGATCTATCGATCGATTAAAGTTGGGCAAATTGCGTGTCGTTACATATACAGATGTTTGTAAGGATTAATTATGGAATCTAGATGTTATATAGAAATTGGTTTACGAAGATTAAAATGAAATTGGGTTGGTTAATAAAAATACATCGTTGTAAAAAAAATCTTGTTTCAATTTAGATATAAATATTTAGCAAATATTTTGCAAATCGAATCCTTAAGGAAATATTTTATATAAAGGTTGTAACAATGTTTTGAAAATGTTATTTATAAGTAAAATATCTGAATAGTTATAAAGTTGAGATAAATGTTTCATTTAAGTGATAAGTAATATTTGAGATTTCTATTTATCTAGAAATTAAGAAATGAAGTCAATGGATGTAACAGCCCGCACCTCCGTTCACGCAAGATATTGTCCCCAACTTAGCCACCTTATAGGTGTGGGGTTTTGTTCCTCAAAAGGCCTCGGCTAAGTTTCGAGATCCACCAATACATGGCGTTGCCACACAGGCTGAGCCAACCTCCCTACTAACACCGATATTGTCCCTACTTTTCCACCTCTCAGGTGTAGGGTTTTCCATCACTAGGCCTCGGTGTTAGTAAGGGATGGGCTCTGCTATATAAGTACCCACTTCACACAGGCTTCCACAATGTGGGACTTAGGGGTGTTACAATGGAATTATAAGCTGACCGGAGATTGGTTGAGATGAATGGTTTTCTATGTATCGATCTGATGTTGGTTTCGGCCTTCAGGGTTGGTATTTAGAAAACTATTCACTTACTGATTTATGGTTAGGAAATAATGACCAGGATGAGGAGTGCGTTCTAAAGATATTTGAAGTAAACAGTTTTGAATATTCTTATATTAATATAAGAAGAGAAATGAATACTTCAAATGTTGGGGAAATTTTGAGAAGTTTAATTAACGAATGATTAAATGAAGATGCAAATATGGAATCAATAAATTCAATTTTCTTTTATGGATGAATGGTTGTTTTTATTTAATAGTTAAATAACCAACTATTAAATTTGGCCTAAAACGATTGTTGGTACGGAAAGACCAGAATCAAATTTATATTCGAAAACCATTCCTACGTAAAAGTTGAATATACCAGACGCTGATCGAGATGGAATATTGAAGACCATAAAGCTTCATAAAATGGAAGAACTACTTAAAATCTCTGGTTTAGCGGCCAAAGATATATTGTGGTCCTGTCGTGGTTGGAATTTGCGGATTGCAAGGACTTCTCGCTACTGATTTATAGGGTGATTCCTAGGATATGGTAGGTGAGTGCCTTCGGTTTGTCCAGACCCAGGACAACTTGTACGGATGGATGTCTGACAAAGTATTTCCAAAAGAATCACGTACATTGATTTTTACAAATGAATTTCTGTTAGGGGCGGAGAAGGGCACTTCTCTTAGCTTAATGACCAGAATATTTTTGTGGACGTCAATTAGTGATTTGGCAGATCTGAAAATATGGCATTCAAAGTGAAAGGTGGCCGGATGTTCTAAAAAGAATAAAAATAAATAAATTATGACTTCAGGCCTCATCAACCAGGAAATGACAAAAATCGGACAGGCAACATGGCTATGTTGTAACACCCCACCTCCGCTAGGGTCACTCACAAGGGGAATGCACTAGTTTTGGAGGAGCGTTATCGAGGTAAACAAACATAAAATTATTACAAGACATAACATAAATAAGACAGCGGAAGATTCAAAAGATAAATTTCATTACTTTCAAAAAGAGTCAAAACCTTTTACATTAAATAACCAAGGTCATTATTTTACGTCACAACAAATTCTGTCTTGCATAAATAAAGAAGCATAAACTTAAAACCTCAAAAGTAGCTTAATTCCCCAAAGGTAGCAGAAAATGCAGCCATAGCATAGCCCAAGATCAAACCGTACATGAGCTGAATCAAAAGCAAGCGAAATCCAAGCTAAGTGCTAGAGTTTCCTCCCTGAGAACCTGGGGGGGAACGAAAGAAAAAGAGGCGAAAGAAAACGGGTCAGTCATAAAGACTGGTAAGTCCAAGTGACTTTCAGCATAAAACAGATAAAGGTAACATGACATGTATAAACTGAAAGTAAACATACAGATGATGACAAGATGGGCAAGATAGACTAAGATAACATGATAAGTCAAGTATAAATCAAGTATAGCATCACATATTCAAGGTTCGCTGCATCAACTGTACTAGAATCCGAAACCCATGTCCTATATTAATCATGAAATGATTCCTTTGCCCAACATCATGAAATGACCCATTTCTAGGTCCAACGAAACGATCCACTAGTCGATCGGCTCCCTACAAGTTCTAGCTCGTCATGTGTCTGTGTCATACGGCCCTATCACGAATGTAGTCACCTGTGCTATGTCCACCATAGGGTGTATCAAGCCCTAGGGTGCCAACCACCAACACGAATCAAGAATGCACAGATAAACCTACTGATGCCCAATGCCTGCTTTTTCAACTCCGGACCACGTGCACGACCATAGCCCGCCTGAACCTACACTGGCGCACCAACACAGCCGTCGTTCTGGTCGCTTACAATCAGCCTAGTAATCGTGCCCCACCCTGCCTAGTCCCAGGGTACCATAATACATCTAGTGGGTTACTGCTGAAACGGACTGCGTAACTAGGGTTTCCGTCCAATAGGTTAAGTGTTGTCATTTAAATTCGTGACTTAACCCCTATTAGTCAAGCATGTCAAGTTGGTTAAGTGTGGTCATTCAAGTTCGTGACTTAACCCACCTACAAATCATGTATCAAGTTGGTTAAGTGTTGTCTTTCATGTTCATGACTTAACCCTATCATGTGGCATTAATTCATTAATTCACCCCAACCTCTCACATCAGACCTGTTGTTGTGGTCACTGGATATGCCAGGCGGTTCCGGGCAGAATTACACCATAACTCAGTCTGACCTCGGGTTTTCAAGTGCGATATGACCAACTACCCACATTGGATCCTATTGTTTGCAGTAACTGGATTTGTTGGGCGGTTCCGGGCAGAATTACACTGCAAACTCAACCCAACCTCGAGTTGGCCATTTTCAAGTTCATTCTAGTGTCATGTCCATGTTCAAGATTCATGTCAAGTTCGTGTCAGGTTTTCAAGGTAAGTTTCATGTCAAGTTCTTGTCGAGTTTCAAGGAAAGATTCATGCCAAGCTTCCTATGATTACCAATTTTTTCCAACGTTACCCCATCTAAATATTAGGCTAACAATCTTAGCCTAATTTCTCGTCCGCATGATTTTTGACATATAATATTTGGCTAAAAACTTAGCCTAATTTAACTTATGCAAATTGGCATAAAGCACTTCATTAACATAAACATGACATAGGTGTAAACTTGGCATTTTCGGCATAGTCAATATGAACATCATAGGTATGAACTTGCAAAATAGTCAACATGAATATCATAGGTGTGAATCTTGCAACGCAGACTAAATCAACATACATATATGTGAACTTTCAACATAGACTAAATCAACTTACATATATGTGAACTTGCAACATAGACTAAATCAACTTACATATATGTGAACTTGCAAATCAATCACGAGCATATGAATAAGTGTGAACTTGAAATATGACATAGGTTTAACATATACATATAAACATGTAGATCTAACATTTGGTCACATATGTGATATGATTTTACAACCTCAAACTTGCATAACATGATAAACTACACAACTTGGCATAACGGGTTATTCTTCAAGTTCATATACACATGAATAGACTTATTCATTAATTCCCAATTCAACATGATGATAGAATAGAACCACATGCATAGATCAACATAGTAAACATTGCTCTATTATCAATTTATTTCCAAGGCATGACCTAATTGAATAAATTGATTAAAACATCGCAGGCATATAAATCTGATAACATTTCGAACCTGGAAAGGTTTGAATACTAATCTAGATTTAAGAACATGGATAGATCTAACTTAAATAGAAAAATCCCCAAAATCAAGATCCAAGGAAAATTAAAGAAAATAGGTCTGAATAGAAAATCAAGCTTAGATCCAATTTCATAGTCATAATCCTAGGCAATGAATCATAGGTGATTAACCACAATTGTCCTTGTCATAGTCATAGGCAGTCTTATGTTCACCGTCATAGTCATAGGCATAGTCATATTGTTCATAGTCATAGGAAGTCTTATGTTCACCGTCATAGTCATAGGCATAGTCTTATGTTCACCGTCATAGTCATAGGCATAGGCAAAATCTTATGTCCATAGTCATAGTCATAGTCTTATGTCCTTAACAATAGTTTCAACGTCGTAGGCAATATTCCCAATAGTCAAGATCCAAGAAGAAGCCAAGAATAGATATGAATCATACATAAATCACTTCCAAATTATACCATGCACATATTAGATTTAAAGTTTTTATCTAAAAGTAATTGGAACTTACAGATCATGGTCTAAGAAATTTAGATGCAGAAGTCAAGTCTAGAAATTTGTCGTTGAGTTGCTGAATCGTTGAATCTTGCTTTGATTGTAGAAGCAAATCCCCAATTCCTAGCCGTAGTCTTCAAGAAATAATCTTCGCGTTTTATTTTTAATTTAATTTAATTTATTTTAGAGGAAGAAGAAGAAGCCATGATCATCAAGAGTTTGAGCAGCATAAGGTTAGAGAAGAATGGTGTAAAGAGAATGAGGCTAGGGGCTGTTTATATAGAATTTCAATTTAATTATAGTCGTCGATGAAGCTAGAGTTAATCAAGGTCATCCATCTCAAGAGAAGTCAATCAGAAAGTGACAAGTTAGCCCTAGTGACACAGCAGAGCTCAGAAATTCGACCAGAACCCGACCAGGCCAGCCAGGGTCAAACCAGAAAGCTGTGCAGACCTGTTGCTTGGCCTGGGCGCACCTGCCAAGTGCACCAATGCAAAATTGCATGGAAGCACTTCCCAAGTGCGCCAATGCAATTTTGTTCTGGCGCACTTCCCAAGTGCGCCAGTGCATTCTGGCCCGTTTCTGGTTTTTCTGCCTAACTTCGTTCGTCCATATCTCCTTCATACGACATCCGTTCCACGCAAACTCGGACTCTATTTCAAGCAGAATTCCGAGATGAACGCAATGGAATAACCCGTTTCTCTTGATTCTTATGTTAAAAATTAATTCTGCCTTGATTTACGGTTTTAACACGTTATTAAAATTTGGGTTGTTACATATGTGGATCGCATCAATTAGGGTGTATTGTCACCATCTAGAGAATATTCATATTTGTTACTTCTTTTTATTTCTGTGTCTCTCGGGAAACGGTAGCTGCACAGCCGTAAGGGGACAATATATTCGATGTACTCAAGAGAAATGAATGGTTGGTCGTGTGTGGCCCGGGTTGCAAGACGTTCTTGTTGAAACCAGTGTATTCCTCTCTAGAGATACACTATCGGCGGGTGGTTCCATACCTTGTCATAGTCGGAATCCAATCTCCAATAAACGTCCGTGTTTTTGATTGTATACTAAATAAGTAGAGCGTGAGATGCAAGCGTTCTGCTAGATTTTACTATTTGTATTTAGACACTATTATAATATCACAACAAGATATTAATTTCAAAAATGTTTTGGGTTATCATAAGGTAAAAACCGTCCATTTTTATGTTTGGATTGGTCTTACGATTATCCTTTTCTTTCGATAGGATTTTTAGCTTTAAAATCAAGTTGGATGATACCAATAATTTAGTGGGTTTTTCTCACGCTGGTACACCAGACTGACCTGTGCGTTTGTAATGCTCGGGTCAACCAGAGTACAATTCAGGATAAGATACGAATTCTAGGAGACGAGCTAGAGGAGTTCATACTTATGATACGTATATAGAAATTATTCCGCTGTGTGTTATAAATGAGGACAGGTTGTAATAACTGTCCAGATGTGATGAATGTTTATTGTACTCTGTTGAATTATAAGTATTGTTTCATGTTTTTCAATAAAGATTTATTTTAGTAATATATATTATTCTGCTGCGATGTGAGACTGTCTATTGTTGTTCTTCTTTTTTCTTATATTCTTAACTTTCTTTCTTTCTATTTCTCATCTTCTAATTTCTTTCTACTAGCTTTCGGATTTTCGATACTTGAATTTGGATATGGAGTGTATTAGGGTCTGAGTTCGAGAGTCAAAATTTTCAGTATGCTACACTACTGCAACGTTCTATTTTGGTACCTTAGCCATAAAATGTGTTGCTCTAGATAAACAAGTGTAACACGATGCAACATTTTGTATTGGGTTTGTAACGACCCGCATTCTATGCATTGGAGGATCGTAGAATATTTATTTCTTTTTCGTATGAGGTCGTATAGTCGTGTAACTTTGGGGAACGACTATTGGGGTCATTTCCCATGTTCACGATTTTTGCCAACTTTTAAATGACCATTTTGCCCCTGGCGAATCTGGTTTAGCCTATAACTTTTGATTGGTAGGGAGTTCTGACCTGAAACCACTTCCATTAGATCCGGATGATGGTTTACCTTTCCGTAGAGTGGTCACACTTGTCAAATGGACTTACCGTTTTGGATATATGGCTGAACTAAGGTTTAGAAGGTGAAAAACAGCTTAATTGGGCTTAACCGGGTGATCAGCAGCTAGGCCCATTGGGGGATTTCGGGATTAGAGCTATAAGAGGGCTGATTAGGGTTAGAGAAACCTTTTCTTTGTCATTTTTCAGCCGCCACTTACCTCTCTTCAACCCTAACAATGGCCTCCACTTTCTAAATTCATCCTAAATCACTGTTTTATCGCGTATTAGCTTAATCTACATAAAATCAAGGAAGTCTAGTGGCAAATCAGAGTTAGGGCTGCTGCTAAGCATTGGAATTCGACCTATAATAGTAGCAAAGTTTAGATCTAAGATTAATTTGTGGCCAAGGTGAGTGATTTGCATTGTTTTCACAAAATACGGCAAATTAGGGGTTTTGTACTAATTAACGAAATTATACATTATTAAATTCTGGAAAAATATGTAAAAATTCATAAATATTATTTTAGGGCTCTGATAAAAATTTGGGTTAATTTGGTTAAGTTTTCCTAATTTTACTGTTAGTTGTTGTTAAACATGATTAAGGAAAAAACAAGGGTTTTTCGGTATGTTTGATCTTTATATACATGTTAAATTATGGTTTTGGTGTTTGTGGATGATTATACATGTTGCTATGACTATTTAAAATTCTTCATGATTGTTTATTAAGGTTAGATTGGACGAAAACGCCGTCGTATGGCGTAAACAGTTTGCTGGAAAAAGTGCAGGAAATGGAATGGATCATATCAGATCGCCCCTCTCCCCCACTTATGAGCATGTGTCACCGAACCAACCCGACCAGAAGAGAACAACCCGAACCGGTGAAGGAACTCGAATGCACCACGAGCCGGACCACCTGCTTCGAACTGGAGCACCTTTGTCCCTCATGAACCGATCCGTTGCCTCGAACCTGACTCGAACCAGATTGCTACAATCCACGAGCAGGAAGCCATGACTCGAACCGATGACGCTCCACGAACCGGGGGAGGACCACAAGTGGGACTATGTTAAGGTATTACGAATTGAATTGCCAGGGAAAGGCAATCACGACCGAACCGAAGATGAGAAGAAAGATCAAACCGATCCGGAGGAGACCAAAACCAGAGCTGCAAAGGTAGTCCAAATAGGAAGTAGAACTCAGGATCCAGTTGGGAACCAATGAGTTAACTTCATGAGTTGGGCTTTGCTGCGGTACGTGTGCTAAGGGGTTATCGACGTCCATAACTTTGATTCACCACCAAGACGGATGTTAGACTACGGATCAGTGCAGTGGGGTAGTTATTACTCCATGGGGGCAGAGTGATTGTAGCATGGCTATGAGCCAGTGCAGTGGAGTCGTCATGACTTCATGGGGAAGAGTGGACATAGCAAGGGAATAGTGGCTATGGATCAGTGTAGTGGAGCCATCATGACTCCATGGGTGCAGAGTGATCATAGCAAAGGATTTGGGTGGTCAAAGCAATGGATTTCGTATGCTTTGCGCACTGAGTGAGAAATGTGAGGATGGTTGCTATGCTTGATTGTTTGATATCACTATGACATGCACACCCCTCCCCCGTATCTTTACACCATATGTTAGTATCACCTTAAAGTATTGTACATCCTGTTGTGCTAACTCTTTGGTTGCAGGCCTAGGTTCAGGTATGGTTATGTATACCTGTTATTGTTCTGTTTTGCTGCTTATCGCTCATACCAGATTTTTGTCTGACCCAGAGTTTTATGTCTCTTGTTATTACTCTGGGTGCTCTTAAATGGGTAGACTAGAGGCAGGTTAGGTGATATGCACGAGTAGCTGTACCGGAGACGAGCAGGAGGCTTCCACATATGATACATATAGATATTCTCCCTGTGTTGTTGCTGGTCACTACTTTGGGCATTAGTAGTGTACCTTTTTCTTTGCTTTAGAGACACTATGTTGGAGTTGTAATAAGCTGTATTTTGAATTTCCGCTGCTATGATGATTATGGTTTAGTTTTTAGCTTATGCAGTGTCTCGCCTGTTTTATGTCGAGTATGTTATTATTTTATTTTATTCCATGCGCTGTTAGACATTCTACAGGTTCCTTGTTAGTTCGAATTCCTTTCTTTCCCCTTCTTTGGTGACCGTCCCGTGCTAGTCGGGCATTGGCACAGCGCACTTTCATTGGAAATGTCGGCTGGTGCGGGGTAGGCTGTCACACTTGGTATCTGAGCTCTAGGTTGCGTAGTTAACCTGGGGAAAGACACCAGGGAAAGATAATATACGTATATGAGAGCGCGTATTTGTGATATTTTGGTTTTTAAAAGATATATATATATATATATACTATTAGTATATTTAAGGATGAAGTCGCAATGCACTGCCACCACCGAAGAGATGGTTAATCGTTTCTCCTTACAGATTGAATGATGAGCCGATACACGAGGAATACTGGTAGAGGAGCCATTAATGGAAATGCTCCTGATACGAGGACGATGTTCACTGACTTCATGAGAGAGATGCTTAGGGACGTTTAGAGGGCAGCTCCTAATGCTGCAAATGGTGGTGGTGCAGTAATGCAGGCGCTTAGGGCCGATTTCGCTAAGCTCTGTAAGGACTACACTTGTCTTGGTGGGAAGCCGTTCCAAGGAATGGAAACGGCTACGAAAGTTTAGGATTGGCTCAATAGTTTTGAGCGCATCTTCGAGGACTTAGGGATTGATTACGCGATGAAGAGAAAGCTAGCATCCCGTCAGCTACAAGGACAGGCTGTGAATTGGTGGAATGCTATTAAGGAAGCTACTCCTGAGGATCAAGTTACTTGGGATCAGTTCAAGACCCGAATCAGTGATAAGTTTATCCCAACTGCTCAGAAATCAGAGTTGTTTAGGAAGTTCTTGGAGCTTAAGCAGAATGGTAGGGCAGTCTCGGAGTATATTGCTGAGTTCGATACTTTATAGAAGTATGGATTATCCCTTACTGACACTCCCGAGAAGAAGAATGAGAAGTTCATAACAGGCTTAGATCAGTACTTGGGGGAAAGGCATATAAAGCATATTGATGAAACTTTTGAATTGATTGTTGGGAAAGCATTGAGATTAGAGTGCCTTTATCCTAAGCCCAAGACTGAAGTCGCTGTTGTATCTGCAGAGGGGCCAAAGTCGCAAGCAAGCGGTGGAGGCAAAAATAATTATCAGAATAAGAGGAAGCAGAACCAAGCTAAGGATGGTCAGAAAAAGAGTAAGAAAGATGTTGAGTGCTTTAGCTGTAGCAAGAAGGGCTATTATGCTAAAGAATGTCGAGCAAAGCCAGCGGACAGGAAGTGCTTCAACTGCGGCCAAGTGGGACATCACAAGGATAAATGTCCGCAACCCCTAAAGAGAAGGAGATTGTGAAAGCTTATGCTATTAATGTTGTTCCTTCTTCGTCGAATGCCTCAACTGCGGTGGAGAAAGGAAAGAATTTCATAATTCAGGGTATGCTTTCTGTTTATGATGTTCCTTTTCGAGTACTTTTTGATATCGGCGCTTCCCGTTCCTTCATATCTTGTGACCTGATAGATAGGTTAGGATTTGAACCCAAGATTGTCGATAGACCTTTAACGGTGACGAACCCGATTGGTGGTTCGACTAGCCTTAGTATGATTTATCGTAATGTGGTCCTATTGAGTCATGGATGTATGTTTGCTTGTGATTGCTTTATTTTGGGCTTTACTGGGTTCGGCATTATTTTGGGAGTCGATTGGCTCCAAAGATATGGGGTGGTGGTAGACTGTGAGGGCTTTTTGGTGACAGTTAGAGCGAATGATGGGTGGAGGGTAGTGTTTGGTGGTCTACCTAGTGATTGGGTAATGGCTAGTTTTCTAAATTCCCTCGACATCCCGCATGATGAGTTGTTAGATGTACCCGTGGCTGGCCAGTATCCGGACGTCTTTGAGGAAGTGACCAGACTTCCACCACACCGAGAGATTGAGTTCCGTATTGATTTAGTGGAAGATGCTAGACCTATAGTGATGCCACTTCGTCGTATGGCACCAAGGGAGCAGCAAGAGCACGTGGTGCAAGCGATCGATCTTTTGAAGAAGGGATTTATCAGAAGAAGTGTCTCCGAGTGGGGAGCACCAGTTGTGTTTGTACCAAGGTAGATGGTTCCCTTCGATTGTGTGTGAACTATCGCGAGTTGAATAACGTGACAAGGAAGAATAAGTATCCTCTACCACGGATAGATGATTTGTTTGATCAGTTAAGTGACAAGAGAGTGTTCTCCTAGTTGGATCTCGCGACCGGTTTTCATCAGCTTAGGGCGGAAGCTGAGAGCATAGCTAAAACGACATTTCGAACGCCGTCTGGATTCTACGAGTGGTTGGTCATGCCATTCGGGTTGACCAATGCACCAACATATTTTGTGGGTCTTATGAATAGGGTATTCAGGGATCAATTGAATAAGTTTGTTCTTGTGTTTGTGGATGATATACTTGTTTATTCAAGTATAGAGGAAGAACACAAGGAACATTTGAGAATAGTGATGGAGGTGTTGAGAAAACACCAATTGAAAGCAAAGTTTTCTAAGTGTCACTTCTGGAGGAGGGAAGTGAGATTCTTGGGCCATGTTATTTCAGAGAATGGTATTACCGTGGACCCTGCGAAGGTGACTACGGTACAAGATTGGTCTACGCCCAAGAATGCAACAGACGTAAGAAGTTTCTTGGGGTTAGCTGGATATTACCGTAAGTTTATACAGGACATCTCCAAGATAGCGACACCGTTGACTCAGTTAACCAAGAAGAATCGTGCTTTTATATGGGACGAAAAGTGCGAGGTTACATTTAAGAGTCTAAAGTAAAAATTGACATGCGCGCTAGTGTAGTCATTCCTAAAGGGAATGAAGAGATGACGGTATACACAGATGCATGTCGTACCGGACTAGCTGATGTATTGATGCAAGGAGGTAGGGTTGTAGCTTATGCTAGTCAGCAACTGAAACCGCATGAGAAAAGATACCCTACCCATGATTTGGAATTGGCAGTGATCGTATTCGCGTTGAAGATGTGGAGACATTATCTCTTGGGAGAAAGATTCTAGTTGTTTACCGATCATAAATCGTTAAAGTATCTCTTCTCTCGGAAGGGTTTAAATCTCCGTCAACAAAGATGGTTAGAATTCTTGGCTTCCTATGATTTCGATATCGCATATACACCAGGAAAGGGCAATGTAGTAGCTGATGCATTAAGTAGGAGACATTCCAATTTAGGGCCATGTTTCTTGAATGGAAGCAACTGGAGTATATCACAGGGTATGATTTTAGACCAAAATGCGAATTGGATCAAGAAATGCTAGCAAGTTTGACGATCATACCCACATTGATTGAGCGGATTAATTCCAAACAAAGTGTGACGGCCCGCCCCGCACCAACCGACATTTTCTCCAAAAGTGCGCTGTACACATGTCCAGTTAGCACGGAATGGGTCGTCAGAAGGAAAAAGGAAGAAGGAAATGAACATACAAGGAACCTGTAGAATGTCTCACAGCGCATAGAATAAAATATAATAATAACATACTTGACATAAAACAGGTGAGACAGTGCATAAGCTGAAACCAGAACTAAACATCATAGCAGCGGATATCCAAAATACAGCTTATTACAACTTTTCAAACTGTCTCAAAGCAAAAGCAAGATAAAGGAGGTACACTACTAATGCCCAAGTAGCGACCACCAACGACACAGGGAGAATGTGCATATACATATATATATCATACGTGGAAGCCTCCTGCCCGCCTCCGAATTAGCTACTCGCGCATCACCAACTAACCTGTCTCTAGTCTACTCGTGTGAGCACCCAGAGTAATAAGAGGAGACATAAAACTTTGGGTCAGACATAAAGCCTGGTATGAGCGATAAGCATCTAAAGTGAACAATAACAGGTAGACTAAAACATACCTGAACCTGGACCTGCAACCAAAGAGTTAGCACTACATACTGTACAACACTCTAAGGTACCATATCAAACGGTGTAAAGATACGAAGGCGGGGGAGGTGTGCATGTCATAGTGATGGCAAACAAACAAACATAGCATCCATCCTCATATCTCTCACTCAGTGCGTAAAGCATACGATATTCACCACTTCGATCACCCAACATACCTTGCTATGATCACTATGCCCCATGAAGTCATAAATGGCTTCACTGCACTGATAACGTAGCCACTAATTCCTCGCTATGTCCACTTGCCCCATGGAGTTATTCACCCCATCTGCGCTGGCTCATAGCCTTACCAATCCTTACTATGTCCACTTGCCCCATGGAGTTGTTCACCCCATCTGCGCTGGCTTATAGTCTTACTACGCATCACCTTGCCCCTCAGGTCATAATGACCCTACTGCACTGATAACGTAGTCTTGCTACCATCACCTTGCCCCTCAGGTCATAATGACCCTACTGCACTGATAAGTAGCCATCATTCATTTTTAGTGGTGAATCGAAGTTATGAACGTCGACAACTCCTTAGCACACGTCCCGCAGCAAAGTCCAACCATGAAGTGAACTCATCGGTTCCCAATTGGATCCTGAGCTCTAACTTCCCATATTGGACTACCTTTGCATCTCGGGTTTTTGGTCAATACTGGGTCGGGTCGGGTTCCTCCTCAAGCCATCGGTTCGGGTCGGGTATCCTCCATTTGTTCGGGTCGGGTCCTCTTCTGGTACGGTTCGGGTCAGATGTCTTTCCTTAGTTCGGGTCGGGTGCTTTACTTCGGGTCGGGTCGGGTGCCATTCCCCCTCCAGTTCATGCTTCCGCTCCGATCCGTCTCCTCATCCTTCACGTGCTTCGATCCGATCCATCCTCCTCTTTCCGCTCCGATCCCTCCTCCTTAATCCGATCCGAGCCCAGTTTGGTAGCGTGGCCTTCCTTTTTGCCAATTTTCTCAAGTGACAGATTCCGATCCGATCGGATTCCTTGCCCAATTCAACATATCCGATCCGAGCCCCATATCCGATCCGATCCGAAACCTGCACTGTTTTCTGAAACTGTTCCAGCAAGTGTTTACGCCATTCGACGACGTTTTCGACCATTTTAACTATTGAAATCAATCACAAAGCATTTCATACAGTCATAGCAACATGCATAATCAACCACAAACATCAAAACATCAATATGATAGGTTAAAATGGATCAAACATACCCACAACCCCATATTTCCCCTTAAGCATGTTTAGGTGAAACTAATGATAGGATTAGCAA
Organism: Allium sativum; assembly: GCA_030737875.1. Classification (NCBI taxonomy): domain Eukaryota; kingdom Viridiplantae; phylum Streptophyta; class Magnoliopsida; order Asparagales; family Amaryllidaceae; genus Allium; species Allium sativum. The sequence goes on from CM060912.1 coordinate 177,409,411, forward strand.
AACTTAACCAAATTAACCCAAATTCATATCAGAGGTCTAAAACATCATTTCGGATTTTATAAATAATTTTCCAGAATTTTATCATGTTTAAATTCGCTAATTAACACTAATCACCCCTAATTAGCCATAATTAGTGCAAAACTATGCAAATCACTCACCTTAGCCACAAATAAACTAAGATCTGAAATAAATCTCTGATTTGGTGTGAATGCCAATGCTAAACAGCAGCTCCAACGTTGCTTTGGTGTAGATCTTCCTTGATTAGAGGTTGCTAAGCCAAATCCTTGATCAAAAGATGATTTGGAGGTGATTTAGAGGTTGGAGGCCATTTTTAGGGTTCCTTGGTGCTAAGTGGAGCCTAGAAAACTGAAATGGAATGATCCTCTATCTCATTTCAGCCTCCCCATAACCCTAATCCCGAAATGGGTTATGGGCCTACTCACTAATCACCCGATTTGGCCCGGTTAAGCAGTTTTTCACCTTCCAAACCTTATTTCAGCCATATCTCCCAAACGGTAAGTCCGATTGGCTATTATGACCACTCTACGGAAAGGTAAACCATCAAACGAATCCAATGGAAGTGGTTTCAGGTCAAAATTCCTTTCCAATCAAAAGTTATGGCCAAAACAGTACCAACTAGGGGCAAAATGGTCATTTAAAAATCGACAAAAATCATGGACATGGGAAGCGACTCTAATGGATGTTTCCCAAAGTTACATGACCATACGACTTCATACAGGAAGGAAAAAAATATTCTACGATCCTATGATGTGTAGGATACAGGTCATTACACAAAGGGACGATCCTAATCTATTGGAAATCATCTATAAGTTAGAGATGGGTATCAACGAGGAGATGAACAAGTATGGGCTTGATCGAGATGGATGGCTTAGAAAGAATGGGAGACTGGTTGTGCCCAATGTCAATGGATTGAGGGATGAAGTGCTTAGAGAATGTCATCACTGAAAACTGACTATACATACCGGTGGTAATAAAATGTATCGAGACATGAAGCAGACCTACTACTGGGAAGGAATGAAAAGAGACGTTGAGAAATTTATATCCAAATGCATGAACTGCCAGCTAGTAAAAGCTGAGCAAAAGAAACCTAGTGGTTTGTTGCAACCATTAGAAATTCCAGAATGTAAATGGGAATTAGTCTCAATGGATTTCATTGATGGGTTACCAACGACTAGATCAGGCCATGATAGTATTTGGGTAATTGTGGTCCGATTGACCAAAAGTGTAAGGTTCATACCGGTCAAGCCAAATAGAACGGCGTCTAATTTAGCGGAACTATATATGAAGTGGGTAGTGAGATTTCATGGAGTACCCAAAGGCATTGTAAGTGACCAAGATCTGTTGTTCACTAGTGGATTTTGGAAGAGCTTACAAGAGGCTTTAGGATCAGAATTACATCTCAGTACCGCGTATCATCCTCAAACCGACCGTCAGACAGAGAGGGTGAATCGTATATTAGAAGATCTCTTAAGAGCTTGTATATTGGATTTTGTTGGATCATGGGATGACCATTTGCATCTGGCTGAGTATGCATATAATAATAGTTATCAGTCCAGTATTGGTATGGCTCCATTTGAAGCTTTGTATGGAAGACCATGCAACTCACCATCATCTTGGTTAGAGACCGATGAGAAATTTGTGCTTGGGCCAGATGTGATAAGAGAAACGTCAAACAAGATCAAGGTTATACAACAACGAATGAAAGCTGCCCAAGATAGGAAGAAGAGTTATGCTGATAAGAGACGAAGAGACTTGAAATTCTCCATTGGTGACTTAGTATTCATTATGATTTCTCCGTTAAAGAGTGTGATCGAATTGGTAGGAGAGGAAAGCTGACACCAAGATTTGTTAGTCCATCCCTGGTTCTCGAGCAAGTTGGGGATTTGGCATATAAAGTTGAGTTGCCAGACAAGATGGCGGGAGTTCATAATTTTTTTCATGTTTCCCACTTAAGGAAGTTTGTACACGACCCCGATATGACTATTTCACAGGACCAGTTAGATGATATCGAAGTAGAACCCGAGGCGGTTGGGAACCACAAGCCGATTCGTATTGTCGAGCACGATACGAAGAAACTTCGAAGGAAAGCGGTGAATCTAGTCAAGGTTCAGTGGGTCGGGGATGAGAATGACTGTACTTGGGAGACAGAGGAGAGCATTAAGGAGACGTATCCAGTACTCTTTGCCTTATAAGATTTTAAATTGCAATTTAGTTATTTCGCATGCTAGGATATACTTGATGTGCTTGTTGTGTATGTTTGATTGTTTGTGAATGACTGATAGGCATGCGGAACACCTCTATATGTTTTTGGTTAAGGAATTTCGGGGGCGAAATTTCTTAAGGTGGGAGAGTGTAACGACCCACATTCTACACATCGGAGGATCGTAGAATATTTTCTTTTTCGTATGAGGTCGTATAGTCGTGTAACTTTGGGGAACGACTATTGGGGTCATTTCCCATGTTCACGATTTTTGCCGACTTATAAATGACCATTTTGCCCCTAGCGAATATTGTTTTGCCTATAACTTTTGATTGGTGGGGAGTTTTGACCTGAAACCACTTCCATTAGATCCGGATGATGGTTTACCTTTTTGTAGAGAGGTCACACTTATCAAACAGACTTACCGTTTGGGAGATATGGCTGGATTAAAGTTTAGAAGGTGAAAAACAGCTTAATTGGGCTTAACCACGTGATTAGGAGCTAGGCCCATTGGGGGATTTCGGGATTAGAGCTATACGAGGGCTGATTAGGGTTAGAGAAACCTTTTCTTTGTCATTTTTCAGCCGCCACTTACCTCTCTTCAACCCTAACAATGGCCTCCACTTTCTAAATTCATCCCAAATAACCGTTTAATCGCGTATTAGCTTAATGTATACCAAATCAAGGAAGTCTAGTGGCAAGTCAGAGTTGGGGCTGCTGCTAAGCATTGGAATTCGACCTATAATAGTAGCAAAGTGCAGATCTTAGATTAATTTGTGGCCAAGGTGAGTGATTTGCATTGTTTTCACAAATTACGGCTAATTAGGGGTGATTAGTACTAATTAACGAAATTATACATTATTAAATTCTGGAAAAATAAGTAAAAATTCATAAATATTTTTTTAGGGCGTTAATAAAATTTTGGGCTGATTTGGTTAAGTTTTCCTAATCATACTGTTAGTTGTTGTTAAACATGATTAAGGGAAAAACAAGGGTTTTTGGGTATGTTTGATTTTTATATTCATGTTAAATTATGGTTTTGATGTTTGGGGATGATTATACATGTTGCTATGACTGCTTAGAATGCTTCATGATTGTTTAGTAAGGTAAGATTGGTCGAAAACGTCGTCGTATGGCGTAAACAGTTTGCTGGAAGAAGTGAAGGAAATGGAATGGATCGGATCGCCCCTCTCCCCCACTCGTGAGCATGTGTTATCGAACCAACCCAACCAGAAGAAAACGACCCGAACTGGTGAAGGAACTCAAATGCACCACGAGCCAGACCGTCTTCTTTGAACTGGAGCACCTCTGTCCCTCACAAACCAATCCGTTGCTCCGGACCCGATCCGAACCGGAATGCTACAAGCCACGAGTAGGAAGCCATGACCTGAACCGATGACGCTCCACGAACCGGAGGAGGACCACGAGTGGGACTATGTCGAGGTACTACGAATCGAATTGCTAGGGAAAATCAATCACAACCGAACTGAAGATGAGAAGAGGGATCGAACCGATCCGGAAGAGACCAAAACCAGAGATGCAAACGTAGTCCAAATAGGAAGTAGAACTCGGGATCCAGTTGGGAACCAACGAGTTGACTTCATGAGTTGGGCTTTGCTATGGGACGTGTGCTAAGGGGCGATCGACATCCATAACTTTGATTCACCACCAAGACGGATGTTAGGCTACGGATTAGTGCAGTGGGGTAGTTATTACTCCATGTGGGCAGAGTGATCGTAGCATGGGTATGAGCCAGTGCGGTGGAGTCATCATGACTTCATGGGACAGAGTGGACATAGCAAGGGATTAGTGGCTATGGATCAGTGCAGTGGAGCCATCATGACTCCATGGGGGCAGAGTGATCATAGCAAAGGATTTGGGTGGTCAAAGCAGTGGATGTCATATGCTTTACGCACTGAGTGAGAAATGTGAGGATGGTTGCTATGCTTAATTGTTTGATATCACTATGACATGTACACCCCTACCCCGTATCTTTACACCATATGTTTGTCACCTTAGAGTTTTGTACATCCTTTTTGTGCTAACTCTTTGGTTGTAGGTCTAGGTTTAGGTATGGTTATGTATACCTACTATTGTCCTGTTTTGCTACTTATCGCTCATACTAGACTTTTGTATGACCCAGAGTTTTATGTCTCTTCTTATTACTCTGGGTGCTCTTAAATGGGCAGACTAGAGACATGTTAGGTGATATGCATGAGTAGCTGTACCAGAGACGAGCAAGAGGCTTCCACATATGATATATATATATATATATATATATATATATATATATATTCCCCGTGTTGTTGCTGGTCACTACTTTGGGCATTAGTAGTGTACCTTTTTCTTTGCTTTAGAGACAGTATGTTGGAGTTGTATTAAGCTTTATTTTGAATTTCTGCTGCTATGGTGATTATGGTTTAGTTTTCATCTTATGCACTGTCTCGCCTGTTTTATGTCAATTATGTTATTATTATATTGTATTCCATGCGCTGTGAAACATTCTACAGGTTCCTTGTTAGTTCAAATTCCTTTATTTCCCCTTCTTTGGCGACCGTCTCGTGCTATTCGAGTATTGGCTCAGCGCACTTTCATTGGAAATGTCGGCTGGTGCGGGGTGGGCTGTCACAGTGTTGCTATAGCAGACCTTTCCATGTCCAATGTGGCGATCCGTGTGAATCAAATCCTACGTTGTAGAACATGCCACCACAGCAATCCTGATCGCTTCTCCTCTGAACAACAGTTTTTCTTTGGTTCAACTCATTTCATACCCCGTCATCTTATTTTCATTTCCCCCTTTCACAATTTCGTTAACATTTTCTTTTGCAATCAGAAATAACATTTTGAATCGTCAGTTCGATTAGGGCTTTGATCTGGGGGTTCAGGCTTTGTTCAACGATTTCAGTTCAATTAAGGCTTTGACTTGGGGGTTCAAGCTTAGTTTAACGATTTCGGTTCAATTAGGGCTACGATTTGGGGGTCCAAGCATTGATTTTGAGGTACAACACTCTCACATCACATTAGGGTTTCGATTTAAACTGCTTATAAATTCTTAGGTCAATCTATATTAACAATTCGAATTGTCTTAGGTTTCCTCTTGTCGGACACACACAAACACATTTTGTATAGGATAAGGGGATCCATGTATCTCTCATTTCATCACAAGGGTACATTTCAAAAGGAGTAATGTGTTGGTAGGACCTTTACCATAGTAAAGGGCGTTGATCCTGACTACTTCTCGTATACAGTGCTCATGGAGTTCATGAAGGAGGACCTTTTGTGACGAACCAAATTTCTGGTACCTTTTGAGCTGATCAAACAACACCAATCCAACCCAAATTGTACTGGAAACCCAGATGTCAAAAAAATAGAGGTTGAGGTAAGAAAGAAACAAATATTGGAATAGAAGAAGAAGAACCAATACAACATAGAGTCTCACATCGCAGCGGAACAAAATATAGTACATAAATAACTTTATTGAAAGCTTGAAGTAATATACTTACATACATCAGAGTACATCAGACAAATCTGGACAGTTATAACAACCTATTTTCAAATACAACACACAACGGAATATACTCGATAAAATCATAAGTTTAAACTCCTCCAGCACGTCTTCTGAACTTCGTATTATCCAATAACCTGAACCTGTACAACCCGGTCTAACCCGAGCATTACAAACACCGCGTCAATCTGTTGAACCAAAGTGAGAAAAACTCGCAAAGTTTAAGGGAAATCATCCAACTTGATTTTAAAGTTAAAAATCCTTTTGAAGAAAAGGATAATCGTAAGACCAAATCCACACACAAATAAGGATGGTTTCTACCTTACGATAACCCAAAACATTTTGAAAACAATATTATTCTGATATTATAATAGTGTCTAAATACAAGTAAATGTGAATCTAGCAGAACACTTGCATCTCACGCCCCATATATATAGTATACAATCAAAACCGCGGGCACTTATTGGAGATTGGATTCCAACTATGACAAATTATGGAACCACCTGCTGATAGTGTATCGACAGAGGGGAATACACTGGGTTCAACAAGAACGTCTTGCAACCCGGCCCACACACGACCGAACACTCATTTTGCTTGAGTGTATTCAATGTATATCACCAATAGTCGGGATTAGCAACCATTTCCCAAAAGAGACAACATCGATAGATTAAAGAAGCAAAAGGAATTTCTCTAGATAGGTGATTATACACCCTAATAGGTGCGACCCACATAGCCATGCTGCCTGCCCAATTTTTGTCATTTCCCGGTTGGTGAGGCTTGAGGTTATAATCGACTTTTGGATAATTTGGCCACCATTTTCATCGTCCATATAAGCCATCCAGGAATAGGATGAACCGAAGGCACCCTCCTACCGCATCCAAAGGATCAGTAGCGAAAAGTCCTTGCAATCCGTAAATTCCTAACAACGACTGAATCACGTCAGAATACCCCTGGTTGCAATCCCATAGCATATTCGACAAGTAATCCTTCCGCTTATGAAGATCCATGGTCTTAAAATGCTCCATCTCCATCAACTTCTGAACATCTTCAACGTTTACGTATTTGCTGGTCGGAATGGTTTTCGAATATAATTTCGATCCCAGTCTTTCAATACCAACAATCAATTTGGCCAGATTTTGATAGTCGGTGTTTTAACTATCAAAATAAACAACCATCATCCATATCAAAATAAAATGGGTTCATTGGTCTAGTAGCAATGTCACCTGACTTCTTAAGTTAAACAGTTGTTACTCTTTATGGTTATATTTTCACATCATTGCAATAATTAGTATTAATTTTTATTAATCAAAATAGTTTACTTGACATCTGTAACAATCGTTACAAATTCAATTTTCAAAACTCTTACTTTATTTACTAATTCCATTTGTAAAATCATTAGAGACAATATAATTTGTTGTTTCAAATTAAGTACATCATTTTGTTATAACTATCCTCTATTTCCTTAGCCATATAAGACCGACTTATCATATATATTGAAATATTATATATTCTAATATCATTAACTTCTTATTTAGCTTCTTCATTTAATATTTCGAACTTCGAAATAAACCTCATCTTTGATTAATCATTCCGAACTTCAGAATATCATATTCCGAACTTCGGAATAAACCTCACTCAATAAACATTCCGAACTTTGAAATGAAATTTAACTTCTAAATCTTTCAACATTTGGAATACCGCTTTTTAAATTCTCATTTCCAAATTACCTAACTCATAATTCTTCGAATCATAGTTTATAATATCCTTTACAAAAATACTCCTTTAATTCCCTCAACTACCCTCATTTCTAAACTAATACTATCCTTGGATAATCATGAAGTCATTCAAGTTAGGGTATTTTATTTACCTCTCAGACCTTGAGTTGACATCATTCTTGTCTTTGGAATAGATAGGAGTTTATAAACGAATCCCATATTCCAGCCACTAACCCAAGTTCCATTAACTATAGAATTTCTTTTCGTAACCATTTATCTTCGTTATGTTCAATCAAACTCAATTTCATAGTTAAACATCTATTTCGTTGATCCTCTCATGCTATCTTTACTTTTATAATCAGATTTAATCCACTTAAGCTTCTATTTGATTTTAACTCATATTAAAACCTGTTTTTAAACTTCCCTTTTTATATAATTCCTCCCATGAATTTAAATCAAAATTCAACTCATAAAAATATGAGTAACTTATATAGAATTCACTTTAATTATAAACCAGGTCTTAAGACCACAATTATCTTTCTTAATCGAGTTCCGGTCACTGGATCATTTCCTTAATTTGGTTAAATAATTAACTCCAACCCCTTTTCATTTAAAAAGTTTACTTTATCATTAACTATTAATAAAATAGTTAATTTTACCCTTAAAGGTTGTTTTAAAATACTTAATTAACTTTATTAATAATTAAAAATCCAATAATTGTTTTTAATGACCAATTCTCGTGCGAGTAGTCAACTTGAATCATCTCAAACAAAGTTACTTTGTTAACCCTTTCCAATGAGTTATTTCTTTTACATTAATAAATAAAAATTAATTTAAATAATGTCATTTGATTTAATTAACCATCTAATTAAATAAAATAATCTCATTTAATTGTTTATTAAAGACAATTAATTAAACTCTTAACAATTCTGTTAATCTCTGCTTACTTGCTTACAAAACTCATTAACCTTCAAATCTTGCTTTATATACCCTTTTTAAAATTTCAAGATAAAATAATCATTTATTTCCCATAATTACTTTATTTAAAAATAATCTATATTAAATAGATTTCAAAATCTGTCTTTAGTTATAAAAACAAATTTTATAACTCTATTTCTATTAGTTCACCTTACGGTAAATCAATCTCTATAAAATGATTCATTTCTAGGCCATCTGCCAATAATTACTCAACCAATACCACTCATTGGTCAATATTCAACAGTTTTGAATTTGGTTCCAACAATCAATAATCAATCAGATCGATTAAATAGTTCATATAAATAAACAACATATTTGAGGAATCCTGTTGGATTCCTCCAACCTGCCCTTCCCTGCATCACAATGGGTTAACTCAAATTCAATACGATAATATATTTATCACGACAAATTGAAATAAATAGTTTGACTAATAACAGTCAAAAATCAATTTATAACATCCATTTAGACATCCAGTTATTTATTTAGTATGATTATACTATTATAAACATAACCAACAAGGTAAGTTATCTCGTTGGAATCTAATCGTTAAAATAATGATTTAATTCGATTAAGTTAAACAAACGCTTAATTTAATCAATGAATATTAAAAATATTCAATACACATGCAAACAGTTATCCAATCATCGTCCATTAGCAAACATTGTACACAAAACAAAACCCCAGCTTATAAAAATATAAGCGGGATAAACTGACTGAGTTGAACTCACCTTGATTTCCATTCATCTGTAAAACGATTCGTTTTACAAGCTTCCAGCTGCATTCACTCTGTCTGTTCCATTCCAAAATTTTACGTCCGCTGATATGGGTCCGACGCCCCTTTGGTTTGTTTCCTTCTATTACCGTTACTTTAGGACACAGTTATAATTTTAACACGACAATTTTATATAATATTATAAATATTTAAATTCTTAGTTACATTATTAAATAATTAGACACCTTATAGGATTTAGACATATTGTAACATAGCAGGTCACCTGTTATATTAACAATATATATGTTGAATCTAAACCCCTACGTTTATTTGATTTAGTCCTCCAGGCAACATTATCATTCCCTGGCGTATAAACGGTTAGGTATATGAAATTCTGAATATGATATCCGTTCCTTTTTAGAAAAAAATTGATTTGAAGTCTGGCTTCTTAACAATTCTCTTGAAAATGCTACTAGCGGATACTTCAACACGCTTAAGAGTATTAGTAAGTTCATATGCTTAATCATCGACCACATACCATTATAATAAAATTTCTACAAAATCCTACACGTGCTTTACTTGCTTTACTTATAATAATAGTCCACGTGTTAATAACTTATCAAAATTTTGTTTTACTTAATCTGACATGCTACGTTTTAACGCCAGATAACACTTCAAATAAGGCCATGTTATCTAACTGGATAAAACAACTTAGGCAAAACTAAACGCGATTAGGCCACATCAAACCTTAATTAGGCATCTCAAATATACGTACTGTAGATCTTCTTGTTTGTATTACCTGCTACCAGACTCTCGCTCTCCATGCGGACCATTCCACAAAACTTTGAAGCTGCCTACATGGAAAGCTATCCACTCCATTCACATTACTTCGCACAAGTAATCAACCTCCTCACACCGCGCCATGACCACCCGTGTATTGCTCCTCTATCACACCCAGTATTATATCAGGCCTACTATCCTTTGCAAACTTCACGCCTAAATTCACTTCCTCGCTCGCCTGCTTTTCTCCTCCCCATGCCACGTTAATGCTTCATTCTTACCACATCCTCACTCAACATGCCCCGCTTTCCCTACGTATTTTGGTTGTCTTCTTCTCCATCCTTTTTCTTCTATCCTTTACGCAACAATGTTCAATCCACTTTACTTCCTCACGTCTTATTCTTCCAACTCACCTTACTGTTCTTCACATAAATCTCCACACGCCATCAGTTTACATCAGCTTCCTCTGCACAGTTCTCCCTAATTTACATGAACCTCCCTTCCATTACTCCTTTCCATGCATCATTACCCACGCATGAGTCTTCCCCTCCCCATACTCTTCCTAATGCACACGCTGCCTTTGTTTCATTCGAACTACCTGCTTCTTACATTATTTTTCACGCAACACATATCCATGGCCCCATGTGAAAGCCTTCCCTCCTATTGGCTTTCTTCTACGTTATTATTGTTTTATATGAGAAGCTGGATTTCATGATGTAGTGATTTTATAAAGTGGTCTGAAAAGTTGGAGGAGCGTCTTGTTTTCTCCTTTGCTTTACTGGTTTGCGCAGAAAAGTAGGAGAAAGATTTATGTATTTATAGAGAGAAAAGAGAAAGAGATAAGGTCTATATTTTCTCCAAATTGTACAGATAGGTAAGGGAAATTTGATGAGGACAAGTCCACTCCTTTAGTTTCATGCAGACCTTACCGATAGGTTTGCTTCACCAGTCATGTCATCGTTTGGAAATGAATGGTAGGCATGTGGAACAGTTGGAGAATTAAGGTGGCTATACGTATTGGGTATGGTGTGCTTTCATTTCAGTGGTAGATAGATTTTGTTTTAAGTGGGTAGGTTTGGTAGGTTGTTTCTTTATATGTATCATACCTTGCATGGATGTAATGATTTAATTATTTTTATCTTTTATTTACCCAGGATGTATACTGAAGAAAACACGTTACATTTCAAACACTTCTTTTTCAATAATTGATTATTAGCAAAAGAATCCCAGACCTTTATTCATAAAATCAGATGTCACGCAACTATTTACATTATTCATAATTAAGGGAAATGGTAGTTACTTTAATTGACTACATACGTTGATGTATGGCTTCACTTCTAGATGTGAAAGGTGGATGCATTTTTACAATAAGTTCCCCATCAACGTTCAAAATATCAGATTAAACGGTTCCCTGTTTATATAAAAACCATTTTATGTTAATAATAAATCGTTATAATTTATTAACAATTTCATAACGACTATTCAGAAATTGGAATTGGACATGACTTGTAATTTATAACATGAAATCTCCATTTTTCTCTCCCGTTAGAAAAACATAATCCAATCGATTCAAACGTTTCAAGTTTCACAGAAATCCGACTTATATCGGATTATGTATATCCAATTAAATTTCAAATCAAAATTACAAGCTACTGCGGTGTTTCGAGCTCATTTTATTTAATTTATTAATATATATTTTCGAACTTCATTTTTGATAATTAAATTCGATATAAAATCAATTATATCTCCAATATAATATATAAACATATTTAAATATTCCAATTTAAATGACCAAAAAATCTGAGACGTTACATTCTTCCCCCTTAAAAGAATTTCGTCCCCGAAATTACGTGGCAAGGAGAATGCTTTGAACCTAGTTATTTCAAAATAACTATTTTAAATTATTATCAGATTAAGTTTAGACTCTTAGAAATTTTAAATTTTTGCCAGCACCTCCTCTGCACGGCTCAATCAGAACAACTACAACTGCCACTCCGTGCCTCAACTTTTCCAAAGAAAATCCAAATCCAAATGGCTACCCAATTCAGGGTATAAAACCAATCACTCCAATCAATATATTAAGGTTTACCTATTTGTCGGGCAACTCAATTCCAATTCCGAAGCAAAACAACCAACTGCACTTTATCTTCCAATATGTACTTCCAGTCTTTGTAACCAAATCAATTCCATACCCTTCTGGAATCTGCATTTTATCTCAACTTACAATGCAAATGACAATCCAGGGTTAAATAATTCAATTCATTTCATGATTGCTTTTGTTCCCAATTCACTTTACTGGGATTTAGTTCCAATTCATTCAAATTGTCTGATGAACTTTATTCAATCAATCCAATATTTAAATAACAAACAACTAAACCATTTGAATTATATTAAACATTGATACTTATGGTCAACATTCATTTAGGTTTAATTACCTTAATATCAATCGATTAACATCCTATTGATTTCCATTATTATCCATTCAACTTCCACATTCCAATTTATTACAATTACACTTAACTAGGTTATGTCTGATCTCCATATCCAATTAACCAATTGTTTTCAGTTCAATTCCATCTCATAATCCAATTTGAATTCCAATCAAACAAACATCCAAACACCAATATTACTATAATATAGAAAATTATTTTCTTTTTCTATAAAAATATTATTTGGACAAAATTATTTCATTTACCCTCTTTATAAAAAAATATCATGCCAACCGCCAGTACAATATGGTTTCTCAACACTTGAACCAAACAACTAACACAATACAAAACTTTTTATTTTATACATAATCTACAAATACGCTCTCTCATATATACACTCAAACTCAATCTAGGGTGTTACTAACCCCATCTCTACTGAGTTACGCCACAGAGCCAAGATTACTACTCAACCAATAGCTCTGATACTAACTGTGACGAACCAAATTTCCGGTACCTTTTGAGTTGGTCAAACAACACCAATCGAACCCATATTGTACTGGAAACCCAGATGTCAATAGAAAGAAATTAGAGGGTGAGGTAAGAAAGAAAGAAATATTGGAATAGAAGAAGAAGAAGAACTAACACAACACAGAGTCTTGCATCGCAGCGGAACAAAATATAATACATAAATAACTTTATTGAAAGCTTGAAGTAATATACTTACATACATCAGAGTACAACAGAAAAATCTGGATAGTTATAACAACCTATTTTCAAATACAGCACATAGCATAATATACTAGATAAAATCATATGTTTGAACTCCTCCAGCACGTCTTTTGAACTTCGTATTATCCAATAACCTGAACCTGGACAACCCGGTCTAACCCGGGCATTACAAACACCGGTTCAGTCTGGTGAACCAGAGTGAGAAAAACTCACAGAGTTTAAGGGGAATCATCCAACTTGATTTTAAAGTAAAAAACCCTTTCGAAGAAAAGGATAATCGTAAGACCAAATCCACACATAAATACAGACAATTTTTACCTTACGATAACCCAAAACATTTTTAAAACAATATTACTCTGATATTATAATAGTGTCTAAATACAAATAAATATCAATCTAGCAGAACACTTACATCTTATGCTTCACATATATAGTATACAATCAAAACCGCGGGCACTTATTGGAGATTGGATTCTGAGTATGACAAGGTATGGAACCACCTACCGATAGTGTATCTCTAGAGGGGAATACACTGGGTTCAACAAGAACGTCTTGCAACCCGGCCCACACGTGACCGACCACTCATTCTACTTGAGTGTATCGAATGTATATACCAATGGTTGGGATCAGCAACCATTTCCCGAAAGAGACAGCATCGATAGATTAAGGAAGTAAAAGGAATTTCTCTAGATATGTGATTATACACCCTAATGGGTGCAAGCCACATAGCCATGCTTCCTGCCCGATTTTTGTCATTTCCCGGTTGATGAGGCTTGAGGTTATAATCGACTTTTGGGTCATTTGGCCACCATTCGCATCGTCCGTACAAGTTATCCAGGAACAGAATGAACCAAAGGCACCCTCCTACCGCATCCAAAGGATCATTAGCGAAAAGTCCTTGTAATCCGTAAATTCCGAACCACGACCGAATCACGTCAGAATACCCCTGTTGCAATCGCATAGGATATTTGACAAGTAATCCTTCCGCTTATGAAGATCCACGATCAACAATTACTCCATCTCCATCAGCTTCTGAACATCTTCCACGTTTAAATATTTGTTGGTCGGAATGGTTTTGAATATAATTTCCATCCCGGTCTTTCCGTACCAACAATCAATTTGGCCAGATTTTGATAGTCGGTGTTTTAACTATCAAATCATCCATATCAAAATAAAATGGGTTCATTGGTTCAGTAGCAGCGTCGCCTGGCCTTTTAAGTTAAACATATGTTAATCTTTATGGTTATATTTTCACATCATTGCAATAATTAGTATTGATTTTTATTAATCAGAATAGTTTACTTGACATCTGTAACAATCGTTACAAATTCTATTTTCAAAACTCTTACTTTATTTACTAATTCCATTTGTAAAATCATTAGCGATAATATAATTTGTTGTCTTAAATTAAGTACATCAGTTTGTTATAACTATCTTATATTTCCTTAGCCATATAAGACCGACTTATCATTTATATTGAAATATTATAAATTCTAATATCATTAACTTCTTATTTAGCTTCTTCGTTTAATATTTCGAACTTCGAAATAAACCTCATCTTTGATTAATCATTCCGAACTTTAGAATATCATATTCCGAACTTTGGAATAAACCTCACTCAATAAACATTCCGAACTTTGAAATGCAATTTAACTTCTAAATCTTTCAACATTTGGAATATCGCTTTTTAAATTCTCATTTCCAAATTACCTAACTCATAATTCTTCGAATCATAATTTACAATATCCTTTACAAAAATACTCCTTTAATTCCCTCAACTACCCTCGTTTCTAAACTAATATTATCCTTGGATAATCATGAAGTCATTCAAGTTAGGGTATTTTGTTTACCTCTCAGACCTTGAGTCGACAACATTCTTATCTTTGGAATAGATAGGAGTTTATAAACGAATCCCATATTCTAGCCACTAACCTAAGTTCCATTAACTATGGAATTTCTTTTCGTAATCATTTATCTTCGTTATGTTCAATCAAACTCCATTTCATAGTTAAACATCTATTTCCCTGATCCTCTCATGATATCTTTACTTTTATAATCAGATTTAATTCACTTAAGCTTTAATTTCCATGAATTTAAATCAAAATCCAACTCATAAAAATATGAGTAACTTAAATGGCATTCACTTTAATTATAAACCAAGTCTTAAGACCACAATTATCTTTCTTAATCGAGTTCCTATTACTGGATCATTTCCTTAATTTGGTTAAATAATTATGTAACGCCCCACATCCATTATTGTCACTAACTAAGGGAATGCATTAACATTCATGGAGCGTTACAAGAGTATAGAACTGAATGTAACAAGACAGATATATAAAATAGTACTTAAAAAATCAAAATTTATTCATTACAGCGGAAAAGTAAAACATGTCTGGTTACAACATCAAAACCATATACTAAGCCAAGTACACAAATATCCATCTTGAACAAAATTATTATCAGAGTACATAAAAGAAAAACCATAATCCCACTCCAAATAGCCATAATGAAAAGAGATAAAGCTGAGCATTACTTTCAACACTTCCAAGCACTTCAAGAAGAAAGAAATCCAAGTCAAGCTCCACTAGTCCCACCTGAGGACCTTTGGGGGAAAGGGAAAGAATTGAGGCGAAACAAAAGAGTCAGACATAAAGTCTGGCGTAGTGACTTTAACAATTTAATAAGTAAAGTAACAGGATAAGAACATAAACTGGATATAACAGATGACTGTAACATAAGCATATATGACAAGGTAAACAAGACGAACAAGATATAACGTTGATTGCGCTTCTAATCACTATAAGATAATTCCTACACCGCACCAATACTGGTTCCATACTTAAAGTTGATCCCTCTTACTAAACATAATAATAATAATGATGATGGTAGTTTCGTGTACTCCTAGCTGCTGTCATAGGTGCCGCCTGCTCCTATCTCCACTAGTTGTACCCACTACCCTCCCCATTCGATCGGCTTCCTAACTCGTAGATGCCCATGCTGCTCCCACGGTAGCATGTATCACTCCCTAAAGTGGCAACCCTATACTACTAAAATGCACGGCTTATACCTACACGATGCAACAGCGTCTTACCTACCAGCCCGGACCCACGCACGCACATGACTCCGTTGGACTTGCACAGCCATCGCTAACTCTTTATTGACCTCTTACAATCAACCCCAGTAAGTATGTCCCTATTCTTGACCTAGCTCGAGCTCATATAGATACTAAAATGGGTTTCTGGTTGAAAAGGGTCCACCCACTTGACATAAGCTTCCCTCCCAAGCTTGGTCCCCATTAGGAATTCCCACTTAACCCCTCTTTATCCCCATTCCTAATCACATGTCTCATCTTGGTTAAGTGTTTTAATTATGTTTCACATGCTACCCATGTTTCCCACTTAACCTTTTTATCATTCCCATGTCTTACCACATGTCTTATCTTGGTTAAGTGTTCATCAATTCATTATAATCGTAATCTTGCATGACCTCCCACATTTGATTGTCGTTTTGCGGTTGCTGGATATGCCAGGTGGTTCCTTTAACACCCCAAATTTTCTGAGAATATTAAAACTAACAAATGTAAGAACACTTAATTTTTAAAAGAAGAATTAAGTGAATTGGGTTGCTCTATTACGTTCGTCTCAAAATTTTAGTCAAGATAGACATTTGGTTTACATAAAACAGATACCTTATGAAGAAGTTCAAAACAGCGAATTAGGAGGGGAAATAACCAAACCGGCCCATTTTTGAGGTCGACCCGAGCTTGCAGAGTCGACTAGGGGTTGATTCAGGGTGTTTGGCTGTCAACCCATAGGCCAATTCGCTCTAAGGCAGATGTGGCATCTGATTGGTTCTCATGGCTCAGGGTTAATCTAATGGTCCTAAAACACCCTCTACAACTATATATGGACCCTAAACCTAAAACCTAATTCAATTATTCACTCTCATCTAAACCTAGCTGCCACTAAAACCAAAATCAAATTAAATCTAATCTAATTCAACTAAGAGAATTCAACGATCTACATCAAAAGCGAGCAATTCAATTTCAGAATACAGATCCCTGAAACCAAGTTTTTCCTTTTGATTGTAAGTGTAGTTATCTTTCAGATGTGAATAAATTAAAGACATGATTTGTAATGAATTGTAAAATAGAATTGTATCAAGTTGTATGTGATGCTGATTCATATGTATTCTATCATATATGCCTATGAACTATTGTGGTCTATCGAGCCTATCATGTTATGTGGAAATTGGGGAGTATGCCTACGATGTTGTATAGGAATTTGGGAATGAAATTATAATATGTAAGTTTGGTGATATTATGATACATACAAGTTTTAGGCTAAGTCATGTCGTTTATGCCTAATTGTTTAGAGCCATTATGCATACATGTTTAGATCTACGACCTTATATGTTTAGATCTAAAACTTTATATGTTAGACCCATATGCCTTTATGATAGATTTAATTTGCAAGTTTACCACTACATGCCAAGTTTAACTTGTATAGTTTTATGTAAATTCATATGCTTGTGGTTCATGTTGCATAGATCAAATTTGCAAGTTCATAGTCAAAAGTATATTGTTCTATCCCAAATCCATGTGACATATGTGTAGTTAGATCCATACTTTTGTATGATGTTGGAATGTTGCAAAGTTCCTCTTTTCCCTTTTTTTTTTAATAAGTTAGGCTAAAATATCAAGCCTAACATTCTATGTAATTTTGCGAACGTACAACGGGGGTAACGTTGGGGAAAACATAAAATTACATGTAATTGGCATGTTTGACACATAAGCATGATAAATGGCATGAAAATGGTATAATTTATATACCTAAAATTTTGAACGTGATTTAGAAGGATAGTGGGCCATGACAATAATTGATTTATAATTTACATGTAAATATGTAGGATAAACATGAAAAATTATATGGCATAGATTGGTTCATGAGATGGTATATTTAGTATACCGTTAATTGTGAGCATAATTAAAAGGATAATTATAGCATAATTAATTTGGGAATAATTTACATATGGAATTTGTCATAAATAAGAAATATGTAAATTTAGAAAAGACGAATAGTCCTAACCCGAGGTAAGACTGAGTTGTGGTGTAAAACTGCACGGAACCGACCGGCACATCCAGTGACCACAACAATACCTGTCTAATGTGGGTGGTTAGCGCATTGAGCCCAAAAAGCACTCGAGGTTAGACTAAGTTGTGGTGTAAAACTACCCGGAACCGACCGGCACATCCAATGACCACAACAATACCTGTCTAATGTGAGTGGTTGGTGCTTTAATAAAGCTAAGTCAAGATTGGTAGGGTTAAGTCAATTAAGGAAACACTTAACCAATTCAACATGTTAACTAAACTGATGGGTGAGGTTAAGTAAATTTAGAGCACTTAACGGTTATAACATGTTAATTAGACAAGTGAGTGAGGTTAAGTAAATTTAGAACAATTAACCATTATAACATTTTAATTAGACAAGTGGGTGAGGTTAAGTAAATTTAGAACACTTAACCGTTATAACATGTTAATTAGACAAGTGGGTGAGGTTAAGTAAATTTAAAACACTTAACCTTTATAACATGTTAATTAGACAAATGGGTGAGGTTAAGTAAATTTAGAAACTCTTAACCAATATAACTTGATTTATGGAAAGGTTAAGTTAAAATAAGAGGGCAACACTTAACCAATATAACATGATTTGTAGTAGGGTTAAGTTAACACAAGAAGGCAACACTTAACCAAAGTAACATGACATGTAGGTTAAGTTAACTTGAATTGATTAATGACACTTAACCAATACAACAAGATGAATACGTGGGGTTAAGTTAACAAGAAATACTTGACCAATGTGACTTGATGAACGAACGAGGTTAAGTTATTAGAAAACACTTAACCGATCCAACACGATAAGTAAGGAGGGTCAAGTTAATAAGAAATGCTTAACCAACATGACATGATGAATGAGTGGGTTAAGTTAACATGAGCGGACAACACTTAACTAATATGGTGTAATGTGCGGTAGGGTTAAGTACATATTGGTTTGGTGGGTAATATTAGTAAATATAGGTCCATAAAACTTAACCATTAAATAAACATGCTTGAATCGGTGTAAGGGTTAAGTACATATCAGGTTGATGGGTAATATTAGTAAATATAGGCCCACAAAACTTAACTATTAAATAAACATGCTTGAATCGATGGGAGGGTTAAGTACATCTCGTGTAGGTGGGTAATATTAGTACATATAGGCCCACAAAACTTAACCGTTTATTAAAAATGCTTGAATCGATGGGAGGGTTAAGTACATATCGGGTTTCTGGGTAATATTAGTAAATATAGGCCCACAAGCTTAACCAACAGGAAACCCTAGTAATGGGGACCCATTTCAGCAGTAACCCACATGGATGTATCACGGTATCCTGAACTAGGAAGGGTGGGGCATGATTACTGGGCTGATTATAAGCGGTTAAAGCAGCGGCAGGGGGTATGTAAGTGTAGGTTCCAACGGTTTACGGGCGTGCACGTACTCCGGAGTGGGAAAAAGCAGGCACTGGCTACCAGTAGTTATACACTGTGCATCTTGAATCGTGTCGGGTTGCTATCATAAGGATTGATACACCTTATGGTGCGACAAGCACAGGGTATCTACACTCAAGAGAGGGTCGATTGACATAGACTCATGGAACATGAATACAAGTAGGGAGCCGATCGATAGGGTAGTAAGGGTACATCTAACATGTTCATTGCAATTAGGCCGATTGAGGTGGAATCCTCACGATAGATGTACACCTGAAGGCTACCACAATTACGGTGGGTTGGGATCACGATTATCATTTTATATAGATTACTAGTTGGGACACTAGTTAGGTGGTGCAGAGATAAATATAGAAATCAGATTAACAGAGTAGTAGCGAAGCAGAGAAAAAGTAGA
This sequence comes from Allium sativum, assembly GCA_030737875.1. Classification (NCBI taxonomy): domain Eukaryota; kingdom Viridiplantae; phylum Streptophyta; class Magnoliopsida; order Asparagales; family Amaryllidaceae; genus Allium; species Allium sativum. The sequence continues at coordinate 177,429,424 of CM060912.1, forward strand.
AGCGCATTCAGTTCACCTTGCACTTATCTTGTCTTTAGTTGCCTTGTTTTTATGGTATTGTCCTATTTTCGGTTTATTCATGTCATGATCCTTTATCTTGTTTGCATGCTGAAAGATCACTGGACTTACCAGACTTATGTCTGACCTAGTTTGTTTTTCGCCACTTTTCTTTCGTCCCCCGCCCCCCCAAGCTAGTCAGGGAGGGAATAGCTCAGCCTAACTTGGACCTCTTCTCTTTCCAAGCTTGAAGATTAATTGGTGTATCGCTTTGGACTCTCTCTCTCTTCTACTGGTATGGCTGGTTCATGCTTTATCGGGGAATATCATTGTTTTTATGCTTCTTTTATTCTTGGAAGTTTTTAAATCAAGATAGAAGTTCTGCATATTACGTTTAAGTATGATTGAGGAAATTGTTGTAAAAGCTTAACTGAATTAAGTTGTTTATAAAATGACTTTATTTTCCGCTGCTTTATTTGTCTGTCTTGTAATTCATCTGCATCTTTTACCTATAATGCTCCACCAAGTTAAGGTATTCCCTCTGTGAGTGACCTTAACGGAGGTGGGGTGTTTCACTTGGTATCAGAGCTAAAGGTTACCGGATCAGATAAAAGATTTGAAAAATTATTTTCGAAACGATTTTAAAAGAAGCATTTTCAAAAGAAAAGTTTTGTTTTAAAGGCGTATTCCCCAAAGCCATATGTACTATCTTTTTGATCCTCTGTTTGATCCTTGTTTCCTTATTTTCTGAGTCTCCGGGGCTCCTAGTTTTCTGGGAGGTAACCTCATCGCTGCATGGTTCCGTAGGCCTGATGAGACCACGACACATGTTAAAGGGCAAATAAGCGTCCAACTTCCATCTATAGCCGCAGTAGTTTCACCTACGGCTAATTTTTCTTTCAAGCTTTGTAGGATTTTCCGTGCGGTGGAAGCAGCTTTCAAAAGACCTGTCAACAAGTTACACAAGGATGGCAAAGATGAGAATGAGGGAGTTTGGCTAAGGATCACAACAGAAGGATGAAGAACTCATGGATATGGACTTGGTTCACAAAGGAGGGGAGGAAAGAATAGTAAAACCTAAAACAAGAGGAAGTATCTTTATTTTGGTATAACAGGTCGTATAATTAAGGGCAAGGGCAAGAACTAAAGACAAGATTTTTCAGAAGGCAAGTGCATGCTCTCACCACCAGCATACCTTAGAGAGAGGTAGTAAGGTTTCTGTTGAAAAGTTTAGTTTTTCTTCTTGATCATCCTGCTAGTACTCTTTTTGATTTATACGCTTCGCATTCATTTATATCTGCTTCCATATTTGAGTCTCTGCACCTTAGAGCTTGTATAGTAGAAGATCCCATTATTGTCCTAAGTCCAATTTGTGGTTCAGCTCATTTATCTTTGGTTTGTAAGGATTTGAGATACTTATGTTTTTGGTTTCATGGGTTATGGGTTGATTCTAGGCATGGATTAGTTAGCTAGTAATTGTGGAAGGAGGGTAGTTAGACTTTCGACTGGCCTCGGGAATACCCTCGAAATTTCGTGCGATCCTAAGGGATCAGTTTGTCTTAGCTACCTAGAATCACTTTATGTATTTATCGACGATTTTCAATCCGTTAGAGTAGCCCATGAGTACGCAGATGTTTTTTGATTAAGGTTAGGAGTTTTCCCCCTAAAAACTCGAGATAGACTTCCGCATATATCTAGTTGACAATACAAAGCTAGTTATGCGATCAACGATAGTTTTAGAGCAAGATTGGCGAGGATAGCCAGAGTTGGTTAAGTGCTCAATTGTTTGGTTGTTTTGCTAGTATCACCTCACATAGATCGTCCAAATTCGGAGGAGGTATTCCTTGGGTGCTTGTCTGATATTGGTTTAGGCCTTTGGGGCTTGTACTTGAGGGATGTCGAGTTCGACTAGGATGGTTTGCGTGAGAGATAAATAGTTGTGGCAGGCGCCCCAAGTAGAAAAAAAAACTAACCTTAAGAGAGGTAAAAAGTACATAGCAACCTTTAGTTTTAGGCCCTCAGATTTGTGACATGATGGATAAGCTACGTAGAGGAGAGTCCTCTAATCATCTTAGTATATACACTTGGTATCATGGTTAACTTCTGCTTATCTTGGAAAGATAGTTCGACAACATTGGATACCCTCTAGCATAGTAAATGATCGAGGTCCTATCTTTACTAGTGGGTTTTGGAAATGGAGGTCAAGAAGCTTCATAATCGTGAAGTTAAATTACTTAAGGTACAGTGGAGTGAAGCTCAAAGAAGATGCGACTTAAAAGACTGAAGACTAGATACGCGCATCATACCCTTTTTGAGGATATATCCTTGATTCCTTCTTTTTCTGTAACATTTATTTGCATGCTAGTCTTTATCTTTTAAGTATATCCTCTTGGTCCTATACTCGATCCTTAGGTAGAAGCCAATGGAGGAAAACATGTGTTTGAGACATGTTATGATTGATGGTTGCAAGTGGTTGCAAGTGCTTGCTAGTGGTTGCTCGTGAATGCATATACACACATTACGCACTAGATCGGCTCAATCACTTTCATATTGCATATGCATATGAATGTATTTGTATATGGATTGAAACTTGATGTGTTATCATATGGACGTTGCATTTGTATGAATGATTGCGCACTCATGTAGAAATTATGAGTAGGAAAAAATTTGCATGCATAATGTACTCATGATACTAACATAATTCGCATTAAGGAGGTCAACTGAATCAGTGGACCGCCTGATCTTTTGCATTAGTATTGGGACATATACACACACTTTTGCATATGTTCGTTTGGCATTATAAGTCTTTTAAGGAAAATGGATGCTTGTGGATGATGGATGAGTAGATGGATGATTGGATGTTAGGATGCATTCTTCTTAACTTGAAGATTTCGGGGACGAAATCCTTTACGGAGGGGAGAATGTAACACCCCGAATTTTCTGAGAATATTAAAATTAACAAATTCAAGAACACTTAATTTTTAGAAGAAGAATTAAGTGAAATGAGTTGCGCTATTACGTTCGTCTCAAAATTTTAGTCAAGATAGACATTTGGTTTGCATAAAACGGATACCTTATGAAGAAGTTATTAAGCCTTGAAGTTTGTATGCATATGAGAAAAATATATGTATAGATATATATAAAAATTAAATAAATAAACATGCAAAAAAGTTCAAAATAGCAAACCGGCCCATTTTTGAGGTCAACCCAAGCCCCGCTGGGTCGACTAGGGGTTGATTCAGGGTGTTTGGCTGTCAACCCGTGGGCCGATTCGCACTAAGGTAGATGTGGCATCAGATTGGTTCTCATGGTTCAGGGTTAATCTAATGGTCCTAAAACACTCTCTACAACTATATAAGGACCCTAAACCTAAAACCTAATTCAATTCCGCCACTAAAACCAAAATCAAATTAAATCTAATCTAATTCAACTAAGAGAATTCAATGATCAACATCAAAGGCGAGCAATTCAATTTCAGAATACATATCCCTGAAATCAAGTTTTTCCTTTTTATTGTAAGTGTAGTTATCTTTCATATGTGAATAAATTAAAGACATGATTTGTAATGAATTGTAAAATAGATATGTATCAAGTTGTATGTGATGCTGATTCATGTCTATTCTATCATATATGCCTATGAACTATTGTGGTCTATCGAGCCTATCATGTTGTGTGGAAATTGGGGAGTAAGCCTATGATGTTGTATAGGAATTTGGGATTGAAATTATAATATGTAAGTTTGGTGATATTATGATACATACAAGTTTTAGGCTAAGTCATGTCATTTATGCCTAATTGTTTAGAGCCATTATGCATACATGTTTAGATTTATGACCTTATATGTTTAGATCTACAACTTTATATGTTAGACCCATATGCCTATATGATAGATCTAATTTGCAAGTTCACCACAACATGCCAAGTTTAACTTGTATAGTTTTATGTAAATTCATATGCTTGTGGTTCATGTTGCATAGATCCAATTTGCAAGTTCATAGTCAAAAGTATATTGTTCTATCCCAAATCCATGTGACATATGTGTAGATAGATTCATACTTTTGTATGATGTTGGAATGTTGCAAAGTTCCTCTTTTCCTTTTTTTTTAATAAGTTAGGCTAAAATATCGAGCCTAACATTCTATGTAATTTTGCGAACGTACAACGGGGGTAACGTTGGGGAAAACATGAAATTACATGTAATTGGCATGTTTGACACATAAGCATGATAAGTGGCATGAAAATGGTATAATCTATATACCTAAAATTTTGAACGTGATTTAGAAGGAAAGTGAGCCATGACAATAATTGATTTATAATTTACATGTAAATATGTAGGATAAACATGAAAAATTACATGGCATAGATTGGTTCATGAAATGGTATATTTAGTATACCATTAATTGTGAGCATAATTAAAAGGATAATTATGGCATAATTAATTTGGGAATAATTTACATATGGAATTTGTCATAAATAAGAAATATGTAAATTTAGAAAAGACGAATAGTCCTAACCCGAGGTTAGACTGAGTTGTGGTGTAAAACTGCACGGAACCGACTGGCACATCCAGTGACCACAACAATACCTGTCTAATGTGGGTGGTTAGCGCATTGAGCCCAAAAAGGATCCGAGGTTAGACTGAGTTGTGATGTAAAACTGCCCGGAACTGACCGGCACATCCAGTGACCACAACAATACATGTCTAATGTGAGTGGCTGGTGCTTTAATAAAGCTAAGTCAAGATTGGTAGGGTTAAGTCAATTAAGGAAACACTTAACCGATTCAACATGTTAACTAAATTGATGGGTGAGGTTAAGTAAATTTAGAACACTTAACCGTTATAACATGTTAATTAGACAAGTGGGTGAGGTTAAGTAAATTTAGAACACTTAACCGTTATAACATGTTAATTAGACAAGTGGGTGAGGTTAAGTAAATTTAGAACACTTAACCTTTATAACATGTTAATTAGACAAGTGGGTGAGGTTAAGTAAATTTAGAAACACTTAACCAATATAACTTGATTTATGGAAAGGTTAAGTTAAAATAAGAGGGCAACACTTAACCAATATAACTTGATTTGTAGTAGGGTTAAGTTAACACAAGAAGGAAACACTTAACCAAAGTAACATGACACGTAGGTGGGTTAAGTTAACACAAGAAGGCAACACTTAACCAAAGTAACATGACACGTAGGTGGGTTAAGTTAACTTGAATTGATTGATGACACTTAACCAATACAACAAGATGAATACGTGGGGTAAAGTTAACAAGGAACACTTGACCAATGTAACTTGATGAATGAACGGGGTTAAGTTAATAGGAAACACTTAACCAATCCAACATGATAAGTAAGGAGGGTCAAGTTAATAAGAAATGCTTAACCAACATGACATGATGAATGAGTGGGTTAAGTTAACATGAGCGGACAACACTTAACTAATATGGCGTAATGTGCGGGAGGGTTAAGTACATATCGGGTTGGTGGGTAATATTAGTAAATATAGGCTCACAAAACTTAACCATTAAATAAACATGCTTGAATCAGTGGAAGGGTTAAGTACATATCGGGTTGGTGGGTAATATTAGTAAATATAGGCCCACAAAACTTAACTATTAAATTAACATGCTTGAATCGATGGGAGGGTTAAGTACATCTCGTGTAGGTGGGTAATATTAGTACATATAGGCCCACAAAACTTAACCGTTTATTAAAAATGCTTGAATCGATGGGAGGGTTAAGTACATATCGGGTTTGTGGGTAATATTAGTAAATATAGGCCCACAAACTTAACCAACAGGAAACCCTAGTAACGGGGACCCATTTCAGCAGTAACCCACATGGATGTATCACGGTACCCTGAACTAGGCAGGGTGGGGCTCCATTACCGGGCTGATTATAAGCAGTCAAAGCAGCGGCAGGGGGTACGTCAGTGTAGGTTCCGACGGTTTACGGGCGTGCACGTACTCCGGAGTGGGAAAAAGCAGGCACTGGGTACCGGTAGTTATACACTGTGCATCTTGAACCATGTCGGGTTGTTATCATAAGGATTGATACACCTTATGGTGGGACCAGCACAGGGTATCTACATGCAAGAGAGGGCCGATTGACATAGACACGTGGAACATGAATACAAGTAAGGAGACGATCGATAGGGTAGTAAGGGTACATCCAACATGTTCATGGCAATTAGGATGATTGAGGTGGAATCCTCACGATAGATGTACACCTGAAGGCTACCACAATTACAGTGGGTTAGGATCAAGATTATCATTTTATACAGATTACTAGTTGGGACACTAGATAGGTGGTGCAGAGATAAATATAGAAATCAGATTAACAGAGTAGTAGCGAAGCAGAGAAAAAGTAGAAGCGCATTCAGTTCACCTTGCACTTATCTTGTCTTTAGTTACCTTGTATTTATGGTATTGTCCTATTTTCGGTTTATTCATGTCATGATCCTTTATCTTGTTTGCATGCTGAAAGATCACTGGACTTACCAGACTTATGTCTGACCTAGTTTGTTTTTCGCCACTTTTATTCCGTTCCCCCCAGGTAGTCAGGGAGGGAATAGCTCAGCCTAACTTGGACCTCTTCTCTTTCCAAGCTTGAAGATTAGTTGGTGTATCGCTTTGGACTCTCTCTCTTCCACTGTTATGGTTGGTTCATGCTTTATCGGGGAATATCATTGTTTTTATGCTTCTTTTATTCTTGGAAGTTTTTAAATCAAGACAGAAGTTCTACGTATTACGTTTAAGTATGATTGAGGAAATTGCTGTAAAAGCTTGACTGAATTAAGTTGTTTATAAAATGACTTTATTTTCCGCTGCTTTATTTGTTTGTCTTGTAATTTATCTGCATCTTTTACCTATAATGCTCCACCGAAGTTAAGGCATTCCCTCTGTGAGTGACCTTAATGAGGGTGGGGTGTTTCAGTTCTGGGCAGTCTTATACCGTAATCCGAATCTAATCTCGTGTGTTTGCATTATTACGTATCTAATTTCTGCCTTTGACCTCTCGCATTAGATTACCAAATTGCGGTTGCTGGATGTGCCGGGCGATTCCGGCCAATCTTATACCGCAATTCGAATCTAACCTCATGTCTTAGGCATTCATTATCACTTTCTTGATTCAAGTCCCAAATTTAAATCTTGGAGTAAAATATATTCCAATTACCCATAATTTCCCATCTAAATTATGTTTATAATTTTAATCCAAGTTAGGCCGATAATCTTATGTATACATGTTATGCCAAATTATGCCCAAATTAATTTGCATTCATTTTTATTAACAATTTATGCCAAACCTCATGTATGCAAATTATATCCAATTATGCCCAACCCAACTTATGCCAAATCTAATGTATACAATTTATACACAATTATGCTCAAATTGATTTATGCCAATAATCTCACTTTATTACAAATTTCCCCAGACTTTTCCCAATCGTTCAAACGTTATTCGTACGCAAATCTCAACGCAATAAGCTAGGCTCGAACTTAGCCTAATCTCATAAAAAAAGGAAAAGAAGAGGAGAAGAGAATCAACATCAAAATTGGTGTAAACATAAGAACATGCATATGAAACATAAACAGGCATATAACGATAAACTGGATCAGAAAGGCATATGGCAGATTTATGGGTATGAATTTAAAGGATAATGATTTGCAAACTTGATAAGATTCATCTCAGTCACAGGCATATTCATTAAATCCAATTCACAATCCTATCACAATTGCTTTTTAAAGTCAATTATATATGAAAGTGACATAGACGCATAGCGATAGGATTCTTAGAAAATTAGATGTTGTTGTAGCAATTCAGATCTTGAATAATCCCTACTTGATTGATGTAGATTTGATCTTATAATTTGATTGTTGAAGAAGAACTATGTCTAAATTTCTACTTTGATTTTGGTTGGAGAAGAAAGGCTAGGTTAATTTAGATTAGAGCAGCATGGAGGCGCCATGGATGAATAACAATGAGATTAGGGTTAGGTTTAGGGGTATTTTACAGATGCTCTAGGTGAATTAAGACCCTTAGATTAGATTAAGATCCATCTAAACCATCAAAACTAGAAAAACAAGTCATCCATCCAATCCCAGAAGACTACGTACCAGTCCAGACCATAAAACTCATCAGGCCAGATCTGGGTCGATGGGGTTGACACCCCTATAGGGGGGTCGACACCTATGTCGACTCCCCTAGGGGGGACGACACCCTAGAGTGGGAGATTTCCTGCTCACCTAGATTTGGCTAATTTTGATTTTTGATTTCAGTTTTGATTTTTTTTAATTATTATTAAATTCAACTAATTCTTGAATTCTTCTAAGCTTCATAACTTCTTCATACTGTATCCGTTTTATGCAAACTTGGACTCTATCCCTAGCAGAATTCCGAGACGAGCGCAATGACACAACCCATTTCCCTTAATTCTTCTTATAAAAATTAAGTATTCTTTGATTACCCCTTATGTCATGTTTTTAGAATTACGAGGTGTTACATTCTCCCCTCCTTAAAGGATTTCGTCCCCGAAATCTTCAAGTTAAGAAGAATGTATCCTACCATCCAATCATCCATCTACTCATCCATCATCCATAAGCATCCATTGTCCTTAAAAGATTTCTAATTCAATATGAACATATGCAAAAGTGTGTGTATAAGTTCCTTATCTAATGTAAAGATTAGGCGGTCTACTGATTCAGTTGACCTCCTTAATGCAAAACATGATAGTGCCATGCGTCCATTATGTTTGCAAAAGAAACCTAATGATACATAGCATTCCTGCATAAGTGCACAACCATTCATTCAAATGCAACATCCATATGATAACACATTAAATATACATCCATTAATTTTAAATATGCACACTCATTCATATGCAATATGAAGGTGATTGAGCCGATCTAGTGCCTAATGTGTGTGTAAATGCATCCATGAGCAACCACTAGCAAACACTTACATCCACTTGTATCCACCAAACATAACATGTCTCAATCACATGTTTGCAACCATAGAATTTTCTGCTTAACGGTCGAAGATATAATCGAGAGGATACACTAAACGATAGAATAAGTATAAACAAAGCAGTAGAAAAAGGAGTAGTTAAGAACATACCCTCAAAAAGGAAAGGGTATGACGCGCGTATCTTGTCTTCAGTCTCCCAAGTCGCATATCCTTAATCATCTCCCCATTGGACTTTAACCAACTTGACCTCTCAATTGCGTAACTTCTTGACCTCCGATCCAAGGATGCATGTAGGAGCTCGTCTAATCATGGCATCTCGCTCCACTTCCACTTCCCTAAGCATGCTCGGCTCTACTACTTCCGTGGTATCATGAAAATACTTCCACAAATGCGACACATGAAATACGTCATGAACACCACTAGGCTTCTCGGGCAACTTCACTCTGTAGGCCATCTGTCCAATTCTTTCTGTAATGGGGAATGGCCCTACAAACCTTGGTGCCAATTTCCCTACAGACCCAAAATGAACTACGTTCCTCAACGGTGATACTTTAATAAAGACTATGTCTCCAACACTGAACTCAAGATCGGTCCTTCTCTTATCAGCATATGACTTTTTTCGGTCCTGTGTCGTCTTCATACGTCTTCGAATCAAGTCTATCTTCTCTAAAGTTTCCTTAATCATCTCGAGCCCAAGCAAAATCTTATCCGTAGACTCCAACCAACAAGTCGGTGATCAGCAAGGTCATCCATATAAAGCCTCAAAAGGTGCCATGCTAATAATAGTCTGATAGATGTTGTTGTAGGCGAACTCTACTAATGGAAGATGTTCCTCCATGTCCCTCCAAAATCCAAGATACATAACCTCAAGAGATCTTCTAGGAGTCTATTCACTCTCTTGGTTTGGTCGTCCATCTGAGGGTGATAAGTGGTGCTCAAACACAATTGCGTTCCTACCGCCTCTTGCAAGCTCTTCCAAAACTCACTAGTGAAAATGGGATCTCGATCGCTTACGATACTAGAAGGTATGCCATGTAGACGAACTATCTCTCGGAGATAAACAGATGCAAACCATGCCACTGTTCATTTACTCTTGACAGGAATGAAATAGGCGCTCTTGGTAAGTCTATCCACTACTACCCAAATCCCTGTATTACCCTTCCCTGACCTCGGCAACCCGTCAACGAAATCCATGGAAACACTCTCCCATTTCCACTGTGGAACCTCTAAAGGGTGAACCAAACCACCAAGCTTTTTTTTGCTCAGCCTTGACTTGCTGGTACACTAAGCATCTAGAAATGAACTCAGCCACATCCCTCTTCATTTCGGCCCAAAAGAAAACTCGCTTTATGTCACTATACATCTTGTCTCCACCGGGATGGATGGTCATCTTAGAACGATGTGCTTCTTCAAGAATTGTCTTTCTCAAACTCTCGTCTCGAGATACGCAAAGTCTCCCATCCCTACACAACCAACCTTTGTCATAGATAGAATATTTACTAAGATGGCTCGAAGACTCCCCTCTTATGAGCTTGTTTACTATCTCTATCAGCTGTGGGTCATCTCGTTGTGCCGCACCTATTTGCCCCAAAAGCATAGGTCGCACCTCTAATGATGCCAACAAACTGGTTACATAATCAATAGAGGGTCTAAAGTCAAAGGTAGAGATATACTCTGAACTCCGTTGCTCGACAAAAAAAGGACTCAAAGTCAACTTCTTTCTACTCAAGGCATCAGCTACAACATTACCCTTCCCAGGGGTATATGCAATCTCAAAATTGTAGGATGCTAAGAACTCCATCCACCTATGTTGCCTTAAGTTTAGATCTTTTTGAGAGAACAGGTATTTTAGTGACTTATGGTCTGTATACAACTCAAACCTCTCACCAAGAAAATAGTGGCGCCAAGACTTAAGCGCAAAAACTATGGCAGCTAATCTAAGTCGTGGGTAGGGTAATTCTTCTCATGGGCCTTTTACTGCCTTCCACCGTAGCATATCACCCTTCCCACTTGGATCAAAATTGTGCCAAGCCCTATCCCGCAAGCATCAGTATACACTGTGAACAGTTTACTCCTATCTGGCAAAACTAAAACTAGAGCTGTCGTCAATGCCCTCTTCAAACATTGGAAAGCATCGTCACAGTCAACATCCCAAGAAAAGGTCAAATTCTTTTTCATCAACCATGTAAGTGGGGTTGATATCTTAGCAAAATCCTTGATGAACTTTCTATAATAGCATGCCAAACCAAGAAAACTTCTTACTTCCGTTGCTTTCCTAGGAATCTTCCGATCTGGGATTGCCACCACCTTCGCGGGATCCACCGTTATCCCTTTCTTAGAGACCACGTGCCCTAAGAACCTCACTTCCTTTCTCCAAAAACGACATTTGGAGAACTTAGCTTTGAGTATATGTGCTCGAAGAGTCTCTAAGACTTCCCTAAGATGTAGGGCATGCTCTTTCTCGCTTCTAGAGAATATCAAGATGTCATCCATAAAGACTACCACGAACTTGTTTAGAAACTCCCTAAATACCCCACTCATCAAGTCTATGAAATATGCGGGTGCATTCGTCAAACCAAAAGGCATGACGAGCCATTCAAAGAAACCGTGGGGAGTCCTAAAAGCAGTCTTATCTATACTATCCTCAGCAACCATCAACTGATGAAATCCTGTAGCTAAGTCCAACCGCGAGAAAACCGAAGCACCAACCAACTGATCGAACAAATCATCTATCCTCGTTAATGGGTGTCTGTTCTTCTTCGTGAGCTTATTCCGCTCCCTATAGTCCATGCACAATCTAAGCGAACCATTAGCCTTTTTAGCAAAAAACAACAGGAGCACCCCACTCCGAGATACTTCTTCTTATGAACCCTTTCTCAAGCAACTCTTTCACTTGTTTACTAAGCTCCCACCTTTCTCTTGGAGCCATGTAGCGCACAGGAAATGCAACTGGCTTTGCATTGTCCACCAAGTATATATGGAAATCTATCTCGCGTTTTGGAGGTAAGCCCCTAACCTCCTCAAAGACATCTGCATACTCACGGACTACTCAAATGGATTGCAAATCATTAATAGATGTGTCAAGAGATTCTAGGTAGCTAAGCATAACAAACCCTTAGGGTCACAAGAAATATCGAGAGTATTACCCAAACTAGTCAACAGTCTAACTGTAACAACCCAGAAATTTTGGGCCAATTTAAAATTTTTATTTTGGCAATTTTAACGAAGTTTGAATATTTAAAAATGATTATTTTAAATAATAACGACGAGAAATTTATTTTGAATAGAATTCGAACGTATATATTTATATAGATCGTCGTTAGAATATAAATATTTATTTTTATATATAAAAGGAATTGAAAATGGCGCGGTAGTTCGATAATTCGATTTCAAAGTTCAAATGAATGTACAGGATTGAAAATAGATCGGATTTTAGAGAAACAAAAAATATTAGAATCTATTTGTGAATATCTTTCCAACGAATCCGAGAAATCAAAATTTCATAGCGGGAATCAAAAGATATGCCCAGTTGAAAATTCAGAATAGTCGCTATGGAATTTTCGGCCCTTAAAAATGGAAATTTTGCAAACGACCTCGGTTTTCGACGAAACCACTTTTGTTGGGTCCGTGATGTCAAGTTTTTGCTAGGTTTCAAAATTCGTAATTTTTCGAATCAATATGTGAGCGTGGCAAAGGAAAATGCATTTGACCAGTTTAAGTTGATTTTAATCGACTGGAAAATGGCCATTTTTCAAACGATCTCATAATTTGACGAAATTAGTTTTGTTAGGACCGCATCGTCAATACGATGCTAGAAAATATTTTTCGGGAACTTTTAGAGTTCGTATGTGGCCCCAATAAATTGAAATACGCGTTGAAATTCAATATATAGAGTTATATGTTGATTTTGACGAAAACTGATCGAAACGATCGAATCAGCTTACGATACATATCCCATTGTGTTCGGAATGGGGGTAATTAGCTAGGGACGGCAGTCGGTGGGTTCCATTTCGAGTTCGAAAATAAAAGGTTCTTTTGGGGATAAATAAATAAAATAAATAACTAAAATAAAAACTCCCTCCCTGTAAGGACCCGTAACTTCCCCGTGAAGGAAAGCGAGGATACTTTGAGAACAACACACAAATGAACGCAGACGGAAGAACATTTCATTGTTATTACAACAATTCCATCAGATACAAGAATATACAGAGTACAAATGAATAAATTACATTCGATAAATATCAGAGATTACAATAAATTACATAGCAACGGAAAATAATACAAAAGCACAACTAGAAGTGATACACGGATACAGAGCTTTCCGAGCATCGTTCCAGCTGTATATCAGGACCCTGTGAATATAAATCTGCAAAACCAAAACTACTAGCTGCCCGTGCGGAAAATAGGGGCACCCAGAGTTTAGGTTAAAACAATAAACTCCAGGTCAGTCATGTGACTGGTGTGAGAACTAAAAGCAGTTATTATTTTAACTTTAAAGAAGAGTAATTCAAGGGACCACGCCGTATAACACGGAACGGGTTTCCTCCCAAGAATACTAGTGCATATAACAAAACAACGCAATGCTCTTTGGAAAAATGAAGCTATTATAAGACCCAGGTCCCATCACACAATGCAACGCAAGCCGGAGGATAGGGTTTTCCCTTATAATAGCCAAACATGCTTGGTACGTTTAAAACAAATCATTTGATACTATAATAAGTGTATAGTGTCAAAAAAATTTCAATTATAAATATCAATCATAGACGGCATGGGTACCATATATCATGTCGCCATACTAGTTCTACAATTAAAACCGCAATATCACGTATTGGAAATTGGATTTCCGTCATGAGTCGAGGCAAGGGGCAAGCTCCTCTCCGCGTTCGAGACACTCTAGCAAATGCCTCAGGACCCCACTATGATCCTTGGAATCGGCTGGGCCGGTCCTCTCTTACTTTTGAGGATTGGCAATTCCTGAACACACGTTTCCCGGTCCTTACAGACCTATATCCGAGGCGCCTCGTATCCAACAACCACACAGGTGAAAAGTATATAAATGTCAGGGCTGGTAGGTCACTGACACCACCCTAGCTAGAAAGAAACGTCGTGCTCTCCCAGCGGTCCGTCTCCCGTTTTTGACTCATACCGAGGTGTGAGGCTCGCGAATTCACGTTATACACAAAGCTACGCCACACAGGCCGTGCTTTGATCATCAAGCACAAGACTTTGCTTTTCAACAGAAGCCTTGATCAATTGCCACTTACGCATGCCACATTGGCAATTCACTCCATGCGACTGATGTCCATCGATATACAACCTCTGAGCTCGTATATCTCAGAGAAGGGCGTTAAGAAAGAGAATAAATTCTCCGCCGCCAAACAGATGTATATTTAATAGAGATCAATCAACACAGAATGAAATCCAATGTCAGACACACAATCCATTTACAAGTTCGTTCTGGGTTTGAACGAAACCGGAGGAACTTTCCTCGCATATCCATCCATCTCCAAGTACGTCTGGACGATCACCAACTGTTTCCCTCATCTTGGGTGTACAGCCTAATCAAGATTATCAGTAATCACCCAAACGATGTGAAGACTTCCGGTCTTCAACCACCGTCTTCATCTTCGACATCTCGTCGAATCGGTTATTCAGAATGGGTATAACCCGGCCTTTCTGAATGACCCACGTATATAATAAACAAATGTTACACAAACACAACAAACGCCTCATTCCAATTCAGAATATTCTTTTATTCACAAAATCACATTCTTAGGGAAATGTTCCCATTAATTTTATCCAAGATAAATTCTTCTAAATTCATTCTTTAATCCTCCTTTGGATATCATTTCAAACTAGTCGGGATTAGCGGACCACACCGAAGTAATTATTTATTTTGTTTCCCAATCCCAACCTATATATCCCATGGAGAAAACTGGTAATACTCCATATCTAACACCACGGTGTTATCGGTAAAATTAATTACCATTTCACGTTCAAATCTAATTAAAGATTTAACTATCGCTTGGGAGCAAAACTGGTGGTACTCCATTCTCGATCACCTTTCAGATTTGATAATTTAAATTATCAATTCACATTTTTAATCTAATTAAAGATTCATTAAAACTCCACTTAGTTTTAATCTTTTCAAAAATCAACATCTTGCCTTTAACTGGGTTAAAGAACCAATGTCATCTAAAACACGATTCACGATAAACCCAAATCACATTTTATTGTTAATTGGGTTAAAGAACAGGTGTTGTTCAAAACACCGCTCACGATAAACCTAAAAACCAATTCAAATTCAATTTCAATTAAATATTATTTAATTGATACACTTCATTAAATCTAAATAGAAAGATTTAATCTTTTTCCCTATTGGGCTTAAGAACAGTGTTAATGAAGGCACCATTCACGACAAACCCAAATCACATTTGATATTAAATACAAGGCTCTGAATAGAAAATATACCGGCTTATATTCAATATCAAGTTCTGAAACCAACAAATATTGTATTGGAAATAACGATATAAAATATATCTTTCAAATTCCCATAACAATATCTGTACTGTCACGAAATCCAACATCGAAATATTCCGAAGATAATTTCGATTCAACTCCAGTCCAATCCACGTATTGGAAATATTGATTATTTTTAATAATTTAATCAAGTCCCGTACAGTCGATTTCCATCAACGGCCATCGAACTGCACTTACAACGACCTTTTTCGAATTTGATTTGGACATAATTCCAAATCCAACCGTTAGATTTCAAATTTCTAATATTCATTGGAAAGCTCTTTTCGATACGAACCCAACGGTTCCGGATTTAGGAGAATCCGACGGTCGGATCTCCCGCAACGTCAATTCGAAGTCAATGGTCGAAATTCACGAACTGCCGCGGCGCGGCGCGTTCTATTCAAGCCATTATATATATAATATATATATATATATTATATATATTTCGTCGATTTCCTTTTAAAACGTATTTTATAAATCGTTTTAACTTCGTTTTCAAAACCACTTCAACTCTATATTCAATTTCAAATCAAAATTGGATATTTCATATCATTACTATATAAATGATAATATTTTCAAAATGTTATATTTTGAAATCACTTCTTTTCTATATTCATTATAAAAATGAATATAATCGATATAAATATCGTTCACATCAAAATAGCGCAACTCTAATCAACACGGCTTTATATATTTCAATAAATCCGTTATTCTATTCAACAAATGAATATTTATTCTATTCAACACATGAATCTATATTTCTTCCAACACCTGACTAATCTCAACACATGAGTACTGTCAACACATCACTGTTTTTGTTATGTAAAATATTTTATAAAACTATGGTATCTATCGTTTGATTTTTTTATTAGACTTCTACTGGGAAGTAGTTCTAATTTTAAATATGACAAAGATGTAAATTTCATTGTATAAAATATTTCACTCAACACATGAACATCGTCAACACATGACTATTTTTATATTCAACACATGAATTTTCTTTTATAATCTTCCTTATTTTCCCGATTTGAAATGAGGCCCAATCAATCACCATATAACGTTAATTATATGGATTCCATACAACACATGTATATAATAGCATTGATAAATAATCAACCATCAACCAAAGTGCACTACACTGTATAAGCATCAAATATAGATATCTTACGCTTATAACAGCCTGTCAATCAATCGATCGACATATTTAATCAATCAGGATGAGTGAACTTCGAATTCATCCCAACACCCGTGTGGGGTTTCAAACAATCAAACACAGATTTTATTTGTGCAGTTGGGCGATGTGTAAAATTTATCGACTCAATCAATGTCAGTCAAATCAGTGTACATAAACAAACCGTCCGGTTTGTAAATGAATATTTTATTTATTCACTTTCACGTTAAAAATTATATTTTTAACGATAAAATATTCTATTTCAACACATGAATTTCTATTCATTTCATTTACACAATAAAAATGATATTTTTATTTTTCTAACATATTTTAGAAAATTTCGGCGGCATAACGGCACGATACTAGAAACGGGACGAGGCCTAGCCTTATCCCCGGTCTAGTGAAGGCCCACGCCATACACACATCAATCAAATCCATTCCATTTCACCAAACAATTCAATTCAAACCAATTGGACTAACCAACTACACAATCAAACAATTTAACAAACAAGCCATCCATGGTCTGTGGATGACGGGTGTCGGGTGCTACTAAGCACCGTCTGCATCCTAGTATATATATATAACTAGAAAAAGAGAATTTAGAGTGAGAAGTTCTCGCCGACTAGCTAAACTAAACGCCACGACTCTTCTTATGTAGAAATCTTCGTCGTTCTCGCCTTTTGTCACTTTCACCGCCCGTAGTCACTACATATATAAAAATCACATTTTTATATTGTTGTCATGTATATAAAAATCACATTTTTATATTATTGCTATGTATATGAAAATCACATTTTTATACTACTACTATATAGATAAAAATTCTATTTTTACAACGGTGTTCATATAATAAAGATTATATTTTTATATCGCCACTTATATAAAAATCACATCTTTGCTCCTTTTACATAATAAAGATCAAATCTTTAATACTTCTATAATGTAAAAAATCATATTTTTATCATCTCCATAACATAAAAATCATATTTTTATTAACTTCATATGTCAAAACTGTAGAAGCTTTAAAGCGGAGAAAACTCACTTTTTTCTAACGCCTTTTCTGAACTGTTGAATTGTTGTTCGAGCTCCAGACTTCGTATACAAACTCAAATCTTCAATCCATCTTTTTTTCTAGCACAAGCACGCCATTCTGAACAACTTTTGCCTAGTGGTCTTCTTGCCGAAAATGTGCCATTTCGCCGGAATTTGCGAAAGTACACGAATTTTGCCGCTTCCGGACAGCAGACATTAAACGCGTTTTCCGGGCAGCTCCGAACTCCAAAACATGACTTCCATATAGCCAAATCGAAGAGAATTTCGCGCTCTACAACTTTGGTCTTGAGAGACTTTGGCCAAAAACGCACCGTTTGGGAGTTATTCGCGAAATAGGGTCAGGAACTTATTTGCAAAACGTGTAATTTTGGTGAAAATGGGTTTTTGGGTGTAGCGGGGCCAACGGCCGGAGTTGAGGGGGCTGGAGGGGGGCGCGGGCCTGATGGACGTGGGGGAGGGTGTGGGTGGCGGTGGTGGGGCCCGTGGTGGCCGCGGTGGTGGTGGTTGGTGATTTGGGGCTTAGGGTTTGCAAATGGAGAGGGGAGGAGGAAGAGGAGGAGGAGGGGAGGAAGAGGAGGGGGTGCGGCGCCCGGAGGGAGGCCGGCGGTGGCCGAGGGGAGGGTGGGCAGCGGCATGGTGGAGGAGCTCGCCATTAAAGAGAAAAGCGGAAGAAAAGAGGAAGAGAGAAAAGTGAGGAAAAAAAGAAGTAAAAGTGTTTATATGCTAGTTTGTCGCGTATCGTCCGAACACAAACGATCTCCGATGGCCGCGGATTTTGGATATGAGATAGTAGACGTGAAGACGAGTCCAACGAAACAAGTTTCGTCGAATTCCGAGTTCGTTTGACCGTCCGTTAAAAATCACAAAAATGCTCAGATAAGCTCTAAAAATGCGATTTTGGCGCACATTTTCTTCTCGCACGCTCACATGCTAACTCAAAAAATCAAGCCCTCTTGGATTTAACCATTATTAGATGATATGAATCTAGAAAAAAAAGTAGAATTGAATTCTGAGGTCGTATCAATAATGTTCTTTTGTAAAATGACTGCTCGTTTTACCCTGAACTGTTTTAGCTCGCACGGCCACATACTGACTCCGTTCGACGCGCCCTTTGGAACATAACAATAATTTGTCATTATGAATCCATAAAAATTTACCTCGTCGAATTCTGAGCTCGTATGCAAAATTTCACTTTTTAAGGGCTATGTATTGTTAACCGAACAACTCCAGCCCATAGCCACTATTCCGGATATCGTAATATATCGAAGCCTATACTTTTCGGAGTTCTAAACGGCATTTTGGAAGTGGTTTCGAGTCCAAATTCATCCGTATGCAAAATATGACTTTTTGGCGCCGCGTATAATTTACATAGCGACTATTCTGAATTTTCAACTGGGCATAACTTTTGATTCCCGCTATGAAATTTCGATTTTTCGGATTCGTTGGAAAGATATTCTGAAATAGATTCTAATATTTTTGGTTTCGCTAAAATCCGGATTGTTTTGCACCCGTTACATTCAATTGAAGTTTGAAATCGAATTATCGAACTACCGCGCCATTTTCAATTCTATTTATAATTATATATAAATATTTATATTCTAACGACGACGTATATGTATATATATATATATATATATATACACGTTCTAAATATATTCAAAATAAATTTCACGTCGATATTATTTAAAATAATCCTTTTTGAATATTCAAAATTCACTAAAATTGCCAAAATAAAAATTTTAAACTGGCTCAGAATTTCCAGGTTATTACACTCCCTCCACTATACTTAGTCAATGCCCCCTAACCCTCCAAACCCGAAATCGATTACAGAAAAAAAGAAAAAAAATGAACGAAGCCTCGATGTCGCGCCTCCCTTCGCCTCACCATCGACCACCGCGTCTCCTCCCCCTCCGATCACCCCCATCGCAGACGCCTCCAACGAGACCCTTCCCTCCCACTCGCCCTCTCCAGCACCAAAGACCGAACCCCCCATTTCGATTAAACCCTAATTCGAGATCGCTGCCACCGCTGTTGACTGAAGGGACGCTGCCGTCACCTGAATTGGATCGCCTCCGACTGTCAAGCACCAGAAACCGTCCCCCACCTCTTCGAACCAGCGAGAAAACGAAAGAAGGTGATTTTTAAATTACAAAATAAGTTTTTTTTCTTTGTAAAATCAGTTTTATTTATACAAAGGATGACTTTTAGCTAATGAAAGTTATGTTTTTGATTATGGAAACTATAGGATAAAAATTAGATTTTTAGTATATGAATAGCATTATTAAGATGTGATTTTTATATGGAAAGTAGCTTTGTAAAAAAAATATAATTTTTATAAAATAGCTTTGCAACATAAAAATATGATTTTTATATAATGTAAATATTAAAAATATGATTTTTTATAGTTTTGGTATAATAAAAATATGATCTTTATTTACGAAGAGTATTAAAAATATAATTTTTATAAGGTAGAGAATATAAAAATTCGATTTTTATATAGGAAGAAGCATTGTAAAAATATATGAAGAAGATATAAAAATATGATTTTTATTTATTGAGATAGCGTGATAAAAATATAATTTTTATTATATTACTTAGGGTATAAAAATAGAATTTTTATCTGTGTAGCAGCGGTATAAAAATAGAATTTTTATCTATATAGTAGCGGTGTAAAAATGTGATTTTTATCCATATAGGGTGATTATAAAAATGTGATTTTTATATATGTAGTGGCTACGGACAATGAAATTGACAAAAGGCGAGCACGATGAAGATTTCCTACATAAGAAGAGTCGTGGCGTTTGGTTTAGCTAGTTGGTGAGAACTCCTCACCTTTAATTTATTCCTAGTTTGAAATATATACTAGGATGCGAACGGTGCTTAGTAGCACCCGACACCCGTCGTCCACAGACCATGGATGACTTGTTTGACTGATTGTTGTGTTGTGAAATTTGATTATGTGATGTGTAGTGAAATAAAATAATTTATGGTGGGAAATATTTTATAGTTAAAAATATAATTTTTAATGTGTATATAAAATAAATAGTAAAAAAACAAATCGGAGATTTGTTTATATACATTGATTGACTGATATTGATTGGGACGATAAATTTTACACATTGCCCAACTGCACAAATAAAATCTGTGTTTGTTGATTTGAAACCCCACACGGGTATTGGGATGAGATTTGACGTACACTAATCCCGATTGTTTAGTTGTATGTCAATCGATGGATTGACAGACTGTGTAAGCGTTAATTAGTTATATTTAATGCTTATGCAGTTGTGTGGTGCACTCTGGATGATGGTTGATGATTTATCGTTGCTGTTATATACATGTGTTGTAGAAAATCCATATAATTAACATTACATGGTAATTGATTGGGCCTCATTCCAATATAGAAAATAAATTCATGTGTTGAATAGAAAATAAATTCATGTGTTGAGTTGAAAAATATTCGTGTGTTGAATAGAATAAACATTCATGTGTTGAATAAAATCCGTGTTGATTAGATTGATGCCATTTTGACATGAACGATATTTATATTGATTTTATTCATTTTTCAATGAATATTGAAAGTGATTTCAAAACTCAAATTAAATTGAATAGATTTGAAATTCGAATTAAATTGAAATGAATTAAAATTCGAATTAAATTGAATTCAAATTAAATTGAATAGATTTGAAATTCGAATTAAATTGAAATGAATTGAAATTCGAATTAAATTGAATAGATTTGAAATTCAAATTAAATTGAAATGAATTGAAATTCGAATTAAATTGAATTGAAATTTAAACTAAATTGAAATAGATTTGAAATTCGAATTAAATGGAAATGAATTGAAATTCGAATTAAATTGAAATAGATTTGAAATTCGAATTAAATGGAAATGAATTGAAATTCGAATTAAATTGAAATTAATTGAAATTCGAATTAAATTGAAATGAATTGAAATTCGAATTAAATTGAAATTGAATTGAAATCGATTTGAAATGAAATTAAACGAATTTATATTGAAAAATTCAATCTTGATTTGAAATTGAAAGGGAAGTTGAAATCGCTTTGAAAACGAATTTAAAACGATTTATAAAATACGTTTTAAAACGAAATCGACGAAATATATAATATATATATATATATTATATATAATGGCCTGAATAGAACGCGCTGCGGTAGTTCGCGAATTTCGACCATTGACTTCGAATGGATATTACGGGAGATCTGACTGTCGGATTCTCCTAAAACCAGAACCGTTGGGTTCGTATCGAAAAGAGCTTTCTAACGAATATTAGAGATTTGAAATCTAACGGTTGGATTTGGAATTATGTCCAAATCAAATTTGGAAAAGGTCGTTGTAAGTGCAGTTCGATGGCCGTTGATGGAAATCGACTGTACGGGCCTTGATAAAATTATTAAAAATAGTAATAATCCGTGTAAAATCATAAGAAATGATTTGTGAAGAATTGGGATGAAAAACTCCATATTTGAAAAGATAAAAATAGACTTTTATCGAAATGAATTGGATTTGAACTAGAATAATAATTTATTTATTTTTAAATAAATAAATTGGATTTGAATTGGTTTTAATAGTAACCAGAATTTTCAATAATTGAATTGGAATGGAGTTGAATCGAAATTATCTTTGGAATATTTCGATGTTGGATTTCATGATTATACAGATATTGTTATGGAAATTTGAAAGATATATTTATATCGTTATTTCCAATACGATATTTGTTGGTCGTAGAATTTGATATTGAATATAAGCCGATATATTTTCTATTCAGATCCTTGTATTTAATATCAAATGTGATTTGGGTTTGTCGTATATGGCGTCTTTATTAACA
The DNA here is from genome assembly GCA_030737875.1 of Allium sativum. Taxonomy (NCBI): domain Eukaryota; kingdom Viridiplantae; phylum Streptophyta; class Magnoliopsida; order Asparagales; family Amaryllidaceae; genus Allium; species Allium sativum. The sequence continues at coordinate 177,451,979 of CM060912.1, forward strand.
CTGTTCTTAAACCTAGTTGAGAAAAAGATTAAATCTTTTTATTTAGATTTAATGAAGTGTACCAATTAAGTGGTATTTAATTGGAATTGAATTTGAATTGATTTTTGGGTTTATCGTGAATGGTGTTTTAAATAACACTTGTTCTTTAACCCGATAATTAATGGAATGTGATTTTGGGTTGTCGTGAACGGTATCTTCAATAATACTGTTCTTAGACCCAACTGAGTTAAGAAAATCAGAAACTAACTGGAGATTAGTTAAGTGGAATGGTTTCCTGAGTATTGATCTGATGTTGGTTTCGGCCTTCGGGCTTATTACTTAGGGAATTGTTAACTTACAAATTTACGGTTAAGGGCTGATAGAACGGAATGTGACTTTGGGTTTATCGTGAATCGTGTTTTAAATGACATTGATTCTTTAACCCAGTTAAAGAATAAAACTAAGTGGAGTTTTAATAAATCTTTAATTAGATTGAAATGATCGAGAATGGAGTATCACCAGTTTTGCTCCAAGCGATAGTTAAATCTTTAACTAGATTTGAACGTGAAATGGTAATTGATTTTACCTATAACACCGTGGTGTTAGTTGTGGAGTATTACCAGTTTTTCTCCATGGGATAAATAGGTTGGGATTGGGAAATAAAATAAATAATTACTTCGGTGTAGTTCGCTAATCCTGGCTAGTTTGGAAAACCGTAATATGGTTTGAAATGATATCCAAAGGAAGATTAAAGAATAAATTTGAGGAATTTATCTTTGATAAAATTAATGGGAACATTTCCCTAAGAATGTGAAATTTAGAAACTAACTGAAGATTAGTTAAGATGAATGGTTTCTTGGGTATTGATCTGATGTAGGTTTCGGCCTTCGGGGTTAATATTTGGGGAGTTGTTCTCCAACTAATTTACGATTAGTGACTGATGAACTGGAATGAGGAGTATGTTGTGTTTGTGTAACACTTGTTTATTATATACGCGAGTTATTCGGAAAGACCGGGTCTATCCCATTCTGAATAACTGATACGACGATAAGTCGAAGATGAAGATGGTGGTCGAAGACCGGAGGTCTTCACGTCGTTTGGGTGGTTACTGATGATCTTGATTGGGCCGTACACCCAAGAGGAGGTAATCAGTTAGTGGTCGTCTAGACGTACTTGGGGATCGATGGATATGCGGGGTACTAGGTGCCTCCGGTTTCGTTCAGACCCAGAACGAACTTGTAAATGGACTGTGTGTCTGACATTGGATTTAATTCTATGTGAATGATTTCTATTAAATATATATCTGTTTGGCGGCGGAGAATTTATTCTCTTGCTTAACGCCCTTCTCTGAGACGTACGAGCTCAAAGGTTATATATTGATGGATATCAAACGCATGGAGTGAATTGCCTGCGTGGCATGCCTAAGTGGCAATTGATCAAGGCTTCTGTTGAAAAGCAAAGTTGTGTGGTGATGATCAAAGCACCACCTGTGTGGCATAGCTTTGTGTAACGTTGATTCGCGAGCCTCACACCTCGGCTGTGAACCAGAAACGGGAGAGGACATCAGGGAGGGCATGCGTTTCCTTCTAGTTAGAAGTGGCATCAGTGGTTTTACACGCCCTGACAAGTTTGACTTATGTGGTTGTTGCTGTTGCGAGGCGCCTCAGATATGTTGGTGATTATGTGAAGCCGATGGAGTCATTCGTTGGCTCATTGACACCCCAAAGGGTGGGGAAACGCAGTGTTCAGGCATTTTAGTCCACATCGGTGGACCGGCCTTGACGATCCAAGGGCCCACCTGAGTCTGGGTACTAAGACACGGGCTAGAGTGTCTCGAATCGGTATAGGACTATCTTTTGCCTCAGTTCACAGATGGAAATCCAACTTCCAATACGTGACAGGTGCGGTTTTGATTGTAGAGCCTAGTATTGGCGACATGATATATGGTACCCATGCCGTCTATGATTAATACTTATGATTGAAATTATTTTAACACTATACACTTATAGTAATAATAAAAGATGAAATTTAGCGTATCAAGCATTCTTTGGCTATTATAAGGTAAAAACCCTATCCTCCGGCTTGCGTTGCATTGTGTGATGGGACCTGGTCTTATAATAGCTTCATTTTTCTTTATTTAGCTTTGCACTGTTTGTTTTATGCACTGGTATTCTTGGGAGGAAACCCGTTCCGTGTTGTACGGCGTGGTCCCTTGATTTACCTAACTTTGAAATAAAGATTAATAACTGTTTTAGTTCTCACACCAGTCACATGACTGACCTGGAGTTTATTATTTTAACCTAAACTCTGGGTGCCCCTATTTTGACACGGGCAGCTAGTAGTTGTGGTTTTGCAGATTTATATTCACAGGATCCTAATTTACAGCTGGAACGATACTCGGAAAGCTCTGTATCCGTGTATTACTTCTATTTGTGTATTGTATTATTTTCCGCTGCTATGTAATGTATTGTAAGCTTTGATATTTAGTGAATGTGTAATATTGATTTATACTCTGTATATTCTTGTATTCTGATGGGATTGTTGTAATAAACAATGAAATGTTCTTCCATCAGCGTTCTTTTGTGTGTTGTTCTCGAAGTATCCGCTCTTTCCTTACCGGGAAAGTTACGGGTCTTCACATTTGGTATCAGAGCTTTGGTTTACAAAGCTAGAGAACAAGACACGTTAGAACCAAACGAAAGAATTCATCAGAGATTGGATTAGTAATATCCAATGAGAATGACTCGTTAGAGATGGGATCAGTAGTATCCTAGAACGAGTGTGAAGAGTATATTTTTGAAATATAAAAAGAAAAACAATTTTGTTTTGATAATATAAACTTTATTCTACATATTTGAGTAATTATTTATATTGATGTGGACAATCCAGTATATAAAGGTTTTGCATATACGCCTTGCAAACGTGTATTCGAAGTTTTAATATACTGGATGGATATAGAATTACACTCTAGTCGCCCATGGATGTTCTGATGGTGGTTCGAAACATCATCAGAATTTATTTTCGAGTGACGAAAGTGAGATTTCTATATATTTCCAATTGACTGGTGTGAGAACCGAAATTAGATAGGGCCAATTGTTGTGATTTGGCATCAAAAATATGATTTTTGGACTATGTATCAAAGTTATGAATTTGAAAAGCTAATCAACTAATTGATTGATGGTTGTGTTGTTTGATTACTGTTTTGATTAATTGAATGTTGAACCTTTAGCCAAATTGAACCAAATAGTGAATTGTATTGAAAATAGGTCGCATTTGCATGCATATACATGTACTTACACTGAACAGGTCATAGCAAGGAGGCTAGAGCAGAAGAATAAAATTGTTTGCCCGACAAATAGGTACATGTTTACCATAATTTACTGTTTTGTTTGGGTGATGATGATTTTATGAGCCGATTGGCTTTTTCTTTTTCTTTTGGATTGAAGAAGGCCATGGGAGGCTATATGAAATATTCCGAAGTCCCCGGTGCAGGGGAAGTTATGGCGACATTTTTCGAAAATTTAGGGTGTTAGCCAAATTTTTGGAAAATTTGAATGGTTCTTAGAAACTGAAAAGTTGAAGAATTTAAGCCATAATGAAAATAATGGAAGTTTAGTTGATTTGTTAAACAACTTTCGGCTTCATTCCTTTTCGAGGACGAAAAGCTTTAAGTGGGGGAGATTGTAACAACCTGGAAATTCTGGGCCAATTTAAAAGTTTTATTTTGGCAATTTTAACGAAGTTTAAATATTTAAAAATGATTATTTTAAATAATAACGATGAGAAATTTATTTTGAATAGAATTCGAACGTATATATTTATATAGATCGTCGTTAGAATATAAATATTTATTTATATATATATAAAAGGAATTGAAAATGGCGTGGTAGTTCGATAATTCGATTTCAAAGTTCAAATGAATGTACAGGATTCAAAATAGACCGGATTTTAGCGAAACCAAAAATATTAGAATCTATTTGTGAATATCTTTCCAACGAATCTGAGAAATCAAAATTTCATAGCGGAAATCAAAAGATATGCCTAGTTGAAAATTCAGAATAGTCGCTATGGAATTTTCGGTCCTTAAAAATGGAAATTTTGCAAACGTCCTCGGTTTTCGACGAAACCACTTTTGTTGGGTCCGTGATGTCAAGTTATTGCTAGGTTTCAAAATTCGTAATTTTTCGAATCAATATGTGAGTGTGGCAAAGGAAAACGCGTTTGACCAGTTTAAGTTGATTTTAATCGACTGGAAAATGGCCATTTTTCAAACGATCTCAGAATTTGACGAAATTAGTTTTGTTAGGACCGCATCGTCAATACGAAGCTAGAAAATATTTGTCGGGAATTTTTAGATTTCGTATGTGGCCCCAATAAATTGAAATACGCGTTCAAATTCAATATATAGAGTTATATGTTGATTTTGACGAAAACTAATCGAAACGATCGAATCAGCTTACGATACATATCCCATTGTGTTCGGAATGGGGGTAATTAGCTAGGGACGGCAGTCGGTGGGTTTCATTTCGAGTTCGAAAATAAAAGGTTCTTTTGGGGATAAATAAATAAAATAAATAAAACTCCCTCCCTCCACTATAATTAGTCAACGCCCCCCTAACCCTCCAAACCCGAAATCGATTACAAAAAAATAAAAAAATAAAAAAATGAACGAAGCCTCGATGTCGCGCCTCCCTCCTCCTCACCATCGACCACCGCATCTCCTCCCCCTCCGATCGCCCCCACCGCTGACGCCTCCGCCGAGACCCTTCCCTCCCACTCGCCCTCTCCAGCACCGAAGAACGAACCCCCCATTTCGATTAAACCTTAATTCGAGATCGCTGCCACCGCTGCTGACTGAAGGGACGCCGCCGCCACCTGAATTGGATCGCCTCCGACTGCCGAGCACCAGAAACCGTCCCCCACCTCTTCGAACCAGCGAGAAAAGGAAAGAAGGTGATTTTTAAATTACAAAATCAGTTTTTTTTCTTTGTAAAATCAGTTTTATTTATACAAAGGATGATTTTTAACTAATGAAAGTTATGATTTTGATTTTAGAAACTCTAGGATAAAAATTAGATTTTTAGTATATGAATAGCATTATAAAGATGTGATTTTTATATGGAAAGTAGCTTTGTAAAAAAATAATTTTTTTATAAAATAGCTTTGCAACATAAAAATATGATTTTTAAATAATATAGATATTAAAAATATGATTTTTATAGTTTTGGTATAATAAAAATATGATCCTTATTTATGAAGAGTATTAAAAATATAATTTTTATAAGGTAGAGAATATAAAATTTTGATTTTTATATAGGAAGAAGCATTGTAAAAATATATGAAGAAGATATAAAAATATGATTTTTTATTTATTGAGATAGCGTGATAAAAATATAATTTTTATTATATTACTTAGGGTATAAAAATAGAATTTTTATCTATGTAGTAGCGGTATAAAAATAGAATTTTTATCTATATAGTAGCTGTGTAAAAATGTGATTTTTATCCATATAGGGTGATTATAAAAATGTGATTTTTATATATGTAGTGGCAACGGACAATGAAATTGACAAAAGCCGAGCACGATGAAGATTTCCTACATAAGAAGAGTCGTGGCGTTTGGTTTAGCTAGTTGGTGAGAACTCCTCATCTTTAATTTATTTCTAGTTTGAAATATATACTAAGATGTAGACGGTGCTTAGTAGCACCCGACACCCGTCGTCAACAGACCATGGATGACTTGTTTGACTGATTGCTGTGTTGTGAAATTTGATTGTGTGATGTGTAGTGAAATAAAATAATTTATGGTGGAAAATATTTTATAGTTAAAAAAATAATTTTTAACGTGTATATAAAATAAATAGTAATAAACAAATCGGAGATTTGTTTGTATACACTGATTTGATTGATATTGATTGGGACGATAAATTTTACACATCGCCCAACTGCACAAATAAAATCTGTGTTTGTTGATTTGAAACCCCACACGGGTATTGGGATGAGATTTGACGTACACTAATCCCGATTGTTTAGTTGTATGTCAATCGATGGATTGACAGATTGTGTAAGCGTTAATTAGTTATATTTAATGCTTATGCAGTTGTGTGGTGCACTCTGGATGATGGTTGATGATTTATCGTTGCTGTTATATACATGTATTGTAGAAAATCCATATAATTAACATTATATGGTAATTGATTGGGCCTCATTCCACTATAGAAAATAAATTCATGTGTTGAATAGAAAATAAATTCATGTGTTGAATTGAAAAATATTCGTGTGTTGAACAGAATAAACATTTATGTGTTGAATAAAAGCCGTGTTGATTAGATTGACGTCATTTTGACGTGAACGATATTTATATCAATTTTATTCATTTTTCAATGAATATTGAAAGTGAATTCAAAATTCGACTTAAATTGAATAGATTTGAAATTCGAAATGAATTGAAATGAATTGAAATTCGAATTAAATTGAATAGATTTGAAATCCGAATTAAATTGAAATGAATTGAAATTCAAATTAAATTGAATAGATTTTGAAATTCGAATTAAATTCAAATGAATTGAAATTCGAATTAAATTAAATAGATTTGAAATTCGAATTAAATTGAAATGAATTGAAATTCGAATTAAATTGAATAGATTTGAAATTGGAATTAAATTGAAATGAATTGAATTTCGAATTAAATTGAAATAGATTTGGAATTCGAATTAAATTGAAATGAATAGAAATTCGAATTAAATTGAAATAGATTTGAAATTCGAATTAAATGGAAATAAATTGAAATTCGAATTAAATTGAAATTCGAATTAAATTGAAATGAATTGAACTTCAAATTAAATTGAAATTGAATTGAAATCGATTTGAAATGAAATTAAACGAATTTATATTGAAAAATTCAATCTTGATTTGAATTTGAAAGGGAAGTTGAAATCGCTTTGAAAACGATTTATAAAATACGTTTTAAAAGGAAATCGACGAAATATATATAATATATATATTATATATATAATGGCCTGAATAGAACGCGCCGCGCTGCGGCAATTCGCGAATTTCGACCGTTGACTTCGAATGGATATTGCGGGAGATCCGACCGTCGGATTCTCCTAAAACTGGAACCGTTGGGTTCGTATCGAAAAGTGCTTTCTAACGAATATTAGAGATTTGAAATCTAACGGTTGGATTTGGAATTATGCCCAAATCAGATTTGGAAAAGGTTGTTGTAAGTAAAGTTTGATGGCCGTTGATGGAAATCGACTGTACGGGCCTTGATAAAATTATTAAAAATAGTAATAATCCATGTAAAATCATAAGAAATGATTTGTGAAGAATTGGGATGGAAAACTCCATATTTGAAAAGATAAAAATAGACTTTTATCGAAATGAAATGGATTTGAACTAGAATAATAATTTATTTATTTTTAAATAAATAAATTTGATTTGAAATGGTTTTAAAAGTAACCAGAATTCCAATAATTGAATTGGAATGGAGTTGAATCGAATTTATCTTTGGAATATTTCGATGTTGGATTTCGTGATTATACAGATATTGTTATGGAAATTTGAAAGATATATTTATATCATTATTTCCAATACGATATTTGTTGGTCGTAGAATTTGATATTGAATATAAGCCGATATATTTTCTATTCAGAGCCTTGTATTTAATATCAAATGTGATTTGGGTTATCGTGAATGGCGTCTTCATTAACACTGTTCTTAAACCCAGTTGAGAAAAAGATTAAATCTTTTTATTTAGATTTAATGAAGTGTACCAATTAAGTGGTATTTTATTGGAATTGAATTTGAATTGATTTTTGGGTTTATCATGAACGGTGTTTTAAATAACACTTATTCTTTAACTCGATAATTAATGGAATGTGATTTTGGGTTGTCGTGAACGGTATCTTCAATAATACTGTTCTTAGACCCAACTGAGTTAAGTAAATAAGAAAGTAATTGGAGATTAGTTAAGTGGAATGGTTTCCTAAGTATTGATCTGCTGTTGGTTTCGGCCTTCGGGGTTATTACTTAGGGAATTGTTTACTTGCTAATTTACGGTTAAGGGCTGATAGAATGGAATGTGACTTTGGGTTTATCGTGAACCGTGTTTTAAATGACAATGATTCTTTAACCCAGTTAAAGATTAAAACTAAGTGGAGTTTTAATGAATCTTTAATTAGATTGAAATGATCGAGAATGGAGTATCACCAGGTTTGCTCCAAGCGATAGTTAAATCTTTAACTAGATTTGAACGTGAAATGGTAATTGATTTTACCTATAACATCGTGGTGTTACTTGTGGAGTATTACCAGTTTTGCTCCATGGGATAAATAGGTTGGGATTGGGAAATAAAATAAATAATTACTTCAGTGTAGTTCGCTAATCCCGCCTAGTTTGGAAAACAGTAATATGTTTTGAAATGATATCCAAAGGAAGATTAAAGAATAAATTTGAGGAATTTATCTTTGATAAAATTAATGGGAACCTTTCCCTAAGAATGTGAAATTTAGAAACTAACTGAAGATTAGTTAAGATGAATGGTTTCCCGGGTATTGATCTGATGTTGGTTTCGGCCTTTGGGGTTAATATTTGGGGAGTTGTTCTCCTACTAATTTACGGTTAGTGACTGATGAATTGGAATGCGGCGTATGTTGTGTTTGTGTAACACTTGTTTATTATATACGCGAGTTATTCGGAAAGACCGGGTCTATCCCATTCTGAATAACTAATACGACGATAAGTCGAAGATGAAGACGGTGGTCGAAGACCAGAGGTCTTCACGTCGTTTTGGTGGTTACTGATGATCTTGATTGGGCCGTACACCCAAGAGGAGGGAATCAGTTAGTAGTCATCCAGACGTACTTGGAGATCGATGGATATGCGGGGTGCTAGGTGCCTCCGGTTTCGTTCAGACCCAGAACGAACTTGTAAATGGACTGTGTGTCTGACATTGGATTTTATTCTATGTGATTGATTTCTATTAAATATATATCCATTTAGCGACGGAGAATTTACTCTCTTGCTTAACGCCCTTCTCTGAGACGTACGAGCTCAGAGGTTATATATTGATGGATATTAAACGCATGGAGTGAATTGCATGTGTGGCATGCCTAAGTGCAATTGATCAAGGCTTCTGTTGAAAAGCAGAGTCTTATAGTGATGATCAAAGCACCGCCTGTGTGGCATAGCTTTGTGTAACGTTGATTCGCGAGCCTCACACCCCGGTTGTGAACTAGAAACAGGAGAGGACATCAGGGAGGGCATGCGTTTCCTTCTAGTTAGAAGTGGCGTCAGTGGTTATACACGCCCTGACGAGTTTGACTTATGTGGTTGTTGCTATTGCGAGGCGCCTCGGATATATCGGTGACTATGTGAAGCTGATGGAGTCATTCGTTGGCTCATTGACACCCCAAAGGGTGGGAAAACGTAGTGTTCATGCATTTTAATCCACATCGGTGGACCAGCCCTGACGATCCAAGGGCCCACCCGAGTCTGGGTCCTGAGACACGGGCTAGAGCGTCTCGAATCGGTAGAGGACTATCTTTTGCCTTGGTTCACATTTGGAAATCCAACTTGCAATACGCGACAGGTGCGATTTTGATTGTAGAGCCTAGTATTGGCGACATGATATATGGTACCCATGCCGTCTATGATTAATACTTATGATTGAAATTGTTTTAACACTATACATTTATAGTAATAATAAAAGATGAAATTTAGCGTATCAAGCATTCTTTGGCTATTATAAGGTAAAAAACCTATCCTCCGGCTTGCGTTGCATTGTGTGATGGGACCTGGGTCTTATAATAGCTTCATTTGTCTTTATTTAGCATTGCGCTGTTTGTTTTATGCACTGATATTCTTGGTTGGAAACCCGTTCCGTGTTATACGGCGTGGTCTTTTGATTTACCTAACTTTGAAATAAAGATTAATAACTGTTTTAGTTCTCACACCAGTCACATGACTGACCTGGAGTTTATTATTTTAACCTAAACTCTGGGTGCCCCTATTTTGACACGGGTAGCTAGTAGTTGTGGTTTTGTAGATTTATATTCACAGGATCCTAAATTACAGCTGGAACGATACTCGAAAATCTCTGTATCCGTGTACTACTTCTAGTTGTGTATTGTATTATTTTCCGCTGCTATGTAATGTATTGTAATCTCTGATATTTAGTGAATGTGTAATATTGATTTATACTCTGTATATTCTTGTATTCTGATGGGATTGTTGTAATAAACAATGAAATGTTCTTCTGTCTGAGTTCTTTTGTGTGTTGTTCTCAAAGTATCCGCTCTTTCCTTACTGGGGAAGTTACAGGTCTTCACACTAACTACCCTCTTTTCACAGTCGAGAATGGCACCATACCTGGCTAGCCAATCCATTCCTAGAATCAACCCATAGCCCGTGAAACCAAGCACATAAGCGTTACATTCGAACTCAATGCCATACACATATATTCTCAAATCCCGACATAACATAGACAGATGAGTCGTACCCCCAATAGGATTTGAGACAACAACGGGATCCATAACTAGACTAGCATTTAAGTGCAGTGTTTCAACTAACGAAGCAGATATAAACGAATGTGAAGCACCAGAATCAAACAAAGTTCGAACAGGATGATCAAAAAGGAAAATCAAACTTTCAACAGAAATGTTTCTACCTCTCTCCTGTCCTAGTGCCATGAGAGCATGAACTTTCCCTCCAGAAGTAGGTCCTGTCCTGTGCCCTTGCTTCCTCGGGCAGTCTTTAATCATATGTCCTACCTCACCACATTGGAAGCAACCCGTCTTCTTCTTCTTCTTCTTCCTACAGTCCTTGCTTAAGTGGCTCGGTATTCCACAATTAAAACACCATTTCTTCCCTTGGCCCTTGTTATCCTTACCACCTTTCTTTTGTTCTTGCTGTGCTTTCTTTGGATCCACTTTCTTATCCTGTGCTTTAACTACACTAGCACCTTTCTCCTCTTCATGCATCAACGCCATGTCAACAAGATTCTCGAAAGTAGCCCCCATCGGAATGTGGGACATAACCAACCAGTGTAATGGTTCATTCAGTCCCTTGGCAAATCTCAAGGCCTTCTTATGTGGTGTATTAACTAATTCCATACCAAATCTTGCTAACTAGTTAAACTTGTTAATGTACTCCTTCATAGACAAACTACCTTGTTTCAAACCAAGAACCTATCCATGTATAAACGCTCCTCTGCTTGTGAAAGAAATTTCAACTCGAACCTTCATTTGAAGTCTATCCACGTCTCCACTGCACGTCCTCCATTAGTTACTTCCCACCCAAAGGAAGCTTCATCCTTCATTAACCAAGCAGCTAGCTGAACTTTCCTTCCCTCGTCTATCTCAAAGATACCAAACAAATCCTCCACTTCTTTGAGCCAATTCCGAGCCTCAGCAAACGTCTCAGTTCCATAAAACGGCTTTCCGCCCATCGCATGGAAGTCTTTTCATATCTAAGAAAAAGCGTCTACACGGGGAGGAGGTGGAGGAGCGGCTGCAGATGGGGGAGGAGGAACGTCTGCTGGGCCTGCGGCAGTAGCCCTAGCCTCCAGATACCTTCTGAACCAACCTGGTATCTGTACGCCCTCGGGTATAATGGGTTCCCCAGACATGCTGAAAGGAAAAAAGAAGAAATTCAAAATAGAGAATCGAAAGATAGATATACGGCTTTTGGGCATTATGTTTTTCATAATAAACTTTTCTCTTGAAAATACCCTCTTTAAAACATGTTTTTGAAAATACTTCTTTCTAAAAATGCTTTTGAAAACGGTTTTGAAAATCTTTTATTTGTTCTGGAAACCTTCAGCTCTGATACCACGTGTAACACCCCACGTACATTAATGTCACTCACTAAGAGAATGCATTAACTTTCATGGAGCATTATAAGAGTACAGAACAGAATATCACAAGACAGTTATGTAAAATGGTAATTAAGAATTCAAAATTTATTCATTGCAGCGGAAAAGTAAAACATGTCTGGTTACAACATCAAAACCATATACTAAGCCAAGTACACCAATATCCATCTTGAACAAAATTATTATCAGAGTACATAAAAGCAAAAGCATAATCCCACTCCAAATAGCCATAATGAAAAGAGATAAAGCTGAGCATTACTTTCAACACTTCCAAGCACTTCAAGAAAAAAGAAATCCAAGTCAAGCTCCACTAGTCCCACCCTGAGGATCTGTGGAGGGGGGGGGGAGGAAAGAAAAGAGGCAAAACAAAAATAGTCAGACATAAATTCTGGCGAGTCCAGTGACTTTAACAATATAATCAGTAAAGTAACAGGATAAGAACATAAGCTGGATATAAGAGATGACTGTAAAATAAGCAGATATGACAAGGTAAACAAGATGAACAAGATATAATGTTGATTGCACTTCTAATCACTATAAGATAATTCCTATACCGCACCAATACTAGTTCCATACTGAAAATAGATCCCTCTTACTAAACATAAACATAAACATAATAATAATAATAATAATGGTAGTTTCATGTACTCCTAGCTGCTATCATAAGTGCCGCTTGCTCCTATCTCCACTAGTTGTACCCACTACCCTCCTCATTCGATCAGCTCCCTAACTCGTAAATACCCGTACTGCTTCCACAGTAGCATGTATCACTCCCTAAATTGGCAACCTGTTACTACTAAAATGCACAGCATATACCTACACGATGCAACAACGTCTTACCTACCAGCCCGGACCCACGCATGCACATGACTCCGTTGGACTTGTACTGCCATCGCTAACTCTTTATTGACCTCTTACAATTAACCCCAGTAAGCATGTCCCTGTCCTCAACCTAGCTCGAGCTCATATAAATACTAAAATGGGCTACTGGTTGAAAAGGGTCCACCCACTTGACACAAGCTTCCCTCCCAAGCTTGGTCCCCACTAGGAATTCCCACTTGACCTCTCTTTATCCCCATGTCTAATCACATGTCTCATCTTGGTTAAGTGTTTTAATTATGTTTCATATGCTACCCATGTTACCTACTTAACCCTTTTATCATTCCCATGTCTTACCACATGTCTTATATTAGTTAAGTGTTCATTAATTCATTATAATCATAATCTTGCACGACCTCCCACATTAGATTGCTGTTTTGCGGTTGCTGGATATGTCGGGCGGTTCCGGGCAGTCTTATACCACAATTCGAATCTAACCTCATGTCGTTGCATTATTACGTATCTAATTTCTACCTTTGACCTCTCACATTAGATTACCGAATTGCGGTTGCTAGATGTGCCGGGCGGTTACGGGCAGTCTTATACCGCAATTCGAATCTAACCTCTTGTCTTAGGCATTCATTATCACTTTCTTGATTCAGGTCCCAATTTTAAATCTTGGATTAAAATATATTCCAATTACCCATAATTTCCAATCAAAATTATGTTTATAATTTTAATCCAAATTAGGCCTATAATCTTATATATACATGTTATGCCAAATTACGCCCAAATTAATTTGCGTTCATTGTTATTAACAATTTATGCCAAACCTCATGTATACAAATTATATCCAATTATGCCTAATCCAACTTATGCCAAATCTCATGTACACAATTTATAGACAATTATGCTCAAATTGATTTATGCCGATAATCTCACTTTATTACAAATTTCCCCAAACTTTTCCCAATCGTTCAAACATTATTCGTACCAAATCTCAACGCAATATGTTAGGCTCGAAGTAAGCCTAATCTCATAAAAAAAGGAAAAGAAAAGGAGAAGAGAATCAACATCAAAATTGGCGTAAACATAAGAACATGCATATGAAACATAAACAGGCATATAACGATAAACTGGATCAGAAAGGCATATGGCAGATTTATGGGTATGAATTTAAAGGATAATGATTTGCAAACTTGATAAAATTCATCTCAGTCACAGGCATATTCATTAAATCCAATTCACAGTCCTATCACAATTACTTTTTAAATTCAATTATATGTGAAAGTGACGTAGACTCACAGCGATAGGATTCTTAGAAAATTAGATGTTGTTGTAGCAATTCGGATCTTGAATAATCCCTGCTTGATTGATGTAGATCTGATCTTCAAATTTGATTGTTAAAGAAGGACTATGTCTAAATCTCTACTTTGATTTTGGTTGGAGAAGAAAGGCTAGGTTAATTTAGATTAGAGCAGCATGGAGGCGCCATGGATGAATAACAATGAGATTAGGGTTAGGTTTAGGGGTATTTTATAGATGCTCTAGGTGAATTAGGACCCTTAGATTAGACTAGGTTCCATTTGAACCATCCGAACCAGAAAAATACGTAATCCATACAATCCCAGGAGACCACGTATCATTCCAGACCACAAAACTCGTCAGGCCAGATCTGGGTCGATGGGATCGACACCTATGTCGACTCCCCTGGAGGGGTCGACACCCTAGAGCGGGAGATTTCCCACTCACCCAGATTTGGCTAATTTTGAGTTTTGAATTCATTTTTGATTTGTTATTTAATTATTATTAAATTCTACTAATTGTTGAATTCTTATAAGATTCATAATTCTTCATACTATATCTGTTTTACGCAAACTCGGACTCTATCCCAAGCATAATTCCGAGACGAACACAATGTCGCAACCCATCTTCCTTAATTCTTCTTATAAAAATTAAGTATTCTTCAATTACCCCTTATGTCATGTTTTTAAAATTACGGGGTGATACAAATTAACTCCAACCTTTTTCATTTTAAATTTTTACTTTATCATTAACTATTAATAAAATAGTTAATTTTACCCTTCAAGGTTATTTTAAAATACTTAATTAACTTTTATATAATTTAAAATACAATAATTGTTTTTAATAACCAATTCTCGTGCGAGTAGTCAACTTGAATCATCTCAAACAAAGTTACTTTGTTAATCCTTTCCACTGAGTTATTTCTTTTACATTTATAAATAAAAATTAATTTAAATAATGTCATTTGATTTAATTAACCATCTAATTAAATAAAATAATCTCATTTAATTGTTTATTAACGACAATTAATTAAACTCTTAACATTTCTGTTAGACCAAAAATTGGTTCCAACACCCAAATGAGCTATGAATTTAATGAAATAGAACAAAAAAGCAACGAAGAACACACGATTTATAGTGGTTCGGCGTTAAAGAGCCTACGTCCACTTTCTATTCTTTTAATTGATGATTCAAATGCAAATACAGCAATGATTCTCACTCAACTTCACAATTACAATGCATAAACTCACTCAAATCTCTCATAAATTGACTTTAAGAGATGAATTTGATCTGAATGTAGTTATGAAATTCGGCTATGGAGGAAGTTAGAACTGAGAGTTTGCCAAAAGATCCTTTCAAATGCCTCCAGATGGTGTATTTATAGGTGAGAAATTTCTTTCAACTGGCTCCGATTCGGAATTGCGTGGCACCCATCCCATAAGAGTCGGGTTCGGAGGCTTCAATATGATGACAGCGCATCGGTTTAGTGGGAGATCGTGGGAGGAAGCAGTCGTGCTTGACCCGAGTCTTCAAGAGATGTATGCTGCAACGGTCACAAGTTCAGAAGAAATGGGTTCGGATCGGCCGCCTCCGAACCGATCCGGTGAGGGTGTTTGCTCTCTTTTGATGCAGCTAAAGTGCTTCTCCGATCCGAACCGAGGTGACCACTTGCTATCTTTTAATATTGTTGACGTACTTCTTTGATCCGATCCGACGTGATTCCTGCATCTCTGATCTCTACTTATTTCTTGCGCTAACTTCCTCCAATCCGAACCAATATGGTTTCTTTGTCTTCGATCTCTACTTTTTTCTTGCGTCATCTCCCTCCGATCCGAACTGATTGGTGGCTTTCTCACTGTTCGCTCTTTGTGTAGCCTAGTTCAAAAAGTAGGCTAACATTTTGCCCTCTCGAAGTACACTCTTATTTAAGATAAAGTGTGCTTCGAAGCAGTTTACGAAACTACCTTTGGATTGGAACCAGTGAATAATCGCTTCCATTTACTTGTAGTGCCGTGTCGCTTCATAAAATTGTGGCTTTTGCTGCTTATATATATCCATAATCCATATGAATTACTTTCTTCATTTTCAAACAACTTTGAGAGCTTTTATTTAATGTCCAGTGATTCCTCCAGGTAAGCTTTTTCTTTACTTTTCTTTGAGTTTAACTCGAATGCCAAGTTGTTGTGTTCAATCCCATTTAGTTCGGACCCGATCCGAATGGACTTTTCTCCTGCATTGCTTCACATTGGATTAATCATGCAAGAATATTTTCATAATCTTAACTTCCGGTCCGAACATTTTTCCTTTTACCCATTGTTAACAAATGGACGGGCCTAGTCAATCAACGCGGGCTTTTATTCCAGTCTGAGCGGAATCAAAGGCCTGGAATACAAAGGGCCATCTTGAATCTGTATAAATTCACTACTCCTCTTCTTCCATTTCTCTTCCTTTTACTGTTCTCGTTCTCTGGCTCGTACATCAAAACCCTAGCTCTTAAAAACTTCGAAATTCTCGTTTTAATCCCCGAATCAAACACATAGGTAGTTTTATAATCTTGAATCTCATCTTTATAATTGCTTTTAGCTTAGATTCACGGTTACCTTGAACAATTCCAGCGAGGTATTTAATGGATTTTGTCGCCATGACCTCCTCCACTCCGCCATCGTCGTTAATGGCATTAACTCCCTCTCGAGGTGACGGTGGAGGGGGTTAAGATCCTTCGTTGGACATTTGAATGCATCGGTACTCGATTTCAGTTGGGACTTTCGACATAGGATCGAGCTTGACCCCAAAGAGGAGAAAAAGGGAGAGGAGAAGTGCAGGGGATCGGTTCGGGTGATAAGATAGAGACAAAAATGGGGCTCAACTGAACGGATCGGGTCGGACTTGCAAGCCAAGAGAAGAACAAGACTTACTTGACCGAACCGGATCGGAATGTGAAACAAAGGAGGGGAGAAGCATGGTTGCTCAATTCGATCTGGACCGTCCAAATACTCACCTCCGAAACGATCCGACTTTGATCACTGGGCATCAACTTTTGTCCCAGGCTAGCACAAGGCTTTCTCCTCGATCCGACCCTAGTGCGTGTATCCGAACCGAACCGAAAAACAGCCCAAGATTGTACATAAGACCTTGCTTAGCTGGTCAAACCAATTCTTAATATAATCTTCAACTTAATGGACAGTTAGGATAGTGCCTTGCGAACATAAACAAATATCAAGAATTGTTCTGAACATTACTGCTTCCTTGGACCTTTGCATTATTCTTTCATGTATTTGCTCTGCATTTTTGTTACACGTAGCACACACTTTAGCTCACATACACACACGGGGGACACGGGAAACTTTACTCTAATTCTTGCTATTGTTTCTTCGATAGTCTAGTGATCATGGCCGAAAGACGTTCATCTAGATTGGCAAAGAAGATGGAAGTTGCGGAAACTTCTGAGAAATATACTCTCGATGACATATCTTCTTCTTCAGACCCTGAATGGGACGATGAGGGCTCAGACTATGAAGTAGGAGCACATAATAGTGAAACACCTTCTAATAGCGAAGTTTCTCTGGGTGATGAGGAGGAAGGTGGAATAGGAGATAATCGAGCTCCTGATGAATTTGAGTCTGCCATTATTTTGGAATTACCTAAAGATTCCATCGAATCGAATATTGATAACGACTGACTTGTTCGGATATGTTTAAAGCACGGGATACTGAAAAGAGATACCCTAGTGCCATCGAGAGATGATCGTCCTCACAATCCTCCGGAAGGATTCATGGCAGTTACTCGCTTGATTTGTATGGTTGGGGCTATTCCACCATTTGGGGCCTTTTGTCGTCGACTTCCTGAGACATATGCGGATTTCCCCCATGCAGTTACATCCCAACTCCTATGCTTACTTATATACCTTATATATAGCATACAAAGAGGTTTTAGGTATAGAGCTTACTTTCGATGACGTTCACTTTTTTTACAATTTCAGGCATTAGACTCGAGAAACTCCTTCTTTCTCCTACTTTGAATCAGTTCCAAAAAGGAAAATCATTTCAACTCCATTTAGCAGCAAGGCCGGCGATTCTAAGCTCGAATGGTTTTATATCAGGCAACAGCCGGGGTGCGCCAGGAGATGGACCAAATCAAGTAAATCGTCGATCTTTCATATTTTATTTTCGAATGTTCATACCAACACATTAACCTGCTTTCTCTTTTGTTTGCAGTTGATAACCCAAAGCAAATATCGGATCAATTATACTTTGATCGATTGCATCGACTCCTCAATGGCGATCAAATTTTTTTAACCATCGACGAAGTTCTTAAGGATGAGTATCTACATCTTCACGGGTTACTATCCATTACCCGTAGCATAGGCCATGGATCTGGCCCATATGTATATATACCCCTAGTAGACATTATTCCTGAAACGGGCGAGGGCTCGAGAGATCCAGAGATACCTCTTCGGACTTCACCTTCTCCATCTTCAACTCAGGACGATGAATTAGCCAACATAGCCGAAAAGCACAGAGATGGGTATACCGTCCCTGATGAAGCTATTTCTCCAGAAAAGTCGATGTCCCCTAAAGAGCTGCCAACAGACACTTCTCAAGGAGATGTCCCTACTACCGAAGATTCCACATTTCAAGGTTTAGGAGATCTCCCCCTACCTGAGACCAACTACACTTCAGAGGACTTTGGCACAAATCCTTTAGTTTTCACATCTTCGGAGGAGACCACTCCTATTAAGGCCAAAGTGCCCACTTGCACTAGCCTGGCTTCGGATTCGGGTTTGTCGGGGGGGGGGGGGGGGGAGAACACCACTTAGGATACACCCATCACAACAACACCACACTTCACAGCACTTACTTTTTATGTGAACACCGATTCTGAATTCCACTTATATTGTTGCGCAGGTACAATGTCCCGTCCTCACTATGACATTAGTAAAATGCGTCGCAGCATGACCAGACCTCCTTCCAATGTCGAGCATGATCGCCGCAAAAGCCGGGGTAGAGAGGACAGTGTAACAACCCGAAAATCTGAGCCAGTTTAAAATTTTTATTTTGGCAATTTTAGCGAATTTTGAACATTTAAAATGAATTATTTTAAATAATATCGACGAGAAATTTATTTTGAATATAATTCGAACGAATATATATTATATAGATCGTCGTTAGGATATAAATATATATTTTAAATTATAAAAGGAATTGAAAATGGCGCGGTAGTTCGATAATTCGATTTCAAACTTCAAATGAATGTACCGGGTGCAAAACAATCCGGATTTTAGTGAAACCAAAATTGGGATCTATTTGAGAATATCTTTCCAATGAATCCGAAAAATCAAAATTTCATAGCGGGAATCAAAAGATATGTCCAATTGAAAATTCTGAATAGTCGCTACGGAATTCAGGCCCTTAAAAATGGAAATTTTGCAAACGACCTCGGATTTCGACGAAACCACTTTTGTTGGGTCCATGATGTCAAGTTATTGCTAGGTTTCAAATTTCGTAATTTTTCGACTCGATATGTGAGCGTGGCAAAGGAAAACGCGTTTGACCAGTTTCAGTTGATTTTAATCGACTGGAAATTGGCCATTTTTCAAACGGTCTCAGAATTCGACGAAACTAGTTTTGTTAGGACCGTATCGTCAATACGAAGCTAGATATAATTTTTTGAGAATCTTTAGAGATCGTATGTGGGCCCGGTAAATTGAAATGCGCGTCTAAATTCAATATATAGAGTTATATGTTGATTTCGACGGAAACAGATCGAATCGATCGAATCAGCTTACGACACATATCCCATTGTTTTCGGAATGGGGGTAAAACGCTATGGACGACGGGCGGTGGGCCTTGTTTAGAGGTCAAATGAAAATGTCAACTTTTTGAAATTAAATAATTAAAAAAAACCCTCTCCTTACATCACTCAGCACCCCCCCCCCCCCGATTAAAAATCAAAACAGAAAAGAAAAAAAAACCCTAATTCGAACGACGTGACCCCCCCAACGCCTGCCGCCACCGCTCCTTCATCTTCTTCCTCCTCCTCGCACCGCGCAGCAGTCCACCCCCCGAACCCTCTTCCCCTTCCACGAATCCCTGACCGCCACGCTCGAACGACGCGACCCGCCACCCTGAAGACCTGGCGCCGCCACTCCAGAAGGCCGCAGCACCTCCTCCCACCACCGAGAACGCAGCGCACTCCCCCCCTCTCCGATCTGAACATTGTAAGTTATATTCATTTTAATTTCATTTTATTTTATTTTATTTTTCTGATTTTTATTTTTATGATGAAGTTAAAAAATTTTATTACTAGAGAAGTTAGGAATTTTATAACTTGACAAGGTCAGATTTTTATTATATAGAAAGTTCGGATGTTTAAAGTATAAAAGGCGATATTTTTAACATATAAAAGATACGATTTTTAACAAATAAAAATTCGATTTTTATATGTATATTAGCATGGTGAAAATACGATTTTTTGATGTAGCAAGATCGAATTTTTATAAAGTAAAAATTCAATTTTTATATATTGAATAGCGAAGTAAAAATTCGATTTTTATATATTGAATAGCGAAGTAAAAATTCGATTTTTATATATTGAATAACGAAGTAAAAATTCGATTTTTATATATTGAATAGCGAAGTAAAAATTCGATTTTTATATATTGAATAGCGAAGTAAAAATTCGATTTTTATATATTGAATAGCGAAGTAAAAATTTGATTTTTATGTATTGAATAACGAATTAAAAATGTGATTTTTATATCTGTAGAGGATACGGGCAAAGAAAGTGATGAAAGATGAAACGACGAAGATTTCTGCATAAGAAGAGTCGTGGCGTTGGATTAGCTATTCTGTGAGAATTTCTCACTTTTTAATTTAATTTTTCTAGTTAAAAATGTATATACTAGGATGCAGACGGTGTTTAGTAGCACCCGACACCCGTCGTCCACAGACCATGGACGACTTGTATGCTTGTTTGTTTGATGTTGATGTGTAGTTGATTGTGTGATGTGATATGAAATGAAATAAAATATTATATAGTTAGAAATATTTTATAGTTAAAAATAGAATTTTTAATGTGTATATGAAATGAAATAAAAATAAACAAATTGGACGATTTGTTTATATACACACATTTGATTGATTGATTGGGACGATAAATTTTACACATCGCCCAACTGCACAAATAAAATCTGTGTTTGATTGTTTGAAACCCCACACGGGTATTGGGATGATATTTGACGTACACTAATCCTGATTGTTTAGTTGTATGTCGATCGATTGATTGACAGACTGTTATAAGCGTTGAATATTTATATTTGATGCTTATACAGTGTAGAATGCACTTTGGATGATGGTTGATTATTCATCGTTGTTATTGTATACATGTGTTGTAGAAAATCCATATAATTAACATTATATGGTAATTGATTGGGCCTCATTCTAGTTTTGAAAAAGAAATATTTGGAAAAGAAATATTTGAAATAGAATATTTGAAAAAGAAATATTTGAAATAGAAATATTTTAAATAGGATATCTGGAAATAAAAATATATGAAGCCGTGTTGATTAGATTGACGCCATTTTGACGTGAACGATATTTATATCGATTTTATTCATTTTATAACGAATATCGAAAGTGATTTCAAAATCTGATATTTTGAATAGAAATAAATTCAAATTGAAATTGAATAGAAATGAATTCGAATTGAAGTTGAAATTGAATAGAAATGAATTCGAATTGAAGTTGAAATTGAATTGAAATGAATTCAAATTGAAAAAGAATAGAAATGAATTCAAATTGAAATTGAAAAGAAATGAATTCGAATTGAATTGAATTGAAAACAAACAGAAATTGAATTAGAAATCAATTTGAATTAAATCAATTCGAAATGAAATGAAAATGAATTTATGTAGGAAAATTCGATTTTGATTTGAAGTTGAAATAGAAGTTGAAATCATTTTGAAAATGAATTTAAAAATGATTTATAAAATATGTTTTAAAAGGAAATCGACAAAGTATATATTATATATATAATATAATGGCCTGAATAGAATGCGCTGCGCCGTGGCAGTTCGCGAATTTCGACCATTGACTTCGAACGGATATTACGGGAGATCCGACCGTCGGATTCTCCTAAAACCGGAACCGTTGGGTTCGTATTGAAAAGAGCTTTCTAACGAATATTAGAAATTAGAAATCTAACAATTGGATTTGGAATTATGTCCAAATCAAATTTGGAAAAGGTCGCTGTAAGTGCAGTTCGATGGCCGTTGATGGAAATCGACTGTACAGGTCTTGATAAAATTATTAAAAATAGTAATAATTTGTGTAAAATCATAAGAAGCGATTTGTGAAGAATTGGGATGAAAAACTCCATATTTGATAAGATAAAGATAGATTTTTATCGAATTGAACTAGTTTTGAACTAGAATTATAATTCTATTTATTTTTAAATAAATAAATTGGATTTGAAATGGTTTTTGAAAATAACCAGAATTTCCAATAATTATATTGGAATGGATTTGAATCGAAATTATCCTTGGAATATTTCGATGTTCGATTTCGTGATGATACGGGTATTGGGATGGGAATTTGAAAGATATATTTATATCGTTATTTCCAATACGATATTTGTTAGTCGTAGAATTTGATATTGAATATAAGCCGATATATTTTCTATTCAGAGCCTTGTATTTAATATCAAATGTGATTTGGTTTGTCGTGAATGGTGTCTTCATTAACACTGTTCTTGAACCCAGTTGAGAAAAGATTAAATCTTTTTATTTAGATTTAATGAAGTGTACCAATTAAATAATATTTAATTGGAATTGAATTGGTACTGATTTTTGGGTTTATCGTGAACAGTGTTTTAAATAACACTTGTTCTTTAACCCGATAATTAATGGAATGTGATTTTGGGTTGTCGTGAACGGTATCTTCAATAATACTGTTCTTGGACCTAAAGGAGTTAAGAAAATCAGAAACTAACTGGAGATTAGTTAAGTTGAATGGCTTCAGAGGTATTGATCTGATGTTGGTTTCGGCCTTCGGGGTTAATACTTAGGGAATTGCTCAATTGCTAATTTACGGTTAGGGAGCGATTGAAATGTGATGTGATCTTGGGGTTTATCGTGAACAGTGTTTTTAAATGACACTGATTCTTTAACCCCGTTAAAGATTAAAACTAAGTGGAGTTTTAATGAATCTTTAATTAGATTGAAATGATCGAGAATGGAGTATCACCAGTTTTGCTCCAGGCGATAGTTAAATCTTTAATTAGATTTAAACGTGAAATGGTAATTAAATTTACCGATAACACCGTGGTGTTAGATATGAAGTATTACCAGTTTTACTTCATGGGATGAATAGGTTGGGATTGGGAAATTAAAACAAATGATTACTTCGGTAAGGTTCGTTAATCCCGACTAGTTAAATCGAAATTCAAAAGAAGATTAAAGAATAAATTCAAGGAATTTATCTTTGATAAAGTTAATGGGAACTTTTCCCTATGAATGTGAAATTTAGAAACTAACTGTCGGTTAGCTAAGCAGAATGGTTTTCTGGATATTGATCTGATGTTGGTTTCGGCCTTCGGGGTTTATATTTGGGGAATTATTCTCTTGATTAATTTACGGTTAGTGACTGATGAATTGGAATGAGGCGTATGTTGTGTTTGTGTAACACTTATTTAAAATATACGCGAGTTATTCGGAAAGGCCGGGTTTATCCCATTCTGAATAACTGATTCAACGTGGTGTCGAAGATGAAGACGGTGGTCGAAGACCAGAGGTCTTCACGTCGTTTGGGTAATTACTGATGATCTTGATTGGGCTGTACACCCCAGAAGATGGAAACAGTTGGTGCTCGTCCAGATGTACTTGGAGATCGATGGATATGCGGGGTACTAGGTGCCTCCGGTTTCGTTCAGACCCAGAACGGACTTGTAAATGGACTGTGTGTCAGACATTGGATTTTAGTCTGTGTGATTGATTTCTATTAAATATATATCTTTTTGGCTACGGAGAATTTATTCTCTTGCTTAACGGCCTTCTCTGAGACGTACGAGCTCAGGGGTTATATATTGATGGATATCAATCGCATGGAGTGAATTGCCTGTGTGGCATGCCTAAGTGGCAATCGATCAAGGCTTCTGTTGAAAAGCAAAGTCTTGTGGATGATGATCAAAGCAAGGCCTATGTGGCATAGCTTTTTGTAGCGTTGATTCGCGAGCCTCGCACCCCGGTTGTGAACCAAAAACGGGAGAAGGACCTCAGGGAGGGCATGTGTTTCTTTCTAGCTAGGGTGGTGTCAGTGACCTACCAGCCCTGACATTTATATACTTTTCACCTGTGTGGTTGTTGCTGTTGCGAGGCGCCTCAGTTTGATCGGACGATCCGGGTCCGATGGAGTCATTCGTTGGCTCATTTACGCCCCAAAGGGCGGGGAAACGCAGTGTTCAGGAATTTTAATCTACATCGGTGGACCGGCCCTGACGATCCAAAGGCTTGACTGAGTACTTGCCTGAGGGGCGGGCTAGAGCGTCTCGAATTGGTTGAGGACTATCTTTTGCCTCGGTTCATAGATGGAAACCCAATTTCCAAATACGTGACTTTGCGATTTTGATTGTATAACCTATATATGGCGACATAGTGGTATGGGGCATTCATGCCGCCTATGATTGATACTTATGATTTGAAATTGTTTTATACACTATACACTGATAATAGTATCAAATGATTTGTTTTAAAACGTATCAAGCATTCTTTGGCTGTTATAAGGGAAAACCCTATCCCCCGGCTTGCGTTGCATTGTGTGATAGGACCTGGGTCTTATAACAGCTTCATTTTTCTTTATTTAGCATTGCGCTGTTGTTTTATGCACTGGTATTCTTGGGAGGAAACCCGTTCCGTGTTATACGGCGTGGTCCCTTGATTTACCGAACTTTAAAATAAAGATTAATAACTGTTTTAGTTCTCACACCAGTCCCATGACTGACCTGGAGTTTATTGTTTTAACCTAAACTCTGGGTGCCCTTATTTTGACACGGGTAGCTAGTAGTTTTGGTTTTGCAGATTTATATTCACAGGATCCTGGTTTACAGCTGGAACGATATCCGGAAAGCTTTGTATCTGTATATCTACTTCTAGTTGTGTATTGTATTATTTTCCGCTGCTATGTATTAAAATGTAATTTAAATCTCTGATATTTCTGTGTAATATTTGTTTATACTCTGTATATTCTTGTATTCTGATGGAATTGTTGTAATATACAATGAAATGTTCTCCCGTCTGCGTCCTGATGTGGCTTGTTCTCGAACTATCCGCTCTTTCCTTCACGGGGAAGTTACGGGTTTTTACAGTTGGTATCAGAGCTTTGGTTTACAAAGCTCAGAGAACAAGACACATTAGAACCATACGAAAGAATTCATCAGATATTGGATTAGTAAAATCCAATGAGAATGACTCGTTAGAGATGGGATCAGCAGTATCCTAGAACGAGTGTGAAGAGTATATTTTTAAAATGAAAACAATTTTTGTTTTGAAAATTTAAATCAATTATTCGTATTTGATTATTTATTTTGTATTGAATTAGGACAATCTAATATATAAAGATTTTGCATATATGTCTTGCAAACGTGTATTCAGAGTTTTAATGTACTGGATAGTTAGAGGATCACACTCTAGTTGCCTGGGGATAATTCTGTTGATGGGGCACCATCGCCAGTATTTATCTTCGAGCGACGAAAGTGAGATTTCTATATATTTCCAATTGACTGGTGTGAGAACCGAAACTAGATAGGGCCTATTGTTGTGATTTGGCATCAAAAATCAGATTTTTGACTATATATCAAAGTTATGAATTTGAAAAGCTAATCAACTAATTGATTGATGGTTGTGTTGTTTGATTATTGTATGATTAATAAAATTTGTACCATTTAGCCAAAGTGAATCAAATATTGAATTGTATTAAAAATTAGTCGTATTTTCTTGCATATACTTGTACTTACATTGAACAGGTCATAACAAGGAGGCTAGAGCAGAGAATAAAATTTGTTTGCCAGACAAATAGGTACATGTTTACTATATAATTTACTGTTTTGTTTGGGTGATGATGATTTTATGAGCCTATTGGCTAGCCGCTTGGCTTTTTCTTTTTCTTTTTGAGATCAGAAGGCCTATATGGCAATTTCAGGATTTTCCCGTGGCTCCCGGTGCAGGGGAGGTTATGGCGAAATTTTTCGAAAATTTAGGGTGTTAGCCAAATTTTTGAAGAATTTGAAAATTCTCAAAAACTGAAAAGTTGGAGAATGAAAGCCAGATTGAATGTAGAGTTGATTAATCAAACCACTTTCGACTTTGTTCCTTTTCAGGGACGAAAAGTTTTAAGTGGGGGAGATTGTAACAACCCGAAAATCTGGGCCAGTTTAAAATTTTTATTTTGGCAATTTTAGCGAATTTTGAACATTTAAAATGAATTATTTTAAATAATATCAACGAGAAATTTATTTTGAATATAATTCGAACGAATATATATTATATAGATCGTCGTTAGGATATAAATATTTATTTTAAATTATAAAAGGAATTGAAAGTGGCGCGATAGTTCGATAATTCGATTTCAAACTTCAAATGAATGTACCGGGTGCAAAACAATCCGGATTTTAGTGAAACTAAAAACATTGGGATCTATTTGAGAATATCTTTCCAACGAATCAGAAAAATCAAAATTTCATAGCGGGAATCAAAAGATATGTCCAGTTGAAAATTCTGAATAGTCGCTATGGAATTCAGGCCCTTAAAAATGGAAATTTTGCAAACGACCTCAGATTTCGACGAAACCACTTTTGTTGGGTCCGTGATGTCAAGTTATTGCTAGGTTTCAAATTTCGTAATTTTTCGACTCGATATGTGAGCGTGGCAAAGGAAAACGCGTTTGACCAGTTTAAGTTGATTTTAATCGACTGGAAATTGGCCATTTTTCAAACGGTCTCAGAATTCGACGAAACTAGTTTTGTTAGGACCGTATCGTCAATACGAAGCTAGAAATAATTTTTCGAGAATTTTTAGAGATCGTATGTGGGCCCGGTAAATTGAAATGCGCGTCTAAATTCAATATATAGAGTTATATGTTGATTTCGACGGAAACAAATCGAAACGATCGAATCAGCTTACGACACATATCCCATTGTGTTCGGAATGGGGGTAAAACGCTATGGACTACAGGCGGTGGGCCTCGTTTAGAGGTCAAATGAAAAAGTCAACTTTTTGAAATTAAATAATTAAAAAAACCCTCTCCTTACATCACTTAGCACCCCCCCCCCCCCGATTTAAAATCAAAACAGAAAAGGAAAAAAAAACCTAATTCGAACGACGCGACGCCCCCCCCCCCAACGCCTGCCGCCGCCGCTCCTTCATCTTCTTCCTCCTCCTCGCACCGCGCAGCAATCCACCCCCCCGACCCCTCTTCCCCTTCCACGAATCCCTGACCGCCACGCTCGAACGATGCGACCCGCCACCATGAAGACCTGGCGCTGCCACTCCAGAAGGCCGCAGCACCTCCTCCCACCACCGAGAACACAGCGCACCCCCTCCCCTCCGATCTGAACATTGTAAGTTATATTCATTTTAATTTCATTTTATTTTATTTTATTTTTCTGATTTTTATTTTTATGATGAAGTTAAAAAAATTTATAACTAGAGTAGTTAGGATTTTTATAACTAGAGAAGGTCGGATTTTTATTATATAGAAAGTTCGGATGTTTAAAGTATAAAAAGCGATATTTTTAACATATAAAAGATACGATTTTTAACAAATAAAAATTCGATTTTTATATGTATATTAGCATGGTGAAAATACGATTTTTTGATGTAGCAAGATCGAATTTTTATAAAGTAAAAATTCGATTTTTATATATTGAATAGCGAAGTAAAAATTCGATTTTTATATATTGAATAGCGAAGTAAAAATTCGATTTTTATATATTGAACAACGAAGTAAAAATTCGATTTTTATATATTGAATAGCGAAGTAAAAATTCGATTTTTATATATTGAATAGCGAAGTAAAAATTCGATTTTTATATATTGAATAGCGAAGTAAAAATTCGATTTTTATATATTGAATAGCGAAGTAAAAATTCGATTTTTATGTATTGAATAATGAAGTAAAAATGTAATTTTTATATCTGTAGAGGATACGGGCAAAGAAAGTGATGAAAGATTAAACGACGAAGATTTCTGCATAAGAAGAGTCGTGGCGTTGGATTAGCTATTCTGTGAGAATTTCTCACTTTTTAATTTACTTTTTCTAGTTAAAAATGTATATACTAGGATGCAGACGGTGTTTAGTAGCACCCGACACCCGTCGTCCACAGACCATAGACGGCTTGTATGCTTGTTTGTTTGATGTTGATGTGTAGTTGATTGTGTGATGTGATATGAAATGAAATAAAATATTATATAGTTAGAAATATTTTATAGTTAAAAATAGAATTTTTAACGTGTATATGAAATGAAATGAAATAAAAATAAACAAATCGGATGATTTGTTTATATACACACATTTGACTGATTGATTGGGACGATAAATTTTACACATCGCCCAACTGCACAAATAAAATATGTGTTTGATTGTTTGAAACCCCACACGGGTATTGGGGTGATATTTGACATACACTAATCCCGATTGTTTAGTTGTATGTCGATCGATTGGTTGACAGACTGTTATAAGCGTTGAATATTTATATTTGATGCTTATATAGTGTAGAATGCACTTTGGATGATGGTTGATTATTCATCGTTGTTATTGTATACATGTGTTGTAGAAAATCCATATAATTAACATTATATGGTAATTGATTGGGCCTCATTCCAGTTTTGAAAAAGAAATATTTGAAAACGAAATATTTGGAATAGAATATTTGAAAAAGAAATATTTGAAATAGAAATATTTTAAATAGGATATCTGAAAATAAAAATATATGAAGCCGTGTTGATTAGATTGACGCCATTTTGATGTGAACGATATTTATATCGATTTTATTCATTTTATAACGAATATCGAAAGTGATTTCAAAATCTGATATTTTGAATAGAAATGAATTCAAATTGAAATTGAATAGAAATGAATTCGAATTGAAGTTGAAATTGAATAGAAATGAATTCGAATTGAAGTTGAAATTGAATTGAAATGAATTCAAATTGAAAATGAATAGAAATGAATTCAAATTGAAATTGAAAAGAAATGAATTCGAATTGAAATTGAAATTGATTTGAATTGAAAACGAACAGAAATTGAATTAGAAATCAATTTGAATTAAATCAATTCGAAATGAAATGAAAATGAATTTATGTGGGAAAATTCGATTTTGATTTGAAATTGAAATAGAAGTTGAAATCATTTTGAAAAAGATTTATAAAATACGTTTTAAAAGGAAATCGACGAAGTATATATTATATATATATATATAATATAATGGCCTGAATAGAGCGCGCCGCGCCGCGGCAGTTCGCGAATTTCGACCATTGACTTCGAACGGATATTACGGGAGATCCGACCGTCGGATTCTCCTAAAACCGGAACCGTTGGGTTCGTATCGAAAAGAGCTTTCTAACGAATATTAGAAATTAGAAATCTAACGGTTGGATTTGGAATTATGTCCAAATCAAATTTGGAAAAGGTCGCTGTAAGTGCAGTTCGATGGCCGTTGGTGGAAATCGACTGTAAAGGCCTTGATAAAATTATTAAAAATAGTAATAATTTGTGTAAAATCATAAGAAATGATTTGTGAAGAATTGGGATGAAAAACTCCATATTTGAAAAGATAAAGATAGATTTTTATCGAATTGAACTAGTTTTGAACTAGAATTATAATTCTACTTATTTTTAAATAAATAAATTGGATTTGAAATGGTTTTTGAAAATAACCATAATTTCCAATAATTATATTGGAATGGATTTGAATTGAAATTATCCTTGGAATATTTCGATGTTGGATTTCGTGATGATACGGGTATTGGGATAGGAATTTGAAAGATATATTTATATCGTTATTTCCAATACGATATTTGTTAGTCATAGAATTTGATATTGAATATAAGCCGATATATTTTCTATTCAGAGCCTTGTATTTAATATCAAATGTGATTTGGTTTGTCGTGAATGGTGTCTTCATTAACACTGTTCTTGAACCCAGTTGAGAAAAGATTAAATCTTTTTATTTAGATTTAATGAAGTGTACCAATTAAATAATATTTAATTGGAATTGAATTGGTATTGATTTTTGCGTTTATCGTGAACAGTGTTTTAAATAACACTTGTTCTTTAACCCGATAATTAATGGAATGTGATTTTGGGTTGTCGTGAACGGTATCTTTAATAATACTGTTCTTGGACCTAAATGATTTAAGAAAATCAGAAACTAACTGGAGATTAGTTAAGTTGAATGGCTTCAGAGGTATTGATCTGATGTTGGTTTCGGCCTTCGGGGTTAATACTTAGGGAATTGCTCACTTGCTAATTTACGGTTAGGGACCGATTGAAATGTGATGTGATCTTGGGGTTTATCGTGAATAGTGTTTTTAAATGACACTGATACTTTAACCCCGTTAAAGATTAAAACTAAGTGGAGTTTTAATGAATCTTTAATTAGATTGAAATGATCGAGAATGGAGTATCACCAGTTTTGCTCCAGGCGATAGTTAAATCTTTAATTAGATTTAAACGTGAAATGGTAATTAAATTTACCGATAACACCGTGGTGTTAGATATGAAGTATTACCAGTTTTACTTCATGGGATGAATAGGTTGGGATTGGGAAATTAAAACAAATGATTACTTCGGTAAGGTTCGTTAATCCCGACTAGTTAAATCGAAATTCAAAAGAAGATTAAAGAATAAATTCAAGGAATTTATCTTTGATAAAGTTAATGGGAACTTTTCCCTATGAATGTGAAATTTAGAAACTAACTGTCTGTTAGCTAAGGAGAATGGTTTTCTGGATATTGATCTGATGTTGGTTTCGGCCTTCGGGGTTAATATTTGGGGAATTATTCTCTTGATTAATTTACGGTTAGTGACTGATGAATTGGAATGAGGCGTATGTTGTGTTTGTGTAACACTTATTTAAAATATACGCGAGTTATTCGGAAAGGCCGGGTTTATCCCATTCTGAATAACTGATTCGACGTGGTGTCGAAGATGAAGACGGTGGTCGAAGACCAGAGGTCTTCACGTCGTTTGGGTAATTACTGATGATCTTGATTGGGCTGTACACCCAAGAAGATGGAAACAGTTGGTGATCGTCCAGACGTACTTGGAGATCGATGGATATGCGAGGTACTAGGTGCCTCCGGTTTCGTTCAGACCCAGAACGAACTTGTAAATGGACTGTGTGTCGGACATTGGATTTTAGTCTGTGTGATTGATTTCTATTAAATATATATCTGTTTGGCGGCGGAGAATTTATTCTCTTGGTTAACGCCCTTCTCTGAGACGTCCGAGCTCAGGGGTTATATATTGATGGATATCAATCGCATGGAGTGAATTGCCTGTGTGGCATGCCTAAGTGGCAATCGATCAAGGCTTCTGTTGAAAAGCAAACTCTTGTGGATGATGATCAAAGCAAGGCCTGTGTGGCATAGCTTTGTGTAGCGTTGATTCGCGAGCCTCTTACCCCGGTTATGAACCAAAAACGGGAGAAGGACCTCAGGGAGGGCATGCGTTCTTTCTAGCTAGGGTGGTGTCAGTGACCTACCAACCCTGACATTTATATACTTTTCACCTGTGTGGTTGTTGCTGTTGCGAGGCGCCTCGGTTTGATCGGACGATCCGGGTCTGATGGAGTCATTCGTTGGCTCATTTACGCCCCAAAGGGCGGGGAAACGCAGTGTTTAGGAATTTTAATCCACATCGGTGGACCGGCCCTGACGATCCAAAGGCTTGACTGAGTACTTGCCTGAGGGGCGGGCTAGAGCGTCTCGAATCGGTTGAGGACTATCTTTTGCCTCGGTTTATAGATAAAAACCCAATTTCCAAATACGTGACTTTGCGATTTTGATTGTATAACCTATATATGGCGACATAGTGGTATGGGGCATTCATGCCGCCTATGATTGATACTTATGATTTGAAATTGTTTTATACACTATACACTGATAATAGTATCAAATGATTTGTTTTAAAACGTATCAAGCATTCTTTGGCTGTTATAAGGGAAAACCCTATCTCCCGGCTTGCGTTGCATTGTGTGATAGGACCTGGGTCTTATAACAGCTTCATTTTTCTTTATTTAGCATTGCGTTGTTGTTTTATGCACTGGTATTCTTGGGAAGAAACCCGTTCCGTGTTATACGGCGTGGTCCCTTGATTTACCGAACTTTAAAATAAAGATTAATGACTGTTTTAGTTCTCACACCAGTCCCATGACTGACCTGGAGTTTATTGTTTTAACCTAAACTCTGGGTGCCCTTATTTTGACACGGGTAGCTAGTAGTTTTGGTTTTGCAGATTTATATTCACAGGATCCTGGTTTACAGCTGGAACGATATCCGGAAAGCTTTGTATCCGTATATCTACTTCTAGTTGTGTATTGTATTATTTTCCGCTGCTATGTATTAAAATGTAATTTAAATCTCTGATATTTCTGTGTAATATTTGTTTATACTCTGTATATTCTTGTATTCTGATGGAATTGTTGTAATATACAATGAAATGTTCTCCCGTCTGCGTCCTGATGTGGCTTGTTCTCGAACTATCCGCTCTTTCCTTCACGGGGAAGTTACAGGTTTTTACAGACAGAAGGCCTCATGATTGTTATCAGTCACACACTTCGCGCTCTTGCTCCCCCGTCCGGTCGGATTCAGACCGATATAAAAGCTATCAAAGTCGTCGAGGGGAAGACTCATCACAGCCCAAAGACCGAACTCCTCCTCAAGACAAACATAGTCTGGAAAAAAGTCCACCGAAACATACCGACTCGCGAGACAAACATAAGGTTTTTGACAAGCGACCTGGAAAGGGTGAAGCGGCCATCGTTCCCACTTAACACAGGGACACCGAGCTAACATACTGCCCACCTCCACCGTTGGATGTTGAGTCTAAAGTTAAGCGGGCATATTTGAAGAAACAATTCCCCGACCACTATTTTGAAAATCTGACTTTCTTACCTGCTCTCGAGCCTATTTCCTCAAGGTGGGCAGATGAGGCCAAAGCGAAATTGATGCAGTCGAAAAACAATACTCGGAGATGTTCAAGTATTCATGTAATCTCTCCAGAATCATTCGGACTTTGATTACAGATATTAATTCGATGAAAAAGACTGCAGACGCCGACGCAAAAGCCTTGAAAAACTTGGAAAAGGACCTTGAGGACACACAGGCCCAACTTGTCATCGCTCAGCGAGATGCTACCAACTTTAAACAGCAATTTGAAGAGTTACAGAAGCGTTACCAGGACTTGCTAGAGTCTCATAGTCAAGAGCGCTTGGAGTTGAAAAAACAAGCAGAAGACGCTAAGTCGGATAACGCCAAAATGCAACTAGCTTACAATACTGTTGAGCGAGAAAAAGCCGAGTTAGCGAGAAAGAATGCTGAATTGGAGAAGCGAAACGCTGACTTGGAATCCAAGTTGATGGAGGCCGGGAATAGGGCTGCCCTAGCGGAGAAGAATGTGGAAAACGTTATTAAGTCCGCCGAAGAAACCCGTAAACAGCTGTCAGAGGCTCAGGGAGAAGTACACGGGTTCGACGAACTACTAATTGAATTCTTCGCTCATATAATCCGTCGCCGAAACATCTCTTGGATTAAAGATTATCCGAATACCTTGGTTCACGTATGGAATCAAATTGTTGAATGGGAGAAAGAGGAGCTCAAGGTAGATTCTATCTACGAAGATAAGCTTATGGAGAAATATCTAAGAGATGATGAACCGGCACGTCTGGCCGGGGGGCGTCGTCTCATTGCCGCTTCTATGGAGGAAGAGAAGCAGATGGCCAAACAAAAGAGTATCGCCGAGGCCGGTTCTTCTTCTACTACCGCTGAAACTCCCGAAGTTGAGGGATGTGATCCAGAGAACCCGGGGATCCCTCTAGTGTCTCTCCTATCTCCAATACCTGAGTCAGCGTCAGAGACGGTAGCCACTCCAACTGAGAAATCATTGGAAGGTATTTCTACCTTCTCACCCCAATTAGTCAAGGCCGTCTCCAGTTTTCACCACATAATTGGGCAATCGATGGAGGATCCTTTATTCTCTCCTGATTTGATAACTGTTGCTTCTCATTCTGTAGGTATTGAACCAACCGAGAAGACAGGCGGGCCTCAAGGAACCACCATCGGAGCAAAATCCGTGGAAAAGGCTCAAGGAAGAATGGATAAGGCTGCCACTATAGAGTCAGGAGGCGGGACTGAACTGTCTAAGGCTGATGCTCCTCATGATGACGAGATGATTGATGCCTTAAAAGACGACGGTGGCAATGAAGGGAACGAAGAAGATCCTGACGCGGCTGCAATTGGGGATTCAAAAAGCGCCGACGACATCACTTTGGCTAACATTAAAGCCGAGCAAGACAGACATATGTAGCTAAAAGTTGAAGACCTGGACCCCGAGAGCCTTAAGCCTCTTGCAGAGGTGGATGCTGGATCAAGGTTAGTTGTTAAGCTTTCAACTAAGTCTATTACAGAAGAACTTGCTAAAAAGTCTTCTCTTGATTCCAGTGTTCCGACTCCTGGGAAAAATTCAACCGATTCCAGCACTTCGACAGCAGGGAAGAAAAAGCCAAAGCGCATTTTGACTGATGCTGAAAAAGAGGCCAAGAATGTCAGAGGACTGCTAAAAAATCCAAGTCCAATCCGAAGCCCAAGGGATGAAGTGCTTCGTTTTGTTTTAATACTTAGTTGGTCCGACATTGTTACAGCGAGTGCGGCCCTCACATCTTTTCTTTGCTTGTTTTCCTTGCATAAAATCACACGTTCGTGAATAAAAATAGTTCTATTTCCTGCAATGTCTGATAGTTGTTAGTATAACACTTAAGTAAAAATGCAAAAGTAGGTCATGCTAAAGTATATAATGAAGTCATTGTTGAGGGAAATATGTATGCACATACATGCCCCCAGTCAATCTTGCGTAACTAAGCAAGAACTATTCAGGATTAACTAAATCAAAAATCCAATTGCCCCCGATTTTCGGATGGGGCCATATTCCTTTTGTCATTGATGCCTATTCTTTCTAGCATCTTTATACTCTCCTGTCTCATAACCAGGTTAGCGTATTATTGAGGCGGTCTCTCATCTGGGTGCACCTTCACGCCTCAAGGGATGTTGTCTTCCCGTCCTTTATACTCTCTCTCGATTCTTGAGAGTTAGAGTTAAGAATGTCATCTTCCCATTCTTTTACGTTTCATCGTACGAGCAGTCATTTTATTTGCTCCTGGACATGGATCATCTCCAACTTTCAAATTTTAATTTAACGTTTTGTGTTTCATGGTCATGATAGAATAAATTCGGAGATATAAATAATGCAGAAAAGTAAATGACACATGATATTTTTATAGTGGTTCAGCTAAGTCGTAGCCTACATCCTCTTTATAAGCCTCTGCTCACATAAACAGACTTTTAAGGCAAGTCGTGCCTTTTTACATAGCTTATAAAAACAACAAGGGATAACATTTCATATTTAGATCAGATATCATCGTAAGTGCTGAGCGTTCCAGGCTCTGGGAATCTCTTCACCGTCCACGGTCGTTAGCTTGAATGCTCCTGTTTCAAGCTTCCGTTGGATGGTGTATGGCCCTTCCCATTTTGGACCTAATTGGGTCGACGGCGGGAAGACTCGTTTCAATACTAGGTCTCCTGGTTCAAAGGTTTTGAAGCGAACTTTTTGGTCATAATAACGTGCTACTTGATGTCGATGTCTTGAGGCACGCAAGTCGGCTTCATCTCTTTTTTCTTCAATCATATCAAGAGATTATAGCAGGAGTGCCTTATTTGTCATAGGATTGTAATACACCACTCGATGAGATGGGACTTCTAATTCTACCGGGATCACTGCTTCTGATCTGAAGGAAAGTCAATAGGGAGTATGGCCGGTAGCCGTCTTAAAGGTTGTCCTGTAGGCCCATAAAGCTAATGGCAACTCGTCAACCCATCTTGCTTTGGCCCTCTCCAACCACTTCTTCAGAATTGATTTGATGACCTTGTTTATGGCTTCGACCTGGCCATTTGACTGCGGGTGAGCTACTGCAGTGTATCGTTTATCAATCTTATATTTCTGGCAGAAGTTTCAAAACTCGATGCTGTCAAACTGCGTCCCATTATCGGTTATAATGGTCTTCAGTCCCAAATCGACAAATGATGTTTCTGACCACAAAACTGATTACCTTCCTTGCCATGATGGTTGTTAAAGGTTCAGCTTCTACCCATTTTGTGAAGTAGTCCACGGCAACGATCACATACTTAGCTCCTCCTCTAGCAATAGGTAGCACTCCGATAATGTCGATTCCCCACATGGAAAACGGCCACGGACTCACCATCGACTTGAGCTGAGTCGGAGGCGCTCTGGGAACTTTGGCATATCTTTGACATCTATCGCAGTGTCGTGAATAATCAGCCGCGTCTTTATTCATGGTAGGCCAGAAATATCCATACCGTAATATCTTCTTTGCCAGGGTCTGACCCCCAGTGTGATCTCCACACTCACCTTCATTTACTTCTTGCAGTACACGTTTAAAGTCATCGTGTGCGATGCACCGTAATAGGGGCATTGAAAACCCTTAACGATAAAGGATGTCGTCCTGTAAAATGTATCTTGCAGTCTTGCGTATTACAACTCGTCTTTCACTCTTTCTTAACGAGAGAGTTCCGTTCTTGAGAAAATTCTTAATTGATGTCGTCCAGGATTCTCTTTCTGGCTCTACTTCCAAGGCTAGCTCTATTTCCATTAAGTCAAAACTTGGTGATTCCAACACCTCTATCAGAACCATTTCGGTTTGTTTAAGGTCATCAGAACTCGCTAGCTTCGCCAGTCGATCTGCTTTCTGATTTTCCGCTCTTGGAATGTGTGTTATGCTATAATGCTCCTAACTTTCCAATAACTCCTTTACCTCTTTGAGATAAATGATGAGTCGAGGTCCTTTAGCAGCAAATTCTTCCTGAACTTGACATACAACTATCTTGGAATCGCAGTATATATCTAGCGTCTTCACTCCCAAGTCTTTGGCGAATTTCAGCCCGGCAATCAGGGCTTCATACTCAGAATCGTTGTTAGTAGTAGCAAATTCTAACCGTAATGCATAATAAATAGATCGTCCTTCAGGAGTTATTAAAACAACTCCGGCGCTGGACTTTCTATCATTCTTGGCTCCGTCCGTATATAGTCTCCACGGACTAAGCTCCAACTCTTGATCTAAAGTAACTATCTTGTCACCCACCATTTCTTCTTCAGGAATTGTAAACTCAGCTATGAAGTCAGCCAAGGCCTGCCCCCTTATTGATCTTCGTGGTTGAAAGTTCAAATCAAATTGACTCAGCTCAATATTCCATTTAAGTAACCACCCCGATGCTTCGGGTTTTTGCAACACTTGTCTCAAAGATTGATCGGTATATACGACTATCGGGTGTGCTTGGAAATAATGGCGGAGTTTGAGGGAAGCAATCAGGAGGCTATAAGCGAGCCTCTCTATCTTTGGATAGTTACGCTCTGCGGCAGCTAGCTTTTTGCTTATGTAATACACAGGTTTCTGGACTTTGTCCTATTCACTTACTAGTGCTGTGCTAACGGCATGAGATGATACTGCCAAGTAAACGAACAACTCCTCATGTTCCATGGGCTTCGATAATATTGGAGGCTTTTCTAGGAAATTTAATATATTATGGAATGCCTCCACACAGTCGGGTGTCCACTCAAAATTCCGCTTTCCCCGTTTTATGAGGTCGAAGAAGGGTACACACTTGTTTGTTGCTTTGGAGATAAACCTGCTCAGTGCTGCAACCTTCCCAGCTAAGCTTTGAACATCCCTGATCCTTCGCGGCTCCTCTATGGTCCGGATCGCTGCTATTTGGTCCGGATTGATTTCAATTCCTCTGGAACTTATGATAAAGCCAAGGAATTTGCCTGAAGCCACTCCAAAAGAGCACTTCAAGGGATTCAACTTCATCCCAAACCTTCGTAGTATGCCGAAAATTTCTGCTAAGTCCTTTGTATGATTGGGAGATTGCTTGTATTTCACGAGCATATCATCTACATAAACCTCCATGGATTTCCCGATTTGATTGTAAAACATGCGGTTGACTAGGCGCCGATACGTGGCTCCCGCATTTTTCAACCCAAATGGCATCACCACGTAACAATACAACCCCAAGTCTGTGATAAAGCTGGTATGCTCTTGATCCGGTATGTGCAAGGGAATTTGATTATACCCGGAATAGGCATCCATAAAGGATAAAAGTTCATGCCTATCCGTCGAATCTACTAGTTGATCAATTCTGGGGAGAGGAAAACTATACTTCGGGCAAGCCTTGTTCAAATCAGACAAGTCGATACACGTTCACCACTTTCCGTTTGATTTTTTAACCAGAACAAGATTCGATATCTAGTCAGGATATTATGAATCCTTGATGAATCCATTATTTTTTAATTTCTCTACTTCTTCTTTCAAAGCCACTGACCACTCTGGGCCTAACATGCGTCTTTTCTGCTTGACCGGTGGGTGCTTTAGATCAATACACAAAGAGTGGCTCATTGTAACACCCCACCTCCGCCAGGGCCACACATGAGGGAATGCACTAGCTTTGGAGGGGTGTTGTCTAGGTAAACATGCACAGAGATATCACAAGACAGAACATAGATAAATAAACAAGTAAAGCAGCGGTAGAAATTTTAAAACCATAGTTAACCATTTCAAAACCAAATAGTCAACTTACATCAAAGTACTTAGTCATTATTTTCCAACTACCACAAGTCTAGAAAACATAAACTGAAAATAACATAAAGTAAACTATTCCCAAGATAGATGTGGTGAAGCCATAGCAAGCTCAAGTCCAAACCGTACATGAGCTGTCAAGAAAGCAAGCCAAATGTCCAAGCTATGCACTAGTGTTCCCTCCCTGAGAACCTGGGGGGGGGGGGGGGGACGGAAGAAAAGAGGCGAAAGAAAAAGGGTCAGTCATAAAGACTGGTAAGTCCTACCTACTATTAGTATAAAAACTAATGAAGTTTACTAAACATGAGAAACTGAGATGAAACATAAAGATGGTAACTAACTGGCATGATAAATAGATAACAAGGTAGATCAAGTGTGGCAACGCATATACAAGGTTTAGTTTTGCTCCAATAGTACTAGTATTCCAACCCATGTCAAGTATAAACAAGAAATGATCCCTTGGCCCAATATCATGAGTTGACCCAAGTCAAGGTCCAACTATACAATCTAGTCGATCGGCTCCCTATAAGCCTAACTCGTCGAGTGTCGGTGTCATACGGCCCAATCACGGAATGTAGTCGAACTGTGCTAGGTCCACCCTAGGGTGTATCAAGCCCTAGGGTGCCAACCACTGACACGAATCAAGCACGCACAGTCTAAACCTACTGGTTCCCATGTCTGTTATTTTTCAACTCCGGACTATGGGCACGACCATAGCCCGACTGAACCTGCACTGGCGCACCAACTCAGCCGTCTTTCTGGTCGCTTACAATCAGCCCAGTAATCGTGCCCCACCCTAGCCTAGTCCCTATGGTATCGTGATACATGCAAGAGGGTTACTGCTGAAAAGGACCACGTAACTAGGGTTTCCAACGGGTTAAGTGTGGTTAACCCTATCCAATCATGTATCAAGTTGGTTAAGTGTATCCAAGTGGTTCATGACTTAACCCTAACATGTGGCATTAATTAATTTAATGCACCCAACCTCTCATATTAGACTTTGTTGTGGTTACTGGATATGCCGGGCGGGTCCGGGCAGCTTTACACCACAACCTAGTCTAACCTCGGGTTTCAAGCGCGATATGACCAACTTCTCACATTGGGTCCTATTGTTTGTAGCCACTGGATTTGCCGGGCGGTTCCGGGCAGATTTACGCTACAAACTCAACCCAACCTCGAGTTTGCCACTTTATGGTTTTCTACATGTCATGACCACATTCACGTTTTCAAGCATAATCAAGTTTCATGTCACATTTCAAGTCATGTTTATCATGTCATTTCAAGTTTGCCTAACTACCCATAACATACTCCCATTCGCACGTAAATTCGCATCAACACAAGTGAATCAAGGAACATAAAAATATCACCAAGATGGGCATAAGGTGGTAAAGTTGGTCATAAGTTAAACATGATGATATTTGAGGCAAAGGTGTTCATTACAACTAGCATATAGGATTTTTGGCCTCAAAACATGTATGACATCAAACTTAGCAAATCAACTTATGGGTAGCATGTAGTTCAACATCATAGGCAAATGTGATAACATGATAATAGTTGACATAGAGTGATAAACTTGTGGGTAGCATGTAGTTCAACATCATAGGCAAGTTAACATCAAGGTTATGAGGGGTTCTATGTTGCATTATGCATAATCCCCAAATAAAGCTCATAGCTTTCTACCCAAAAATCAAAGTGAACGGTACTAGGTTCATGATAGTTCCACAATCATAGATCAAAAGAGCCATAAATGGATCTATGCATACAAATATAGCCCCAAGACAAGTATTACACCAAAAATCCCATTTCAACTTGCTACATGTTCATATTAATTTCATAGTTTAAATCTAAGAGTAGAGTGGGGCTTACAAATCGTGGCTATGAGAACTAGAACACCATAGAACAAGATAGAGATGTTGTAGAAGCTCTAGGAATGATGTAGCAAACTAGAAGCCTTGAGAAATAAGTAGCTCCTTTGATTTGATGGAGAAAGGTTGCTCCTTTTTGCCTTAGAAGCTCTCAAGATGAAGATGGAGGCCATGATTAGGGAGAATTTTGGCAGAATTTAGTTGTTAGGATGATTTGTGATGGTTTAGGCTAGGTATTAGGGTGTTTTTATAGGTGTAGAGACTAGTTTAGGCCATCGGATTAACCCTAGTTTAGATCTGAACCATCAAATCCCATCACAGGCTAGCTGAGCAGACCCAAAGGAGCAAACAGGTGCACCAGGAAAACATGGCCGACCAGGGAGGTCGACCCCCAGGTCGACACCCAAGTCGACTAGGCAGTCGACCTGGGCTGGGGCAGGTCGACTCCCCAGTCGACCTGGGGCTGGGCGGGAAATTTTCCCGCCCAATCTGTTTCTGGCTGAATTTGAATTTCGGGCTAAATTTTGAATTTTCTGAAATCTTCTATGGGCCATATCTTGGTCATACGGACTCCGATTTACGAAATTTCGGACTCGTTTTCAAGCAGAATTTCGAGATGAACGCAATGGTGTAACCCGTTCCCATTGATTCTTAACTTATGATTTAACTCTGCCCTGATTTCTTGTTTTAACATGTTATTAAAAATTCGGGTCGTTACATTCTCCCCAGCTTAAAGGATTTCGTCCCCGAAATCTCCAAGTTAGGAAGAACGTATCCTACCATCCATCATCCATCTACTCAAACATCATGCACAAGTAATCATTGTCCTTAAAAGATTTCTAATGCTGTATGAACGTATGCAAAAGTGTGTGTATATGCACCTATCTAATGCGAAAATCAGGCGGTTACTGACTCAGTAAACCTCCTTAATGCAGAATATGTTAGTGCAATGAGTCCAAATGTATGCAAATTCCTAATATAATTTATAATCTCTACATGAGTGCACATAACATTCATCCATATGCAACATCCACGTGATAGCATAACAAGTTTCATCCATGAATAAGCATAAACACTCATGCATATGCAATATGAATGTGTGTGAGCCGATCTTAGTGCCTAACGTGTATCATGCATCCACGAGTAACCACTTGCAAATACTTGCAACCATTTGCAACCATCAAACATAACATATTTTAAATACATGTTTCATCCAAAGGGTTTTTACCTAAGGTTCTCATGACAAGATTAACGAGATAACAAGATAAACATGGATAGCAAAAGAAAGATATGCTAACTAGGAAAGGAGATTGAGAATGTACCCTCAAAAAGAAATGGATAAAGCCCACGCATCTTCTCCTGGGTTTCCCAAGTTGCATCTTCATCAGCTTCACTCCATTGAACCTTTACTAACTTGACTTCTCGATTCCTCAGTTTCTTGATCTCCGTTCCCAAGATACGAATCGGAGCTCGCCTCAGGGTTGCCTCTTTCTCTACCTCCACGTCTTCAAGAATGCTAGGCTCAATTACATCGGCTGATTCATGTAGGCATTTTCGGAGATGTGAGACATGAAAAACATTGTGCACTCCAGCCAGCTTCTTGGGTAATTCCACCCTATAAGCCATTTGCCCAATCTTCTCGATGATGGGGAAGGGTCCTACGAACCTTGGTGCTAGCTTTCCAACTGCTCTAAAACGAACCACATTTCGCAAAGGAGAAACCTTCACAAAAACCATATCTCCAACTTCAAACTCTAAGTCTGTCCTTCGCTTGTCTGCATAGGATTTCTGTCTATCTTGGGTCGTTTTCATCCGCCTTCGAATCGACTCAACCTTCTCGGATGTGTCCCTTATCATGTCGGGCCCAAGTATAAGCTTATCCGTCGTCTCCCACCAACATGTTGGTTACTTGCACGACCTCCCATACAAAGCTTCGAATGGTGCCATCCCTATGCTTGCTTGGTAGCTGTTATTATAAGCATATTCTACGAGAGGAAGGTGGTCTTCCCAAGTGCCACCAAAGTCAAGAATGCATAGCCTCAACAAATCTTCTAGTACCATATTCACCCTTTCGGTCTGACCATCAGTCTGTGGGTGATAGGCTGTACTTAGATTCAATCGCGTACCCATCGCTTCTTGCAAACTACTCCAAAATTGGCTAGTGAAGATTGGGTCACGATCGCTAACTATGCTAGAAGGAACTCCACTATCTCTCGAAGATAAACAGATGCTAGCCATGATGCGGTCCTCTTGCTCTTCACTAGAATGAAATGGGCGCTCTTCGTGAGTCTATCCACTATGACCCATATGCTAGTATTCCCCTTCCTTGATCTCGGCAATCCATCCACAAAATCCATAGAGATACTTTCCCACTTTCATTGCGGGACCTCCAATGGATGCAGTAGCCCACCGGGCTTCTTCGACTCGGCCTTTACTTGTTGGCAAACAATGCATCTAGAAACAAACTCTGCAACATCCTTTTTCATCCCATCCCAAAAGAAAATGCGCTTCATATCCCGGTACATCTTATCCCCTCCGGGATGTATGGTCATCCTCGAGTGATGCGCCTCCTCAAGAACTTTATTTACTAAGTCTCCCACTTGTGGGACACATAGTCTTCAATCACGCCTTAGCCATCCCTTGTCATCAATAGTATATCTAGTGAGGTAACTTGACGTCTCACCACGAATCAACTTGTCCATGATCTCGACTATCTGCGGGTCTTCCCTCTGTGAAGCCCCAACTTGATCAAGAAGTGTAGGTCTAAGCTCAAGGGATGCTAACAAACCAGTCATCGACTCAACAGCAGGTGTAAAATCAAAGGTTGCCAAGAACTCTAGGCTCTTCATCTCAACAAACAAGGGACTCAAAGTTAACTTTTTTCTACTTAGCGCATCCGCCACAACATTACCCTTGCCAGGGGTATAAGCTATATCGAAGTCATATGATGCCAAGAATTCCATCCACCTCTGCTGCCTTAGATTCAAATCTTTCTGCGAGAAGAGGTACTTAAGCGACTTGTGATCAATATATAGCTCAAATCTTTCACCTAGAAGATAATGGTGCCAAGATTTGAGTGCAAAGACGATCGCCGCCAACTCCAAATCATGAGTGGGATAGTTCTTCTCATAAACTTTGAGTTGCCTACCCCCAAAGCATATCACTCTCCCTTCTTGCATCAGGACAGCGCCTAATCCCGTGCCACATGCATCGGTGTACACGGTAAACAACTTCCCTCCATCGGGTAATGCTAGAACTAGAGCTGTGGTGAGGGCTTTCTTGAGCCTTTGAAAAGCAAGCTCACACTCTATGTCCCATGCAAAGAATAAGTTCTTCTTCGTTAACTTAGTGAGAGGGGCTGAAATCTTAGCGAAGTCCTTAATGAACTTCCTATAAAATCCTGCCAGACCGAGAAAGCTTCTCACTTCAGTTGCATTCTTCGGAACTTTTCAGTCTTGTACCGCCACTACTTTAGCGTGATCCACAGCTATGCCTTGCTTAGAAACTATATGCCCAAGGAACCGAACTTCCCTTCTCCAAAAATGGCATTTGGAGAACTTGGCTTTTAACTGATGAGCTCTAAGCATATCCATAACCTCCTTGAGATGTGTAGCATGTTCTTCCTCGTCCTTAGAGAAGATCAGAATATCATCCACAAAGACAACCACAAACTTGTAAAGGAACTCCCTAAACACCCTACTCATCAAATCAACGAAGTATGCGGGTGCATTAGTCAAACCGAATGGCATGAAAAGCCATTCAAAGAATCCATCCGGAGTCCTAAACGCAGTCTTGTCAATGCTATC
Source organism: Allium sativum (assembly GCA_030737875.1). Taxonomy (NCBI): domain Eukaryota; kingdom Viridiplantae; phylum Streptophyta; class Magnoliopsida; order Asparagales; family Amaryllidaceae; genus Allium; species Allium sativum. Next base: position 177,496,542 of record CM060912.1, read on the forward strand.
CTCAGCCACTTTAAGCTGATGGAATCCGGTGGCTAGATCGAGCTGAGAGAAAACAGAAGCACCTACAAGCTAGTCAAAGAGATCGTCAATCCTTGGTAACGGGTGCCTATTCTTCTTTGTCAGCTTGTTTAACTCACGATAATCAACACATAGACGAAGCGAACCATCCGCCTTAGTAGCGAATACCACAGGAGCACCCCACTCAGAAATGTTTCACCTAATGAAATTTTTCTCAAGCAACTCCTTCACTTGCTTGCTAAGCTCTCTTCTTTCTCACGGGGCCATGTGCCTAACAGGGAATGAAACTGGCTTGGCATTATTAACTAGATAAATACGGAAGTCTATCTCGCATTTAGAGGGTAACCCCTTTACCTCATCAAAAACATCAGGATATTCTCGGACCACCCTCACAGATTGAAGATTGTTAATAGACGAGTCGAGGGATTCAAGATAACATAAAATGACGGGATCCAGAGGGTTACAAGAAATCTCTAGGGTATTGCCAAGGCGAGTCATAAGCCTCACTACCCTATGCTCACAATCGAGAATGGCCCCATAACTGGACAACCAATCCATGCCCAAAATCAACCCGTATCCAATGAACCCGAGAACATAAGCATTACATGTGAATTCTACGGTCAAGATAGAAATCTTAAAATCCATACAAATCATAGATAGATGGGCGGAACCCCCAATTGGATTTGAAACACTAACGGGATCCTCAACTAGACTAGTACTTAGGTGCAAACTTTCAACAATGTCAGAAGAAATAAAGGTATGCGATGTGCCAGAATCAAATAAAGTTCGAAAAGGAAAACCAGAAATGTAAACAAGGCTTTCTACATAAATACTACCTCGGTCCGGAGCTGGAGTAGTGTTGAGAGCATGCATCTGCCCTCCAGAAGGTCCTGCCCGCTGAGTCTGTCCCTGCCCCTGTCCTTGCTTCTTTGGTCAATCCTTACTGTAGTGTCCAGACTCTCCGCAATGAAAGCATTCTCCCAACTTCCTCTTCTTCTTCCTACAATCTTTGGCTATGTGTCCAGTGATCCCACAGAAGTTGCACTTCCTTGTCTCCCTTGCCTTGTTGTTGTTGGCCTTGTTACCCTTGTTGTTCTGGTTGTTCTGATTGCTCTGGTTGTTCTGATTGCTCTGGTTGCCTCCCCACTTGGAGTCCGCCTTCTTGGTTTGAGTCTCATTAATCTTAACTTCTTTCTTTCCATTCTTATCATCTCCTTGAAGCAAGGCCATATCCACTAAGCTCTCAAAAGTGGCCCCCATGGGTATATGAGACATGGCCAATCCTTGCAATGGCTCATTCAATCCTCGGGCAAAGCGTAGAGCCTTCTTCTGAGGTGTGTTAACCATGTCTAAACCGAATCGAGCATGCTGGTTGAACTTATTCACATACTCCCTCACGGTCATGTCCCCTTGCTTCAAAGATATAAACCTCTCCAATTGCAGATTCTCTTCAGCAGATGATAGAAACTTAAGCCCAAACCTCATCCTAAAGTCGGCCCAAGTCTCTATAGGTCTAGTAGCGTTGGTGACTTCCCACCAATAAGCAGCTTCCTCTTTCAATAGTCATACTGCCAACAGAACTTTCCTACGATCTTCTACATCAAAGATAGCAAAAAGGTCTTCAGTTTCCCTTAACCAGTTTCTTGCCTCAACATAAGTCTCTGTCCCAACAAAATTCTTGCCACCCATCGCCTTAAAGTCCTTGCAAATCTTCGCGAAATCCGCTTGTGGACGCTGAGGAGGAGGAGGAACCTCAGGTACGGGAGGAGGAGTGGGAGTGTTTGCTGGGCCCGCATCGCTGGCCCTAGCTTCCAAGTACCTACGGAACCATCCGGGTATGGGTACTCCCTCGGGAAGGTTAAGATCGGCCATGCTGAAAAAGGAAAAGATAGATTTAGAATGAGGAAACGAAGGATAGTGCTAATGGCTTTTTGGGGAATAGCCTTTTAAAATAAACTAGACTTTCCTTGGAAAAATACTTAATTGGTTTTGAAAATAGTTTTTCAAAAAGGGTTTTTAAAACTTTTGTCCGGTCTAGTAAAACCTCAGGCTCTGATACCAAATGTAACACCCCACCTCCGCCAGGGCCACCCCCGAGGGAATGCACTAGCTTTGGAGGGGTGTTGTCTAGGTAAACATGCACAGAGATATCACAAGACAAACATAGATAAATAAATAAGTAAAGCAGCGGTAGAAATTTTAAAACCATAGTTAACCATTTCAAAACCAAATAGTCAACTTACATCAAAGTACTTAGTAATTATTTTCCAACTACCACAAGTCTAGAAAACATAAACTGAAAATAACATAAAGTAAACTATCCCCAAGGTAGATGTGGTGAAGCCATAGCAAGCTCAAGTCCAAACCGTACATGAGCTGTCAAGAAAGCAAGCCAAATGTCCAAGCTAAGCACTAGTTTTCCCTCCTTGAGAACCTGGGGGGGGGGGGGGGGGGGAGAACGGAAGAAAAGAGGCGAAAGAAAAAGGGTCAGTCATAAAGACTGGTAAGTCCTACCTACTATTAGTATAAAAACTAATGAAGTTAACTGAACATGATAAACTGAGATGAAACATAAAGATGGTAACTAACTGCCATGATAAATAGATAACAAGGTAGATCAAGTGTGGCATCGCATATACAAGGTTTAGTTTTGCACCAATAGTACTAGTATTCCAACCCATGTCAAGTATAAACAAGAAATGATCCCTTGGCCCAATATCATGAGTTGACCCAAGTCAAGGTCCAACTATACAATCTAGTCGATCGGCTCCCTATAAGCCTAACTCGTCGAGTGTCGGTGTCATACGGCCCAATCACGGAATGTAGTCGAACTGTGCTAGGTCCACCCTAGGGTGTATCAAGCCCTAGGGTGCCAACCACTGACACGAATCAAGCACGCACAGTCTAAACCTACTGGTGTCCATGTCTGTTATTTTTCAACCCCGGACTATGTGCACGACCATAACCCGCCTGAACCTACACTGGCGCACCAACTCAGCCGTCTTTCTGGTCGCTTACAATCAGCCCAGTAATCGTGCCCCACCCTAGCCTATTCCCTATGGTATCGTGATACATGCAAGAGGGTTACTGCTGAAAAGGATCACGTAACTAGGGTTTCCAACGGGTTAAGTGTGGTTAACCGTATCCAATCATGTATCAAGTTGGTTAAGTGTATCCAAGTGGTTCATGACTTAACCCTAACATGTGGCATTAATTAATTTAATGCACACAACCTCTCACATTAGACTTTGTTGTGGTTACTGGATATGCCGGGCGGGTCCGGGCAGCTTTACACCACAACCTAGTCTAACCTCGGGTTTCAAGCGCGATATGACCAACTTCTCACATTGGGTCCTATTGTTTGTAGCCACTGGATTTGCCGAGCGGTTCCGGGCAGATTTACGCTACAAACTCAACCCAACCTCGAGTTGGCCACTTTATGGTTTTCTACCTGTCATGACCACATTCACGTTTTCAAGCATAATCAAGTTTCATGTCACATTTCAAGTCATGTTTTTCATGTCATTTCAAGTTTGCCTAACTACCCATAACATATTCCCATTCGCACGTAAATTCGCATCAACACAAGTGAATCAAGGAACATAAAAATATGACCAGGATGGGCATAAGATAGTAAAGTCGGTCATAAGTTAAACATGATGATATTTGAGGCAAAGGTGTTCATTACAACTAGCATATAGGATTTTTGGCCTCAAAACATGTATGACATCAAACTTAGCAAATCAACTTGTGGGTAGCATGTAGTTCAACATTATAGGCAAATGTGATAACATGATAATAGTTGACATAGAGTGATAAACTTGTGAGTAGCATGTAGTTCAACATCATAGGCAAGTTAACATCAAGGTTATGAGGGGTTCTATGTTGCATTATGCATAATCCCCAAATAAAGCTCATAGCTTTCTACCCAAAAATCAAAGTGAACGGTACTAGGTTCATGATAGTTCCACAATCATAGATCAAAAGAGTCATAAATGGATCTATGCATACAAATATAGCCCCAAGACAAGTATTACACCAAAAATCCCATTTCAACTTGCTACATGTTCATATTAATTTCATAGTTTAAATCTAAGAGTAGAGTGGGGCTTACAAATCGTGGCTATGAGAACTAGAACACAATATAACAAGATAGAGATGTTGTAGAAGCTCTAGGAATGATGTAGCAACACTAGAAGCCTTGAGAAATAAGTAGATCCTTTGATTTGATGGAGAAAGGTTGCTCCTTTTTGCCTTAGAAGCTCTCAAGATGAAGATGGAGGCCATGATTAGGGAGCATTTTGGCAGAATTTAGTTGTTAGGATGATTTGTGATGGTTTAGGCTAGGTATTAAGGTGTTTTTATAGGTGTAGAGACAAGTTTAGGCCATAGGATTAACCATGGTTTAGATCTGAACCATCAAATCCCGTCATAGGCTAGCTGAGCAGACCCAAAGGAGCAAACAGGTGCACCAGGAAAACATGGCCGACCAGGGAGGTCGACACCCAAGTCGACTGGGCAGTCAACCTGGGCTGGGGCAGGTCGACTCCCCAGTCGACCTGGGGCTGGGCGGGAAATTTTCCAGCCCAATCTGTTTCTGGCTGAATTTGAATTTCGGGCTAAATTTTGAATTTTCTGATATCTTCTATGGGCCATATCTTGGTCATACGGACTCCGATTTACGAAATTTCGGACTCGTTTTCAAGCAGAATTTCGAGATGAACGCAATGGTGTAACCCGTTCCCATTGATTCTTAAATTATGATTTAATTCTGCCCTGATTTCTTGTTTTAACATGTTATTAAAAATTCGGGTTGTTACACTCATGATGGTAGGCAAAATCCCACACATGTCAGCGTGAGTCTACGCAAACACATCCAGATTTTCCTTTAAGAAATCAGCCAATTCCCTCGCTCTAACTGGATCCAGTTGCGAGCCGATCTTTAATACTTTTGTCGGATCTGTTTCGTCAATAGGTATATCAATTGTTATTTCGTTGGGAGTTGCCTTCCTGTCCCTGGGTTCACTGTCCTCTCTGGGATCTATGTCTTCGAGTACATCTGAGGGCGACTCTCTTAGGCCAGGACCCCTTAATTGCTATTCTGAGGCCTCCTTTGGAGGGGCGGAATCATCCTTAGCATCTATGTTTAACCCTTTCATTAACATCTTTAGTTCTACCACGTAACAAGCTCGTCCCGTGGCTTGATCGCCCCTCCTCACCCTAACTCCTGAGTCAGTCTGGAATTTAAGAAGCAAGCACCATGGCGCAATACATGCCCTAAATTCGGCAAGGGCCGTTCGGCCTAGGAAGGCATTGTAAGGCGGCTCCAAATTCAGAACAACAAACGGCAGGATCCTTACTCTCTGGCGATCACCCTGCCCTAGTGTGACTGGTAATTCCACAAAACCCATCGGAGCTGTAGATACTCCGTTAAAGCCACGTATCCATTTTTGACATGGCTTTAAATCTTTTGCCTCAAGCTTCATTTGTTCAAAGGCTTTTTTGAAAATGATATTGACCGAGCTTCCATTGTCCACCAACACTTTATGGACTAAAGCAGGGCCAATTGTTGTGGTGATTACTAGCGGATCGTCGGTTGGAGATTGAACTCCGGAATCATCTCTATTGCGGAATACGATGTCGTCTGACATCGTCTTTTGTTGCATTGCTGGGGTAACATCGTCGAGGCTACTGCATTCTCCAACCTCAAAATGCTTGGAGGCGTTGACGTACTGATCCATAGCTTTAAAACTTCGACCAACTAGGTGAGGTCCGCCTATAATAGTATTAATGACGATCCTCTTGCCTTTTTGCTGGGCTGTGGGTTTCGAGGTAGAGGGGTTTGAGTCCGGGGCTTGTCCCTCTGTCCCTTGGGGCAACTTTGTACTCGTCTAGCTTTCCTTCTCGCAGCAATTTTTCGACGATATCTCTCAAATGACGACATTCATTGGTGGAATGACCGTGGATTCCATGAAACAAGCAAAACATTCCTGTAGCAATCTCTTTCTCAGTAGAATCTCTGGGTGGTGGTTTTTTTACTGCAATGTGCTATATGTGTCTAAATAAATATTCTCCAACGTGTCATTTAATGGTGTATAATTTTCAAAAGTATGGAACTTGGGTCTTTTATTAGAGCTATTCCCTCGGTTTCTGTTCCTTCTATTGCCGTTCCCATTTCTGTTGTTGTTACCACCACTCTGGTTGCCAACATTGACTTCCACCTTCCCTGAACTATCACCAGATTGTTTCACAGCAATGTTACTCTGGACACCTTCCTTCGATACCCCTTCGGAATTTCTCTTCCGATTTGCCTTAACTTCTTCTCGCCTTAAGCGGATATTGGCCTTTTCATAGAACAATTCTCTAGTGGGAGGCGATTTTCCAGCTAAGTAATCCCCGAACTCTGAGTCGGGATCTACCCCTTCTATCAAGGCCATAAGGATAGTGGGCTCGTGGGGATCAGTGACTTCGGTGATGGCCAGGTTGAAGCGATCCAAATATGACTTTAAAGATTCTCCTGGGGCCTGTTTAATCCGTGACAATTCTATGACGGTCTTGGACTTTTGGGCATGGAGTCGGAATTGATTCACGAAACGTTCACTCAATTCCGTGAAATTTGATACCGATCGAGGAGGGAGTTGGGTGAACCACATTAAGGCTACGTCTTCAAGATAGATTGGAAAAGCTTTGCATTTTACGGCATCTGGAGCTGCTGCTGCATTCATGAACCATGCATATCTCATCAGGTGTTGTCCTGGGTCTGTTCTTCCTGAATATCGATCCATCTGAGGCAAGTTGAATCGCCGGGGGAATTGGAAATTTAGTATGTCATATGTGAAAGGGGTATGACTTCGCTCAATGCCCCAATCTTCATTAGTGTACCGCCGGCTTTCAGACATAATCTGGTGCACCATTGCCCATACATCGGCGTTGGTTAATGTCTGCACAGGCTCCCTAGATCTGATGTTCGGATTACCCCTGGGTTCCTGATCAGAGGATAACCTCCTGTTTCTGGCGGCAACTGCTCTACGTTGCTCTATGTGCTCCCGGTCGATCTCTGGAGGTAGAGGTTGGAGAAGCTGTTGCTGTGTGGGTTTGGTAATATTAGGATCCCTGGGTAAGACGTGGGATCCACGCATAGGTAACAGCATAGGCTGTTGCAGACTCGGGTCATCAGGACCCAATACACGAGCAGCATCTTCTCAGGATCCTAAAGATCCAAAAGTCAATTGATCGAGATTCTGAGGTCGTTCAAACGACCTTCTATCACGAGGACGTTCCTCCTCCGAAGAAGACGAATCATCTATAGCAAGGTGTCGTACTGGGGAAGGAGTCCTATGCCTCCGGAGCTCCTGTAGTTCTCTACCCATAGTGATCATGTTTTCCTGGAAGCGAAGGTTGTCACGCCTTTGGGATTCCAATGCATCTTTTGTGCTCTGAAGCATGTCAAGAAAACGTGAAAAATCTCCCTGAGTAATGGGTGCAGATGGATCAGGCTGAACATTAGTCATCGTGGCTGGAATCGGAGCGTTGGAGGGAGCTCGAGTAGAAGTTCCAGCTTCATTCTGACTCGGATCGGATCGGTTCACAGTAGCCTGGTCGGGGCGGTTCGGATGGAGAGTATGAGTGCCCCCAACTTCATCAGATCGGATCGGATCGGTGCCTTCCACCCGGTTCGGATCGGCACCTCCGATCCAGTTCGGATCCTCCTGGTCGAAGCGGTCTGCTCCAGAGCTTTGGGCGCGTAGCCTTGTTATCATGATGGCTTGCTGGTCTTCTCTAGCATCATTTCCCCTAGTGCCTTGCACATCTTTTCCTTTGGTCTTAGCCATGATACTCGATTCTTTAGCGGTTAGTCAACAAGTACTGAGAGATGTCAGAGATAGGGGATTAACTTCTTTGAACTTGAAGGTCCAAATAGTAGAATGATAATCCCAAAAAGGCTGAGAATTCGAAGTTTCTCAGTGAAAGCACCAAAATGTTAGACCAAAAATTGGTTCAAACACCCAAATGAGCTATGAATTTAATGAAATAGAACAAAAAAGCAACGAAGAACACACGATTTATAGTGGTTCGGCGTTAAAGAGCCTACGTCCACTTTCTATTCTTTTAATTGATGATTCAAATGCAAATACAGCAATGATTCTCACTCAACTTCACAATTACAATGCATAAACTCACTCAAATCTCTCAAAAATAGACTTTAAGAGATGACTTTGATTTGAATGTAGTTATGAAATTCGGCTACGGAGGAAGTTAAAACTGAGAATTTTCCAAAAGATCCTTTCAAATGCCTCCAGATGGTGTATTTATAGGTGAGAAATCTCTTTCAAGTGGCTCCGGTTCGGAATTGCGTGGCACCCATCCCATGAGAGTCGGGTTCGGAGGCTTCAAGATGATGACAGCGCATCGGTTTAGTGGGAGATCGTCGGAGGAAGCAGTCGTGCTTGGCCCGAGTCTTCAGGAGATGTATGATGCAACGGTCACAAGTTCAGAAGAAATGGGTTCGGATCGGCCGCCTCCGAACCGATCCGGTGAGGGTGTTTGCTCTCTTTTGATGCAGCTAAAGTGCTTCTCCGATCCGAACCGAGGTGACCACTTGCTATCTTTTAATATTGCTGACGTACTTCTCCGATCTGATCTGACGTGATTCCTGCGTCTCTGATCTCTACTTACTTCCTGCGCCATCTTCCTCCTATCTGAACCGATATGGTTTCTCCGTCTTCGATCTCTACTTTTTTCTTGCGTCATATCCCTCCGATCCGGACCGATTGGTGGCTTTCCCACTGTTCGTTCTTTGTGTATCCTAGTTCACAAAGTAGGCTAACAATTTCTGTTAATCGTTGCTTACTTGCTTACAAAACTCATTAACCTTCTAATCTTTCTTTATATACTCATTTTAAAATTTCAAGATAAAATAATCATTTATTTCCCATAATTACTTTATTAAAAAATAATCTATATAAAATAGATTTCAAAATCTGTCTTTAGTTATAAAAACAAATTTTATAACTCTCTTTCTATTAATTTACCTTACAGTAAATGAATCTCTATAAAATGATTCATTTCCATGCCATTTGCCGAAAATTACTCAACTAATACCACACATTGGTTAATATTCAACAGTGTTGAATTTGGTTCCAACAATCAACAATCAATTAGATTGATTAAACAGTTCAAATAAATAAACAACATATTTGAGGAATCCGGTTGGATTCCTCCAACCTGTCCTTCCCTGCATCACAATGGGTTAATTCAAATTCAATACGATAATATATTTATCCCGGTAAACCGAAATAAACAGTTTGACTAATAACAGTCAAAAATCAATTTCTAACATCCATTTAGACATCCAATTATTTATTTAATACATTTATATTATTATAAACGTAACCAACAAGGTAAGTTACCTCATTGGAATCTAATCATTGAAATAACAATTTAATTTGATTAAATTAAACAAACACTTAATTTAATCAATGAATATTAAAAGTATTCAATACACAAGCAAACAATTATCCAATCATCATCCATTAGCAAACATTGTACACAAAATAAAAACTCGGCTTATAAAAATATAAGCGGGATAAACTGAGTGAGTTGAACTCACCTTGATTTCTATTCATATGTAAAATGATTCGTTTTACAAGCTTCCAACTACATTCACTCTGTCCGTTCCATTCCGAAATTTTACGTCCGTTGATATGGGTCTGATGCCCCTTTGGTTTGTTTCCTTCTATTACCGTTACTGTAGGACACGATTACAATTTTAACAAGACGATTTTATATAATATTATAAATATTTAAATTCTTAGTTACATTATTAAATAAATAGACACCTTATAGGATTTAGACATATTGTAACATACCAGGTCATGTGTTATATTAATAATATATATGTTGAATCTAAACCCCCTACGTTCATTTGATTTAGTCCTCCAGGCAATATTATCAGTCCCCAGCATATAAATGGTTAGGTATATGAAATTATGAATATGATACCCATTCCTTTTTAGAAAAAATATGATTCGAAGTCTGGCTTCTTAATAATTCTCTTGAAAATGCCACTAGCGAATACTTCGACACGCTTAAGCGTATTATTAAGTTCATATGTTTAACCATCGACCACAAATCATTACAATAAAAGTTCTACAAAAGCCTACACGTGCTTTACTTGCTTTACTTATAATAATAGTCCTCATGTTAATAACTTATCAAAATTTTATTTTACTTAATCTGACATGCTACATTTTAACATCAGATAACACTTTAAATAAGGCCATGCCATCTAATTGGATAAAATGACTTAGGAAAAACTAAACGCGATTAGGCCACATCAAACCTTAATTAGGCATCTTAAATATACGTACTGTAGATCTTCTTGCTTGTATTACCTGCTACCAGATTCTCTCTCTCCATGCGGACCATTCCACGAAACTTTGAAGCCGCCTGGATAGAAAACTACCCACTCCATTCACATTGCTTCGCGCAAGCAATCAATTGCAACCCCTATGTCACTGCATGAACCTCCTCACACCGCGCCATGACCACCCGCATACTGCTCCTTTATCACACCCAGTATTCTCTCAAGCCTATTATCCTTTGCAAACTTCACGCCTAAATTCACTCCCCCGCTCGCCTTCTTTTCTCCTCCCCACACCACGTTAATGCTTCATTCTTACCACATACTCACTCAGCATGCCCCTTCTCCCTACATATTTTGGTTGTCTTCTTCTCCGTCCTTTTTCTTCTATCCTTTACGCAATAGTGTTCAATCCACTTAACTTCCTCACGTCTTATTCTTCCTACTCACCTTACTATTCTTCACATAAATCTCCACACGCCATTGGTTTACATCAGCTTCCTATGCACAGTTCTTACTCATTTACATGAAACTCCCCTTTCATTACTCCTTTCCATGCGTCATTACCCACGCATGAGTCTTCCCCTCCCTATACTCTTCTCAATGCACATGCTACCTTTGTTTCATTCGAACTACCTGCTGCTTTCATTATTTTTCACACAACATATATCCACGGCCCCACATGAAAGCCTTCCCTCCTGTTAGTTTTCTTCTACGTTATTATTGTTTTATATGAGAAGTTGGATTTCATGATGTAGTTGATTTTATAAAATGGTCTGAAAAGTTGGAGGAGCATCTTGTTTTCTCGTTTGCTTTACTGGTTTGCGCAGAAAAGTAGGAGAAAGCTTTATGTATTTATAGAGAGAAAGGAGAAAGAAATAAGGTCCATATTTACTCCAAATTGTACAGATTGGTGAGGGAAATTTGTTGAGAACATGTCCAGCCCTTTAGTTTTGTTTAGACCTTACCGATAGGCTTGCTTCACCAAGCATGTCATCATTTGGAAAGGGATGATAGACATATGGAACAGTTGGAGAATTAAGATGGCAGTACGTATTGGGTATGGGGTGCTTTCATTTCAGTGGTAGATAGTTTTTGTTTTAAGTGGGCAGGTTTGGTAGGTTGTTGCTTTATATGTATCATACCTTGCATGGATGTAATGATTTAATTATTTTTATCTTTTATTTACCTAGGATGTATACTGAAGAAAACTAAAGAAAACACGTTACTTTTCAAACACTTCTTTTTCAATAATCGTTTATTAGCAAAAGAATCCCAGATCTTTATTCATAAAATAAGATGTCACGCAACTATTTACATTGTTCACAAATTTGTATATCCAATTAAAGTTCAAATCGAAAATTACGAACTACCGCGGTGTTTCGAGCTCATATTATTTAATTTATAAATATATATTTTTGAACTTCATTTGTGATAATTTAATTCGATATAAAATCAATTATATCTCCAATATAATATATAAACAGATTTAAATATTTCAATTTAAATGACCAAAAAAATAAGAGATGTTACACTTTTCTACAACGTAATAGGAGGGATTTATGTGAAAAATGGTGAGAAGGTTGGGTAGAAGTCACTGACGAATGATGCGGACCTCATAGATATGTCAGTAGAGCTAACAATGGTGGCAACTTGGAATTTTATATCGACAATGTTGTCCATACTGCAGTTGAGCCACTGAAGCAAATGCAGCCGCATGTAATCATTCGTCCAAGGCCACTGAATCTGGTTACAAGTATATATGTATCTAGGTAATATCATTTACAAATTTGTGATATTTTGGTATAGTGAAAAAAAATTGATTTTGATATTATATCATTTATAGATCATGATTGTAATATCACTGTATGATTTTTTGTAGTTACAAAACCACTGAAACGACAGTATGTGATGACTCATCAACTAAAACTAAACCAAAAACACAAGAAGTTAACTGAAGTCAACAATCCTTGGAAGTCGACAAATAATCTAGAACCCAACAACACAACCGCGAATCAAAAGATAGATAAGGTGAACAGTCCTCGGAAGTTGGCACGACTGAATAATCCAGGACCCAACGATGCAACCACAAATCGAAAGATAGCCGAGGTGAAAAGTCCTCGGAAGTCAGCAAGGCTGAATAATCTAGAACCTAGCAATGAAACCCTTAATCTAAAGCCAGCTGCAACGGTAAATCAATGGAAGACGACACAGAAAAACCAAAAACCAAAAACCAAAAATCAGTGATTCAACAGTGAGCCTGAGCTCATCAGGTGTTAAGAAGAAGTTTGTAATTACCCTGGGAATTCGCGACCTTGGTTATCGACATAAACTCAATGTCAAGTATCCAAGCATCGGAAATACCGGATAGTTAAGAGAAAGAAGTTAGAGGGCGAGAATAGATAAGATAGAAAATTAGAATAGAAGAAGAAGAAGATTACAACAACAAAATCAGAGTAACACGAATCTCACAGCGGAACGAATAAAATATAACATAACTTTGAAATAAAACCAGTATATGTATACAATAACATTTATCAGAGTACAACACTTACAACACAGCGGAAATAAACAATTGCTATAAAATCCTGAAGACTCCTGCTCCAAGCTCTCAGTATATCTGTAAATCTCGACTACTTGACTGGCCGTACAAAATTGGGCACCCAAGAGTTTAGGAAAACAAAACAAAATAAACTCTGGGTCAGTCATGGGACTAGTATGAGTAAAATCATTTAAAACAGTTTGAGCAACTAAACGATATCTTATAAGACCACGTTGTATAACGGAACAAGTTTTTCCCTTATGAACTTGGTCCAACATTCAAAAACCTTTTGAAAGGAACGATAATCTTTATATCAAACTCATTTGATATTATAACAATGTCTGTCAACCACAATATAATAATCATCTAGCAGAACGCTTTCTTCTCACGTTCCACATACATAATATATAATCAAAAACCGCGGGCGCTTATTGGGTAACGAATTCCACTGGCAAGGTATGGGACCACCTTCCGACAGTGTATCTCTAGAGAGGAATACACCGGGTTCAACAAGAACATCTTGTAACCCAGGTTAAACATAACTGGTCACTCATTTCGCTTGAGTGTACCGAATGTATTATCACCAACGGTTGGGATCAGCAACCGTTTCCCAGAAGGGATAACATCGAAATAGATTATAAAAGTGAATGGAATTTCTCTAGATCAGGTGACAATACACCCTAATTGGCAGTTAACCACTTAGCCATGCAACCAACCCGATTTTATACCATTCCTGTTTGTGAGGCTAGAGGCCATAACGTATAGATCACACCTTTATTTACTTTGAGCATCACATCGCCATGCCCGCCAAATCACAAACTGATTTCCCCAAAAATACAATGGGTATACAGCTAAGAAAAATGAATTCCTCCACCACCAAACGTAAATACGTTTGAAGAGATCAACATATGCGATCTATTAAATATACTCTGTCTGACATTCTTCCATACAGGTTGTCCTCGGACTAGACAAACCGAAGGCACTATTCTGTAAATCCATCTTAGGAAATTTCTACCTTGGATTTACTGAACATCCCTTGCATAACTCCGTCTTCAACTATCTTCATCATATTTGATTCACAATGCTAATGCCATACGGATTGGTTTTCAGATGAAATATCTGATTCTGGTCTCTCCATATTGATAACAGAAATGGTCAAAATCTTTGATAGTCGGTGATTTAACTATCAAAGGAAAACATGTGTACAAACAAAGGTCGTATTTCCAAATGGAAACCTTACCGATCAATCATCATTTCATTTCCCAATTTCCCATTTATCATTTCCATATATTCATAAATTCCTTATTTTCTAAGATTAGAAAATATACGTTATTAACTTTGGAAAACGTTTCCATTTCTGATTCACGCATCAATATCTTCCCACCTCTATCAATCTCTAATTGTAAACTAGTAAGAGAACAACTTTCCAGGTATAAACCCCGAAGACCGAAACCAACATCAGATCGATACCCAGAAAGCCATTCAACTCACCGAATTTCCAGTCAGTTTCTAATTTCAGTAATTTCATTTTAAATTCCTAATTCAAACGCCAAATTCCTTTATAATATTTTATTTAAAAAATATTTACTTTAATCTATTTTTTCACATAAAATGTGAATAATATTTCTTTATATAATCAAAACAGTTTGATTTCGTATTTAAAAAAAAACAATATCTCAAACCCAAATTCTATTTATATTTTTATTTGCAGAATTTTTCATATAAATCTTATTTCATTTCCAACATTTATAATCTCATTGCAAATTTCCTTTATAACTACTACGTTCACATTCCATTTCAATTGTCGGTGTTAAAACCAATTTTTACTTCTCTATATAAATTCAAATTATCAAATGATAAATATTTCCTTAATTTATAAACATCGTTTATAAATTATTCTTCTCAATATATCTATTAAAACAAATTTCTATTAAATATTTACTTTAAATCCATATCATGCTATACCCTTGTGCGAAGCACGGGTGTAAATCTTCCTAATGTAAAATTCTCCTTTTAAAATTCTATTCATTTTCCAAATATTTCCTTTTATAATATTCTTTCCATTTTACAAATATTTCCTTTTTTTAACTCTATTTACTTTCCAAATAAATATTCATTTTATAATTCTATTTATTTTCCAAATAAATATTCCATTTATAATTCTATTTATTTTCCAAATAATTATTCCTTTTTCAATATCATATTTATTTTCTATAAACATTGCATTTTCAAAATACAATTTGAAAATTCCCTTTTTACATTCCAGTATTTCATATGGTATTTAAAATACCAAACAACATGACCAGTGTCATCATAATCAATCACAGATTTTATATCACATCATATACCATAATATATGAAAATAAACAGTATTATAATTGGATCCCTCCAACCTGTTTCCCTGCATTCATAGATGTTAAACAATATAATTAACAACAATTTCATTTCTATATGAAATATTCTGATAAACAGAATCAATATATAATTAACGATTATGTAAATATAAATTTATCTATAATTTCAGCCAGTTAATTAACAGTTCAACCAACAATCAATCAACATTTATCAATACTAAATTATATTTATAAAATATAAACTGTACAGAGTTAGTGAGATTTACTCACATTGGACGATCATCGTTAAATAACGAAAACTGTCGGTTGATTCAAACAGACAATTTATTTCGCCATAAATTGTAACAAGCTCCAATTCACTCCCAGTCAGTTCCATAGTGTAGCCACCGTCCATACGATCCTAACGGATCCAGTTTTGCCAAATTCTGATCACGTATAAGATAGTTATATGATTTACAAGTTTGTAAACAATTTAAATTGAAACAAAAACTAAATTCCTTTCATAACTTTTAATTGGGCCTCACCCTTATAATAACTCCGACCCATTTCCAAACTGGCCCACCACCTTAGACCTTTCTTCCCCGAACAGAAAATCCCGCTGTCCTCTGCCATTTCCTTTCGTTTTAAGCTCCCTTTCCTCCTTTTCCAGACCACCGAAATTAGAATAGAAATCACCTCCAAAATCCGCTTTCATTTCTCTACAACCCCATATCAGTTACATCCATCTCGTGCTCCTTCTTCCACTATTGTTAAACCCGTTTCTTCACAGTCGCTACTCCCCATAGCTGCTATTTTTTTCCCCAGTAAATTCCACTTCTCCACTAAATGATTTTCAAAACTGAATTACCATCACAATCTCCTCCACACTCTCTACCCACTCATCCCTAAGAAATAACACTACATTCCTTCCTCCATAACGCGTCTTCCATCTCCTTACGAAACCTACTGGAAAACAACGAATTTTTTTGTCACTAAATTCACCCAAACTCCCACAATCCAAGATACAACCTATAACGAATTCATATATAATCCCAAAACTTTGAATTAATGCTCAAACCCCTATCAATCTCAACCCTAATCAATGCTGGAATACTGACAGCAAAATAACAAGCTTCGAACTATGCAAAACTATTTTGGGATGGAAGTAAATCACACAGCGAATTCAAATATACGAGTCTCCTGATTTACTGGATTTTATTTTGAATTTTAAGGATTTTAAAAACTCACGTTTGTAGTTTGAGCTGAAGAAAACAAGTGGCTTGACTTTTGTTGACTACCAGCAGAATTAGATTAGGTTAGGAAAGGTAATGAGTATGTATATGATAATTTAAATATTTTTTATTCGAATATTTTATTAAATTTTAATGAATTGTTCCTTCATTTATCTTCTAAAAATCCGTATGGTTACATACGATGCCCAAATCCGATGAAAATGGACATGTAGCTACAGTTCGACATTACGGACCCAACGAAACTTGTTTCGTCGAATTCCAACTCTATTTGCAACACAACATATTTTTAAAGTCAAATTATTGACTGTTTTACACATTAAAATCCCGTACGGCCACATACTGACTTAAAAATTATGAAAATTGAAATCTAACACTAATTTAATATTCCGGATTTAACAAAATTAGTTTTGTCGAAAATGGAGATCGTTTGCAAAAACGGTTATTTTCTAAGGCCTAAATAAACCAATTTAAATATTAATATATATAAAAATAATTAAATTTAATATTAATAAATTAATATTATCATATATATTCACAAAGAATATAATATAGCTCAAAAATATTCCTATCTAAATTTATTACTCAACATTTCAAATCCAGATCAAATCAGTATTCAATTTATATTAAAAATCCATTTATAATATAAATAAATCATTATATATTATAAAGGAATTCCATAGTGACTTTTCCAAAATTTGATTTGATCATAACTCAAAATCTACATGACGAAATCCCGATTTTTCTCTTTCATTAGAAAAATATTGTAACACCCCGGATTTTTGAATAATCGAATTAATTAAAATAAAGAATAATTAATCTCAGACGTGAGAATTAAGGGAATGGGGTTGCGCCATTGTGTTCATCTTGGAATTCTGGTTGAAATAGAGTCCGAGTTTGCGGGAAACGGGTACCGGATGAAGGAGTTATAGACGAACAAAGTTTGGTGGCAAAAGAAAGAAAAAAAATATTTGCACTGGCGCACTTGGGAAGTGCGCCAGTACAAATTTACATTGGTGCACTTCCTAAGTGCGCCTAGGCCGAGAGAAAACCTGCACAGCTTTCGGCTTCAGTCCGATCTATGTTGTGACTCATTGCTGAGTCCTTTCTGACTCCTTGCAGAATCATTGGGGTAGAGGTGTCACCCTATCATGACTGAATGGTTTTGATTAACCCTAAGATCATCCGACGGCTTAAATTAATTCAAAACTCTATAAAAAGACCCATAGACTCAAACCCTAAATCAGAATTAAAACTGAAACTATGGTCGTCATGATGTCGTCTTGAACACTAGAGTAGCCGCCACAAATTAAAGTGGAAGAACAGCAAATCAAATCAGTTCTATTCAACCCTAACAACGAATCTTCTTCAAAGGAGAGCTAATACAACTCCAGAAATCAGAATTCAGAACTCAAGACCGCTTTTGAGTTGTGAGTTCGATCGCTTTAACAAAATAATTGCTAAATCAATTATGATGTGATATACGTTGGATTGTAAGTTGTGGTTGGGAATCTAATTCATATGTTTAATCATGTATGTTAACTTGATTCATAATATATGATGTTATGCAAGTTTTATATATGATGTCATGCAAGTTTCATGTATGATGTTATGCAAGTTAATATGATTATGCAAGTTTCACATATGATGTTATGCAAGTTAATATGATTATGCAAGTTGTACATATGATGTTATGCAAGTTAATAGGATCACGCAAGTTGTATGCGAGTTATATGATGTTATGTAAGTTTGGATCTAAAATATATGCTAGTAATTCATGATGTTAACTTGTGTCACTGAATCCCTTTTTATAATCCAATCACCTAGGTTTATAACATCAGTTTTTATGCGAATATGGATGTGGAACATATGCTAGTTCGTATAAGTATTATGTTCATATGCAAGTTTAAGTGATAATTGGACTCACATATATAAAAGTTCACACCTTTAAAGTTTAGATCCATATTCAAGTTGACATTTTTATGTTGAAACTACGACATGCATAGTTATGCAAGTTTACACCTTTATGTGGATCCATAGTTTACTCAGGTTAACACCTTTTATTGGATCCATAGTTATGCCAGATGACACCTTTATGTTTAGGTTGACGACATACATAGTTTATGTAGGTTTGTGATAATTACCTAGGCTAGTTGGGTGTAAAGCTATGTTCATACATGCAAGTTCACACCTTTTAGATCTATGATTTTTGGATCCTTGATAATACAAAGACTACGCAAGTATGTTGTAATTCTTAATTGCAAGTTAGATGCAAATTAGATCTATTATTGTGTGTATGTGACTTTGTGACATTTATTCCCTTTTTTTAAGTATTAGACTATTTGCTAGTCTAATATGTATATATCATGTTAAGCGAACGAATGACGGGGGTACGATGGGGATAATAGTGGATACACACATATTGTGAATTTGGCATGTAATGGCCTAAAAAGGCATGTAATTAATTTTAAGGAATAAAATTAATTAGTGATGAAATTGGTATAATTTATATACCATAAATAGATGAGCATAATTTAGGTGATAAATTATGGACATAAATAAATATGGAAATTTGAATAGGGAAAGTAATTCAAATTTGGGGCAAAATTAATTATGTATAATTAATTGCCTAAGACACGAGGTTGGACTCATTTATGGTGTAAGACTGCCCGGACCCGCCCGGCTAATCCAGCAGCCACAAATGGTAGCCCAATGTGAGAGGTCAAAGGCCCAAACTAAATGCGTAACCATTGTATGGACACGATGTTAGGCTCGTTTGTGGTGTAAGACTGCCCAGACCCGCCCGACAAATCCAGCGGCCACAAATGCCAGTCTAATGTGAGAGGTCCTACAAGGGTTGTAGTAGTAATAAATTAAGAAACACTTAACCAAAGTAAAACATGTGGTGGGACATGGGGGTTAAGTGGGTGCCTTGGGTGGCATGAGGAAATACGATTAGTAACACTTAACCAAGGTAAAACATGTAAGTGGGACATAGGGGTTAAGTGGGTGCCTTGGGTGGCATGTGGAATTACTAATAGAAAACCTTAACCAAATTTAAAACATGTAAGTGGACATGAAGGGGGTTAAGTGGAATGTACTAGAGGGGACCAAGCCTAGGTGGAAAGCTTGTGTCAAGCATGGGGGGTCCTTTTCAGTCCAGTAGCCCATTAAGTATCTTTGTGAGCTCGACCCAAGTCGAGGACGGGACACGCCTACTAGGTCTAATTGTTTGAGGCCAAATCGGGATAGCGGTGGCAACGCAAGTCCAACGGGGTCACGTGCGTGCGTGGGTCCGGGCTGGTAGGTAAGACGTTATTGCATCGTGTAGGTATAACCCGTGCATCATTGGTGGTATCGGGTTATCACTTTGGGGAGTGATACACCCCACTGTGGGGCCAGCACGGGTATCTACGAGTTAGGGAGATGATCGAATGGGGCAGGGTAGTGGGTACACCTAGTGGGGATAGGAGCAGACGACACCTATGTAGTCTGCTAGGGGTACACGAAGCTACCACTATTATTAATAATTATTAAGGGGGTACACCTAGTGGAGATAGGAGCAGGCGGCACCTATGACGTCAGCTAGGAGTACGTGGAATTACCATTATTACTTATTGAAGGGGTACATCTAGTGGGGATATGTACACGCTGGGTACCTATGATAGAAACTAGAGATATACAATCAAACTTGGAGGATAGTGGGTACATCTAGTGGTACACGAAGCTATCATCGTTCTATTTAGCCAAGAGGGATCAAATTTCTAGAGCGACTAGTAGGGGTGCAGTTAGTTTTAGTACAGTACAGTATGGTACAGTAAGATAGAGTATAGTAATTATCCTATATCGATTAGGAAGCGCCATTTACGTTATCTCTGTTTCTCTTGATTGCCTTGCCATACCCATGTGGTTCACACAGTCATTACCTTATTCTCCAGCTTATATCTTATCATATGGCTTTAATAATTATGTTGTTAGAGTTATCGGACTCGCCAAACTTTATGTCTGACCCCCTTTGTTTCCACCTCTTTTCTTCCTTCCCCCCCCCCCAGATTCTAAGGGTGGGACTAGTACTAGTGGAGCTTGATTGGGATCTCTTTGGGAGCACTTGGATTTGGATTGCCGAAGTAAAGTTCAGCCTATCATTTTCCTTATGGCTATTTGTAGTAGTGGGATTATGTACTTTGTTTTATCAAGATGGATATTATGTACTTGACTTTGGTTTATGGTTTTTGATGATGTAACCAAATATATTTACCTTCTGCTGCAATAAATAAAGTTTTAAATTTTCAAGTACTGCTTTATATCCGTCTTGTTGTGATTTTCTGTTCTATATTCACTTAAAATGCTCCATGGAAGTTAATGCATTCCCTTTGCGAGTGACATTAATGGACGTGGGGTGTTACACGTGGTATCAAAGCTGAAGGTTACCAGAACAAATAAGATATTTTGAAAAACTATTTTTCAAAAGTATTTTTATAAAGAATACTTTCAAAAATTTGTTTGTAGAAGAGTATTTTTGAAAGAAAGGTTTATTTTAAGAAAATAATCCCCAAGAGCCATATATCCTTCCTTCGATTCTCCATTTTGAATCTCTTCCTCTTTCTCTTTTTGAGTCCCCCCCCCCCCCTCTGCGTATAGATGCTTTTTCTAAGATAAATAAGGACTTCCGTACGAAGGACGGAAAACCACTTCAAGGGACTTAGAAGTTTGTCGGGCTAGAAGTTAGTCCAAGGAAGTGGAAGGGCTTGTTGGTACCTTTAAGATAAACGATGGGAGGAAGGTTTAAATAGCTGTTTGGTTAACAAAGGACGAAACCTCATCTTGGTGGGAGGTCATGAATGGAGAATGTGAAGAAGAAGGCTAGTTGTTTTGGAGAAATAAGACACCTTAGGATTGTCCAAAGAGGCAAGGACAAAGTACAGGATCTTCTGGAGGGTAGCTGTATTCCCTCACGACTGGTATACCTGATGGGGGTAGGACCGTCTAGGTTGAAATTTGGTTTTCTTTATCATCCTGTTTGAACTTTGTTTGATTCTGGCGCTTCATACTCGTTAGTATCTGCTTCGTTAGTTGAAAAACTGCACCTAAATACTAGTCTAGTTAAGGATCCCATCCTAGTCTCAAATCTTGTTGGTGGTTCGGCTCATCCTTCAATGGTTTGTCGGGGTTTGAGAGTGTCTATCTTGAGCGTTGGATTTGAATGCAACGCCTTCGTCCTTGGTTTCATGGGCTATAGTTTGATTCTAGGGGTGGATTGGCTAGCCAGGCGGGGTGCCATCCTAGATTGTGAAAGGAGGGTAGTTAGACTATTGATTTGTTATGGAAAGACCCTCATATTTCTTGTGACCCTAGGGGTTCAGTGATGCTTAGCTGCCTAGAATCTTCTGACGCATCCAACGATGATTGGGACTCTGTTTGTGTGGTCCGTGAGTATGGAGACGTCTTTGATAAAGTGCGGGGTTTACCCAGAAGCGCGAAATAAGTTTTCGTATGTGCTTAATAGATTAAGCAAAGCCAGTTATGTGATTAGCGGTGGTTTTGGAGCAAGACTGGCAAGGACAGCCCGAGTCGATCAAGTGCTCAAGTGGTTAGCCGTCTTACTAGTATCATCTCACGTAGGTCATCCGAATTTGAAGGAGGTATCCCTTGGGTGTTTGTCTGATATTGGTTTAGGCCTTTGGGGCTGGCACTTGGGGGATGTCAAGTTCGACTAGGATGGTCTGGGTGAGAGATGGATAGTTGTGACGATTTTGCATGGGATAATATCCTGGTTTTCTCTAGAAGCAGAGAAGAGCATGCCCTACATCTTAGGGAAAGCTTAAGGACCCTACAAGCGCACCAGCTTAAAGCCAAGTTCTCCAAAATACCATTTTTGGAGGAAAGAAGTGAGGATTTTAGGGCATGTGGTCTCTAGGGAAGGGTGATATGTTATGGTGGAAGACAGTCGAAAGTTCATGAGAAGAATTACCCTACCCACGACTCAGAATTGGCTGCCATAGTTTTTGCGCTCAAGTCTTGGCGTCATTATTTGCTTGGTGAGAAGTTTGAGTTTCTTGCAGAACATAAGTCGCTAAAGTACTTGTTCTCTCAGAAAGATCTAAACCTGAGGCAACAAAGGTGGATGGAGTTCTTGGCATCCTACGATTTCAAGATAGCATATACCCCTGATAAGGGTAACGTTGTGGCGGATGCCTTGAGTAGGAAAAAAGTTGACATTGAGTCCTTTGTTTGTCGAGCGATGCAGCTTAGAGTTTATCTCTACCTTTGACTTTAGACCATCCATTGATTTTGTTCCCAGTTTGCTAGCGTCCTTGAGGTCAGACCTATGCTTTTGGGACGGGTTAGAGAGGCACAGCGTGATGACCCACAGTTGATGGAGTTAGTAGAGAAGCTCATAAGAGGGAAGTCATCAAGCCACCTAAGTAGGTATACCCTAGATGATAAGGGTTGGTTGCATAGGGACGATAGACTTTGTGTATTATGGGACAAGAGTTTGAGGAAGACCATTCTTGATGATGCCCATCGTTCGAAGATGACCATTCATCCCGGTGGGGACAAGATGTACAAAGACATGAAGCGAGTTTTCTTTTTGGATGGTATGAAGAGGGATGTGGCCGAGTATGTCGCTAGATGCTTGGTGTGCCAACAAGTAAAAGAAGAGCAAAAGAAGCCCGGTGGATTGCTTCACCCATTGGAGGTTCCACAATGGAAGTGGGGAAGTGTTTCGATGGACTTTGTTGACGGAATACCAGGATTGAGAAAGGGTAATACGGGGATCTGGGTCGTGGTAGACAGACTTACTAAGAGCACCCATTTCATTCCCATGAAGAGAAAGAGGACTGCTCCATGGTTAGCCTCCGAGAGATAGTTCGTTTGCACGGTGCTCCTTCTAGCATAGTGAGCGACTGCGATCCTATTTTCACTTGCGAATTTTGGAAGAGCTTGCAAGAGGCGGTAGGGACTCAGTTATGTTTGAGCACCGCATATCATCCTCAAACGGACGGCCAGACCGAGAGGATGAATCGTATTCTAAAGGACCTATTGAGGTTGTGTGTCTTAGACTTCGGAGGTACATGGGAGGAACATCTTCCATGGGTAGAGTTCACATATAATAATAGCTTTCAGTCTAGTATTGGCATGGCACCGTTCGAGGCTCTTTATGGACGGCCGTGTCGTTCGCCTACATGTTGGTAGGAGTCTACAGATAAGATCTTACTTGGGCCCGATATGATTAGACATACTTCGGAAAAGATCAATATGATTCGAAGGAGGATGGAGATGGCGCAAGATAGGCAGAAATCTTATGCGGACAAGAGGAGGACAGATCTTGAGTTTGATATTGGGGAGATGGTCTTTGTCAAGGTGTCTCCATTACGGAACGTCGTTCGCTTTGGGTCCGTTGGGAAGTTAGCACCAAGATTCGTAGGACCGTTTCCTATTAAGGAAAGGATTGGGCAGATGGCATATAGAGTGGAGTTGCCTGAGAGACTTAGTGGTGTACACGACGTATTCCATGTATCATATTTGAGGAAGTGCTTGCACGAGACCGCGGAAGTGGTAGAGCCGAGCTTGCTTAGAGAGGTGGAGATAGAGCATGATGCGACGATTCGACGAGCTCCTACGCGCATTCTTGGGTCGGAGATTAAGAAGTTGAGGAATCGAGAGGTCAAACTAGTCAAAGTGCAATGGGGAGATGATGAGAGCAACGCTACTTGGGAGACGAAAGTGAAGATGCGTTCATTATACCCTTTTCTTTTTAAGGGTATGTCTTTTAATTTCTCCTTTATCGCTTACCTTGTACTTATCTTATCTTTAGTATGTCCTCTCGCTAGTACCTTTGACCTTTAGATAGGATAGTCCTATGGTTGAAACATGTGTTTGAGACATGTTATGTATGATGGATGCATGTGGATGCAAGTGTTTGCTAGTGGTTGCCCGTGGAGGCATATACACACACTTTAGGCACTAGATCAGCTCAGTCACTTTATATTGCATATTGCATATAAATGTGTGTACATATTTAAGTAATGGATGTATAATGGTTGTACCATCATATGGATGTTGCATTTTGGTGAATGGTTGTGCACACATATAGAAATGATATGTATCGATAAGGTTCTTTCGCATACATAATGGACGAATGGCACTATCATGGTTTGCATTAAGGAGGTCAACTGAATCAGTAGACCACCTGATTTTGCATTAGATAAGGAACATATAGACACACTTCTTGCATATGTTCATACAGCATTAGAAATTTTATAAGGACAATGGATGCCCGTGTTTGATGGTTGAGTAGATGGTTGTTTGGATGGTAGGATATGCATTCTCCTTAACTTGGAGATTTCGGGGGCGAAATCCTTTAATGAGAGGAGAATGTAACACCCTGGATTTTTGAATAATTGAATTAACTAAAATGAAGAATAATTAATCTCAAACGTGAGAATTAAGGGAATGGGGTTGCGCCATTGTGTTCGTCTCGGAATTCTGGTTGAAATAGAGTCCGAGTTTGCCGGATGAAGGAGTTATAGACGAACAAAGTTTGGTGGCAAAAGAAAGAATATATATATATATATATATATATATTTTTCCACTGGCGCACTTGGGAAGTGTGCCAGTACAAATTTACATTGGTGCACTTCCCAAGTGCACCCAGGCCGAGAGAAAACCTGCACAGCTTTCTGGTTCAGTCCGATCTATGTTGTGACTCATTGCTTAGCCCTTTCTGACTCCTTGCTGAGTCATTAGGGCTGAGGTGTCACCCTATCATGACTGAATGGTTTTGATTAACCCTAAGATCATCCGAAGGCTTAAATTAATTCAAAACTCTATAAAAAGACCCATAGACTCAAACCCTAAATCAAAATTAAAACTGAAACTATGGTCGTCATGCTGTCGTCTTGAACCCTAGAGTAGCCGCCACAAATTAAAGAGGAAGAACAGTAAATCAAATCAGTTCTATTCAACCCTAACAACGAATCTTCTTCAAAGGAGAGCTAATACAACTCCAGAAATCAGAATTCAGAACTCAAGACCGCTTTTGAGTTGTGAGTTCGATCACTTTAACAAAATAATTGCTAAATCAATTATGATGTGATATACGTTGGATTATAAGTTGTGGTTGGGAATCTAATTCACATGTTTAATCATGTATGTTAACTTGATTCACATTATATGATGTTATGCAAGTTTTATATATGATGTTATGCAAGTTTCACGTATGATGTTATGCAAGTTAATATGATTATGCAAGTTTCACATATGATGTTATGCAAGTTGTACATATGATGTTATGCAAGTTAATAGGATCACGCAAGTTGTATGCGAGTTATATGATGTTATGTAAGTTTGGATCTAAAATATATGCTAGTAATTCATGATGTTAACTTGTGTCAGTGAATCCCTTTTTATAATCCAATCACCTAGGTTTATAAAATCAGTTTTTATGCGAATATGGATGTGGAACATATGCTAGTTCGTATAAGTATTATGTTCATATGCAAGTTTAAGTGATAATTGGATTCACATATATACAAGTTCACACCTTTAAAGTTTAGATCCATATTCAAGTTGACATTTTTATGTTGAAACTATGACATGCATAGTTATGCAAGTTTACACCTTTATGTGGATCCATAGTTTACTCAGGTTAACACCTTTTATTGGATCCATAGTTATGCCAGATGAGACCTTTATGTTTAGGTTGACGACATACATAGTTTATGTGAGTTTGTGATAATTACCTAGGCTAGTTGGGTGTAAAGCTATGTTCATACATGCAAGTTCACACCTTTTAGATCTATGATTTTTGGGTCCTTGATAATACAAAGACTACGCAAGTATGTTGTAATTCTTAATTGCAAGTTAGATGCAAATTAGATCTATTATTGTGTGTATGTGACTTTGTGACATTTATTCCCTTTTTTTAAGTATTAGACTATTTGCTAGTCTAATATGTATACATCATGTTAAGCGAACGAATGACGGGGGTACGATGGGGATAATAGTGGATACACATATTGTGAATTTGGCATGTAATGGCCTAAAAAGGCATGTAATTAATTTTAAGGAATAAAATTAATTAGTGATGAAATTGGTATAATTTATATACCATAAATAGATGAGCATAATTTAGGTGATAAATTATAGACATATATAAATATGGAAATTTGAATAGGGAAAGTAATTCAAATTTGGGGGAAAATTAATTATGTATAATTAATTGCCTAAGACACGAGGTTGGACTCATTTGTGGTGTAAGACTGCCCGGACCCGCCCGACAAATCCAGCAGCCACAAATGGTAGCCCAATGTGAGAGGTCAAGGGCCCAAACTAAATGCGTAACCATTGTATGGACACGACGTTAGGCTCGTTTGTGGTGTAAGACTGCCCGGACCCGCCCGACAAATCCAGCAGCCACAAATGCCAGTCTAATGTGAGAGGTCCTACAGGGGTTGCGGTAGTAATAAATTAAGAAACACTTAACCAAAGTAAAACATGTGGTGGGACATGGGGGTTAAGTGGGTGCCTTGGGTGGCATGAGGAAATACGATTAGTTACACTTAACCAAGGTAAAACATGTAAGTGGGACATAGGGGTTAAGTGGGTGCCTTGGGTGGCATGTGGAATTACTAATAGAAACCCTTAACCAAATTTAAAACATGTAAGTGGACATGAAGGGCGTTAAGTGGAATGTACTAGAGGGGACCAACCCTAGGTGGAAAGCTTGTGTCAAGCATGGGGGGGCCTTTTCAGTCCAGTAGCCCATTAAGTATCTTTGTGAGCTCGACCCAAGTCGAGGACGGGACTCGCCTACTGGGTCTAATTGTTAGAGGCCAAATCGGGATAGCGGTGGCAACGCAAGTCCAACGGGGTCATGTGCGTGCGTGGGTCCGGGTTGGTAGGTAAGATGTTGTTGCATCATGTAGGTATAAGCCGTGCATCATTGGTGGTATCGGGTTGCCACTTTGGGGAGTGATACACCCCACCATAGGGCCAACACGGGTATCTACAAGTTAGGGAGCCGATCGAATGGGGCAGGGTGGTGGTTACACCTAGTGGAGATAGGAGCAAACGACACCTATGTAGTCAGCTAGGGGTACACGAAGCTACCACTATTATTAATAATTATTAAGGGGGTACACCTAGTGGAGATAGGAGCGGGCGACACCTATGACGTCAGCTAGGAGTACGTGGAATTACCATTATTACTTATTGAAGGGGTACATCTAGTGGGGATAGGTACATGCTGGGTACCTATGATAGCAACTAGAGATATACAGTCAAACTTGGAGGATAGTGGGTACATCTAGTGGTACACGAAGCTATCATCGTTCTATTTAGCCAAGAGGGATCAAATTTCTAGAGTGACTAGTAGGGGTGCAGTTAGTGTTAGTACAGTACAGTATGGTACAGTACGGTATAGTAATTATGTTGTTTTAATAATTATGTTGTTAGAGTTATCGGACTCGCCAGACTTTATGTTTGACCCCCTTTGTTTCCACCTCTTTTCTCTCCCTCCCCCCCCCCCCCCCAGGTTCTAAGGGTGGGACTAGTACTAGTGGAGCTTGATTTGGATCTCTTTGGGAGCACTTGGATTTGGATTGCCGAAGTAATGTTCAGCCTATCATTTTCCTTATGGCTATTTGTAGTAGTGGGATACTTTGTTTTATCAAGATGGATATTATGTACTTGGCTTTGGTTTATGGTTTTTGATGATGTAACCAAACATATTTACCTTCTGCTGCAATAAATAAAGTTTTAAATTTTCAAGTACTTCTTTATATCCGTCTTGTTATGATTTTCTATTCTATATTCACTTAAAATGCTCCATGGAAGTTAATGCATTCCCTTTGCGAGTGACATTAATGGACGTGGGGTGTTACAAATATTGTTCAACAGATTCGAATGTTTCTTATTTCATAGAAATCTGGCTTAAAACGGATTACGTATATTCAATTGAAGTTCAAAACCCAATATTACGAACTACCGCGTCATTTCGAGCTCGATTATAATTATAATATAATTATACGTTCAACTTCGTTTAAATAATATATTCGTTATTATAATTCAATTCAAAACCGAATTAAATATTTTAAATGATCCAATTCACATAATATTGCGAATTCAGCTATTTTCGACTATTTTGAAATTATAATATATTATTATATTATATATATTAATTAAATATTCATTATTATTTAATTAAACAACCATTAAATTACCAAACCATTATTTGAATAATTATACAAAATTAATTATTAAATCGTTAAAAAATACGGGTCGTTACATTCTTTCCCCCTTAAAATAATTTCGTCCTCGAAATTGCTAAGGTAGAAAACAAACCCTATTAATTGGGTTAAAAATTATTTGTTTATCTATTATCTTCAGTTTCAACTAAACCAATAAATTTTAATTAAATAATTAGTTAATTCCTTCTAACGAAAATTTTCAAAAATTCTGAAAATTTTCTAACACCCTAAAATTCCGAAAAATTTCGCCACCACCTCCTTTGTACGAGTTAATCGGTACAACTATAACTCGCCTCTCTAGGCCTTCTCCAACCTAAAAGAAAATCAAATAGCCAAGCGGCTTGCCAAATCGGCTCATAAATCACCAAACTGAATGAAACATGCACCTTTTGTTGAACATACTATTTTATTTCTTTCACTTGCTTCTACTCAATACCTACTGATCATATATCCATGTATACCAATCGGTATCCAATCAATTTCAATCAATCAAATCTCAACACAATTATTCGCTTATATCCAAGCCAAATTTCATTCTCAACTCAAATGTCATTACCAATTTCAACTCTTAACTTACCAGTCCAATATAATTCCACAATCCCATCTCACAATCCAATTTTACTCGATATCATTCTATTTCAATTCAATTTCAGTTACCACTTAATTGGCTTTACTTTAATTCCAATTTGCTTTTAAAATTTCGGTTCAATTTGGTTTTAAATCAAACAATACCTTTTCGGAATTCAAAACAACTTGTTTCCTCAAAACAATTCAAAACAGTATTTTTGGTAGTAATCCGTCACTTACAACTTGAAAATGAACACTGATGATGTGGCCAGCATCATCAGAATTATTTCCTAGTGATCGAAGTAATTTCAATACTATATCACTTTTCAAAACCATTTCTTAATCATTTCCATTTTAAATTATTTCAAAATATCCTTTACAATGCTCGTAAAACAATTTAAAATCTCCTAGGATTTTAAAATTTTCATATATTCAATTCAATCCATTTATAAATACTTATTCAAATTTCCAGAGTTTTAGTTTCAATCCTGATTTAAACTCACATTTAATTCATTTCGATTTCATATATTTCGCTTATATGAATTCGGATTGGTTATATATAACCATTTCAATTTTAATCGTATTTGATTAATATAACAACCAACACATCCAATACTTAATAATTCAAATATTAATCATTCTTTTATATCAAAATATACTTTGGGTAAAATTATTTCATTAACCCTCTTTTCAAAACATACTGTGTCGGTTTACCGTATTCAAGTGTTTAGAAACTCCTACCGATATAGTGGATTGAATTGATCGACCAGAACTTATAAACAACTCAACCAATAAATTTCCACAATATTAAACAATTATTATAAAATATACAAATACGTTCTCTCATATATATACACTCAACCCAATCTAGGGTATTACTAACCCCATCTCTACCAAGTCACGCCACAGAGCCAAGGTAATCACTTAACCTTCAGCTCTGATACCACTGTAACGACCTGAGGAATTCACGACCTTGGTTATTGACATAAACTCAATGTCGACTATCTAAGCATTAGAAATACCGGATAGTTAATAGAAAAAAGATAGAGGGTGAGATTAGATAAGATTGAAAATTAGAATAGAAGAAGAAGATCACAATAACAAAATCAGAGTAACACGAATCTCACACCGGAACGAATAAAATATAACATAACTTTGAAATAAAACCTGTGTATGTATACAATAACATTTATCTGAGTACAACACTTACAACATAGCGGAAACAAACAATTGCTATAAAATCCTGAAGCCTCCTGCTCCAAGCTCTCAGTATATCTGTAAATCCCGACTACTTGACTGGCCGTACAAAATTGGCCACCCAAGAGTTTAGGGAAAACAAAACAAAATAAACTCCGGGTCTGTCATGGGACTGGTATGAGTAAAACCATTTAAAACAGTTTGAGCAATTAAACGATATCTCATAAGACCACGCTGTATAACGGAACGGGTTTTTCCCTTATGAGAATCCAAAACACTTGGTCCAACATTCAAAACCCTTTTGGAAAGAACGATAATCTTTATATTAAACTCATTTGATATTATAATAATGTCTAGCAACCACAATATAATAATCATCTAGCAGAACGCTTTCATCTCACGTTCCACATACATAATATATATTCAAAAATTGCGGGCCCTTATTGGGTAATGAATTCCACTAGTAAGGTATGGGACCACCTTCTGACAGTGTATCTCTGGAGAGGAATACAACGGGTTCAACAAGAACATCTTATAACCTAAGCTAAACATAACCGGACACTCATTGCGTTTGAGTGTACCGAATGTATTATCACCAACGGTTGGGATCAGCAACCGTTTCCCGAAAGGGACAACATCAAAATAGATTATAGAAGTGAATGGAATTTCTCTAGATCAGGTGACAATACATCCTAATTGGAAGCTAACAACTTACCTATGCGACCTACCCGATTTTATACCATTCCTGATTGTGAGGCTAGAGGCGATAACGTATAGATCACACCTTTATTTACTTTGAATGTCACATCATCATACCCGCCAAATCACAAATTGGTTTCCTAAAAAATACAACGGGTATAAAGCTAAGAGAAACGAATTCCTCTGCAACCAAACGTAAATACGTTTGAAGGGATCAACTTACGCGATCTATTAAATATACTCTGTCAGGCATTCTTCCATACAGGTTGTCCTGGGATTGGACAAACTGAAGGCACTATTCTGTAAATCCATCTTAGGCAATTTCTACCTAGGATTTACTGAACAGCCTTGGCATAAATCCATTTTCAATTATCTTCATCATATTTGATTCGCAATGCTAATGCCATACGGAATGGTTTTCAGATGATATATCTGATCCCGGTCTCTCCATATTGGCAACGGAAATGGTCAAAATCTTTGATAGTCGGTGATTTAACTATTAAAGGAAAACACGTGTACAAACAACGGTCGTATTTCCAAATGGAAACTTTACCGATCAATCATCATTTCATTTCCCAATTTCCTATTTATAGTTTCCATATATTCATAAATTCCTTATTTTCTAAAATTAGAAAATATACGTTATTAACTTTGGAAAACGTTTCCATTTCTGATTCATGCATCAATTCTTCCCACCTCTATCAGTCTCCTGTAAACTAGTAAGAGAACAACTTCTTACGTATAAACCCCTAAGGCCGAAACTAACATCAGATCGATACCCAGAAAGCCATTCAACTCAACTAATTTCCATTCAGTTTCTAATTTCAGAAATTCCATTTAAATTCCTAATTCAAATACCAAATTCCTTTATAATATTTTATTTGCAAAATATTTACTTTAATCTAATTTTTCACATAAAATGTGAAAAATATTTCTTTATATAATCAAAATAGTTTGATTTCGTATTAAAAAAAAAACAATATCTCAAACCAAAATTCT
This sequence comes from Allium sativum, assembly GCA_030737875.1. Classification (NCBI taxonomy): domain Eukaryota; kingdom Viridiplantae; phylum Streptophyta; class Magnoliopsida; order Asparagales; family Amaryllidaceae; genus Allium; species Allium sativum. The sequence continues at coordinate 177,528,764 of CM060912.1, forward strand.
ATTTATATTTTTATTTTCAGAATTTTTCATACAAGTCTTATTTCATTTCCAACATTTATAATCTCATTGCAAATTTCCTTTATAACTACTACGTTCACATTCCATTTCAATTATCGGTGTTAAAACCCATTTTTACTTGTTTATTTCTTTATATAAATTCAAATTTATATGTTCAATTTATCAAATGATAAATATTTCCTTAATTTATAAACATCGTTTATAAATTATTCTCCTCAATATATCTGTTAAAACAGATTTCTATTAAATATTTAGTTTAAATCCATATCATGTTATACCCGTGTGCGAAGCACGGATGTAAATCTTCCTAATGTAAAATTCTTCTTTTATAAAATTATATTCATTTTCCAAATGTTTCCTTTTATAATATTCATTCCATTTTACAAATATTTCCTTTTATAATTCTATTTACTTTCCAAATAAATATTCCTTTTATAATTCTATTTATTATCCAAATAAATATTCCTTTTTCAATATCATATTTATTTTCTATAAATATTTCATTTTCAAAATACACTTTGAAAATCCCCTTTTTACATTCCAATATTTCATATGGTATTTAAAATACCAAACAACATGACCAGTGTCATCATAATCAATCACAGATTTTATATCACATCATATACCACAATATATAAAAACAAACAGTATTACAATATTGAGGGATCCAGTTGGATCCCTGTAACCTGTATCCCTGCATTCACAGATGTTAGACAATATAATTAACATCAATTTCATTTCTATATGAAATATTCTAATAAACAGAATCACTATATAATTAACGATTATATATATAACTCTATCTATAATTTCAACCAATTACTTAACAGTTCAACCAACAATCAATACACAATAATCAATCATCATTTATCAATACTATATTATATTTATAAAATATAAACTATACAAAGTTAGTGAGATTTAATCACATTGGACGATCATCGTTAAATAATGACAACTGCCGGTTGATTCAGACAGACAATTTATTTCACTATAAATTGTAACGAGCTTCGGTTCACTCCCAGTTAGTTCCATGGTGTAGCCACCGTCCATACGATCCTAACGGATCTGGTTTTGCCAAATTCTGATCATGTATGAGATAGTTATACGATTTACAAGTTTGTAAACAATTTAAATTAAAATAAAAACTAAATTTCCTTTTATAACTTTTAATTGGGCCTCACCCTTATAATAACTCCGGCCCATTTCCAAACTGGCCTGCCACCTTAGACCTTTCTTCCCCGAATAGAAAATCCCGCTGTCCTCTGCCATTTCCTTTTGTTTTAAGCTCCCTTTCCTCCTTTTCCAGACCACCGAAATTAGAATAGAAATCACCTCCAAAATCCCCTTTCATTTCTCTACAACCCCATATCAGTTACATCCATCTCGCTCTCCTTCTTCCACTACTGATAAACCCATTTCTTCACAGTCGCTACTCCCCATAGCTGCTATTTTTTTCCATAGCAAATTCCACTTCTCCACCAAATGATTTTCAAAACTGAAATTACCATCACAATCTCCTCCACACTTTCTACCCACTCATCCCCAAGAAACAACGCTACATTCCTCCCTCCATAACGCATCTTCCAGCTCCTTATGAAACCTACAGGAAAAACAACAAATTTTTTTGTCAGTAAATTCGCCCAAACTCCCATAATCCAAGCTACAACCTATAACGAACTCATATATAATCCAAAAACTTCGAATTAATGCTCGAACCCCCTATGAATCTCAACCCTAATCAATGCTAGAATACTGACAGCGAAATAACAAGCTTCGAACTATGTAAAACTATTTTGGGACGGAAGTAAATCACACAACGAATTCAAATATATGAGTCTTCCGATTTACTGGATTTTATTTTGAATTTTAAGGATTTTAAAAAGTCACATTTGTAGTTTGAGCTGAAGGAAACAAGCGGCTTGACTTTTGTTGACTACCAGCAGAATTAGATTAGGTTAGGAAAGGTAAGGAGTGTATATAGGATAATTTAAATATTTTTTTATTCGAATATTTTATTAAATTTTAATGAATTATTCCTTCATTTGACTTCTAAAAATCCTTATGACTACATACGATGCCCAAATCCGATGAAAATGGACATGCGACCCAACGAAACTTATTTCGTCGAATTCCAACTCCGTTTGCTCACACAGCGTATTTTTAAAGTCTAACTATTGATTGTTTTACACATTAAATTCCTGTACGGCTACATACTGACTTCAAAAATAACGAAAATTGAAATCTAACAATAATTTAATATTCTGGATTTAACAAAATTAGTTTCATCCAAAACGGAGGTCGTTTGCAAAAAAAGCTATTTTCTAAGGCTTAAATAAACCAATTTAAATATTAATATATTTAAAAATAATTAAATTTAATATTAATATATTAATATTATCATATATATTCACATAGAATATAATATAGGTTCAAAATATTCCTATCTGAATTTATAACTCGACATTTCAAATCCAAATTATATCACTATTCAATTTATATTAAAAATCCATTTATAATATAAATAAATTGTTATATATTATAAAGGAATTCCATAGCGACTTTTCCAAAGTTTGATTTGATCATAACTCAAAATCTACACGATGAAATCCTGATTTTTCTCTTCTATTAGAAAAATATTGTTCAACTGATTCGAATGTTTCTTGTTTCACAGAAATCCGGCTTAAAACGGATTTTGTATATTCAATTGAAGTTCAAAACCCAATATTACGAACTACCGCACCATTTCAAGCTCGATTATAATTATAATATAATTATACGTTCGAACTTTGTTTAAATAATATATTCGTTATTATAATTCAATTCTAAACTGAATTAAATATTTTAAATGATCCAATTCACATAGTATTGTGAATTCAGCTATTTTCGACTATTTTGAAATTAAAAAAATTATTATATTATATATATTAATTAATTATTTATTATTATTTAATTAAAAAACCATTAAATTACCAAACCATTATTTGAATAATTAATTACTAAATTGTTAAAAAATACAGGTCGTTACAAAGTTGGAATCACATACTCAACCAGGGGAGGGAAAAGATGGGAATGAAAATGGCAAGCAGGTTCGAAGAATTGTAATTATGATGATCTTAATGTAATTTGAATATTTTGTACCACTCTTGCAGCATCCGGTAACGTCCCAGAATTTTAGAGATTTGATAATTAATTAATTTAATTATTTAATATATTGGTTTGATAAGATTAAAGGTTTGAACTTAAATAATATTGATTATTTAATTATTTTAAATAGTGGAATAATAAAATTAAATTTTGAAATAGTCAGGAATAGCTGAATTGGCATTATTCAGTAAATTGGATAATTTAATAGATTTAATTCAGTTTAGAATCGAGTTATAATAAAGAGTTTATTAACGTTTAACGTATTAATTATAATATAATTATAATCGAGCTCGTAACATCGCGGTAGTTCGTAGTATTGAGTTTTGAACTTCACATGACTATACAGGATTCGTTATTAGTCGGATTTCTTCGAAACAAGAAACGTTCGAATCTAATTGATGATATTTTCTAGTGGAAGTGAAAAATAGAGATTTCGTCTTATAGACTGTGAGATATGTCCAAATCAATTTTTCAGAAAGTCGTTGTGGAGTCTTTTATAAGCCATAACGGCTTATTTAATATAATTAAATACTGATTTCAAATTTGGATAAGATTTTCAAGACGTAGTTATAATTTAATTTTTAGTATTTAACTACAAATTTTAATTTGGAAAATAAGAAACTTTTAATTTGGAGTATTTTACACCCTGTATCAACATTTCGGGGTTTCACAATATAAGTTAACTTTTCTATATTAATATATTTTTGGGATCGTGGCACATCGCTCGACACGACCGTATTCTTATTTCTGTCCGTAGCGGCTCGGTCATGAACGTGATTTTATGTAAAGAGTACGTTAAACTTAGGGGAAAACAATGGAGCATTGAATAAACAGTCATTCAGCGGGAGGTGATGAGATTTATAGGCAATAATAAGAATTTAAAACCAATTAAAATAAACTAATTTTGAACTAGATGGTTCGTTTACCCCAGTATACTTATGGTCACATATAAATATTCATAGATTTGGAAGCTTAGTATAGATTGGTTTTCAACACACACGACTACTTCAGATCAATAAAAATGCTTAAGTAAACTCATCGGTGCAAAGTACAAGCCGACTTCGAAAATAAATAAAAACAAAACTATCAGTAAATAAACTATATATTCCAAAGTTGTATCATGTTTTCTAGCAACAATACAAAACTGTTGCACGTCTGTCCAAAATATAACACGCAGTATGGCTATACTATCGAAACCCATGTGAAAGCCTACCAACTAGACATATGGTATGGCTATACAAAGCTATCAGTATGGCTTTACACTCCATATGTTTTCCCTATGACAATGCAACACCTATCTTACCGCTATAGAAATGACTTTGATTTTATCTTCTTTAGCCTTCAGCTATATATATCGCAACAGCCTCATTCTTTTTCTCTGCAAACGGAAAAAAGAAAGAAAACCCAGTGTCTCTCTTCGAAATCAGTATAACCCAACAGTTGGAGTTTTTTTTGATGCATGGATTTAATGGGTTGTGCGTTTCATGTTAGGACATCATACGCAAGGGAAGTTGCGAGCTCAACGAGGTGGTTTGCATGGGAGGTGACACGTCAAGACGTAGAGTGGAGTTGGTTTCACTGTGTGAAGAAGTTTTGAGGATGGTGGAAACTCGCTGATGCAACTACCAGGAAGCATTCAGGTTTGTGTTTGTGGACATGGTTGAAGTCGAAACCAGGAGGAGTCGACGAGTGTATGCTAGCATGGTGAGATAGCAGTTACGTGCTAAGGTTGAGTTGCTTGGCGAGGAAAAGTGACGATGCACTATTATGAGTCATGTTGTTGTTCTAGGTAGCAATATAAAGAAAGGATTCAAGCATTATATTTTGATGTTGAGGACATGAAGCTTGAAGTTTCCCTTTTGGTGCGTGGGGTATCTAACATCAGGGTTTTTGCATTGAAAACTATCAAAAATGGGGCACACTACATAGAATGAAGATTGGAGGAGCTCTCGTAAGTGTTTTAAAATAGAAGAAGCGAATCGGTGTATAAATGTCTGGAGCGGGTTCTGTTTTTAAATAAATAAAGATGGAGGAATGGAGGAGTATTTGAGGGAGTGGGGAGATATGAATTTCCGACACGGGAAGTCTAGAGCAGGAACACGCGTTCCATTCGGGAAGAAGAACACTGTGTGTGTTTATGGTGGGCTAATTGTTTAAACATGGGCCGATAATAATAATATCTACAAAAAGAGGGTAAGGCCCAATGTTTAAGAAGATAAGGTAATGGTTTGCACGGCTATGGGGAAATCCTGAAAATTTCATGCTTTGGCACGTTTGGGGTTTGTTAAATGGAAGTGAGGGTACTGGGTTTTTAAATGAATAGAAAATTTGAGCTTGTGCATATTCATGCACGTTGGAACTTGGAAGTAAAGTGGAGCTTGCCCAGCGCATTCAGCATGTATGTTGGGGTCAGATTATATATCAGTAAGTTACATAGCTATTTAATTAGTTAATTAAATTTTTTAGCTTGATAAGTTGTTTTAATTTGTAAACTTGGAAAATAAATAATGTACCGATATAGAATCTAGTTTATTCACAGTTTCTGAAATTGTAATCATACCGACAAATAAAATACGTTAGTCGAATAAGTTTGTTGAAAATTATCAGTAAAATGTTAGTGGTCAAATTTAATTACGGTTAACGTAATTAAATTGTAGCATGATTTATAGTGGCACATGTGAACAGAATTGAGAGCAATCTGTCATGTTGGGTCCATGTGAACATAAGGTACACAATGAAGCTGGTTGGGAGCAGTTAGAGCTCATTGGAAATTTATGATAGAATAAAACGGTTGACTGGATTAACTGACGTTAATCATGTTTCAGTGATTAACAACAAGGTGAATAAACTCACTAACTCTGTTTAGTTTTAAAATATTTAATTATATATCTCAATGATTATTAAATGCTGGGTGTTGGTTGTTTAGATGAATTGCCTATAAATTGGTTGAAGTTATAGATACCGTTATTTATATAAACTTTTGGTTAGCTATTGATCATATTTATTATTATATTTCATATTTGATATGAAATCAGTGTTATTTATGTTAATTAACATTTGTGGATGTAGGGAAACAAGTTGGAGGAATCCAACTATTATATTGTTATTTTTCATTTATTACATTATATGATGTGATAAATAATTTGTGGTTAATTATTATTTGTTTGTAATGTAGAATTACACTAGCATGAAATAATAGGTCTTTAAATACCGTAAATTATATTGGAGAAGAATTCGAGCTTAAAAAGGGAAAATCTATTATTTATTATAATATTAAATAATAGAAATTATATTGAATCTGGATTGGGCTAGAATATAATAACTTGTTTTAATTATATAAAACAAGTAGTTTGATTTAAAATTGATATTTAGAATGAAATGTAATAATATGCTTGGGAAATATGGGAAACTGAAAAATTAATGTTAAATAAAAGGGCCAGTGATTGTTGATGTTTAGTTGTAAATTTGAATGGATGTTTGTTTTTATTTGATAGTTAAATTACCGGCTATCAAAGATTTTTGATCATCGTTGTCAATACGGAGAGACCGGTTGGATTTAATATCCGAAAACCACTCCATATAGGCACATGCATTGCAAATTAGATTATGTTGAAGATAATTGAAGACGGAGTGAAATGCAAGGGTTGTTCTGGTTACATAGTAGTGCTTTCAGTTTGTCCAGTCCCAGGACAACTTGTATGGACGAACGTCAAATAGAGTATTCCTAACAGATCACACAAGACGATCTTTCAAGGTATTACATTAGTGGCGAAGGAATTCGTTTATCTTTTTTATACCTGTGATATTTTTGAGAAGATAAACTTATGATTTGACGATGTGGCATTCAAAGTTAATGGTGGTCAGATGTTCTAAAAATAACATAGCTTCAAGCCTCACAACCCAGAAATGACAAAAATCGGGCACGTAGCATAGCTAGTTGGGTCATACCCAAGTAGGGTGTATTGTCACCGATCTAGAGAAAATTCATATTTTTTCTTCTTTCGATTCTGTATATTACGGGTAATGGTTGGACGGCCGACAACCGTGGTGACAATATATTTGCTACACACAAGCTAAATGAGTTGGCGGTCATGTGTGGCCGAGTTGTAAGATGTTCTTGTTAAACCCCCAGTGTATCCCCTCTAGAGTACACTGATCGGAGGTGGTCCCATACCTTGTCATAGTTGGAATCCAATCTCTAATAGGGCCATGCAGTTTTGATTTTATACTATATATGTAGCGCGTGAGATGCAAGCGTTCTACTAGATGGTTATTTATTTGATTAGACATTATTATAATATCATCGGATTTTGATATCAAAAATATTTTCGGTTATAGTAAGGTAAAAACCGTCCATGTTTATGTGTGGGCTGGTCTTATTATTATCCTTTTCTTTTAAAAGGATTTCCAAAATTAAACAATATGGTTAGAGTTTCCTTACACTAGTCCTATGACTGACACAGAGTTTATTTTGTGTGTTTTCCCTAAACTCTTGGGTGCCCAAATTTGTACGGGCAGTCTAGTGTTTCAGGCTTTTACAGATACACTTGGAGAAGATTGAAGCAGATGGCTTCTCTATTAGTTATTTATAGATTATTTCCGCTGTGATGTATATGAGTTATACTCTAATATGGTATGTATATACAAAATCAGATTTGTATTTCAAGGTCATGTTATATAATATATTTTATTCGTTCCGCTGTGAGATTTGTGCTTAATCTAATTTTGTTCTGTTGTGTTCTTCTTCATCTTCTATTATAATTTTTTTCTTTCTATTTCTCACCCTCTAACTTCTTTCTATTAATGACCTGATATTGTCGATATTTGAATAGTCGACCTGGCGTTTTATGTCGATTTTCGGGGTCGAAAATCCATCGAGCCATTACAGTGGTATCAGAGCTGAAGGTTAAGTGACTACCTTGGCTCTCGATTTTTTGGTTCCAATGCAACTGAAATCATCTGATTCTGATATCGTATAAGCTAGATATGAAATTATAAAGGTTAATCACTTTATTAACATTAATTATATAATTAATTATTATTTAAACTAATTACCCCCAATTAGAAAAATACGGCTAATGTTCTTCTTCCTCTTCACGCTGGGTTTCATGAAATATGTCACCCACTAGGGCTTCAAATTGCTCGCAAACCAAGGCCCGCGCTGACGATCGGCCATCACCAGTCAAAGGCCCTCCACGAGAGTCGCCTCCGCCCAGGGTTTCGTCACCTCCGATGGTCCCCACGTCCAAAAAACACAGCTCGAAGTTGGTCGGTTTGGGCTGAAAAACTGGCCTCCACGAGGCACCAAATCCGACAATACCCATATGGAATTGAAGACGATAAAAATCTCCACAAAATCCCCCAAAGAACTGGGGTCTAATTCTTTATACTTTAATTAGGATTTAGGAATGAAATATCGAGAGATTAGGGCCTTTAATCACGAAAGAACGGCGGTTCCAGAATGGTTGACCACGATGAGACAAAAATAGGGTTTGACCCCTTATTTATATAAATTACAATATTAATTTAATTTCAAAATACTTGCTTTTGCCTTCAAACTCCGAACCGATCCCAACGACTGTTATCCATAGCGTAATACCCCTATTCCAAACACAATGGAATATGTTTCGTAAGCCAATTCTAATGTTTTGATCACTTTTTATCAAAATTAAAATATAAATCTATATATATTAAATTTAAACGTACATTTTAATTTACTGGGGTCACATACTGACTCCAAAAATTCCCGAAAAATAAATCTAGCTATGTTTTGACGATACGGTCCTAACAAAACTAATTTCAACGAATTTGGAGACCGTTTGAAAATGGTCAATTTCTGGTCGATCCAATTCAAATTTAAATTGCTAAACACATTTAAATTTACTACGCTCACATATTAATTCCAAAAATTATGAAATTTGAAACCTAGCAATAATTTGACATTCCGGATCCAACAAAAGTGGTTTCGTCGAAAACGAAGGTTGTTTGCAAAATGGATATTTATTATATTATATTAAATTCCATAGCGACTATTTCAAATTTTAAACAGGACATAACTATCAATTCTCGTTATGAAATCTGAATTTTTCACATTCGTTGGAAAGATATTTTTAAATAGATTCAAATATTTCTTGTTTCACTAAAATCCGATTTATTTTGAATCTTGTACATTCATTTGAAATTTGGAATCGAATTTTCAAACCACCGCGCCATTTCTAGTTTGTTTTATAATTAAAATAAATTTATTCGTTCTAACTTCGATTTAAATAAATTTTTAATCGTTATTATTTAAAATAAATCATTTTAAATTCTGAAATCCATTAAAATTGCTAAAATAAAAAATTTAAATTGGTTTTGAAAATTTGGGTTGTTACAATTATGGTCAGATGTTCTAAAAATAAACATAGCTTCAAGCCTCACAACCCAGAAGTGACAAAAATATGGCAGGCAGCATGGTTATTTGGGTCATACCCAAGGAGGGTGTATTGTCACCGATATAGAGAAAATTCATATTTTTTCTTCTTTCGATTCTATATCTTATGGGTTACGGTTAGACGATATATTCGCTACACTCAAGCCAAATGAGTAGGCGGTCGTGTGTGGCTAGGTTGCAAGATGTTCTTGTTGAACCCCAGTGTATCCCCTCTAGAGTACACTAATCGAGGGGTTGTAACGAGACAGATTTTGCCCGTACCTAATCGATCGCTAAATCGATAAAGACCGTTCAAAACCTGAATATGTTAACTCTAGGAATACAACATATTAGAACAAATAACAGAAGACTTTTATAAACATTATAATAATGTTACATCAGAGTACAGAATATCAAAGTACATCGATAAATAATAATTCAATGGAAGATAAATTACAATAAATTTATTACATTGCAGCGGAAGACTATAAATGCTCTCGACACAGCTCTAAGCTTCAATCCAGAATCATGCTCAAGAGATAAATATATACAAAACAAGCTACTCAACTGCCCGTGTGGAAAATATGGGCACCCGAGTTTGCCAAGTGAAACAAACTACGGGTCAGTCATGTGACTGGTATGAGAAATCTTTTCTAACTTATCTAATAATTAGGCTAATCACAGGACCATGCCGCTAACGCGGAACGGGTTTACTCCATTGGATTGCCAGTGCATAATCATTAACCATAAATAAACATATGGATCTACAATGCATCAATCAACATGCAATTCCTTAATCTACCCGTTTAGGCTTAGTCTCTAAACTTAGATTTCAAAATCCAATTCACTTTACAGAAATTATTTCTTTGGACTCTATTTCCCGATTTCTTTTATTTCAAATCATTTGAAATACATATCTAGCTTTTATAATAAAGTAGATTTCACTTCGGGATATGAAAATAAAACATTTGGAAATATGAATTCCAAAAACATAATAATGCATACAAAAATAAGTATGCAAACCAAATATCGGTAATTTTCCCTCAGTACCGGGCAGTACGCACCCTAACCGAACATATATATATATATATATATATATATATGTGTGTGTGTGTGTGTGTGTGTGTGTATAACCGCAGCTACACTAACAATGCACCATCCCACCAATCGGGGAAGACATGCACGAACTCATACTGTTAGTCAATTTTGGGTCACTCGCTTCTTTAGCCACATACTTGCTAAATCATTTTTATCCTGAAGTAGGGAAAATCATTTCACAATATAATAACAAGTATAATCAAATCTATATAGATTTCTACTTTCGGGTGTAGTCCTCGAAATCCTTTCTGTTTTATAAAACATTTTATAAAACATTCCCTGTCCAAAATCGGGAATAACATTTCTTTTTACTTAAGAAATCTCATTTCAAAATTATTTATTAAATTTTGAAACAAACAACATCGCTAAACACCTTATAGTCAAATCGTGAAGTGTTTCACAAGGTGTCACCACATAGATATTTTTACCCAAGCCAATGCTAAATGTAAAAAAAACATATTTTGCTCATAAATTGGTCGAGCACAATCCATTCAATTATATCAATCATAACATGTCAATAACCAAGTTTATTTGGTTTAATCACATTTCAATTTCTACATATACAATAAAAAGAGAATTTTTATTGTAAACGAATTTTCTATGTTGCTTATGACAAATAAAAAGAAGGATTTTTATTGTCATAACATTTCCTATGCTGAACATGTTATATATTTTCTAATGATAAAATAGAAAGATAATTTTGTCTACATAACATGTTCTATAATTCTATTGACAAAATAAAAGATAATTTTTTCTACACAACATGTTATACAATTCTAATGACAAAATAAAAGATAATTTTGTCTACACAACATGTTATACAATTCTAATAACAAAATAAAAGATAATTTTTATCTTCATTATTTTACTATGTCACTAATGACAAATAAAAAGATAATTTTGATTCGTATACAATTTCAATGTATAACATGACAAATAAAATGTCAATTTTTATTTTGTATAAAATCTAATGTATAAACATGACACAAAAATGTCTATTCTAACTTGCATACAATTCTTATGTATAAACATGACACAAAATGTCTATTTTATATTTTGCATTCATAAGTTAAAATTTTAATGTTTCAACATTTATAGTCATATAATGAACATTTTATATATATTCATTCAGTACATTAAAAATGTAAATTTTAATGTTTCAACATTTATAGTCATATAATGAATATTTTATAAATATTCATTTAGTACATTAAAAATGTAAATTTTAATGTTTCATCAATTTTATTCCATATATGAGTATTTACATATATTTTATCTTTACATTAAAAATGTAGGTTTTAATGTCTCAACATTTTAATCTATACAATGTAAATTTTTCACAAATCATATTTTACATAAACACTTTTATTTAATATGTCAATATTCTAAATAAGGGACATTTTTTTTATTTACATGACAATATACTAATAAAATGACATATATATTTGTCATGACAATATTCTAACAAAATGACATATATATTTATCATGACAATATTCTAACAAAATGACAAATATATTTATCATGGCAATATTCTAACAAAATGACATATATATTTTTATCATGACAATATTCTAACAAATTGACGTATATATTTATCATGACGATATTCTAACAAAATGACGTATATATTTATCATGACAATATTCTAACAAAATGACATATATATTTATCATGACAATATTCTAACAAAATGGCATTTTAATGCTAACATTTCTAATTCAACCAAATGACATTTTATTCTGTCAATTCTAATTCAACAAGAATGACAATTTTATTTTGTTGATTCTATGTAAGGACCCGTAACTTCCCTGTGAAGGAAAGAGCGGATACTTTGAGAACAGGACAAAATAGAACGCAAACAGAAGAACATTTCATTGTTATTTCAACAATTCCATCTGATACAAGAATATACAGAGTATAAATGAATAAATTACATTCGATAAATATCAGAGATTACAAAAAATTATATAGCAGCGAAAAAATATACAAAACACAACTGAAAGTGATACACGGATACAGAGCTTTCCGAGCATCATTCCAGCTGTAAATCAGGACCCTGTGAATATAAATCTGCAAAACCAAAACTACTAGCTGCCCGTGTGGAAAATAGAGGCACCCAGAGTTTAGGTTAAAACAATAAACTCTAGGTCAGTCATGTGACTGGTGTGAGAACTAAAACAGTTATTTAAAACTTTGCTTTAAAAGATAGTAATTCAAGGGACCACGCCGTATAACACGGAACGGGTTTCCTCCCAAGAATACTAGTGCATATAACAAAACAGCGCAATGCTCTTTGGAAAAATGAAGCTATTATAAGACCCAGGTCCCATCACACAATGCAACGCAAGCCGGAGGATAGGGTTTTCCCTTATAATAGCCAAACATGCTTGGTACGTTTAAAACAAATCACTTGATATTATAATAAGTGTATAGTGTCAAAACAATTCAATCATAAATATCAATCATAAGCGGCATGGGTACCATCTATCATGTCGCCATACTAGTTCTACAATTAAAACCGCAATATCACGTATTGGAAATTGGATTTCCGTCATGAGTCGAGGCAAGGGGCAAGCTCCTCTCCGCGTTCGAGACACTCTAGCAAATGTCCCAGGACCCCACTCTGATCCTTGGATCTTCAGGGCCGGTCCTCCCTTACTTTTGAGCATTAATTATTCCTGAACACACGTTTCCCGGTCCTTACAGACCTATATCCGAGGCGCCTCGTATCCAACAACCACATAGGTGAAAAGTATATAAATGTCAGGGCTGGTAGGTCACTGACACCACCCTAGCTAGAAAGAAACGTCGTGCTCTCCCTGCAGTCACTATCCCGTTTTTGACTCATACCGAGGTGTGAGGCTCGCGAATTCATGTTATATACAAAGCTACGTCACACAGACAGTGCTTTGATCATCAACCACAAGACTTTGCTTTTCAACAGAAGCCTTGATCAATTGCCACTTACGCGTGCTACACGGGCAATTCACTCCATGCGACTGATGTCCATCGATATACAACCTCTGAGCTCGTACGTCTCAGAGAAGGGCGTTAAGCAAGAGAATAAATTCTCTGCCGCCAAACAGATGTATATCTAATAGAGATCAATCAACACAGAATAAAATCCAATGTCAGACACACAATCCATTTACAAGTTCGCTCTGGGTCTGAACGAAACCGGAGGCACTTTCCTCGCATATCCATCGATCTCTAAGTACGTCTGGACAATTACCAACTGTTTCCCTCATCTTGGGTGTACAGCCCAATCAAGATAATCAGTAATCACCCAAACGATGTGAAGACTTCCGGTCTTCAACCACCGTCTTCATCTTCGACATCTCGTCGAATCGGTTATTCAGAATGGGTATAACCCGGCCTTTCTGAATAACCCACGTATATAATAAACAAATGTTACACAAACACAACGAACGCCTCATTCCAATTCAGAATATTCTTTTATTCACTAAATCACATTCTTAGGGAAAGGTTCCCATTAATTTTATCCAAGATAAATTCTTCTAAATTTATTCTTTATTCTTCCTTTGGATATCATTTCAAACCATATCATGGTTTTCCAAACTAGTCGGGATTAGCGAACCACACCGAAGTAATTATTTATTTTATTTCCCAATCCCAACCTATTCATCCCACGGAGCAAAACTGGTAATACTCCATACCTAACACCACGGTGTTATCGGTAAAATTAATTACCATTTCACGTTCAAATCTAATTAAAGATTTAACTATCGCTTTGGAGCAAAACTGGTGATACTCCACTCTCGATCCCTTTTCAAATTTGATAATTTAAATTATCAATTCACATTTTTAATCTAATTAAAGATTCATTAAAACTCCTCTTAGTTTTAATCTTCTCAAAAATCAATATTTTGTCTTTAACTGGGTTAAAGGACCAATGTCATCTAAAACACGATTCACGATAAACCCAAATCATATTTGATATTAAATACAAGGCTCTGAATAGAAAATATACCGGCTTATATTCAATATCAAATTCTGAAACCAACAAATATCGTATTGGAAATAACGATATAAAATATATCTTTCAAATTCCCATAACAATATCTGTATAGTCACGAAATTCAACATCGAAATATTCTGAAGATAATTTCGATTCAACTCCAGTCCAATCCACGTATTGGGAATATTGATTATTTTTCAAATCACTTTCAAATTCAATTTATTTATTTATTTCAAAAATAAATTGATTTTAATTCTAGTTCAAAACTAGTTCATTTCGATAAAAATCTATTTTTATCTTTTCAAATATGGAATTTTTCAGCCTAATTTTTCCCAAATCATTTCTTACGATTTTACACAAATTATAGATATTTTTAATAATTTTATCAAGGCCCGTATAGTCGATTTCCATCAACGGCCATCGAACTGCACTTACAACTACCTTTTTCAAATTCAATTTGGACATAATTCCAAATCCAACCGTTAGATTTCAAATTTCTAATATTCATTCGAAAGCTCTTTTCGATACGAACCCAACGGTTCCGGTTTTAGGAGAATCCGACGGTCGGATCTCCCGTAATGTCAATTCGAAGTCAATGGTTGAAATTCACTAACTGCCGCGGCGCGGCGCGTTTATTCAGGCCATTATATATATAATATATATATATATTATATATATATTTCGTCGATTTCCTTTTTAAAATGGATTTTATAAATAGTTCTAAATTCGTTTCAAATACAATTTCAACTTCATCTTCAATTTCAAATCGATTTGATTTCAATTCAATTCGAATTCATTTCAATTTTATTTAATTCAAATTCAAATTCGTTTCAATTCAATTCAAATTCTAATTCATTTCAATTCAATTTAATTTGAATTTACCTTCTATTTAATTCAATTCGAATTCATTTCAAATTGATTTCAATTCAATTTCAGTTCATTTTAAATTTCATTCAAAACCATTTCAATTCGTTTTTAATTCAATTTCAATTTAATTCAATTTGAATTCATTTCTATTCAATTCGAATTCAAATTCACTTTCTATCCAATTCGAATCGAATTCATTTTCTATTCGATTCGAATTCATTTCAAATTGATTCAATAAAATTTCAATTGAATTTTAATCTAATTTAATTTGAATTTCATTTCAAAATATTAAATTTTGAAATCACTTTTCAATATTCATTATAAAACGAATAAAATCGATATAAATATCGTTCGCGTCAAAATAACGCATCTCTAATCAACACGGCTTTATATTTTTCAAAAACTTCTTTATTCTATTCAACAAATGAATATTTATTCTATTCAACACATGAATTTATATTTCTTTCAACACTTGACTAATCTCAACAAATGAGTACGGTCAACACATGAATCTTATTTTATAATATTCATTATTTTCCCGATTGGAATGAGGCCCAATCACTCACCATATAATGTTAATTATATGGATTCCATACAACACATGTATATAATAGCAACAATAACCAATCAACCATCATCCAAAGTGCACCACACAACTACATAAGCATCAAATATAAATAATCAACGCTTACACAGTATGTCGACCAATCGATCGACATACAATTAAATAATTGGGATTAGTGTACTCAAATATCATCCCAACACCCATGTGGGGTTTCAAATCAACCAACACAGATTTTTATTTGTGCAGTTGGGCGATGTGTAAAATTTATCATCCCAATCAATATCATTTAAATCAGTGTATATAAACAAATCAGCTGATTTGTTTATAAATATTTATTTATTCACTTTCACGTTAAAAATTATATTTTTAACGATAATTAATTTATTTCAACCATCTACATTTTATTATCGATTTCACATCAACAACACAAACAAATTTCACAACACATCAAACAAGCATACAAGCCGTCCATGGTCTGTGGACGACAGGTGTCGGGTGCTGCTAAGCACCGTCTGCATCCTAGTATATATATAACTAGAAAAGGAAATTTAGAGTGAGAAGTTCTCACCGACTAGCTAATCCAAACGTCTCGACTCTTCATATGTAGAAATCTTCGTCGTTTCTTCTTTCGTCACTTTCGTTGCCCGTAGCCACTACATATATAAAAATCACATTTTTATATTCTTGTTATGTATATAAAAATCATATTTTTATAATTACTCCATATGGATAAAAATTCAATCTATTTTTACATCGCTACTATATAGATAAAAATTCTATTTTTACATCGCTACTATATAGATAAAAATTCTATTTTTACATCGCTACTATATAGATAAAAATTCTAGTTTTACATCGCTTCTATATAGATAAAAATTCTATTTTTACATCGTTACTATATAGATAAAAATTCTATTTTTACATCGCTACTATATAGATAAAAATTCTATTTTTACATCATTATTCTCTACATAAAGATTCCGCCTTTTCAAATATAAAGATTTTATTTTATATTTTATATTTTATAGAAATTATATTTTCAATACACTACTTACATAAAAATAGTATTTTTATATCTTCTACTATATAAAGGTCATATTTTGGATTCACTACATATATAAAGATCCAATTTTTAACACTTCTATAATGTAAAAATCATATTTTTATCCTTCTACAATATAAAAGATTATATTTTTATTATCTATATAATATGAAAATTATATTTTCAACCTTTACATACGATAAAAATTATATTTTTAACTTCCTTATCATATAAAAATCATATCTTTAACTTTCCTATCGAATAAAATTCTATCTCTAATTTTCCTATCGAATAAAATTCAGTTTTAACTAAAATAAAAAGTGGGGAAAACTCACTGTAAAATGGAAGAAGGGGGGGCTGTGCTGCGTCGACGGTGGCCAGAGGAGGGTGAAGCGGAGGCGCGGGGGGTGATGGCGATGTCGGCGGAGGAGCGAAGGGGGGGAGGATCGACGTCGGCGGAAGAAGGAAGCGGAGTGGAGGAAGAAGGGGGAAAGGAGAAGAAGGGATCGAAGGGGGGGTGCGGTGTGGCGGCGCCGCCCTGGGGCGCGGCAGCGAGCTCATCGGGGGGGGGGGGGGTCGCGATCCCCCCTTCTCTCCTTTTTTTTATTTTTTTTATTTTTTTTCTTCTGTTCGATTTTGAAAAAGGGGGGCATAGGGATTTAAGGAGAAGAGAGAGGGATGGGGATTTTTTTATTTTATTTATTTAATTATTTAATTCCAAAAAGGTACTTTTATTTTTTCGACCTCGAAACGAGGCCCACCGCCTATCGTCCATAACTAATTACCCCCATTCCGAACACAATGGGATATGTATCGTAAGCTGATTCGATCATTTCGATCAGTTTTCGTCAAAATCAACATATAACTCTATATATTGAATTTGAACGTGCATTTCAATTTACTGGGGTCACATACGAATTTAAAAATTCCAGAAAAATATTTTCTAGCATCGTATTGACGATATGGTCCTAACAAAACTAATTTCATCGAATTCTGAGACCGTTGGAAAAATGGCCATTTTCCAGTCGATTAAAATCAACTGAAACTGGTCAAACACGTTTTCCTCTGCCACGCTCACATATTGATTCGAAAAATTATGAAATTTAAAACCTAACAATAACTTTACGTCACGGACCCTACAAAAGTGGTTTCGTCGAAATCCGAGGTCGTCTGCAAAATGGCTATTTTTCAGGGTCTGAATTTCATAGCGATTATTCAGAATTTTCAACTGGACATATCTTTTGATTCCCGCTATGAAATTTCAATTTTTCGGATTCGTTGGAAAGATATCCTCAGATAGATCCTATTATTTTTGGTTTCACTAAAATCCGATTTATCTTGCACCCGGTACATTTAATTGAATTTTGAAATCGAATTATCGAACTCCCGCGCCATTTCAATTCCTTTTATAATTAAAATAAAATATTTATATTCTAACGACGACGTATATAAATATATACGTTCGAATCTATTCAAAATAAATTTCTCGTCGATATTATTTAAAATAATCTATTTTAAATATGCAAAATTCATTAAAATTGCCAAAATAAAAATTTTAAACTGGCCCAGATTTTCGGGTTGTTACATTCTAATTCAACCAAAGTGACAATTCTATTTTGTTGATTCTAACTCAACCAAGGTGACAATTCTATTTTGTTGGTTCTAATAAAGTAGAAGTGACGATTCTATTTTGTTGATTCTAATTCAACCAAAGTGACAATTCTATTTTGTTGATTCTAATTTAACCAAAGTGACAATTCTATTTTGTTGATTCTAATTGAACCAAAGTGACAATTTCGTATTTTGTTGATTCTAATTCAACCAAAGTGATAATTTTATATTTTTAATTCTAATACAACAAAATTGACATTTTTATTTTATCAATTTTATTACAACACAATATCATATCATCATAACAGCATCAATAAATTTAAATCAAATCACGTACATGCAAGAAACCTTGAACACGATAATAATTAATTTATTTTTAATTATTAAAAAGAAATCTCACATCGATTTGTCTAAATTTTCAAAGTGCTCCGTTTTGATTCTGGTCAGTCCCATGTCGTAGATCTCCTCTCTGCGATTCCAACGCTTTCAGTTTCGATCGATTCAGACATGTTATCAAAAAGTTATGCCAATTTAAACATTAATTACACAATTTAATTATTAAAATATAATTAATATTTTATTGTCTCCTTAACCTTGCTTAACTCTTAACCCTTCTTCCTCGTAACTCCACCTGTAAGCCGCTCTAACCCACTGTCGATGTCAATCAGCGCACGTCAGATGGAGCCACCAGATACCACGATGACAGTCTTCGCACAAGCCACCTCCTCCGGCCATCTTGGTCAATGTGCGGCCCTCCTCTTCCCCAAAATCTCGTTCAAATGTACCACCTTTTGGCTCAGAAATCGAGCAATCTCCTCCACTGATTTCGATCATGGCCATACCAACTTAAAGAGCTTGAAATGCTTAAAACTGGAGTTTAAATCAATAGGGATTGAGAGAATTTGGGGTTTTATTGTCGGAGGTTTCTGGCCCTTTAAATGTGAAAGGCGGCGGCCGTATGTTTGGGCCATTAGGGTTTTGCAATTTCTAGGGATATTTATATTAAAATAATAATAAAATCTATTAATTACTAGTTTAAGCCCGTTAACCCATTTCAGCTCCAATTTCAGCCCAATGAAAGTTGTCCCTAGGCAAATACCCACGTTTCGAACGCAATGGGATAGGTCCCGTCAGTCCAAACGATCGTATTTAGCCTGTTTTCTTTAATTTAATATATAACTCATTTAATTATTTAATTTGATCGTACATTTAAATTTACCGAGGCCACATACCGACTCTAAAAATTACATAAAAATTATTTCTAGATATGTTTTGACGATACGATTCTAACAAAACTAATTTCATCGAATTCCGATACGGTTTGAAAAATGGTCATTTTCTAGTCGATCGAATTTGACTGAAACTGACAAAACACTTTTTCTTTTTCCACGCTCACATATTGATTCTAAAAATTATGAAAATTGAAACCTAGCAATAATTTGACATTCCAGTTCCAACAAAAGTGGTTTCGTCGAAAACGGAGGTCGTTTGAAAAATGGCTATTTTTAAGGGCCATATATTATATTAAAATATATATAAATTCTACAACGACTTTTCTGAATTTTAAATTGGGCATAACTTTTGATTCCCGCTATGAAATTTTAATTTTTCGGATTCGTTGGAAAGATATTTTTAAATAGATTAAAATATTTTTGGTTTCACTAAAATCCGATTTATTTTGCATCCTGTACAGTCATTCGAATTCAAATTTTCAAACGACCACGCTATTTCTAACTCCTTTTAAAAGTAAAATAAATTTTCGTTCTAACTTCGATTTAAATAAATTTTTAGTCGTTATTATTTAAAATAAATTATTTTAAATATTAAAATTCCATTAAAATTTCTAAAATAAATTTTTTTAAATTGGTTCATAAATTGTTACAATCTCCCCCACTTAAAATCTTTTCGTCCTCGAAAAGGAACGAAGCTAAAAGTCGTTAAATTAACCAATTTGATTTTTATTCTTTTATTGATTTTAATAATTTTATTAGTTGATTAACTTTTCAAATATATATATATAACTTTCATATATCCAAAAATTATATTTTCTAAGATCGGATTATATATAATCACAAGTATGTTATTTATAAACTTGTCACTCTAAACTCATTCTAGGGCATTTCTAACCCTATCTCTAATGAGTTTTCTCATTCTAGGATACTACTGATTCTATCTATAACAACCCGCTCATTCGATGGTAATAGATTTAAATATTTTATTTAAATATATCGTCGTGTCCGATGTGTCACTCAAAATGTCGTTTTTCACAAACGATAAAATTAGGATTTGAGACCACTTCCATTGAGTCCGGATCATCGTTTACGACCTTTTTGACTATAAGCATCGATACTTTTTGAGTTGAGCGATTTTGGTCTTTGTATATGACCAAAATACCACTTTTCACATACGAATGAATTTGGACTCGAAACCATTTCCATTGAGTTCAAAACGTTGTTTACATGTTCGAAAACTATAAGGTTCGATATGTTCCGAGTTTCGGAAAATTAGGACTTTGGTTAGGGCTTGGTTAGCCAACTAGCCCACTTCTTTTAAGTGCCAAATCAGCCCCCATCTCTCCCATTCATTCCAACACTTCAAAGAAAATAGAAAATAGAGAGTGGAAAGGGAAATTAGAATTTCCTAAGCTAGGGTTCTTGATTCCAAGCTTCCATCTTGTTGAAATCAAGTGCAAATCCAAGGAAAAACTTAGGTAAGCTCCTCTCCATCTTCTCCATGTTGTTTCCTCTTCAATTTGTGGTATTTCCTACGGCTTAATTCCTAGGAAATCCATTTCTATGAGTTTAGGTTGGAAATTAGCAAGCTATATTGGAAGAGAGGTTGATTTAGCAAAGCTTTGGATTGATTTCTGGCTTCTAGCAAGTAAAGGTGAGTTCTTTTTGAACTCACATATATGCCACAAGCCATTGGCTTGTACAAGTGTAATTTAGTGTTCATATGTGTTTGCATATGCCAGTGAATTGGTTGTGTTAGTGTAACTTAGCCGATTCCATATGCTTATGTTCCATTGAGTTGAAATTTATAAGTAGGATTGTTAACATGATCTTATGCATATGTTTTGAGTTGATTTGGTGATGTTGTGAAGCTCAATTCTCCCCCGACAAAGTTCTAAGTCTTCAGAAGTCGCTTGAATCGCTTTCGTAGGCTTTGGTTTGGAATTCAGTTCATATTTGAATAGATAATCAAAATCATTGCAACCTTATGTATATATGTTTATGCATGTGAATGTGTGTATATGCATGTTGTTTGTGTGCTTTAGAGAGTGTATGCAAGCCCTCTAAACATTTAGAATCAATGAGGGAGGTCCGGGATCGTTCGAAAATCGATTGCATATCATTACCTAGGTAAAATGCAATATTTGGCCCAGTTCAGACGTCTGTTGCATCGCTTCAGACGTCTGACCGACGCAACAGACATCTATAGAACTCTCGGTTTCAGCTTAGACGTCTGTTGCACCGCTTCAGACGTCTGACCGACGCAACAGTCGTCTGTAGAACTCTCAGTAACTTTTTGCATCTGCTTAGACATCTGACCCGACGCAACAGACGTCTGTCAGCGGGCAGAATAGTTGAATTCTTAAAACGATCATAACTTTCTCACACGTTGTTGGAATTCAACGAAATCAAGTAAGTTGGAACCGTCTCGACGAGAGCTTTCTAATGAAGCTAATATTAGAGTAGTTTACACAATTTGAGATCAACTGTAGCCTTTTTATGATTTCATAAACCTTTTTCACGATTCTAAAACGTGAATTATCAGCTCGATATCATTTGACTTTATTCCGATGTAGTTTAAAACCTTCGGGTGCTAGTTTGGGATTTCGATTCGTTCGTTGATCGAAATTACAACCGTTATTCCTTTGATTTGATGTATGTTGTTGTAATGTGAACTACGCGTTTATCGATCGCCTTGTTGATCGTACTTTGACCCATGACTCCTAGTTTTGTGTTTTTGTTTCCTATCGCTCCAAAATGATTTCTAATCATTTGTTAATGTCATTGGATTCACTAACGAGCTATATGTATATTCGATTTATCGAATTTATACTTGATGGTTTATGATTTTAAATCACGTCGTTGTGACGTGAATCCCCTTGATCGATTTACCTCGGCAACCGTACTATTATTTATTGCCACTTTGAAATTTAATAAAGAGGTTTTATGTTATTTAGTAGATATCAAATTCTTGTACTAAAATGGTTCCCAATCTTACTTCATTATACGAAGCTAATTTACGAAATTGTTTTATGAACCTTCTTCAAATCTACTAGTATATATTTCATAAACCTTTTTCTCGTTCGTATGAGAAATCTAATTAAACGTCTTAGTAAAATCAAGGACTATGAACCCTTGCTTTTGCTTTGATGGTTAATTCTTGGACTCATCCGATCGAAAACCGTGGCAATGCTCCTTCTATGATTTTCTCTGTTTTGAATAGGAACCAATTACGAGTGTGTAAATATTCGAGAATAGCATGTGGTTATGGGACATGTTGTTATTTTCTTATATTAACTAGCTCAGAGTAATTTCTATTCTCCCGAATCCATGGTATCCGCCTCTATGACATAGTTGTTTGGTTCGCGATCACCCGAGTGGGAAATTACGATTGTGACCTCCATCTATGGGACTTCAGTCCAACTTACTATGATTTTCTATGATTCATGTTTTCCTCTACCGGGGTCACGACCCGGCTTCGTGGGGAGCTTTGGCTCAAACCTATGGGTTCGCTACCTAGAGATCATATCTCATCTATGAACAGGCCAGCCCCCCCTTTATGATGTTTTCTTGAGATTTCACGGTTTACGTGTTTCTCTCTCCGGGGTCACGACCCGGCACCGTGGGGAGCTTCGGCTCCACAAAATGGGTTCGCTACCTAGAGATCGTATCTCATCTATAAACAGGTTTGCCCCTTTTATGATGTTTGATTTATGATTTATGATTTTTGATCTATGATTTATGATTACTTTGATGTTATGTGCGTCAATTTGATTTATGATTTATGTTCTATGATTTATGATTACTTTGATGCTATGCGCGTCAATTTGATTTATGATTTATGATTACTTTGATGCTATGCACGTCAATTTGATTTATGATTTATGATTACTTTGATGCTATGCGCATAAATTTGACTTATGAAATTATACTTCATGATTTACGTTTGGCATTCATATGTCATTTCCTGTTGTGTGCTAATATTTGAATGTTGCATTCTACATTAGCTAGCAGATTATATAGAGATAGTTGTGTTGACATGCCATGTTTTATATTTAGTTATGATTAGATGTTATTAGTAGAATCATGTCATCCTGCGTTATATCTCTTATTATCTCAGTTTATTTGATGAGTACAGCTAGACTGATCTGTTTATTGTTTATTTTCTTATAAGTAATACTCAGGTCAGGCCGAGTCATTTTAGGTGCTCCTTTGGGTCTCATCGCAGGATCGATCTTCCGCTTTCAGCTTGCTACTCTGTTTCTGCGGTTTTGTGTACTTTTGTACCTATGACATTATCTATCGTAGTGTACATATTCTTTTATGTCGATCTTGGTGCATGTATTAGTGGATCTTTGTTGACCACTAGCTTGTTGTACACATTCCTGGTTTATTCATATCCGTTCCGCCTTTGTGATATGATTATTCTGTGTCTGGCTATGAGATATACCATATTTATATTATTGTTGCTGTCTATTATATGCTGCTTTCCGAATTGCATATAGCCATTGTGTAGTTGCCCTATGCGCCGAATGGTCATGTCGAATTTAAATCGGTATCAGAATTTGATGTGCATTCCTCATATGGAGTAATTATACAATCGGTCGCCCTTCACAAACCTCATTCTGTGTTATGGTCTACGACATTTCTCTGAAATGAACTGGACGATATTGGGTATAGAGGCGGGGCGTTACACTATCTCTAATGAGTATTCTTATTGGATATTACTAATCAAATCTCTGATGAGTCTTTTGTTCAGTTCTAACGAGTTGTACCCTAAAGATTTGAGCTAACCAGAGCTCTGATACCAACTGTAATGAGATGGATTTTGCCCGGACCTAATCTATCGATAAATCGATCAAGACCGTTCAAAACCCGAATACGTTAACTCTGGGAATACAACACATTAGAACAAATAACAGAAGATTTTATAAACATTATAATAATGTTACATCAGAGTACAAAATATAAGAGTACATCGATAAATAATAATACAACGGAAGATAAATTGCAATAAATTTAATACATTGCAGCGGAAGACTATAAATGCTCTGGACACAGATCTAAGCTTTAATCCAGAATTCTTCTCAAGAGATAAATATCTGCAAAACAAGCTACTCAACTGCCCGTGTGGAAAATATGGGCACCCGAGTATGCCAAGTGAAACAAACTACGGGTCAGTCATGGGATTGGTATGAGAAATCTTTCCTAACTTGTCTAATAATAAGGCTAATCACAGGACCACGCCGCTAATGCGGAACGGTTTTACTCCATTGGATTGCCAGTGCATAATCATTAACCATAAATAAACATATGGATCTACAATGCATCAATCAACATGCAATTCTTTAATCTACCCGTTTAGGCTTAATCTTTAGACTTAGATTTCAAAATCCAATTCACTTTACAGAAATTATTTATTTGGACTTTATTTCCCAATTTCTTTTATTTCAAATCATCAGAAATACATATCTAGCTTTTATAATAAAGTAGATTTCACTTCGGTATTTGAAAACAAATCATTTGGAAATATGAATACCAAAAACATAATAATGCATACAAAAACAAGTATGCGAACCAAATATCGGTACTCTTCCCTCTGGACCGGGCAGTACGCACCCTAACCGAACAAATATATATATATATATATATGTGTGTGTGTGTGTGTGTGTGTGTGTGTATGTGTGTGTGTGTAACCGCAGCTACACTAACAATGCACCATCCCACCAATCGGTGAGACATGCATGAACTCATACTGTTAGTCAATTTTGGGTCACCCGCATCTTTAGCCACATACTTGCTAAATCATTTTTATCCCGAAGTAGGGAAAATCATTTCACAATATAATCACAAGTATAATCAAATCTATATAGATTTCTACTTTCAAATCATTTCGAAATCATCGGTTGTAGTCCTCGAAATCCTTTCTGTTTTATAAAACATTCCCTATCCAAAATCGGGAGTAACATTTCTTTTTACTTAAGAAATCTCATTTCAAAATCATTTATTAAATTTTGAAACAAACAACATTGCTATACACCTTATAGTCAAATCGTGAAGTGTTTCACAAGGTGTTAGCACATAGATATTTTTACCCAACCCAATGCTAAATGTAAATAAAACATATTTTGCACATAAACTGGTCGAGCACAATCCATTCAATAGATCAACCATAAAATTTCAATAACTAAGTGTATTTGGTCTAATCACAATTCATATTCTACATATACAATAAAAAGAGAATTTTTATTGTAAACAAATTTTGTATGTTGCTTATGACGAATAAAAAGAAGAATTTTTATTGTCATAACATTTTCTATGCTGAACATGTTATATATTTTCTAATGATAAAATAGAAAGATAATTTTGTCTACATAACATGTTCTATAATTCTAATGACAAAATAAAAGATAATTTTGTCTACATAACATGTTATACAATTTTAATGACAAAATAAAAGATAATTTTGTCTACACAACATGTTATACAATTCTAATGACGAAATGAAAGATAATTTTTATCTTCATTATTTTACTATGTCACTAATGACAAATAAAAAGATAATTTTGACTTGTATACAATTTCAATGTATAACATGACAAATAAAATGTCAATTTTTATTTTGTATAAAATCTAATGTATAAACATGACACTAAAATGTCTATTCTAACTTGCATACAATTCTTATGTATAAACATGACACAAAAATGTCTATTTTATATTTTGCATTCATATGTTAAAATTTTAATGTTTCAACATTTATAGTCATATAATGAACATTTTACATATATTCATTCAGTACATTAAAAATGTAAATTTTAATGTTTCAACATTTATAGTCATATAATGAATATTTTATATATATTCATTCAGTACATTAAAAATGTAAATTTTAATGTTTCTCCAATTTTATTCCATTTATGAATATTTACATATATTTTATCTTTACATTAAAAATGTAATTTTTTATGTCTCAACATTTTAATTTATACAATGTAAATTTTTCACAAATCATATTTTACATAAAAATGTAATCTTTTTATATTTCAACACTTTTATTTATACAGTGTATATTATTCTAAATAAAAGACAATTTTTATTTAACATGTCCTTATTCTAAATAAAAGACATTTTTTTGTTTATTTACATGACAATATTCTAACAAATGACATATATATATTTGTCGTGACAATATTCTAACAAAATAACATATATATTTATCATGCCAATATTCTAACAAAATGACAAATATATTTATCATGACAATATTCTAACAAAATGGCATATATATTTTTATCATGACAATATTCTAACAAATTGACGTATATATTTATCGTGACGTTATTCTAACAAAATGACATATATATTTTTTTATGACAATATTCTAACAAAATAACATATATATATTTATCATGACAATATTCTAATAAAATGGCATTTTAATGCTAACATTTCTAATTCAACCAAATGACATTTTATTATGTCAATTCTAGTTCAACAAGAATGACAATTTTATTTTGTTGATTCTAATTCAACCAAAGTGACAATTCTATTTTGTTGATTCTAATTCAACCAAAGTGACAATTCTATATTGTTGATTCTAATTCAGCCAAAGTGACAATTCTATATTGTTGATTCTAATTCAACCAAAGTGATAATTCTATTTTGTTGATTCTAATTCAACCAAAGTGACAATTTTGTATTTTGTTGATTCTAATTCAACCAAAGTGACTATTTTGTATTTTCAATTCTAATACAACAAAATTGACATTTCTATTTTATCAATTTTATTACAACACAATATCATATCATCATAACAACATCAATAAATTTAAATCAAATCACGTACATGCCAGAAACCTTGAACATGATAATAATTAATTTATTTTTAATTATTAATAAGAAATCTCACATCGATTTGTTTGAATTTTCAAAGTGCTCCATTTTGATTCTAGTCAATCCCATGTCGTAGGTCTCCTCTCTGCGATTCCAACGCTTTCAGTTTCGTTCGATTCAGACATGTTATGGAAAAGTTATGCCAATATAAACATTAATTACACAATTTAATTATTAAAATATAATTAATATTTTATTATCTCCTTAACCTTGCTTAACTCGTAACCCTTCTTCCTCGTAGCTCCACCTGTAAGCCGCTCTAACACACTATCGATGTCAATCACCACCTGCGCACGTCAGATGGAGCCACCTCCTCCGGCTATCTTGGTCAACGCGCGGCCCTCCTCTTCCCCAAAATCTCGTTCAAATGTACCACCTTTTGGCTCAAAAATCGAGCAATCTCCTCCACTGATTTCGATCATGGCCATACCAACTTAAAGAGCTTGAAATGCCCTCAGAATTTTGTTTTAAAACTGGAGTTTAAATCGATGGGGATTGAGAGAATTTGGGATTTTATTGTCGGAGGTTTCTGGCCCTTCAAACGTGAAAGGCGGCAGCCATATGTTTGGGCCATTAGGGTTTTGCAATTTCTAGGGATATTTATATTAAAATAATAATAAAAACTCTTGATTACTAGTTTAAGCCCGTTAACCCATTTCAGCTCCAATTTCAGCCCAACGAAAGTTGTCCTTAGGCAAATACTCACGTTTCGGACGCAATGGGATAGGTCCCATCAGTCCAAACGATTGTCTTCAGCCTATTTTCTTTAATTTAATATATAAATCATTTAATTATTTAATTTGATCATACATTTAAATTTACCGAGGCCACATACTGACTCTAAAAATTACAAAAAATATATTTCTAGATATGTTTTGACAATACGATTCTAACAAAACTAATTTCATCGAATTCCGAGACAGTATGAAAAATGGTCATTTTCTAGTGGATCGAATTTGAATGAAATTGACAAAACACATTTTCTTTTGCCATGCTTACATATTGATTCTAAAAATTATGAAAATTAAAACCTAGTAATAATTTGACATTCTGGTTCCAACAAAAGTGGTTTCATCGAAAACGGAGGTCGTTTGAAAAATGGCTATTTTTAAGGGCCATATATTATATTAATATATATAAATTCTACAATGACTTTTCTGAATTTTAAATTGGGCATAACTTTTGATTCCCGCTATGAAATTTTAATTTTTCGGATTCGTTGGAAAGATATTTTTAAATATATTCTACTATTTTTGGTTTCACTAAAATCCGATTTATTTCGAATCCTGTACAGTCAGTCAAAGTTCAAATTCAAATTTTCAAACTACCGCGCTATTTCTAACTCCTTTTAAAATTAAAATAAAATTTCATTCTAACTTCGATTTAAATAAATTTTTAGTCGTTATTATTTAAAATAAATTATTTTAAATATTAAAATTCCATTAAAATTTCTAAAATAATTTTTTTAAATTGGTTCAGAATTTGCAGGTTGTTACAAAGGTGGTCCCATACCTTGTCATAATTGGAATCTAATCTCCAATAAGCGCTCTGCGGTTTTGATTTTATACTATATATGTAGAGCGTGAGATGCAAGCGTTCTACTAGATGGTTATTTATTTGATTAAACATTATTATAATATCATCGGATTTTGATATCAAAAATGTTTTGGGTTGTAGTAAGGTAAAACACGATCCATGTTTATGTATGGGCAGGTCTTACTATTATCCTTTTCTTTCAAACGGATTTTCAAAGTTAAACAATATGGTTGGAGTTTACTCACACCAGTCACATGACTGACCCAGAGTTTATTTTGTGTGTTTTTCTTTAAACTCTTGAGTGCCCAAATTTGTACTTGTAGTCAAGTGTTCAGGCTTTTACAAATACACTTGGAGAAGATTGAAGTAGAAGGCTTCACCGTTAGTTATTTAGAGATTATTTCTGATGTAATGTATATGAGTTATACTCTGATATGGTATGTATATACAAATTCAGATTCGTATTTCAAGGTTATGTTATATAATATATTTTATTTGTTCCACTGTGAGATTCGTATTTACTCTAATTTTATTTTATTGTGTTCTTCTTCACCATTTATTCTAATTTTCTTTCTTTCTATTTCTCACCCTCTAACTTCTTTCTATTAATGACCCGGTATTGTCGATACTTGAATAGTCGACATGGTGTTTTATGCCGATTTTCGGGGTCGAAATTCCGTTGGGCCGTTACACATACTTACTTTGATTTTCCTGTTTATTATAAAATTGCAGAATGTTCATGTACTACCTCCACCATCTCTAAAAGACTATGAAATGCACAGAGCTGAGAATTTTGATATGGAACGACGAAATTCTAGCTTCTCTAGGTGTGCCTTCCATTTTAGCTGAATTGATAAATGCAAGCCAGAAAAAAAAAGGAAAAGGAAAAGAAAAGATGCAAAAGGATGTGGATAGCGAGGAATGTAATCCAAACCATGAGGAGGAGCATAGTGAAGACGATACTTCACAAAGTCCACGAAAGGTGTGTGATAGCTGCATATCTTATTTTTTATGCTTCTGAACACATATCTTATTTTTTATGCTTCTAAAGATAATAAATATAAAATCCAATATTATTTCCTACTTAATATATACAATTTAGATAACTAAAAAAGTTGAGAAGCCCAAGCTTGTTAGTAGACGACAAACTCGTTCAACTAGTGGTAACACAAAGGAAAATGATATGTTTAAAACCCCAAGCCCAAGCCAAAGCCTGTTAGCAAGTTCAGCTGAGAAGGATGTTGAAGGACAAGGAACAATGGCTGATTATTTGGCTCAGCGGGAATGACAAAAGAAAATTACTGCTGAATTATGATTTATTTATTCTTTTTAATCTTTGATTTATATTTTAGAATGGTATATTATTCCCGAAGAATGTGAAAACTGGGTGTTGAAGTCTATTCGTGACTGTTGGAGGGGGTACAAGAGTAGCATAAAAACAACTTATTATAAAGCTTATGAGACCGATGAGGAGGGTTGGAAAACAAGCCGAACAAAATCCCACGAGAGGACTTTATAGTGATCTTGAAGTATTGGCCAGATGAGGAGATTCAAGTAGATGTACATAATATTTATTTCGCAACATAAATGAGTACTTGGTTTTTTATGAGATATACGAGTACTTTGTTTTTTGTGTATTTTTTAGAAAAGAGCCAACAAAAATTCTAAAAGTCGTAAGTCGTATCAAGACACACACACCGCTGATCTGAAGTTGTTCGCCCAGCTTCGTCATAAGATGGTATGTGACACTTTACAGTTGTTTATTAATTACAGTTTTCTAGATGAGGTAACGTGGTAGATATTGACACGAAGTAGTTAGCCTATATGCTTTTTGACTGAAGAGAGTGTACGGTAAACTATCTATTGAACTTGTATCAGGAGACACCATCCGATGCAGCACTTTTTCTTAAAAGTTGTAATAGAACAGATGGACGTGAGTACGTGTCAAGTCCTGAAGTAATGAAGTACAAACTTGTAAGTAATAATTTTGTTTTGTACATGCTGCACATTGTTCTTGTCTTGTTGATGTGCATGCTTGCTCATGAACTGTATTTTTTATTTTGCATGCTACATGCTATAGTATAGATTCCATTGTATAGACGTATCAACTTGTCAATGAGCAATATTAAAATAAATATGCAATTTTGTTCCTGATGTATGATTAAAGCCAAACATGGGTATCCTTGTTTTCTTTATATAATGAATGCTTCCCTATCATAGGTTAAAATAAAAATTTAGTCTGCGTGGGCATATTGATGGTGGCTACTGAGTGCCAATGTTTGAATCACATAACGACTGTATTTTATATTTATCAAATATTTACACTCCAGACTTGTTATATGAAGGTCAAGAAGTGGAATGAAATATACAGGATATTTTGTTCGCTAATGATGTAGGAAACTGGCTAAAATGCCAACAGAATTGCACGTTTCATAAAACAATTAGAAAGCAAGCTCCCATGAAGAGTCATATGGACATTTGTTAAAACACTTGTTGAACCTGAGTTTCACACCAGTAACCTTGTGCATTTGTGCTCTGTGCATGCACTTATGACATTTGTGCACTTGACATCGAGATAGGCATGTAAAATATTTATGGATGTCTATTAAGATGTCCTTCCGTTATTCCATTTTTTTAGCAGACTTCACTAAATCATTGTACCCCTGTAAACTCGACCACTGTTATACCCAAATGGAATTCTCCCTTGTCTCTATTTTCTATGCATATATGTTGTGGACATAAACAAATTGCTTTCCAAAATGTGGCTTTCTCTACATTTGTTGTGCATATTTGCTGCATATGTAAGCATTTACTGTAGGGTAATTTGCTGCATTCTCTCCATATATACGTATTTGCTGCTTCCACTCCATACATAAGCATTTTCTACATTCTGTGCATTTACTATAGGGTAATTTTGATGTGGCTTTATTTTGTAGGAGTTGATTCAAAAGGCAATGGCCAGTGGAGAAGGAGGTAGTACTGTTTAAACAATAATTTCGAATAGAAGTTCACATAGTTGTCTTTTTCTTATCAGGAGGCATGCAAAGTGTACAAAACAATCAACCGAGGCTCTTACAAATGCTTATATAAAGGACTTAAAGAAAAAGCTTGTTGAAGAAAAGGAAGCACAACTAGAATCTAAGGTAAATGAGACGGTACAAGAAAATTTGGCTTGGGTGCTTAAAAAATTAGGCTATACTAACCCGTAGTTGAATTTAGATGAACTAATTTCTACAACCATGTCCAGTGACAATGAAAATCCGACTGGAGGCAATAGCTCTTAGTCTCTTTTATGAAAATCCAACTGTAGTTGTTGACAATTTGTGATGTTACTGCGTATTATGATGTTTACTGTGTATTGCTCAATATAATGTTCATGCAAGTTATAAGTACTGTACAAATTGTGATGTGTACTGTGTACTGTGTATTATGCAAGTATTCATGTGATATTATGCCTTTTATTGTCTTTTCAGCGTAGCATTGCAGTAGCTTTAATATAGTGTTGCCATCGGGTTATAAATATTGCTGAAATAATGTCGTAACAGTCATACAAGGTGTTGTCGTAGGGATGGGATTAGCTTGGGACGTGGTCCCAATGGGCCCCACAAAATATATAAATAAAATTAATATCTATAGCAACATTTTTGGATGTTGCTACAAACACCTAAGGATGTTGCTATAGACCTAAATAGGTCTCTACTATAACAATATTTGTTGTGGTGTTGTAGATAGTCAAAATGTTGCCTTTCAGGTCTGCAACAACGGCGAAAATTGCATCACCACAATAACGTTTCCAAAGACCTATGCCAACATTTTTTGGGCCAGTGCCAACAATTTTGTTGCGTTGCATTAGGCCGTTTATGGCGTAGTGAAACCATATATATAATTGGTTCATGCAGGATAAATACCCAAGATTGACTCAACATGTAGCACAAAACATGTCTCTACAATAAAAAAAAGGACATAAGAAGAAACAGAAGTATGCACAAAGAAAGAAGAAAAAGAGAACAAGACATGCACTACTGACAAAGGTGTGTCAGACATATGGTTATATATCTAGATGTCTGATTTCAAAATCGGAAAACAATACTTATACTGATCGGATGTCTAATATTTTATCCAGATGAATGGATTTTCTCCCAGGCTAACAAAATATATGTTTTAAGAAGAATTCAAACGTCTGGAATAAAAACCAAACTTCTGACCTGGAGTTTAGCATAAAAAAAAAGAAGCAATTGTCACATTCTGAATAGCCAATTTTACTCTTTCGCATCACAACTCTTCGATATCAATCAAAGAAACTCTTGGATGAAGACTAATAGCTACTACTCTTCAACTATCACTTCTCAAAACTATTTAAGGAATCAATACTCAAGGAGAACAACACATTTACACACTCTTTGCATTCTATTACTTGTATGCTCTATCAATGCTCAAGCAGTTCAAATCACTCACAACCATCTACTACTCTTCCATATATATCTGCACTTCAAAGGAAATGTTACTTAAGAATATTCTCGAAGATTGTGTACTGATTAGTCAACATTCGTGTTGTACAAGAACACATATTTGGCAAAAATTTCTATTGTAATTATGCCTATTGCTCTTGGCGAAGCGAGGGTTTGTGATAGTAGAATACCGAAGGGAAGCTACGGGACTGGACGTAGGACGGAAGATCCGAACCAGTATAAAAAATATGGTGTGCATTTTCCTTACAAGCACTTATTCTCTTGTATTACTCTAGAATTCACATTCATACTTACATACACACAATCCACTTATATAGACTTTCAAATTTATTAGCAATTGATTCAAAAGTTTGAACTTTAGTTTAAAGTGATGTATTATCTTCAACAAGCATGGCACATCTGCTAATGAAGTTTTCTCTTTTTGGATCATCATTTTTATTCAGGGTAAATATCTCATCTCTTAGTGTTCCAAGGCTTGTTCTGCATTCGTCAAACTTTCTTTTAATAGACTATTAGTTTTTACACTCAAGTTGTGTAGCTTCTCCAATTTTCACTAGTTTGGTTTCTAGCTTATCATTTATGTGATTCAACTCAACTTTTTCAGTTTTAGTATCTTATTCTTGAGAATAACACTATCGATTATTCTAGTAAGTACATGATACATTAAGAGCGAATCTTGGTATGTATAATTTTATATCCCACTAGAGTCATTATCACTGCAATCATGAGTTGAGTGTCTCATCAAACATAGATTTTCTTCTGACTTATCACTTCACACTTCTCCTTCTTCAAACCCCCTAAGTTGTAGTGAAGGCTCTCCATTTGTTTTTCTTCATTTTCTCACTTTGAATCAGCGAACATTTGTGTTTGATATGACCGATCTTTCCATATATATGGCACTTTATTTCTTCATCTGAATTATCTGAATTTTTAAATGATATCGAAATGGGCTCTTTCTTTTTGGTTAAGGATTAGAAATTCCTTTTTGACTACTTCTTAAGACCTTTTTACCAACATGGTTAGCTTAATGATTGGATTACCTTTTCATTGTGGTCAAGAAAGACATTAAATGCAATTGATTTCTTTTTAGATTCAAAATTTTCCTACACTGCTCATGTTTTGAGTTCTGATTCATAGTTTATGAGGTTTATGATTAATTCCTTCATGCTTTGTTTGTTTAAATCTTTGGATTCCGGTATAACGGTCACTTTTCTTTAAAAAAATATGGAAGAATTTGTAGATTTTTCTAACTAACTCAACTTCAGTATACACTTTTCTCAAAGCTCTGAAATTATATACCAGCACAGAAAAACATCTATGCATCTCTTTTATGCTTTCGTGCTTTAACATCACAAAGTTATCAATTTCATTGTTGAGCATAGCATCGTGTGATTCCTTGACTTGAAATATACCTTCATGTGTGACCTCCAAAGTGTTTGAAATTACCTATGCAGTAAAATAGTAGGAAATTCGACTTAGTTTAGTCTTATCAAGAGCACAAATAAGAGCATTCACAGCTTTAACTTTTAATGAAACCAGTTTCTTATCAGCTACACCCTGCTTTTCTATAGACTTAGGAAATTCCACATCATTGATTATCATTATGGGTGGAATGTACGTCGTCTCCACACTGTCCCAAGCATCATAGTTAACAAAGATCAAATGGTCTTTCATCCTAGTCGTCCAATAAGCATAATTCGTTCCTTTAAACGTTAGTGGTCTAGTTATAGAAGACCCTCATAAAAAGAATTAATAGAATTAGACATGACTCTAAAGTAAACCTCACTCTAATACCACTTGTTAGAATCATGCAATATACCCAAGCGGTGGGTGAATATGGTATTAAATTTGTTTTTCCAAATAAATAATGTAGAAAACGTAAATGCAGAAAATAAAGAACACATGGATGTACCTAGCTTCAGTCACTAACCCAATATTGCTTACTAATCTCTCAAAGTTATTACTATGACTATATAATCAATGCCTACAATGCTTGTAAACTTGCACTGCCTATTAGAATATAATAATCCTATGTCTAATGATTCCGCCTAGACTTAAACGAGTAAGACCAAAATCCATGGACTACAAATACGTAGCTCAAACCCTTAAACTAGACTTCGAATTTAAAAAAAAAAAAATCCAAAACAAAAAGTAAACAAATTCCCTTGGTACAAATATTCAATTTCCAAGGGATACTTTAAAGGAAAAATCCCTATCTCCTCTTGTTTTTACGTGACCAATCCTATGACCTGAATTTTAAATATTTTATTTCCTTATCTTATTTTTCCAGGTTCACGTTCTTACCTAATTTCCTTTTCCAGAGGAAAAACAGCGCCCAAGAAACGGGATAACTTCACCATAATTTCTTGATGTCGCTACCTCGATTTGGCCACGAACCACCTAGATCTAAAATGTGAAGCTGTTATAGATGGAAAACTTGTCATTGCTTCAAATTTAACCAATGCTTAATTTTCATGTGTATGATGTGTGGGAGGACTTGGTTGAAACTTTGTCCT
The DNA here is from genome assembly GCA_030737875.1 of Allium sativum. NCBI lineage: Eukaryota > Viridiplantae > Streptophyta > Magnoliopsida > Asparagales > Amaryllidaceae > Allium > Allium sativum. Next base: position 177,565,155 of record CM060912.1, read on the forward strand.
TCATGGTCAATTTGAGTGCGCTAAGATGATATTGTGACGACCCCCCATAACTCCTGCACTTTACAAGGGAAATGATGCGCTAAAAGACGCGCCAGGCAGCTATGGACGATCATCAGGGTAGGATAACACAAGCAGATCCTATCGTATAAATCACAACGCAAGGATGACATATAATAGAACATATACAATAGGCAATAATACTGAAGCTGAATTGAGCATAATCTTAAACTTTTTCATATCACCGTGAAATATCCATACAATATTGGATAACACTATAAGAGTATGTACAAAGTGCCTCACTATAAGTCACTCATAGAATACATCAACATAGGAGGAGAAAAACAACATATAATAGGTAATAGGAAACTAATATGTAAGCCTCCATCTCGTCGTCATTCAAAAGCATCGTCCTCATCAAGATCAACTACCTGTCACCTGCTACTCAGTCTGCCCATCCAAATAATGGATGAACAACCCAAGGTAATAAGAGAAAACATAAAACCTTGAGTCAGACAATAGTCTTAATGAGCGATAAAACAACTATCTAACATCATCAATAAAGTACATGAGAATAGGCAGATTAATCTTCTAATCTACCAATCATATCATTGGAGAAGCATCCAACCTGTCTCCTCCGCATCTGACAATGATAGCCTTTACAATAATCAGATAGAAACAAATAGTACATTAATGGAAAACAGTTATTGAGTGTAGATCATTCTAATCGACATTGACATCACCCAAGCACAAGTCGTGAAGGCCTAAACCAACATCAGACAAGCACTCGAGAGATATCTCCTTTGACGTCGAATGATCTGCACAAGACGATACCAGCAAAGCAATCAACATCCATGACTCTAGCTATCATTGTCAATCTTGCCTTGAAACCATCGTTTATCGTATGACCAGCTCAACATCATTTCGTCCGTCAAGGGCTAATGGTAAATCACGGTTCTAACAAAAACTCCATACACCATCGTGACTCGTATCTAGGCCTTTCATCGATACCCAGGGTACTCGACCAATCATCTAGTCTTTTAGGCATCCCTATTGTACCCCTTCTTTAAGCCCGCTAGAACCTACGACAACGATAATTCCTCGGCCATCGATATCTCTAGTCGTCAGATCAGCGATAATTTACAAGCTCAAATCAAATTGAGTAGTCATAATCCACGAGCTGAAATCATCTTGAGTCGTCTGCATATTCATTGCATTTCAGTGACCAATGAACACTTCACAACACTTCGAACATTCCTACTTGAATTCACATCAAAGCCACGATCATTGTCGATTCAAAACTTATGTCATTTGGTCGATATTAAATTCACAGTGTTTCGGTCTATGCTATAAATAACATTTCATAGCCTTTCCAAAACGCTACAGCTCAATATGCATAGGCACAGTCCATCACAAATCATTTCCTTTTTACAGCATTTTTGTACCCATTTTATAGCTTTCTATAAACGTTGCATCTTCCCTTCAACGATCCACCATGGATCGGTCTCGATCCGCTTGCCAAAGCCTAGGCCGATCCATCAAATTATCGTACATGATCCAAGAAAATTCACTGATGCACCCATCTATGGATCGTGCCCGCTCCCTAGCTTTTAACAGCGTTTGCCAAATGCTGTAAATTCTGATGGATTGGGTGCGATCCATTCCCTTGCCAAACCACTGAAAATGTTGGCCGATCACGTGGTTTTTGTGTGCACGATCCATGCTTGGACGTGGCCGACCCATGGCCTTTCCATAGCGTTGGTCAAACGCTGTAAACCCGCCTGAACCAAATTTCTTGGCCTATCCATTCAGATTTGCACTGATCCATACGTTCTTCACAACACTTCTGGAGCGCAACCGATCCATATCCAGAATGTCACTGATCCATGCTATCTCCACTGATCCGATCCATAGCACTTGGAGCGATACCGACCCATCGTAGCCAAGCTTGCCCGATCCATGAAATTCACCCCAAATCGTGCCCAGTCAAATCTATGTTTGCGCGCCAAAATTTCAACTAAATCCACTCTTAAATTTGACTTGATTTTCTACTCGAACCAATTCAATTTTACAATCACAAACAATAGCTCAACAACGAAATCAACGATCATCATCCAAGTATTTACACATCAAACAACATATGAAATTGCCATTTATAAGTTGCTAGATTAGATCCTATGGTGATTTGGATTGAAATCATACTTACATCGATTTGATCTATATGAAAACAACTTGAAATGATGAACATAAGATCAAACAACCCATATACTTGATTGAATCCGTGCGGGGGATGCTTATCACTCGCTAAATCTTCAAACAAACTTGAAATCGCTAAATTCCCATTCTGGACAGCAAACAATGACCTTAAAACCTCTCAATTTGATGTGATCTTCCTTCACTTGATGTAGATTTGGCTTTTCTTAATGTAGATCTTCCATCTTCTTGCATAGATCTAGAATTTTAATGGAGGAAAAATGTATTTGATTGAGCAAGGAGGTCATGAGCTCAACCGAATGAGAGAATGAAGAAAGTAAACCCCTCTACATGCCTCTAACCCCCTATTTATAGCCTCTAACCAGCCCGTTAATGGGCCACACCAATTCATACCATTAACAACTAGTCAAACCTATACAAAAATTGTACAGAACTAAAACAGTGATTCCTCCCAAACCGCTGAACAAATTCTTTAATGTGACCACTCTATGAAATTGTAAGCATCATTTCCTTCCAATGAAATCGATCTCAGTACCTGATTCGATCCCAGTCAAAAGTTATCCTCTGTACAAAACTAACAGGAGCAAAATGGTCAAAAATAAAATTGGTAAAAATTATGGACATGTCTCACATCCCCATAATCAACATATAAAAATATGAGAATGATCCAAACCTCAAAGAATTAATAAATATATTTTACGATCCTCCAGTATGAAAAATGCAGGTCATTACATTCTCTCCCACTTAGGAAATTTGCCCTCGAAATTCCAAGAAAAAATAAGCAACAAAAATAATTCTGCATGCCTATCATCCACAAGCAGCCAATTTATCATCCAAACTAGCATCCATCAAGCCATGCATCCATAACCTTGACCTATCATGTGAAATTCTGACAATGGTAGTACAAGTTTCGATGGTGTAAGGTGACATGATATTAATGAATCATACAACGAAGAGTTCTGGATGGATCATCTTCATACACTCTTCCGTCTTCCACATATAATCGTCATCATCCTCACTCCATTGCACCTTGACTAGCCTAACTGTTTTCCTCCTAAGCTATTTAATGTTATTCCCCACAACTACGAAGAGGCTTATGAGGTCTTGTAGCTACGATCTCGACTTCTAGGTCTTCGTATTCCTCTGGAGATACCACCACATTCGAATCTTGCACACACTTCCATAGAAAAGATACATGGAAAACACTGTGCACACTCAACATATTTTCGGGTAATTCTAGTCTATACGCGAGCTTTCCAATCTACTCGACTATCAAAAATGGTCCAACAAATCTTGGAGCTAACTTTCCTTTGCTTCCGAACCGAATAACATTCTTCAACGGCGAAATTTTCACGAAAACCATGTCACCAACGTCGAATTCCAAATACTTACGACACTTATCAGCATAAATCTTCTAATGGTCTTGGGCTGCCTTCATTCGTTGCCCAACGATCTCGATACAATCTGAGGTTTCTCTGATCATCTAAGGCCCAAGTATCAACTTATCTCCAGCCTTTAACTAACATGTTGGAGAATTACACAGTCTTCCATACAACGCCTCGTATGGTGCCATCCCAATGCTCGACTAGTAGCTGTTATTATACGCAAACTCAACTAGATGTAAATGGTCTTCCCATGATCCTCTGAAGTCCAATACACAAGCCCTCAGGAGATCTTCCAAAATTCGGTTAACCCTCTCGGTTTGACCATCGATTTGGGGATGAAAAGCCGTACTCAAACACAACTCAGTTCCCAAAGTCTCTTGCAAACTCTTCCAAAATCCACTTGTGAACAATGAATCTTGATCACTCAGTATGATTTTCGGGATACCGTGGAATCGAACTATCCATTTTATATAAAGCTCAGCCAACTTCGATGATGTCCTAGTCAGTCTAACAGGAATAAATCTGGCGCTTTTAGTCAAGTGATCCACTATAACCCAAATTCCCTTATTTCCTACCCTAGTTCTAGATAGTCCATCGATGAAATCCATTGATATCTGCTCCCTCTTCCATGTAGGAACCTCCAATGGCTGAAGCAATCCACTCGGCTTCTTTTGTTCAGCTTTCACCAACTGACAGTTCATGCATCTGGAAATAAACTTTCCAATATCCCTCTTCATCCCTTCCTAGTAGTAAGCTTGCTTCTTGTCGAGATACATCTTATTACCACAGGAATGAATCGTCAACTTCGAATAATGACTTTCCCTTAGAACCTCACTTTCAATCCATCGATATCAGGAACAACTGGTCGTCCTTGCTTTCGAAGCCAACCTTCTCGATCGACCTCGAATTCTTTCCCTCTAGTTCTAACCTTTGGATAATCTCGACAAGATATGCATCATGCTTTTGGCTCTTGCTAATCCTTTCGATGAGAATAGGTCTTACCAGTAAGCTTACCGACATTTCATGTCCTAACTCACATTGATGCATGAAATCAAATCCTGCTAAGTATTCGAGGTTTTCCCAATCCAAAAACATCGCTCCCAAACTTGTGTGTCTTCGAATCAATGCATCTGCCACTGTGTTATCTTTACGGAGAGAATAAGTTATACCAAAATCACACTATGCCAGAAAATCTAAACACCATTGTTATCGAAGATTCAAATCCTTTTGGGAGAAAAGATACTTTAACGACTTGTGATCCGTAGACAACTCAAATCGAACTCCTAATAGGTACTGTCCACTACAACAAAATGACCCTATTACAACGGTGGAACACCGTTGTAATAGGGTTTTTACAACGGTGGGCAAACCGTCGTGTCTTAAGAAGTTGTAATAGCCTAATATCTTTTACAACTTTTCTGCACTGTTGCAAGACTGTTGTAATATGTATATTTTACAACTTTTTTCCACCGTTGTAATAAGTTTATTACAACAGTTATGCACCGTTGTTGTTTTAATTTTTACATTTTATTACAATTTTTATATTTTACAATTGTAATATATCCACAAATTATATACATATTACTAATAAAAGAATTCATTGCAGAACATATTATCTACAAAACTGAAAATATCAAACAAACTTAAACCATAAACCAAAACAATATATTATTAATTTCAAACTCATCATTTTTTTTACATAATACATTGACAAAACTGAAGATACAAAGACTTTATAACAGTTCTAACTTTCTTCTGCTCCTGTTAATCTCCTTGTGCTCCTTTTTCTCCTTAATATCCGTTCCTAAGAAAGAAATTATCAAACTGTTAGTGTTGCAGTATAGATTTATGCATGTAACAAAAATTGGAAAAATGTGAGTGCACAAAATAAACAGCTAATACAATGCATTCAAACCATTATATACGTAAATAACCTGACCATTATATACAATGCATGTAACGTTGGATGATTCATTTTGTTATATACAATGCACTGAAAAGCTTTGCCGTGGCAAAGCTATGCAATGCAATCACTTTACCGCGGCAAAGCTTTGCAGTGCAAAGCTTGTTGCGGCAAAGCTTTGCACTGCTACTTGCAGTGCAAAGATTTGCTGCAGCAAAGCTTTGCACAGCAAAGCTTTGCGGCAGCAAAGCTTTGGCAAAGCTTTGCACAGTGTGCAAAGCTTTGCCGCAGCAAAGCTTTGCACTGTAAATAGCAGTGCAAAGCTTTGCCGCGGCAAGCTTTGCACTGCAAAGCATTGCCGTGGCAAAGCTATGCACTGCAATGCTTTGCCGCGGCAAAGCTATGCAGTGCAATCACTGCATAGCTTTGCACTGCAAAGCTTTGCCGCAACAAAGCTTTGGCAAAGCTTTTACATAGCAAAGCTTTGCACGGCAAATAGCAGTGCAAAGCTTTGCCGCAGCAAAGCTTTGGCAAAGCTTTTGCACAGCAAAGCTTTGCACTGCAAATAGCAGTGCAAAGCTTTGCAATATAAAGCTTAGGCAAAGCTTTGCAAGCTTAGGCAAAGCTTTGCAGTGCAATCACTGCATAGCTATGCCGCAGCAAAGCTTTTTTGCATATTCATCAAGTTTATAAGCAAAATAGCATCCTGTGCCTAGAATTAGAACACAAAATGCATAGACAAACCAAAATAAAACTTGCAAGAACATATCACAATAATCCCAAGCAGCAAAACCATAGAACCACAAGGCTGCAAGACCATAGAACCACAACAAACCCTTCGAAACTTCCTCAAAACCAACAACCAACTAACAGTTCCTCAAATTCCTCGATAACTCAATAAACCAATTCCAAAATCCACTCAACAAGCAAAGAACCCATCGAAAAAAGCAAAATAGACATACCGTAGTAGTGCAAAGCTTAATTCGTATCACACCCAATACGAAATCATATCTGAAATCAGACAATCTGATGGTCGAACTATAGATCTAACCCAATACGAGCCCCATGGTTCTGAAATCACATGAATCGAAATATAGATCTAACCCAAATTAAACAAACAAAATATTACAGCTAATTTAAAACGAGTAAAAAGGAGAAACTTAGCTTAATTCGAGATCGCTCGTCGTGAAGGCTCGGGGGTTGGCTGGCGATGGCCGAACTGGTGGTCTGTGGGGGTTTAGGGTTGATGGCGAATCATTGAGGAGGTCGAAGCGGTAGTTGCGAAGTCGGTTATCTCGTGTTACGGAGGAAGAAAAGGGGATCTAGGGTTTTTCTTCAATTCGGTTTTGAGAAATTTGTGAGGCGGCTTGAGTGAATGAAGGGGGTTACGATGGAATTAGGGTTATAAGGGATGGCGGGTCGGGTACATTTGGTTGGGCCGACGGATCATAAGGGTAAATATACTTATTAATAGTATTAGATATTACTTTTTGTTATTAGTTATTACCTATTAATGTTACATATTAAATATTACTTATAAATGAAATATTAAATGTTAAATGTTGATCATCAAACATTTGATGTTAAATATTAAATTATAAATAATGACGTGTATAAGTTATTATCAAGAAAAACAAATTATAAAAACCCTTTATTACAAATGTCGAGAAAAATCAATTTTTATAAATTTGTTATTGCAATTGTCGTCTATCGAACGTTGCAAATATTTAGTTAATTGTAATATGGTGATTAATTTTGAATTATTAAATATTTTGTTACATATTGATTATTTATTAAATTTATTTTTTATAGTTATTATTAGTTAATAATTATTAAATTAAAAAATTACGTTCATCATAGATTATAAACTAATTGGTACATCTTAAAAAAAACATACTTGAACCTCACACGCAAATACATGTGAACTCCAGACAGATGAATTATTTGTAAATTATTAATTAATTAAGTAATATTTATTTGTTTACTTATTATTGATTATTAATTATTACTTACTAATTAGTTATTAATTAAATGTTAATTATTAATTAGGATTATTTCATATTAACAATAGTTATTATTTAACTTTTACTTATTTCTACTTAGTTATAATCGAGTAATAACTATTAAAAGCTTATAATGTATATGTCACCTAAATATTAATTAATAAGCAATTAACATTAACTATTAAACATTAATTACCACTTATTAACTATTAATTATTTAATAAATATTATTGATTCCTAAGTTTATTATTAATTATTATTAAATATTAATATAATTAGTTATTAAATATAGATATTATAAACATGAAGTTTGTAATGGGCATCTATTACAACTAACAAAACAAAAAGTTGTTAAAAATATGTTTATTACAACTTTAGGGAATACCACCATTGTAAAAAACCATTTATTACAACGGTGCTTTTACCACCGTTGTAAAAAACCATTTATTACAACGGTGTCTTTACCACCGTTGTAAAAAACCATTTATTACAACGGTGCGTTTACCACTGTTGTAAAAAACCATTTATTACAACGGTGCTTTTACCACCGTTGTAAAATTAAAGTTGTAATATGGTGTTTTTGTTGTAGTGGTCTCCACATCTTCTGAGCAAACACGATCGCTGCCAACTCCAAATCATGAGTTGGATAATTCCTTTCATGCAGGTTCAACTATCAACTCACGTATGCCATGACTCTATCCTTCTGCATTAGCACTGCTCCAAGCCCAGTACCGCATGCATCGATGTATACCTCCATCTCTTCATTCTCACATGGAATCGTCAAAACAGGAGCACTCATCGATCTCTCTTTCATGATTCCAAAAGATTGCTCACACTTTGCATCCCATGTGAACACTTGATTCTTTTTTGTTAATCTCGTTAATGGTGCAACAATCTTGGAGAAATCCGTTTAAACCGACGATAATATTCGACCAACCCAAGGAAACTCCTCACGTCCATTGCTAGGGATGGCAATGGGGTGGGTCTAGGGTCCAAACCCGCTTGACCCTCCCCTGTTTTGACCAATTTAAACCCGGCCCATAGGGTCTTCGGGTCGGGTAGACCCATGACCTACTTTTGGAGGTCCAGGTCTAGGGTCGGGTGTGGGGCACGGCTAACCCGCCCCAACCCGACCCGCATGATTGAAACATCATTAAAACACTTTATAGCTATAATTATTACTTGTTAATCTTCTTAGGCATACATGGTTATAACTTGAATATTATATTCTTTCAATCAACAAACTATAAAATTTTCATAGTCTTAGGTTGCATCAATGATAATCATACAATAACAAATGCATACATTTTGAACTATTATCTTACAACTCATTTTATTATATTCTCTTATCATTGTGAGCACATTATTATATGTATACAATTTATCATTTAGTGATAAAAAACATAAGTATATAAATTTGTGTACATTAGAACACAAAATCACTAGGTCGTAGGGCGGGTCGGGTCTACCCTGACCCGTACGGGTTTCGGGTACGGGGCGAAATTCCAGACCCACAACAGGTCTACGGGGCGGGTCTGGGGCGAGGTTTAAAAAGTTCGGGCGGATCTGGGGCATGAGAAACCCACCCTGACCCGTCCCATTGCCATTCCTATCCGTTGCATTCTTAGGTCTATCCCAATCGTGGATTGCTGCCACCTTTGCGGGGTCAACCGCAATCCCCTTTCCAGAAAAAACTTGGCCTAAGAACCTCACTTGGCTCTTCCAGAAGTGACACTTCGAAAACTTAGCTCTCAGCTGAAGTGTAATGTCCCGCAGTTTTATCAGTTTATATTTGAATATTTAAATCAGTTTAAATATTGAATTCATGTTATAAGTGGATTTATATATTAATTAAAACAAAGTTGAACGTATAAAAATATATATTAAATATGATCGAGCTCATAACGACGCTGCAGTTTGTAATTTAACGTTCAGAACTTCAACCGAGTATACAAGATCCATCATTAGTCGGATTTCTTCGAAATAAGAAGCGTTGGAATCTGTTGGACTGTATTTTTCTAATGGAAGTGAAAAATCGATATTTCGGATTATATATTGCAAGATATGTCCAAATCAAATTTTCAAATAGTCGCTATAGAATCGTTCATCGACCGTAACAGTTTATTTGAAATAACTGCATATCATATTCGAGTTTAGACAAGATTCTTTTGAGACGTAGTGGTAATTTAATTTTTAGAATTTTACTGTATTTTTTAATTAATTAAATACGCAAATTTTTATTTGGAGTATTTTGCACCCTATATCAATATTTTGGGGTTTCAAAATATGAGTTAACCTACTGATATTATTATATTTTTGGGATCGTGGCACATCGCTGGACACGACTGTATTTTCATTTCTATCCATAACAGTCCGTAGAGGGATGGAGTTTTCGTAATAGGGTACGCTATAAATTTTAAACTAAAATAAATAAATTGGAATTAAACAAAAGACCATAATACAATATCTCCGATCCGCATCCACTGAAAATGACTGAAACAAAGAAGGATGCAATTTTTCTGAAATTAGAAAGTTATAACAAATACACGCACCATACTCTGAATCATATAAGCAAGAAATTAAAACATACAGCGTAACGAATTAAAATATGGAGATAGAAAATAAATTAGAACAACCAAAACTGACGTCACATGCACTGAAGCCACACCCTACCCTAATCTATGGTGCTGTGTCCCAAAGGAGACCTGCATTGAATTTTCAAATCATAGCCTAACTCTACCTTTTCATGTCCAACAATCTATACAGTACTCACGCTTTCCTCGTTTGTCTAAAAATCGAAGCAACAGGCATGTGCTACCCTATACCATCAATCAACTACTCTAGAAAGAAAAGGAAATGACTTAAACCTGGAAAGCTATTTTCATTTTCACATGCCTAGATGCTATTACTTCGTACCCAAGAGAAAATATATGCGGCAGACTCTATGATTTCGAGCAGAAAGGTAGCACATTCCTAAAGGATTGTATGCAGTATGTATATTCAAATCACAGCAAGTCTACCATTTGTTTAATGGCTGCCCTATGGTATAGCACGAAGGACAACCTATGACCCATAACACATGCCTAAGTTTTCTCAAGCCTTTACATTTTCAAATCGCTTGCCTATCCTAACCTATTGAACAACTACACCTATATACAACGTCTGCATGTTTTAATGGCACATGCTCAAGCGTAAATCAAACAGTATCCTAAGTTGAACAACTATTCTATCCTATACGTACTCTTTCCTTGGCCACCAAGGAGTTTAATAATATAAATACGCGATCTAAATACTGAGGCATTCTTCGTCTCATTTCGTTTTTATGAAGCAAAAGACAGTAAACAAAACAAAAATAAATAAATATATATTCGTTGTTTTGCAATAACACCATGCTGATCTCAACAACAAGTTGGAGAAGTGGCGTCCTAGAGCTTAACGTGGAAGGGTGGAACATTGTGAAGTGAAATAGTGGGGATAAAATGGATGAACAAGGGACTGAGTTGGTTGGAACATGGAACGTGAATGGTGGATGCGGCAAATCTGAGTAGAGTTTGGTATGTACATGGTTCACATTGGTAATGCTAAAGCAAGGGTTTCGAACCTATAAGTTTTTAAACATTTCGATAACACTATTTTTCGAACGAGGAAATACGCGAAGGGAGGGGTTAAATGTGGTAGGAGTAGTGACCGTGAGAAGAGAATCCTGGCATGGGTTTGTATTTGTGATCAAGGGAGCAAGGACGTGCCATGCATTCATACTTGGTGAAGTTTGAGAACTAGCGTGGTGTACGGTAAAAAGAAGGGGCCATTGCATTCAAATATACGAAGAAGGGGAACAGGCGGATGTGAGGAAAAAGGGTGGAGCGAATGGGTGTTTGTGTGTTGCGCTTGGGAGCTGTGGCAGATCTGCACGGCACCGAAGAGGGTCTTCACGTTGCCAGGAAGAAAAAAAAGAAAAAAAAAGAAAAGGGTAGCTAGTGTCAGGAAATGGGGAAAAATGCATAAAGAGGAAAACTTGGATGAAGCAAGTGGGATGGAAGGAATATGCGAGAGACAGCATGAAGTGTGGGTTGACTGTACGGATGTGAAACGCATGGTTTTAGTGGGAGAGAACTTGGCAGGCGTTATAGGGGGGTGCGGTATCGTGTACAGGGTGCACGAGCGGTGCACGGATCTGAGTAGCTGGTAACAATATTTCCATTTGAGGTTCGGATTTTTTTTGTGTTAGCCGAAAGGTTGAAACAGGAAATTTGAGTATTTTCGTTTATCGTGTGGGAGTTGACAAACATTTCAATCATTTTAGCGTTTCTGGTAGCGGGAAATGTGTGCGTGAACAAATGGCAATGGGGACCGTTATATGGTAGAGGAGCATTTCGGTGGAAGCGACGTTAAATGGTGAACAACCGGTTACTGCTTTTCTGTGAATAAAATGGGAAAGACGCATCAATGATGAGGTGTACACATATATTTCATAAGACAGGTTACAAGGAAAAGAAAAAGGTACAATATGCGAAATAGTGGAATGGTATGCGGACGGGCTATTCTTCTTGGTTTCGGAGGAGGAGCTTCTAACGGGCGCGGATCCGAACTGACGCAAATCGTTATATAACGGTTAACGTGCAAGGTGAGTAAATTCACTGACTCTGATCTATTTTAAAATATTATAATATTGGTTGAATGTTGTGTGATGGTCGCTTCGGTAGATTACAACTAAATTGATCGAAAAATATATATATCGTTGCATATGTACACATCATTTGGTTGGATACTTGTTCCATCGATTAAATATTTCCTAGTATGGAATCAGTGATAATTGTTTGACTAACATCGGTGGATGTAGGAAACCGGTTGGAGGAATCCAACCGGATTCCTCAATATTTATATGTATTGTTTGTTTGTTTTATATATGCACTGTTTGAACCGTGTTGAATGAAAGTTTAACATTTGTTTTGATTTAATAAATAAATGATATCGATTTAGAAAGTGGCAACAATCGACCATAAACACATCGTTTTGTAAGAAGTTGGTTGGCCATCAGGCAAATCAACGAAGTCGACTATAAAAAAATAGATTTTTATAATTAAAGCGAAGCTTTAAACTGTAATAGAAATTCTATTATAAACTAGTAGTTTATAGTTCATTTTATAAAGTAAAATATTAGTTAATTATTTTTAATTAAATAATTGTTTCTTAAGTGGACCTCGTTTAAAATGTTATTGAAATAGAGATGTCAAGATTTTTGTAACGGAAAGAGATGTCAAGATTTTTGAAACAGAAAGAGATGTCAAGATTTTTGTAATGAAAAGATATGTCAAGATTTTTGTAACGGAAAGAGATGTCAAGATTAGTATAAAGTGGAATATGGCAGCATATTGCAAGTCTTAGAACTATAGCGATAAATTAACACTGTTGACTAGGCTTAAGCGTGACTGTTATGTCGAGATTAGTTAAAGGGGAATATTACAGCGTATGATAAGTTTTTAAACTATAACGATAAATTAGCGCTGTTGACCAAACGTAAGCGTGATTGTATGATGTTTAGTTATACATTAGAATGGATGTTTGTTTTTACTTTGATAGTTAAATAACGGACTATCGAAGTGTTTTGACCATCATTGTCAATACGGAGAAACCGGTTGGATATATTATCTGAAACCACTCCGTATAGGCATAAGCGTTGCGAATTTGATTATGCTAAAGACAATTGAAGATGGAGTGAAATGCAATGGCCATTCTGTTCCAGAATGGTGTTTTCTGTTTGCCTAGTCCCAGGACAACTTGTATGGACGAATGTCTGACAAAGTATTCCTAACAGTCAAATAAGACGATCTTTTCAAGGTATTACGTGTGGTGGCGGAGAAATTCGTTTCTCTTAGCTTTTATACCCGTAATATTTTTGGGAAGATTAGCTAGTGATTTGGTGGGTTTGACGATGTGGCATTCAAAGTATATGGTGGCCAGATGTTCTTAAAGATAGACGTAGCCTCAAGCTTCACAACCGGGAAATGACAAAAATCGGGCAGGCAGCATGGCTATGTGGGTCGCTCCCATTAAGGTGTATAATCACCTATCTAGAGAAATTCCTTTTACTTCTTTGATCTATTTCAATGCTGTCCCTTTTCGGGAAACGGTGGTTTGAGCCCAACCGTTGGTGATATACATTCGATACACTCAAGCGAAATGAGTGGTCGGTCATGTGTGGCCGGGTTGCAAGACATTCTTGTTGAACCCAGTGTATTCGTCTCTAGAGATACACTATTAGCAGGTGGTCCCATACCTTGTCATAGTGGGAATCCAATCTCCGATAAGCGCCATGCGGTTTTTGATTTTATACTATGTAGAGCGTGAGATGCAAGCGTTCTACTATTTGGTTATTTACTTGATTAGACATTATTATAATATCACTGGATTTTGATATCAAAATGTTTTGAGTTATAATAAGGTAAAAACTGTCCATGTTTATGTGTGGGTTGGTCTTACTATTATCCTTTTGTTTCAAAAAGGATTTTCAAAGTTAAACCGTACGGTTGGAATTTACTCACACTAGTCCCATGACTGACCCAGAGTTTATTTTGTTTGTTTTCCCTAAACTCTTGGGTGCCCAAATTTGTACGGGCAGTCAAGTGTTTCAGGCTTTACAGATACACTTGGAGGAGCTTGAAGCAGGAGTCTTCACTGTTGGTTATTCAGAGTTATTTCCGCTGTATCAATTGTTATGTTGTACTCTGATATGATATGTATATACAATAAGTCTTGTATCTCAAAGTTATGTTATATAATATATTTTATTCATTCCGTTGTGAGATTCGTGTTTACTCTGATTCTGCTCAGTTGTGTTCTTCTTCTTATTCTTCTATTCTATTAGTTCTATCTTATCTTTCTCATCCTCTTATTTCTTTCTATTAATGATCTGAATTTTCGTGCACTTTGAGTTGAATGTGTTGGATATTAGTCAACTCAAATTGGTACGGATTTTCGGGTCGTTACAGTTGGTATCAGAGCTGGTTGCTTAATTGGTACGGATGATAGGGGGTTCTCACTTTGCGTTAGGTAGCGAACGGGAGACTCTTACCCCTACATCTCCCGACAATGTGGGTTGGTCGAGTCGCGAGGCTAGCCGTAAAAGCAGTTCTGAGGTACCAGTGTAAGCCACAGGGGGAAGTTAGCCCTCTGCCTTGGGGGATGAGGGATGGTTGAAAAGCCTACCAAATTCCGGGTCGTTACAGTTGGTATCAGAGCTATTGGTTAAGTGATTACCTTGGCTCTGTGGCGTAGCTCAATAGAGATGGGGATAGTAATACCCTAGATTGAGTTTGAGTATATATGTATGAGTGAACGTATTTGTAAATTATATAAAAATGATTTTATATTGTGGAGATTTATTGGTTAAGTGGCTTATGAATTCTGGTCAATCGGCTTGATCCACTGTATCGATAGGAGTTTCTAAACACTTGAATACGATAAACCGACACAGTATGCTTTGAAAAGTGGGTAAATAAAATAATTTTACCCAATTATATTTTTGATATAAAAGGAATATATATACTAAAATTATTATATATATTGGATGTGTTGGTTGTTATAATCGAATAAGATTTATAATTGAGTTGGTTATATAAATAACCAAACGAAATATTATATAAGTATAATATGCAAAATTAGATGAACTAAATCTGAGTTTAAAACCAGAATTGGAATAAAATTTTAGAAACTTGGAAAGGTGTTGTAAATGAATTTTTAATTGAATATATGGAAAATTTAAAATCCTGGGGGAGATTTGAAATTGTTTTCCAAGTAATGTGAAAGATATTTTGAAGTAAAATTCAAAAGTGAAGTGTTTTAAAATGAATTTTGGAAAGTAATATAGTATTGAACTCACTTCGATCACTGGAAAATAATCCTGATGGTGACGGCCGCATCATCAGTGTTATTTTCGAGTTTCCATGTGAAGGATTACTACCAAAGGTTTTGTTTTGAGTTGTTTGAGGAAATAAGTGTTTAGAAATTCAAATGTTTTGAATAATAAATGATTTCAAATTGATTGGAAATAAATCCCAAGAATCTGAATTTTGGAATAAAAATTTAACTTATGGAGTTAAAATGGTAAAAGTGGAACTTAAACTAAGATAAACAAAATTGAAAAAAATTTGGAACAATCCAGAATGAAAATTGTAAAAGAGAAATATAGGAGATTCGAGTTACTAAAATGGATTGATTCTTGGAGAATAAGAGTCGAGTTTTGAATTTAGAGATGAAAATAACTGATTTGAGAAATAAATCAGTAAATGAAATTGGAGTTGAAATAGAGTTTGGTTGGGCAAAAAGTGAAAGATTGGTTTGAGAATGGATTGATGAAGATCAACCAACGATGTTTGGATATATGCTGGTTTGAAAGCAGATGACAGAGATAGGGTTGAATACCCAACAGAGAAGGTACACGTCTGTATACGAGTATGAGATCTTTATGAGTCGGTTTGGGCAAGCCGTTTGGCTATTTGATTTTCTTTTGAATTGGAGAAGGCCCAGAGGGGCAAGTTGTTGTAGTACCGAATAAGCCGTGCAGAGGAGGTGCTGACGAAATTCTCCGAACATTTAAACTGCTAAGAAATTTTTAGAATTTTGAAAATATTCGAAATAAGAAGGAATTAATATTTAATTGGAATTAATCAGTTCAGTTGACACTAAGATTATGAAGTAAACCAAAAAGATTTTTAACCTGTTTACAACAGAGATTTTAGCATTTTCCCCATCTTAGCAATTTCGAGGACGAAATTATTTAAGGGGGAAGGAATGTAATGTCCCGTAGTTTTATCGGTTTATATTTCAATATTTAAATCAGTTTAAATATTGAATTCGTGTTATAAGTGGATTTATATATTAATTAAAACGAAGTTGAATGTATAAAAATATATATTAAATATAATCAAGCTCATAACGACGCTGCAATTCATAATTTAACGTTCTGAACTTCAACCATGTATACAGGATCCATCATTAGTCGGATTTCTTCGAAACAAGAAGCGTTGGAATCTGTTGGACTGTATTTTTCTAATGGAAGTGAAAAATCGAGATTTTGGATTATATATTGCAAGATATGACCAAATCAAATTTTCAAATAGTCGCTATAGAATCGTTCATTGACCGTAACAGTTTATTTGAAATAACTGCATATCAAATTCGAGTTTAGACAAGACTCTTTTGAGATGTAGTGGTAATTTAATTTTTAGAATTTTACTATAATTTGGAATTAATTAAATACGCAACTTTTTATTTGGAGTATTTTGCACCATATATCAATATTTTGGGGTTTCAAAATATGAGTTAACCTACCGATATTATTATATTTTTGGGATCGTGGCACCTCGCTGGACACGACTGTATTTTCATTTCTGGCCATAACAGTCCGTAGGAGGGACGGAATTTTCGTAATAGGGTACGCTATAAATTTTAAACTAAAAAAATAAATTGGAATTAAAGGAAAGACCATAATACAATATCTCCGATCCGCATCCACTGAAAATGACTGAAACAAAGAAGGATGCAATTTTTCTGAAATTAGAAAGTTATAACAAATACACGCACCATACTCTGAATCATATAAGCAAGAAATTAAAACATACAGCGTAACGAATTAAAAGATGGAGATAGAAAATAAATTAGAACAACCAAAACTGACGTCGCATGCACTGAAGCCACACCCTACCCTAATCTATGGTGTTGTGTACCAAAGGAGACCTGCATTGAATTTTCAAATCATAGCCTAACTCTACCTTTTCATGTCCAACAATCTATACAGTACTCACACTTTCCTCGTCTGTCTAAAAATCGAAGCAATAGGCATGTGCTACCCTATACCATCAAACAGCTACTCTAGAAAGAAAAGGAAATGACTTAAACCTGGAAAGCTATTTTCATTTTCACATTCCTAGATGCTATTACTTCGTAGCCAAGAGAAAATATATGCGGCAGACTCTAAGATTTCGAGCAGAAAGGTAGCACATTCCTAAAAGATTGTATGCAGTATGTATATTCAAATCACAGCAAGTCTACCATTTGCTTAATGGCTACCCTATGTTATAGCACGAAGGACAACCTATGACCCATAACACATGCCTAAGTTTTCTCAAGCCTTTACATTTTCAAATCGCTTGGCTATCCTATCCTATTGAACATCTACGCCTCCATACAATGTCTGCATGTTTTAATGGCACATGCTCAAGCGTAAATCAAACAATATCCTAAGTTGAACAGCTATTCTATCCTATGCGTACTCTTTCCTTGGCCACCAAGGAGTTTAATAATATAAATACGCGATCTAAATACTGAGGCATTCTTCGTCTCATTTCGTTTTTCTGAAGCAAAAGACAGTAAACAAAACAAAAATAAATAAATATATATTCGTTGTTTTGCAATGACACCATGCTGATCTGAACAACAAGTTGGAGAAGTGGCGTCCTAGATCATAGCGGGGAAGGGTGGAACGTTGTGAAGTGAAATAGTGGGGATAAAATGGATGAACAAGGGACTGAGTTGGTTGGAACATGGAACGTGAATGGTGGATGCGGCAAATCTGAGTAGAGTTTGGTATGTACAGGGTTCACATTGGTAATGCTAAAGAAAGGATTTCGAACCTATAAGTTTTTAAACATTTCGATAACACTATTTTTCGAACGAGGAAATACACGAAGGGAGGGGTTAAATGTGGTAGGAGTAGTGACCGTGAGAAGAGAATCCTGGCATGGGTTTATATTTGTGATCAAAGGAGCAAGGACGTGCCATGCGTTCATAATTGGTGAAGTTTGGGAACTGGCGTGGTGTACGGTAAAAAGAAGGGGCCATTGCGTTCAAATATATGAAGAAGGGGAACAGGCGGATGTGAGGAAAAAGGGTGGAGCGAATGGGATTTTGTGTGTTGCGCTTGGGAGTTGTGGCGGATCTGCACGGCACCGAAGAGGGTCTTCACGTTGCCAGGAAGAAAAAAAAAAGAAAAAAAAGAAGAAAAAAAAGAAAAAAAAAAGGGTAGCTAGTGTCAGGAAATGGGGAAAATGCATGAAGAGGAAAACGTGGATGAAGCAAGTGGGATGGAAGGAATATGCGAGAGACAGCATGAAGTGCGGGTTGACTGTACGGATGTGAAACGCATGGTTTTAGTGGGAGAGAACTTGGCAGGCGTTATAGGGGGTGTGGTATCGTGTACAGGGTGCACGAGCGGTGCACGGATCTGAGTAACAGGTAACAACATTTCCATTTGAGGTTCGGATTTTTTTTGTGTTAGCCGAAAGGTTGAAACAGGAAATTTGAGTATTTTCGTTTATCATGTGGGAGTTGACAAACATTTCCATCATTTTAGCGTTTCTGGTAGCGGGAAATGAGTGCGTGAACAAATGGCAATGGGGACCGTTATATGGTAGAGGAGCATTTCGGTGGAAGCGACGTTAAATGGTGAACAACCGGTTACTGTTTTTCTGTGAATAAAATGGGAAAGACGCATCGATGATGAGACGTACACATATATTTCATAAGGCCGGTTACAAGGAAAAGAAAAAGGTACAATATGCGAAATAGTGGAATGGTATGCAGACGGGCTATTCTTCTTGGTTTCGGAGGAGGGGCTTCTAACAGGCGCGGATCCGAACTGACGCAAATCGTTATTTAACGATTAACGCGCAAGGTGAGTAAATTCACTGACTCTGATCTATTTTAAAATATTATAATATTGGTTGAATGCTGTGTGATGGTCGCTTCGGTAGATTACAATTAAATTGATCGAAAAATATATATATCGTTGCATATGTACACATCATTTGGTTAGATACTGATTCCATCGATTAAATATTTCCTAGTATGGAATCAATGATAATTGTTTGACTAACATCGGTGGATGTAGGAAACCGGTTGGATGAATCCAACAGGATTCCTCAATATTTATATGTATTGTTTGTTTGTTTTATATATGCACTATTTGAACCGTGTTGAATGAAAGTTTAACATTTGTTTTGATTTAATAAATAAATGATATCGATTTAGAAAGTGGCAACAGTCGACCATAAACACATCGTTTTGTAAGAAGTTGATTGGCCGTCAGGCAAATCAACGAAGTCGATTATAAAAAATTAGATTTTTATAATTAAATCGAAGCTTTAAACTGTAATAGAAATTCTATTATAAACTAGTACTTTATAATTCATTTTATAAAGTAAAATATTAGTTAATTATTTTTAATTAAATAATTGTTTCTTAAGTGGACCTCATTTAAAATGTTATTGAAATAGAGATGTCAAGATTTTTGTAATGGAAATAGATGTCAAGATTTTTGAAATGGAAAGAGATGTCAAGATTTTTATAACGGAAAGATATGTCAAGATTTTTGTAATGGAAAGAGATGTCAAGATTAGTATAAAGTGGAATATGGCAGCGTATTGCAAGTCTTAGAACTATAGCGATAAAATAACGTTGTTGACTAGGCTTAAGCGTGACTGTTACGTCGAGATTAGTTAAAGGTGAATATTACAGCGTATGATAAGTTTTTAAACTATAACGATAAATTAGCGTTGGTGACCAAACTTAAGCGTGATTGTATGATGTTTAGTTATACATTAGAATGGATGTTTGTTTTTAGTTTGATAGTTAAATAACCGACTATCGAAGTGTTTTGACCATCGTTGTCAATACGGAGGGACCGGTTGGATATATTATCTGAAACCACTCCGTATAGGCATAAGCGCTGCGAATTTGATTATGCTGAAGACAATTGAAGATGGAGTGAAATGCAATGGCCATTTTGTTCCAGAATGGTGTTTTCTGTTTGCCCAGTCCCAGGACAACTTTTATGGACGAATGTCTGAAAAAGTATTCCTAACAGTCACATAAGACGATCTTTTCAAGGTATTACGTCTGGTGATGGAGAAATTCGTTTCTCTTAGCTTTTATACCCGTAATATTTTTGGGAAGATCAGCTAGTGATTTGATGGGTTTGACGATGTGGCATTCAAAGTATATGGTGGCCAGATGTTCTAAAAATAGACGTAGCCTCAAGCTTCACAACCGGGAAATGACAAAAATCGGGCAGGCAACATGGCTATGTGAGTCGCTCCCATTAGGGTGTATAATCACCTATCTAGAGAAATTCCTTTTACTTCTGTGATCTATTTCGATGCTGTCCCTTTTCGGGAAATGGTGGTTTGAGCCCAACCGTTGGTGATATACATTCGATACACTCAAGCGAAATGAGTGGTCGGTCATGTGTGGCCGGGTTGCAAGACATTCTTGTTGAACCCAGTGTATTCGTCTCTAGAGATACACTATTAGCAGGTGGTCCCATACCTTGTCATAGTGGGAATCCAATCTCCGATAAGCGCCATGCGGTTTTTGATTTTATACTATGTAGAGCGTGAGATGCAAGCGTTCTACTATTTGGTTATTTACTTGATTAGACATTATTATAATATCACTGGATTTTGATATCAAAATGTTTTGAGTTATAATAAGGTAAAAACTGTCCATGTTTATGTGTGGGTTGGTCTTACTATTATCCTTTTGTTTCAAAAAGGATTTTCAAAGTTAAACCGTACGGTTGGAATTTACTCACACTAGTCCCATGACTGACCCAGAGTTTATTTTGTTTGTTTTCCCTAAACTCTTGGGTGCCCAAATTTGTACGGGCAGTCAAGTGTTTCAGGCTTTACAGATACACTTGGAGGAGCTTGAAGCAGGAGTCTTCACTGTTGGTTATTCAGAGTTATTTCCGCTGTATCAAATGTTATGTTGTACTCAAGGACGTACCCAGCTAAGGCCTAGTGGGGTCGGGCGCCCCCACTCAAGTTTTTAAAATATTGATACATATATACATACATAAGTAACTAAACATTTCAGAACTAGTGACTTCGTAAGTAGCATTTCAGAACTACCTTATGATCATATCCTCTTCCCTTATTTATTTACAGTATCTTCATTTTCCTTTTTCAAGTAAGACCATACCATGATCCAGTGCAACCATAATTTGTTAACTAAAAATTAAAAAAACTGAATGGTTATACGCAGCTTGTGCTAAATGAAAGACATGAGGACAAGTGAGTTACAACAAAGATTTAAATCATATGGATTCTCAAACGAGGAATGATTTGCCTATTTTTTGAGTTTTTATGATTGCACAAACTATAAATGTAGGACATCATTAGAGAATATTTTAGTTATCTTATTACATGTATGTATAATCTGGCAAAGTGATGATGAGGAGTTGTTATGTTTCTAAGATAAGGTATGATATGTTTATTCAAGGATTTTAAAGAAATTAGTAAACACAAAGAATTAAAATTTTATATGGTTTTCTTACCAAGTAGATGAATAAGAACCAATTAATGAAAGATTAAAGATGAAGGTGAATAGTCTCGGTACTCCTTTTCAACAAATAAATGGCTGAATGTTTACAAGTATATTCTCATGTATTATCTAATTAAAGTATGCTATTTAGTATTAAGTACTTTTGTTTTAATATTTTATTTTAGCATTTTGTATTAGCTTTTTTTGGATATTGACATCCAGCTACAAAATGAAAACCAACCTCACAAGTTTGAATCCATACTCAGTAATTGTTTTTCATCTTTTCTCACTATGTTTCAATACTTTTCCTTACTCGTAGCTACTATCACAGTCCACCTATAGAATTTGCTATTAAGATTTAAGATATGCACATAACAAAAATTAACAACTCAAGTAATCTACACCTCATACCTCACACATTAAGTAATAACACAACTAAAGTAGTAGATAAGAATTTTGATACATGTTTTTATGTATTTATCACATGCAATAATAAAATTGTTATGAATCATCTTACTTTTGTACTGCATGCACACATGTATACGTAGATGCACACACGTATTTATCATCAAAAAGAATTTCATGCATTATGTTTTTTGCCCCCACTCGTTTAGGTTTCTGCGTACGTCCCTGGTTGTACTCTGATATGATATGTATATACAATCAGTCTTGTATCTCAAAGTTATGTTATATAATATATTTTATTCATTCCACTGTGATATTCGTGTTTACTCTGATTCTGCTCAGTTGTGTTCTTCTTATTATTCTTCTATTCTATTAGTTCTATCTTATCTTTCTCATCCTCTTATTTCTTTCTATTAATGATCTGAATTTTCGTGCACTTTGAGTTGAATGTGTTGGATATTAGTCAACTCAAATTGGTACGGATTTTCGGGTCGTTACATGAAGCTTTTGCAATATTTCCAAAACAACTCGCAAGTGTGTCTTATGATCTTCCTCAATTCGGGAGAAAACCAGAATATCGCCACGAATACAAGAACGAACTTGTTCAACTGATCTCTGAATACCCTATTCATAAGATCCACGAAATACGTTGGTGCGTTAGTCAACCCGAATGGCATCACCATCCATTCGAAGAAACTGGATGGTGTCATAAAAGTAGTCTTCGGCACACAATCCTTTGCCACCCTCGAATGGTGGAATCCCGTTGCTAAAATCCATCTGAGAAAACACCTTGGCCTCGTGAACCTGATCGAACAAGTCGTCTATCCTGGGAAATGGATACTTGTTCTTCTTGGTCACTTTGTTTAGCTCACGATAATCCATACACAATCTCAACGATCCATCAGCTTTGGTGTAACGTCCCAGAAATTTCAACAACTATAATATGGAATTAATTAATGATTTAACTATTAATAATCAATCTTATATTGAGACTTGGATTAGAAATTAAAATTCGAATATATAGTTTTGTATAAGAATTTAATTCAAGGTGGTTGATCAAGAATCGAATATCTATTGTTGGATGTTCGAATTGAATTTGGTTGGAATTTTGAATTGGATTGAAATACGACTGAAAAATAGAAATGCTTGGTTTTAAAAATAAATGTTATTGACATTAAATAAGTTGATGAATTTTATTTGTTTAAATATATAAAATAATGTCGTATACAAAGCGGAGTCGGATCACAACCGATATAATTTTATTGGATTCAAAACGCGAAGAAGAAGAAGTGCGTATAATTTTTATTGCGTTTGGAGATTTTTTTTGGTGGTACGAACTAAGAGCGTTACAGGGTAATTCGCGGTAGAATTTGTATTAAATTAAAAAATAGATATCACCTACCCTGGTAAAAATTCAACCAACCTATCGTCTAAATATATGGGCTACTCTAACCCTATACGATGTAACTTTGTTTTATCTTCTCCTCTTCGTAGTCTATAAATCGCTCCTTATTTCCCAAATTTTTCACCAACAATATTTTCTTCCTTTTGATTTTTATTTAATAGTCACTGTAAATCAGTTTTTCTCCGAATCAAAAGAAAGCGTTTGTTCCTTTTTCACTTTATGGCCACCGTGATTTCTTTGTAAAAAATCTCTGAATCGGATTTGTCCGGCCACCGAAAATCAATCCACCGCTACCCTAATCATAATCGCAAGCAACCAAATCAAAGCACCTCCTCTTCCGGCAAATCCCTAGTCGGAGCAGCTTATTGAGTACCCATCGAAGCCGCGGCCTCTCGAGTAGCCACTAGGGCCACCACCGCAAGTCACCTAGTTCTTCACTAACTCGATTTACTACTCGAGCCCGTGTATCCCTCGTCATCGTGGAGCAGCTGACATCATTCAAAAACAGCTGAAAGTTACTGCCTTTCAGATGGATTCAACACCTAATCCGTCGCTCTCTGCGTCAATTTTAAGGTGAGCAATCACTCACGATTAATCGTAAGTTCAAGTAGATTAAATTAGTTTTTAATTGGAATATAATAGTTAAATCTTGCGTTGTCCGTATATGGGTTGTTGTTTGGGGTTGACCTGCACCACTACCTGTTACTTCCTACATTTGAGCCGGTGGATTTGTATTGTTGCCATTTTAGTTTGCACCCGAAACAAATGGTGCCATAACATTAGCTGTAAAATGAACAAACATGAGAAAAGAAAAGAGAAACATTAGCTATAAACCGCATGGTATTAATTAAAGGTGTTCTAGCTCTCCCAGTAATTGAATTTTAATGTTTCTCACCTTTTGGTTGTAATGAAAGTTGGGTACACAGAAATAAGTTATTACTGCAAGATAAAATGAAGACTTTTGACACCATCCTTCCTGATAGCTAAGCTAAGTGATTGTCCACATAAATAAAAGTGCATGTTTACTTATTATATTAGCTACTATCTGGATAAGTAGTTACCCAATTTATTCTAATTTTCTAAATAGGTTAGAGTTAAAATGATATGTCGATAAGCATGCTTTTTCTTCTACTGTGGTCAGGTAGTTATGCGATTTGTGATTATACATAATTTGTTGGTACACATATCAACCATCATTATATGATATGATTTTTTTTTACCTATTCAATAAGTCATGTATAAATTTAGGCGTATATAGAATTGGGCTTACTGTGACCAGTAAGTGTTTGGTGAATAGGATCATTTGATATAAGCGACGTTATCTGCTTAATAGGTTCCCATTTTTTCTCTTAAACAAAATGAAGCGAATATCAAGTGTTGGTAAGGAATAACATTAGACAATATAGCCAGATTTACTTTGTCTTTCTTAAGGATAATTCTATTTTAAAGTTCTCCCTTTAACCATTCATCCTGTCTAATTTGTTTTTCCCAGTCTTCTTTATTTACAATAGCACATGTTGTATACTGTCGCTTTCCTACAAATTCGACTGTAGTATTACAATCATATTCTTTTATATCTCCATTTGCTATGCTCAAACACATTTCTCTACACTCCATGATGTTTGTGTTATATCTATGAATGATTTTGGCTTATTTTGGAAAAAAAATTGGTTGAACATATGTTGCATTGGAACAGCTTGTTTTATGAACATGCCATGCCAAGCCATGTATTTTGAACCAGGTGACCTTAATGTGTTTGCCAACTATATTTTCGACGTGGGGGCATGTATATTGATCTTGCTTTGGTAACTTTTACATCTCAGAAATCACATAATGCATTAATGCTTCTTTTATGCCCTGGTTGTATTCATATTAATGCGTACCCCTTTGACTTGATTTGTAGCTTGGTCCTTATACTGTGTTTGTGAAACCTGACCCAACATTTTTGTTATCACTCGTATATCCTTACCAAATTACAATATGAATCAAATGTTGGTTAATGCAAATGGTTTGGCTGCGAATTCACTGTCATCTATTTATTTATTTTTTGTTTTCTACATGTAATTACATAACCAAGCCCTGGTTTAGACACAAATGGCACCATTTATTTGCTTTGGAAAATCTGGTTCATACATGTACCCAAATTGTCATGATATCTCTGGAAAAAAAAAGAGAAAATGAAACAGCCCATGTCTTGACCTGCTACATGCTTAATCATGGTGTTATTTGCACTTTGATTTTTACCGTTTTGTCATTATAATATCTGACATGTTTTATGTAAATGGTGATGCTCCGTTGTGCATATGTGATGGTTGCACCCTTGTGGCCATTGCTGAGCTGCTTGTGCGTCAGCCCGGACCATACTCAGCATTTTCATATCCACTACTTGTCTATTTGCAATTCTGTTGCGCTTTTGGTTTGAACTCGTCCTTGTAACCACCGTTTCATGTACATGTTTTGACCATGATTAAACAGATGCTATACTTGAATTTTAGCAGATGTAGAACGGACCCTGCCCATCGATAAGAACAGATATTACAAGGTTTTTATTTTGTGTATATTTGGAAGTTGGTCAGCTATTATATTTCAGTTTACATTGAAGTTAGTTTACCTGAACTATGATTAATCCTGACTTGAGTATTTTTATGTTTTCATGAAACGCTCGGGTTAGATCCGAGCAGTACAAATTTAAAGATTTCGGCTTAGGATTCGATTGGTGAAGCTGGGGATTTCAAAGATGGTGCACTTTGAAGATTAAAAAAAAACAGTAAATATTTTTCTATTCAAGCTGTATTCTATATTCCGTTGTATGAAAATTCTTGTATCAAAATTTTTGATAAATAAATAAAAGTTTATTTTGTTGTTCAATACTATGTTATGTATTTATTCTGTGTTTTTGTGTTGATTCTAACTTTTAAACTCTGTAAGCTAATAACGATTCATCGATTTGGACGTTTTAAGTTGGTTTAATTACCAATTTGAAGCGGTCAAAAAGGCGGGACGTTACACTTGGTTGCAACACCAGTGGTGCACCCCCATTCAGATACACTTATCTGAATGAACCCTTTTCCCAAAAGGTCACGTAATTGCACCTCTAACTCTCGTTGTTCCTTAGGCATTCTCCGCTTAAGAGGCATGATGATAGGTCTAGCACCTTCGATCAAATCGATCCTGAATTCAATCTCACGATGCAGCGACAACCCTTTGACCTCGTCAAAGACATCATTAAACTCACTTGCGATCCGCATCGACGACAAGTCTTCTCGAGGAATCGCAAGCGAATATAAATAGCTCATGGAGACACCATCTTTGGGCTTACATCGAATCACAACCATTTGTCCTTCCACATTCCCGCCTGTCAATTCCAGCTTCTCACAATCCACTTTTGTCGCATACCTCTTGAGCCAGTCCATACCAAAAATAATCCCAAACTCAGCGAAGCTCAAAAGAAAGCAATCTCACATAAAGGAGCAACTATGAATCAAACAAACCAGACCATGACAAATCATACACAAACTGGATGAACCCCCAACTTGGTTAGTCACGATCAATGGTCTATAACAAATCCCGAGTTCCAAACCCAAGCGACAAACAAGCTCATTACAAATGAAAGAATGCGATGATCCAGTATCAGACAACACACAAACTGAAACATCTTTAATGGAAAGAATACCTTGAACGATGATACTCTTCCCTTTCTCCTCTACTGTAGGAGCCCTTGAAGACGATGGCACAACTTCCAAAGCATAAGCCTTCACAATCTGCTTTCCCTTAGCGGGTTCTGGACAGCCCTTCTTGAGATGCCCAGGCTTGCCGCAATTGTGACACTTCTTTTCAACTTTTGGATTCTTGCAATCCTTGGAATAATGGCCCTTCTACTGGAAGTTATAGCAAGTCACTTCGCTTTTCTGCTTTTTTTGACCATCCTTCCCTTTTTGTTGTTGTTGCTTCCTCTTTTTGTTATTACTACCTGCTGTGATTTCGGTTCTTCCTTAGCTGCAACAACAGTCTCTTCATTGGGAAACAAACTCCCGTGCCTCAGAGCTTTCTCAGCGATCTTATCATAAGTATCATCTAGATGATCCACTAGCTGATTCCCAAGGTACTTATCCAAACCCATGACAAATTTCTCATTTTTCTGATAAGGAGTCTCGACATATGAACGAGCATACTTCAACAAAGCTTCGAAGTTAGAAACATACTCCAGCACTGGTCGACCATTCTGCTTAAGCTCAACAATCCTCTTAAACAGAATAGTCTTCTAAATGGTAGAGATAAGCCCCATCTCAAACTTGACTTGAAATTACTCCCATGAAATCTCAACTTCTGAAGTCTCTATAGTAACAGAGTTCTACCAATCCATAGATCTTTCTTGTAGTTGTCTTGATGCAAGTTTCCTCTTAATCGCATCATCAATTCCCAAGTCTTCAACGATCTGAATGCAAGTATCAAGCCACCTTTGAAACTCTACAATCGGTTCCGTCCCTTTTAACGGCTTCCCTCCTAGATTAGTAAAATATTTGCATAGCTTCACGAAGTCCACAGCCCTTGGTACCTGCACCTGAAACCCTACATCTACAGCGACTGTATTTGGAGCGGGGGCCCTCCTCATGATTGCTTCCATCATGGCCTCGAACATATCTGGGTAGTCTGGTATACCACCATTTCCCCCTCTAGGCATAGCCCCTTCCCTAGCGTATGTCTTGAAGTTCGATGACTCATTCTAAATCTGAAAAATATAGAATGATTAGTTCATGCATGAGAAAACTGCAAATGGAGTTCAAGTGCTACCATACTATACACTAATATATATATATATATATATATATATATATATATATATATTACATCCATCGGAATCTACAAATACGTCTCTTATACGCCATTACTTCTTCAAACTTTGGCTAAATCGATTAACATGAGCTTCGATACCAAATGTGACCACCGCCTATAACTCATGTACTTAACAAGGGAAATGATGCGTTGAAAGACGTATCGGGCAACAATGGACGATCATCAGGGTAGGATAACCCAAATGGATCCTATTGTATAACTCACAACACAAGAATAAAATATGAAAGAACATTTACAACGAGCAATAATAGTGAAGTAGAATTGAGCATAATATTAAACTTTTACATATCACCATGAAATATCCATACAACAGTGGATAACGCTATAAGAGTCTGTACAAAGAGCCTCACAACAAATCACTCAAAGAATACATCAACATAAGAGCAGAAAAACAACATATGATAGGTAATTGGAAACTTGTACATAAGTCTCCAGCTCGTCATCACTCAGTAGCATCGTCCTCATAAAGATCAATTACCTGTCACTTACTACTCAGTCTACCTATCCAAACAATGGATGAACAACCCAAGGTAATAAGAGGAAGCATAAAACCTTGAGTTAGACAATAATCTTAACGAGCGATAAACAAATATCTAACATCATCAATAAAGTACATGAGAATATGCAGACTAATCATCTAATTTACCAATCATATCATCAGATAAGCATCCAACCTGTTTCCTCCACATCTGACAATGATAGCCTTTACAATAATCAGATAAAAACAAATAGTACATTAATGGAAATCAGTTATTGAGCGTAGATCATTCTAATCGACATTGTACATAACCCAAGCACAAGTCATGATGGCCTAAACCAACATCAGACAAGCACTCGAGAGATATCTCCTTCGACGTTGAATAATCTACACAAGACGATACCAGCAAAGCAATCAACATCCATGACTCTAGCTACCACTGTCAATCTTTCCTTGAAACCATCGTTTATTGTATGACCGACTCAACATCGTGTCATCCATCAAGAGATAATGGTAAATCCCGGTTCTAGAAAAAACTCCATACGCCATTGTGACTCATATCTAACTCTTTCATCAATACCCACGGTACTCGACCAATCATCTAGTCTTTTAGACGTCCCTATTGTACCCCTGCTTTGAGCCCGCTAGAACCTACGACAACGATAATTCCTCAGCCTTCAATATCTCAAGTCGTCATCATCGATGACCATTCACAAGCTCAAATCATCTTGAGGAGTCATTATCCATGAGCTCAAATCATCTTGAGTCGTGTGCATATTCGTTGCGTTTCACCCATCAACGAACACTTCAAAACACTTTGAACAGAATTGCTCGAATTCATGTTGAAGAGACGATCATCGTCGATCCAAAACTTAAGTCATTTGGTCGATATTGAATCCACAACATTTTGTACTTTGCTGTTAATAACATTCCATAGCGTTTCCAAAAAGCTGCAGCTCAATATGCATAGGCGCAGTCCACCACAAAGCATTACCTTTTTAAAGCATTTCTGTACCCATTTTACAACGTTTTATAAGTGTTGTTGCTTCTCTTCAATGATCCACCATGGATCGATTCCAATTGCCAGAGCCTAGGCCAATCCGTCAAATTATCGTACGCGGTCCATGAAAATTCGTTGATCCGCCCATCCATGGATCATGCCCGATCCATGGATTTTAACAACGTTTGTCAAACGCTCCATATTCCGTTGGATCGGGGGCGATCCATTACCTTGCCAAACCACTGAAAATGATGGCCGATCACTTGATTTTTGCGTGCGCGTCCATACATTCTTCACAACGCTTCTGGAGTGCTACCGATCCATGTCCAGAGTGTCACCGATCCATGCTATCTCCACTGATCCGATCCATATCACTTGGAGTGCTACCAACCTTTCTTAGCCAAGCTTGCTCGATCCATGAAATTCACCCAAGCTGTGCCCGATCCAACCCATGTTTGCACGCCAAAACTTCAACTAAATCCACTCTTAAATTCGACTTGATTTTATACTCGAACTAATTCAATTTCAACCATCACAAACAATAATTCAACAGCGAAATTAACAATCATCATCCAAGTATTAACACATCAAACAACATATGAAATTTCCATTTATAAGTTGCTAGATTAGATCCTATCATGATTTGGATTGAAATCATACTTACATCGATTTGATCTATATGAAAACAACTTGAAATGATGAACATAAGATCAAACAACCCATATAGTTGATTGAATCCGTGCGAGAGATGATTATCACTCACTAAATCTTCAAACAAACTTGAAATCACTAAATTTCCAATTCGGAAAACGAAGAATGACCTTAAAACCTCTCAATTTGATGCAATCTCTCTTCACTTGATGTAGAACTAGCTTTGCTTGATGTAAATCTTCAATCCTCTTGCGTATATTTACAATTTTATGATTATTCTATGTTTATGAAGCTTCACCTACAATGTGGAGCTACCGCTGAGGGTGAAGGATGCTCTGGCTTTGCAGTTGAGAATTTTTTTTATTGGTATGTCTTGTTTGAATGTTGGGAATATCTGCCTATGCTTTGTATTAACTATGACGTTGATGAGATATTGTCTGATTGATTGGATAGTTGCATAAAATGGAGATAAATCTTATGTTGTTGATATAGTCGGCGATGAGTAGTGTTGGACTTGTTTGCTTTGCCAAAGTTAATGACTACAAATTTTCTTCTTCTTTTGTTTTTTTGTTCTGAAATTGATAACAACGTATATTGAGAAGTTTAGGCTTGTAAAGAAATTGTGCTGAACCTGATAATTTTAACGAATGAAATAACACTGTTTATATAGGAAATGGAGAAGAGATGTATTTAGGGAAAGAAACTAGGAGCCTATTTGTGGAAAGAATTTGTGATAGATAAGGTTTAATGAAAAGTGTAGGATTTGTGTAGTAATTTGTTTTTCAAACCGAAAATATCAACCAATATTATGTGAAACAAAATCAAATGTAATTTCTAGTAAATATCACTATTTTCGATTTGTTTTTGCTTCGCATTATATACATGCAAGTTTAAATTGTGTATGGATGCATTTCCTTTTGTTCAGAAATCTTTTACTTCCCATTGCCTCAAATTTTTTTAGGCAAAGTCAACTAGATTAATAATGGACGTACTGTTCTGTATAAATATATGAATATATGTTTTGTATTTGCACAAATAACTAAACTAATATAATTGGGGCTAGACCACTTGAAAAAAAAGAATATGTGGTGGGCACAGGCGCCACATCAACAAAGTGTCAAAGAGACATCTAACTAACCCCCTCGTCGGAGGAGGAGCTGCCTTTGACATCAACAGGTCTAGAACGACGCACTTATCTAGCAAAAAGAGACGTTAGATTAAGAAAAAAAATCTGGACTGCTCGCTTGATAGATGGTACTACGATCCCAAGTGTCATCAGATAGAACTGCCATGTTCGACTCACCGCACATTCCACCTGAAGTAAGAACTATTTTCTTACCTTCTGCATGATACAACCTTGTACATTCTCCATCATCTTTACTAGAAAAATTGAGATAAATTTCTACTTCTATATAATATAAATCAAAGGAGCTACTTCATGATAGCAGAAGAAAACCAAGTCGCAATATAAATCAAAGGAGGCACCAAAGGTGTTGTAACAGTCGGGATGCAAACTTTCAGGACCCACTTCACGATAGCAGGTCGTGGAAGGGGGTCCGTAGAGAGAGCGGAGCGAGGGCAACAATATAGGTATTCTGAAAGTGGCTTAAAGAGTGGTAAATGGAGCTAATATCAGGTTTTCAGCAGTCCATACTGGTATGGAAAACACCTGCTCTCTACCTCTATCAATTGTCGAACCTCATGGTGTACTAATAAATGGTTTCCCCCTTATTATAGTTCGCTCCACACTAAGAACACGAAGTTACTCTCTAGAAGAGAAAATTTTAGGAAAAACTTCGATCTATCCAAACCAACTGGTAGACCACCTCTGATCTGCCACACTTTACTACATTATTCCTTAACGACCATATGCAAGGGAGGTTATCCCAAAAAGAAACCAACTAAACAGTCTGTCCAAAAAAAGAACCCCGTCTGAATCACCTTCGACGGGAGAACACTAATTCCTTCATTGGCCACAGTTTCAAATTCACAAGCAGGCTCATACACACCCATGTTTCGAGGATAATTATCAAGGAGGCAAGACCACTTGGGAGCAGTAGTAATCACATGCTCATTGCTAAGAATATTGTCAACAACAACCGTTCAGATAAAACATCAACTGTCGATCGAACCATATTGAACATTCTGGTGCAAAACCAAAACCGGGTTTATTACAAGCAAGTAAGCAACAACTGTTCCATAATTTGCAACAACAACAAGGTCCTAGCAAGCAACAGCATCTAACGAATGTGTTTCATTTTGAGAAGGTGCAGACAAAGAGGTGAGAGGACTGACACTTGAGTGAGGTGGAGTATTCGAATGCGCTGCAATGTGGCTAGTTTCCAAAATGAGATTGAAGAGTTTTGCACTTAGGGTATTAGCCAATTCAATCATTCCATTTGGGTAGGAAATCGAGCCAGGGGCGACTCTAGTTACAAGCGGTAGAGGAGTATCTGCATTGGTCAATGTAAAGGTACCACTTGCCAAGAAGGCATGAGTTTGAGTCGCCATGTAGATCTGGCCATATCTGGTCACCAAGGAAATAGAGGAGACTGACATCCATTTTTTTACTTCTTAGGCATGGGTAGAAAGAGGGAGGCAAAGAGCAACGACGGACGGGGAGGATGATCGTTTAAGTGCATGACAAGAGGTGTATGGAAGAGGATGAAGGAGATTAGGATGAGTTGCGTACGCCAAGAAAAGGTTTTTCCATTTTAGAAAAAAAGAAGAAAATTTTGACTTAAATGTATTTTCACAAACCTGTAAAACATGACAAAACAAATACGTTAAATTATATATATATATATATAAAGGAAATTAAATGCTATATCTGACAATTTAGTCCCTTTATGTTAATAATAAATACATATTATTTTCATAAATAAAAACGGATGTGTTTGAATGTAATATTATAGGCATACGAGATGTAGTCGA
This sequence comes from Allium sativum, assembly GCA_030737875.1. NCBI lineage: Eukaryota > Viridiplantae > Streptophyta > Magnoliopsida > Asparagales > Amaryllidaceae > Allium > Allium sativum. The sequence continues at coordinate 177,598,703 of CM060912.1, forward strand.
TAACAAATTAATAGAAAAAGAAATTATGCAAACCTGATTTTTAAATAGCAACCGACATTGAAAATACAATCAAACATAGAAATATATTTTTTATCATCAGACAAGTCGTATATTCCACATCATTTTGGTCTATTATTGTTACTCCTTATAATTTTCCCCTGTGGATGTGCATGAAAATTCCACATATGTTTCTCGCAATTGACGTCTTTGACCTTGATTATCTGGCACAAGGAATCAATGTTTATCTACAACTATTTATTGAAGAGTTGAAATACAACATTTCAAAAAAGGATTTTTATAGGTTCGCTTCTTTGTCATGGGCAATCAGATATTTTCCTACATACGGGATGCTTTCAGGTTATAGTATAACCGGTCTTCTTTCTTGTCCTTATTACGTGGAACAAACACACGTATTTTCTTTATGATCTAAGAGGAAATTTCTTGATTCAATTGTCATAAGCATATTCTCCATCCCAATCATAACTTTTGAAGTGATTAAAAGATTTTAAAGTAACATAAAAGAGAATATGTAAGCATTAGAAATTTGGTCAAGCGAAGGAATACATGAAAATGTAAAGGACCATATGAAGGCACATGAAATTGGGGCACAGATTGAAATTCCTGGTTAATCGAACATTCATAATTGATTTAAAATATATATTTTAGGGGTTACCTTATTGGAAAGATTTCCTAATTTGACATAATATTGACGTGATGCATAATGAAAAAAATGTGTTTGATAACATGTTTACTGTAATTTTGAATGTTAAGGGGAACAAGGATAACATGAATTCAAGCTTGATGTAGTTTTGTAAACGTCCTGAACTTCATATGAATCCCAACGATAATAGAAAAACTCAAAACATACTAAGAGCTAGACAACAAGCAGATAAAACTCGTGCTAAAATAGTTGAAAGGACTAAAATGTCATGATGTAATTTCTTCTTTTTTCCATAGATGTGATGAGTTTAAAACAATAAACTGAGTGGGATGAAAAGTAATAATTGTCATATAATGATGGAATATTTATTATTAGTGGTGTTTAAAGAACCGCTGCTTGTAAAAGCGTGGAGTGTTATCACATAATTAAGTCTGTTTTATAATTAGTTTTGTTTGACAACGTTAAAAATTAATCATATAAGTGGGCTTGAAGAAGAAATCCCTTTACTGCTCTTCAAGCTAGAGAAAATATTTCAGCTAAGTTTCTTTAATGCAATGGACAATCTACTTGTTCATCTTCCATCCAAAGCCCTTCTTCGAGGTCCTGTGCAATACGGATGGATGTATACATTTGAGAGATAATATTAAATAACTGTAGAATTTACGTTAGTTTGAAATTTAGATTTACGTAAGTAAATTTAAATAAAATTAATTTCATAATAGGTACTTGGATCATCAGATGGAAGAAGTTACACAAAAAGAACGATTTGAACGTTCGATTTGAAAGTCATACCTTGAAGAATAAGCTTTATTCTTTTTCTCTAATTACTTCAATGATCATGTGTACTTATCATTTGTACATGGTCTATGTAACTATAAAGCCTTTGAATAGGATTTTTCTCAAACAATGTAATCTATTATTAGACAACATGGCTGACTTATCAGAAAATGTATAGAAATATGGTTAGATGAAAGAAATCACCATGTACAACACACATATGCCTTTTTAATTATGACAGAGTTGCACTGTTTGTTAGGTAACAATAAATTCATATTTATTTCAAGTAATACTTGCATATTAATTATAATGTAACAAACTGCAATATATTCATATTATTTACAAATCATGGCATCTACTTGGCAACCATAGTAAAGAATTTGCTAAATGGTTTTCGAACAATGTTTACGATTTAACAAACTTCATTACTGCTGAATAATTACAATATCTTGCGCTTGGACAAAAAAGAAATGCTAAGACTTACCCAATATTTTTTGTCAATGGATTCAATTTCGACACCAAAGATTATGGTACTGAAAGGTTATATATAACAGTAGTGTATTTATTAAAGGTACCGACAATCTAGATGAGGATATAAGAAACTTTTATGGCGTTTTAACGAAGATTTTAGAATTGACATATTATATACTATTGGATGCGATTTTGGTCCAACCGTGCCTAACGCTGTAGAAGTGTACAATCAACAAGACAATCACAAAATTATCCAATAATCCATATCATAGAGTGCATAAAAACTAAATAGAATACAAGATTTATAATGGTTCGGGAATGTGCCTATCTCCAATGTGAGGTAATATATTATTTATACTATTAGATTACAATATAGTTTGGGATTAGGTACTAGAAAGTGGAGATATAAGAGATTGGGATATGAAAATGGCAGAGTCCCTGCATGAAGAAGCCAAAATGAGCGTCCAAGTCCTGAATTTATGGCTGAAAATAGGCTTAGAATAGCCTTAATATTTAAAGAGTAAGCCAAGTAGACTAAGTCAGCAGAAAGCGAAATGGATCGCCCACTGCTAATGCTCTAGATCGGTACCGATATGAGGGTATGGATGAGCATTATTTGGTAAAACCAAACAAACCAACCAAACCAATTTATTTTGGTCAGTTTGGTTCGGTTTTGAAATTAAATTGGTTTGTAATCGGTCCGGAAAATTGTTAAGTTCGGTTATCGGTTTAACCAAATCAACCAAACTTTAACTATATTTTCAAAATTATTGATATTATAATAAATATTTTAGGTTAGTTCGGTTATTTAAGTAAATTTTAATCATCACCTATGTGCCAAAATTGGTATTAGAAAGCATAAAAATCATAAATAATAATACTCTAATCATATATTTATAATTTATTTCAAATTATAGTGAACAATACAAACATAAAGTGTAAAATATTTTTAGTTCGGTTTAATCAGATAACCAGCCGAACCAACCAAACTTAATTTGGTTGGTTTGGTTTTCATTTTTATTGGTTCAATTTGGTTAAACCAAACCAACCAAACGCTCACCCCTATTTGAGGGTTGACTGGTACAGATCTAGGTCCAAGGGACTGATCCGGCTTCTTAGCCTTGAACTGCATGCATTTGCTTTTGCAAAGTTAATTCCAAGTTCTGTTGCACCAACCTAATTGGAAGGGCTTAGGACTGTCTGGTGTATAAAAGGATGGTTGATCCAACCTTATTGGTGCACACCGATCTGATCCCGGTTATATAACTTGATCGACCTGAGTTATGCCATTCCAAATATCTAAGTTATTTCTATTTCATAGCTTTGTCCAAGTGTATTCGAGTTTCCATAAGTTCATATATCCATCCGTACTTGAATTCTGAGCTATCCAATCATCCGAATCCAAAATGCAATAGCCTTGTAAAAAGTTGGATTAACGCTTTCTCCCCAAAACATATCTTTCGGTGAACGATGTATTTTGTATATTCCAAAATATGAAGTCCATCATCCTAGAGAAATCAAAATCTCCTAGAATTCCATAAGAAATCCGATAATAAGAAGACCATTAAAAATCCGTAAGTTCAGTACTCGAAAACCATAAATCCTAAAAACTACGATCATGTCGGATCGTTAATAAAGTCAAATCTGAAAGCAAACATGCAGTCCGAGAAATCCATAATCCAATCGAATCTTATTTATCATAGAAATCTAAAATCCAAATTATCCAAAGCTAATTCCAATAATTCGATAAATCCAAGAAATTCAAAAATCCAATAAACCCAAATAGAGACCCAAGGCCTCTCCAGGCCTAACCGATGTGACTATGATACATACCTACAAAATTCGATCGAAAGTTCCCGTTTTTGAGACGGCCCAACCCTTGCCAAGCATAGTCCATACTTGACAACCATTTGAGCGACTTTGCTAAATTTAGACAAAAACCTATCCAAGCATAATCCATACCTGAGAACTAATCAAGTGACCTTGCCAAGTCCGAATAAATTGACCTAACCCTTCCCAAGTATAGTTGATACTTGGAGACCAATTATTGAAGTTTAAAATCCAACTTCCAGCTCCTATACTTTACAAGCATAATCCATACAAGAGAATTGATCTTGTTGAAGCTACAAAATCCAATTTAATTACAAAATTAAAAAGAAAAATTAACGGTTCATTGCATGCCTAGGGAGTAAATCATAATTCTATACATAGGTAGGCTAACTTAGCCATTTTTTGTTGCAAATTTATTAAGTGGAAGAAGTCAGATGGCTCATCATTCGCAAAAAGCACATCTGGAGATTAAATCATAATCCCGTACATAAGTACGTATACTTAGTCATCCAAAACCCAAAATCTAGTTTATTGTTAATTATCTCATGCGAACTATGTGTTGGCTTGCTCTTGTTTTGGGTGGTGGGTAGTTGCTTCTATTCCATCACCGTAGTCCTGTTCTGAATGTATTATGACAACTGTCCACACCTGATGCATTCCTATATCTTATTACTGAGATGCCGACACTCATTTGTGTTATGACCATCCACGTCATGAAATAAAAGTGCTTTTCGGAATTTCTTTCTCTTCCCACGGGTTCTTTTCTATGTAGTCTTCTAAATGGGAGTGTATCCTGAGTATCCAAAAAAAATTTCTTCCATAGTACCATTATGATCTGTGTATAAAAAAAAATTAGATTCCCTTCATTTCCTCCAATTAGTTCTGGCAGCAACCTTCCTTCTGCCTTTATTCTTATCCTTTTTGAGTTCAAATGATGCTTTAACTATAACTATATTAACCTTGAGAGCCTCTCTATCTGCTCTCGCATTCTCATGCTGAAGAGATTTATCTGCCCCATAATAAAACTCGCAAAGGTCCCTTGGCGGATACCATTCCAGTGAAACCTTGAAATCAAGGTTATCAAACATTCCAGAGTCGACATCCATTAGAACCATGGATTGATCTGATTGATCCATCAATGTTGTTGTCGCATCAAACCTTTCCAAAAATGTACATAGAGTCTCTCTGGTCCTTTGCTTTATGGTAGTGAGTGTCATTATGTTATTGGGTCAAGGGATATGGACCTAAAACTATTCGATTAACCTTTGCACTAAATCATTCCAACTTCCAATAGATTTAATCTCCAACTGCATAAATCACATGTTAATTATATCTGATAAAAACAATGGGAAACATTTTTCCATTACATCATCATATGCCCTTAGTATTTCTATACGATGCATGAATTGACAAGATGAATGGTAGGATCCGTCCTCCCGTCATATGCTTCTAGAGATGGTAAATTGAAATTTGGACACTTTACCAGCAGTTTTTACCTAAAGTTTATACGCATTCTTTCAGAAGTGAGAGTGTACACTTTACCAGCAGTTTCACGAGGAAGCAGATACACTAAAGCTTTAGCTGTTTCCTTAGGTATTACACTTTACTGTATATTTGAATTTACATCCAAGGTTAAAAACCTAGAATTTTTGTTTTAACAATATGCTTGATCTCTCTTCTAGTTTATATTTTCACACATTAGATTAATTGCAATATCTGACATTGTAAATTATGCGTTCCTGTTTAAAATAATCTTTCATTCAAAATCCTTGTTGCAGTATATTGCTAAAATTTTCCATTGATACCATGCTCTGGAAATAACATTTAAACTGCCAATTCAATTATGATATATAACCATATTGTAATAGTGAATTTTTCAGATTGAAACTTTCCAGGGCAATCCTTATAGCGACTGTTGTTTACACTCCATACCGCAATATCTAAGTTAATGATCACTAATTATCGATCAATACATTTTTCCAAATTGAGCATAAATATTACTGATCGTCGCTTTCCTATGAACTAGAAAAGCGTGAATTTTGAAATAAATACTGCAAGCGCACAGGTGTGTAGCATACAGTTCGAACACAGGGAGGCAAATTAAATCAAATTATTTAAATAATTTCTTGGGCGAGTTAGACAAATCTTTGAGGTTGGTTTTGAAAACAATAAAAATTGAAACTGCGATCCGATTCAGAACAAATCTAATTGAACCGACGATCAAATCACAATTATCAATTGGAAATTAAAATGCAAAACAGAAATAAAATGCAGAAATTAAAATTGCAGGAAAGAAGAACTACAAAAAGTAAATTAGGATTGTCGTTGAAACTAATCAAACGACTAATCACTAATAAAAAAATGTAAAATACAATTGGTGTTCTTCCAAAACTAATTATGAAGACAACACCGATTGCTAAGAAAAAGAAAAATGCAGAAAAATAAAAGAGAACTAGAAACTTTATTAATGGAGAAGAAGAGGAAAAATGGGATACAGAATAATGGATGGTGGCTACAATGATATTACAAGGGTATATATAGGAGATAACCAAACCCTAAACCTAACCCTAATACAATGATAGATGGGCCTTAGGGAATTTACCAAAAGAGTTTACAATGAGAATCTCAAATGGGCTTTAGTTATATCTATTACATTTTTGGCCTTTCTTCTTTTTCTCTCGGTCTTTGACAAGCCTCCCTTGATTTGAGATGTCCATGGCCTTTTATAAATCATTTTCATGTCCAACAGCAACTAGATGTGGGATCTTCATCTACAATTCTTCAAAATGTAAATAAATAGCAATCTGATCTCCATTTCTCTACTTTTCTGGTTGCATGCGGGCTGGGTTGGAATATCTGTAAAAGTAAAAAAACAATACCCAAGTAGTATTTATTTATATACAAAAGATAAGATATAAGAGTATAAAATAAACACATTTCTATGTTAATCAGATACCCCCACACTTATCTTTTACTCGTCCTCGAGTAAAACAAAAATTAAAAACTAACTAGATAGGTCACACTTTCGTAGGAAACACGATTGCATTGAGCGTATGCAACAAGCCGTTAAACCTCTAGGTGTCCCTAGTAGGACGAGTGGTGTCTCGTGAGGGTATTCAGCGGATACTACCCACAAAATCCAAATGCAGTATGTGTGGATCTAATGTGACTACATGAATGCAATGGTTATATACAAGAAAACAAAAAAACAAAAATGACAACACGACTTGTTTCAGGAAAGTGGTACAACAGATTAAGTTAACAATTTCTAGTCAGTTGATTTTATTTTAGATACCTCAACTTGTCACAAATTTTCAATATAAATCAAGTTTTCAAATGTTAAATTCCAGTTTGGCCAGTTAGTTCGGTCGATAACATAGTGCAGTCATGAAATAGATTCTTAGTTTGCTTGGCACAGTTTGCAAAGTGGTATTATTATTTTCTCATGTATGGCTAGTCAAATCAATAAGGTCAAGAAGTGTTTGGGCATCATCGCTTATTCTTTATTCTATAAAATTTTAAAATTTATGATTAAGTACATACACCTAACTTAGAAGACCAAGGTTTACCACCCATGCACTGCCTCGCGGACTAACGGAGAGTGGGTAAAGAGCTTGGCGGATTGTGCAGGCCGACTTTGACTTTGTCAACAACGTGTCGGTAATCCTTAGGTGTCCAATCTCATATAATGAGACCAAGATATTCCGACACTGGCTTTGTCAACAACATGTCAGATAGAGCTTGGCGGGTTTGCACACCAACGCTTGATATACAAGCAATGTTGGATACCCTTGGATTACTATTATTATTATTGAAAATATAAGCACAAAAGAGAGTTGCGCGAATTCAACTTAACACAACTTAGTTTTAAAGATTTTGAAAAGCCAATATAAGTATTTTAAGTCCTCCACTTATTTAAACAAAGTCTACAATATAGAATATATTTCATGGCCATCACCTAAGAATCTCCCTATGTACCGGTTACACTATTATCCCTCAAAATTAAACTTTTCATTATATTTCTTATTCGATCTAAGTTGAGAGAAAAAAAATACTATCAACTGACTAAAAGTTGTAAACTTATTTCGTAGTATCGCTCTAAAATGAGTCGTGTCTGTGTGAGTGTCTGTGTTTTTTTTTTATAAAAAAGAAAGCTAAAGAAGATGTGATGCAGACTTGACTCCCCCACACTAGATTGAGACAGTGTCCCAACTGTCTAAAGTATGCAGACCAAAATGGAGAAAAAATGAAAAATAAAAGAAAAAGAATGTGTACCACCTGATTTCATGGTGGATGATCAGGCTCATGAAGATCGATAAGGTCATCGTCTTCGTATTGCTCGAATTCCAAAAATGGTTTCAGTCGTTGACCGTTTACTTTGAAGACTTTTCCATCCTTAGGATTTTCAATTTCAACTGCTCCATGAGGATATACTGTTTTCACAACATAAGTACCAGTCCATCGAGATCTGAGTTTTCCTGGAAACAAGTGAAGTCTAGAGTCGTATAAAAGAACTTTTTGTCTTACATTGAATTCTTTACGAAGTATGTTCTTGTCGTGTTGGGCTTTGGTTCTTTCTTTAAAGATTTTCGCATTTTCATATGCTTCATTTCTTAATTCCTCTAATTCTGAAATTTGTAACTTCCTATGTGCGCCAGCCTTCCCTAAGTCAAAATTCAAAAGTTTAATTGCCCAAAGAGCACGATGCTCTAATTCAAGAGGTAAGTGACAGGCCTTCCCAAAGACTAACCGATATGGTGACATTCCTAGATTGGTTTTGTAAGCAGTGCGAAAAGCCCAAAGTGCATCAATCAGTTTTAAGGACCAATCTTTTCTATTGGAATTCACGGTTTTCTCAAGAATTTGTTTGATTTGTCTATTGGAAACTTCTACTTGCCCACTAGTTTGTGGATGGTAAGGGGTCGATAGCTTGTGTGTGATTGAGTATTTCTTGAGCAAGGACTCAAAAGCACGATTACAGAAGTAGTGCCATTATCGCAAATGATAGCTCGAGGCGTGCCAAAGCGTGAAAAGATGTTTTCTTTGAGAAACTTGATAACAACCTTGTTGTCGTTGGTTTTGGTCGGGATGGCTTCAACCCATTTTGAGACATAGTCTACCGCAAGCAAGATGTAAAGATTCCCAAATGAGTTAGGAAATGGTCCCATGAAATCGATGCCCCAAACATCGAATAACTCAATTACTAAAATGGGGTTGAGAGGCATCATGTTTCACTTAGTGATTCGACCCATTTTTTGACATCGATCGCATTTAGAGCAAAATTCGAAAGCATCACGGAAGAGTGTGGGCCAATAAAAACCACTTTGTAATACTTTTGCAGCAGTTTTTCTTACTCCAAAATGACCGCCACAAGCATGGTCATGTGAGAAAGAGAGAATACTTTGGTGTTCATGATCGGGTACACACCTTCGAATGATTTGGTCTGGATAGTATTTGAAAAGATATGGGTCGTCCCAATAGAAGTTTCGAACTTTAGAAAGGAATTTTTACTTATCTTGTTTCGACCATTCAGCGGGTGTTTGTTGCGTGACAAGATAATTCACAATGTCAGCATACCAAGGGGTGTTAGAGATGGAAAGAATTTGTTCGTCGGGAAAATATTCATCGATTTGGGTGTCATCAACATTTTCGTGCACAATTCGAGAGAGATGATCAGCTACAACATTCTCAGATCCCTTTTTATCTCGTATTTCTATGTCAAATTCTTGAAGAAGAAGGATCCAACGAATCAAGCGGGCCTTGGCATCCTTCTGAGAGAGCAAATATCGTAAAGCAGCATGGTCAGTGTACACTATGACTTTGGATCCTATGAGATATGGTCTGAATTTCTCAAGAGCGAAGACAACTGCTAAAAATTCCTTTTCAGTAGTTGAGTAATTCAATTGGGCCTCATTTAAGGTTTTGCTAGCATAGTAAATGACTCGAGGGAGTTTATCGATTCGTTGGCCCAAGATGGCCCCAATCGCAAAATCAGAAGCGTCACACATAAGTTCGAATGGCTGAGTCCAAACAGGGGGTTGAATGATGGGAGTTGTGGTCAAGATTGACTTAAGTGTTTCGAAAGATGTTTTGCAATCATTGGAAAATTCAAACTTGACGTCTTTGGCAAGTAAGTTCGAGAGAGGTTTTGAAATTTTCGAGAAATCTTTAATGAGTCTTCTATAGAATCCCGCATGGCCAAGAAATGAACGAACATCCTTAACAGACTTAGGAGGAGGTAGATTTGCAATCAAATCGATTTTGGATTTATCGACTTCAAGGCCATCTTTTGAGACGACATGACCTAGAACTATCCCCCTTTTTACCATGAAATGACATTTTTCCCAATTCAGCACGAGTGATTTCTCCTTACAACGTTTTAGGACGAGTTCTAGATGAGTGAGACATTGGGAAAAAGATGATCCGTAGATTGAAAAATCATCCATAAATATTTCCAAGAATTCTTCCACCATATCAGAGAAAATACTCATCATACACCTTTGGAAAGTCGCGGGGGCATTACAAATACCAAAAGGCATGCGACGATAAGCAAAGGTTCCAAAGGGACAAGTAAAGGTGGTCTTATGTTGATCCTCTAAAGCAACAGGGATTTGGTTATAGCCAGAGTATCCATCGAGAAAACAATAGTACTCATGTCCCGCTAAGCGTTCGAGCATTTGGTCAATAAAAGGTAAGGGAAAATGGTCTTTTCGTGTGGCTGAGTTGAGCTTTCGATAGTTGATACACACACGCCATTTTATTTTGATTTTTGTTGGGACGAGCTCATTACTTTCATTTTTGATCACTGTGACTCCCGATTTCTTCGGTACAACTTGTACTGGACTCACCCAGGTACTATCAGAGATGGGATAGATGATGTTATTGTCTAGACATTTGATTATCTCCTCCTTGACTACTTCTCTCATGTTTGGGTTTAATCGCCTTTGAGCCTCACGGGTGGGTTTAGCCTCATCAACTAAATGTATGCGATGTTCCACAATTAATGGGCTAATTCCTTTTATATCGCTCAGTTCCCACCCCAAAGCATCTTTATTTTCCTGCAAAATTTCTAAGAGTTTTTCTTCTTGGTCCTCGGTAAGATCAGAGGTCAAGATTACGGGAAGAGTTTCTAAGGAGTCTAAGTATGCGTACTTAAGGTCTTGTGGCAAGGGTTTGAGATCTAACTTAGGATGTTCTTGAGTGTTAACATTGGTCAACATTCCTTGGTTAGATTCAGAATACGAAGGATTTAAGTCAAGAAATTCATTCAGTTCAGAAATGTATTCGAGTTCATCGAAATCGGAGTCGAAATGGTCAAGATACATTTTCAAGGCTTCAGAAGTGTCATTATAGATTTCATCAACTGTGGTTTGAATCATTTCGATTTCCTCGGTCTCAAAATCCCTAGGTTGTTTGTTGAGATTGAAGATGTTTAGCTCAATGGTTAGGTGCCCGAAGGAAAGTCGAAGTTGACCGTTCCTACAATTTATGACAGCATTTGAGGTCGCCAAGAAGGGCCGTCCTAAAATCAACGGTATTTGAACATTGGGATTTGAGACAGGCTCTGTTTCTAAAACTATGAAATCGACAGGGAAGTAAAACTGTTCGATCTGTATCAAGACGTCTTCGATTATTCCTAATGGCTTTTTGATAGATCGATCAGCTAGCTGAAGAGTGATGTTCGTTGGTTTAATCTCCCCTAATCCAAGTTGACGATAAACAGTATAAGGAAGAAGATTGACATTGGCACCAAGATCGAGTAGGGCACGAGAGATGTGAGTGCTTCCTATTTTGCAATCAATCGTAGGGCAGCCAGGGTCTTTGTACTTGACTGGGGTAAGATTCGAAAGAATAGAGCTTGTATTCGCAGTTAGAAAGGCGGTTTTTGGGACATTAGTCGCACGTTTTTGTGTGCACAATTCCTTAAGACATTTAGCATATTGAGGAATTTGTTCAATGGTGTCTAAAAGAGGAATATTCACACGGACTTGTTTGAAAATTTCCAAAATTTTATCGAAATTTGCCGCTTTCTTCTTATTATTGAGTCTATGGGGAAATGGAGCTATTGGTTTTTCGACTCTGTGATCAGTTTCATCATTCGAAGAAGAAGGTTTATCCAAGGTAAAAGAAGGTGGTAAGGTTGTAGAAGATGTAATGTTGGTATTGCCAACATCGATTTTCGAAGGTGGGTCGGGCTTGCCGACACTAGGAGAGGAACTGTTGGGATTGCCAACATTTGAGGAAAATGGAGGTTTAGAAGAATTGGCATTCGAAGCCAATGGGTGTTCATCAAGATTTGGCACTGGGGTCGAGTTAGAAGGCTCGCCAGGGTTGCCCACATTATTATCAATCCTCTTTTCAGATCGAAGGGTTGTAATAGCATTGACCGGATTATGGTTTTCGTCCTCACAAGAATTTACAGCACGAGAGTTATATTTTGGATTCACCTCAGGTTGACTAGGAAACTTTCCTTTCTCATTATTTTTCATTAGTTCTTTCATCATATTCATCATTTGTTCGAGTTTGACATCTTGATTATTTATTTGTTTCTCTAATCGAACAATATCTTCTGAAGATTGACTAGATTGAGAGGACTAGTTCGATGATTGAAAATTGGGATGCCTATAAGGTTGTTTGGATTGAGATGCAGTTTGAGAGGTTTGAGAATTGGAAGGTGGAGCTTGAAAATTCAGATTTGGAATAAAGGGTTGCACGTGAGATGGGTTAGCCGAATTATTGGGGTTTGACCAATAAAAATTTGGGTGGTTCCTCCAACCAGGATTGTATGTGGATGAGTAAGGATTATTTTGAGCTATAACATTAGCTTGGTCCTGAGAGTAATAGTGGGGTAGCCCTTCTCCGGCTTGAGGAGTTTGATTTTCTAAGGGAATTTGACTTGGGTCCACGACATGCACTCCTCTAGTAGAAGTACGAATGGGAACACGAATTGATTTCGACTGCATGTCCTTTTCAGAATAATCTTCTATGAATTTCCAAGCTTCATCGGCCGTCTTAGACATAAAGTCTCCTCCACACATTGATTCTAATTGAGTTCTAGTCTGATAGTTTAGCCCTTCATATGCAATTTGACATAAGTGATCTTTTAGAATTCCATGACGAGGACAACTATATAATAGTTGGTTGAATCTTTCAAAGTATTTTGAAAAAGTTTCCCCCTCATTTTGACAAAATTGATTTATCTCGGTTCGAATTTTGAGAGTTTTATGGAAAGGGAAAAACTTTTTCAAGAATGCAGTGACAAATTCATCCCAACTTCTTATGGAATGTTTTGAAAGAGAATTTAGCCATCTTTTAGCGCTTTCAAGTAGTGCAAATGGAATTAGCCTCAGCTTGATCGATTTGTTAGACAGTTGTTGCATTTTTGTTGTGGACGCAAACAATTCAAATTCACTTAGAAATTCATAAGCATTTTCAGACCCAGTAAACTTTGGTACCCCTTGAATAAAAGAATGTTTAAACTCAAAATTGTTTCATTCAGCTGGTGGGAACACAATGACAGAGGGTTGAACGGTCCTAGTTGGATAACATCGATCACGAAGAGATAAGGGCCTATCCATTTCGATATTGAGATTTTGAAAATTTTGATGTGCTCGATTTTGATCCCCAAAGTTTGGAAAGTTTTGATTCATTCGATTTTGATCCAACTCGTTCGGAAAATTTTGGTTTATTCGAGAATCCCTAGGAGAATTTTGTTGGCTAACACTTTTTTCACTCATTGTTGTTAAATGCAAACAGAGAGAATCCTAGACTTAAGGTTGACACAAGAAGCTCCTAATCAAAATAAATAACGAACACAAGTGTATCTTATTAGTTGATAATCTCGATTTGAAGGGGGAAGAGGGTCTTATGGCCGTTCACGTATAGTATAAATACTAAGGGATACGACCAATATTTTACGGGTAGTATGCAACCTTTTTTGCTAGAAGTTCAATAAATTGAACTAATATATATCCGCGATCAAACCCTTGAGAAAATCAATTTCACAAAATACACTCTTGCAGCTAAATATTTTGCAAATCAAATTAAATAAATAGATTGAAAAAGTTAATTTGCTAGAATGTCGAAAAATTCCTGATGTAATACGTATCACCGTCCTCTACAAAAGAAATAGAACGAATTCCACACAGCAAAATAAATTTTTAAATCTAAATATTTAACCCAATTTGTTTGTCCTATTGAGCTTAAGTTTTTGCTCCTAAGGCCAACGTCTAATCAATTTTTATTTTAGTCCAGGGAGGATGCAAATGACAAATTTTAATTCTTTTGGAGCCAAGGAAAGGTAATGACTTCCTCACCTTATGTTTGTTAGGGCTATGCTCGTAACTAGATTAATTTCAGAATGCAGCCAAAACAACAGTCAAATACAAATAATTGCAGAAATTAAAATTTTACAAGCAAGCCGCTGCCCCTGCAGAATTTTTTTACAAGCAATGTCTATATTTTTTTTGTTTTCCGCAGCAGAGCACCTGTAGAGTTTAGAAAATATTACAGTGGGGTATGGCAGTCCGTCCAGAGAATTTTAGCAGTGTTAGCGTTTAAAATCCCACTGTTTGCACTTCGCTTGACTTCTTTCTTTTTTTGTTCGCGTTACTTGAACACTGTTCCCTTTGCCCTTTGCCTTTTGTTTTTTTATTTATTTTTTTATTTTATGGAGGAAATAAAACAAATGAAAACTGAGCTGACTAAAAAAAAAACCAAAGGCTAACTAATACCAAATTAAAGCACCAAGGGCTGCACTCAACCAGGCGCTAAACGAGTGTATACAACCCAAAGAACGAACCAGAAGTTTCTCAATTTATAAACTACTAAAACCACAAATATGCAAGGTAAAATGGTTTCACGTGTTCATCGGTTCATACGCCCCTCTTTTATTTTATTAGGAAATAAATCATGCAAATCCCTTTATAATAATCGAACCCCCCAAAAACTAAAACAAATCGCACTTCCCTTTTTCTCACAATCAAAAGAAAAATCAAATCAGGAGAGGATAAATTTCCGATATACCTTCTTCGATTCTTTTCAGATTTCTGGTTCGGGATTTGATTGGGATTTCGATTCTAGGGTTCTCTCTTGTAAAGGTTTTAGAATTGAATTGGCTCTCTCTGGATTGCGATCACTTAGGGATTGGGATTACGGTTGTAAAAGTAGTTCGAAGGGAGGGGTTTCAGATGTTTACGAATGGTTGTCAGAGCTGGGGGTGTTGCGCTTGGCTGTTCGGTGGTTCGAACTGTGTTCAAGGTTGGAGATTGTATGGACAGGTAGTGCAAAAAATGAGTTTTTGTATGTGGGGTGATGATGATTGAACGGTGTATGGTTTTAATGGTGATCGATTTGGTGTATGTGAGGTGAATGGTCCTGAATGAGGTATTCAGAAAATAGGGGTTTGTTGCGGCTTCGGTGAGGGTGCGAGCGGTGATAAAGTTCGGATCTAGGCAGAAGTTGTGGATGCGGTGATGAGTTCGATTTGGGTTACAAGGTAATGTTGACGAAGATAGGTGGTCTGTTGATGAACTGGGTAGGCTAATGATTTTGAAGTGTGGATTTTGCAGTGGATGTATACGTTGGTTTTTGATTTAGCTGATGATTGCTTGTTCGATGAACAACTTGCGTTTTGGGTATGGTGGGTGAAGGCTTTGATGTAGAGCGTGAAGAAGATGGCAGAAGGGTATTTGTGATTTGGGGTTGCTTGTGGTTGTGAAGATTTTGTAGCAGAAGAAAGAAAATTTGAAAAGTTTTTTTTTCTGAAATTGTAGAAAGAAGAAAAAGGAAACAAAAAAAAAATGCAAAAACTGGAAGAAAAAAAAAGAAATTTGGAAAGAGGATTGAAAATAGGAAGAAAATTGGGTGGTATTGAAACGGAAACAGAAGGAAAGAAATCAGGCAGGAGAAGGAAAAAAATAAATTGCAAAAGAAGAATCTCTGTTTTTTTTAGATATCAGGAAAGTAGTCAGAGATTTGGCAAGAAATTGAAAGAAAAATGACAATTTTTCTCTTGTTTAAAAGATTACCATATCAATAGTTAATACCCAATCCATTAAACAAGTTTTTTTTATAAATATACACAAAAACAAAAACAAGGGAAAAAAATAAAAACTAACACGAATCAGAAATTAAATAAATAATAAAATTTAATTGTCACTTCCCAGGCAACGGCGCCAAAAGCTTGACCGTCGCTTTCCTATGAACTGGAAAAGCGTGAATTTTGAAATAAATACTACAAGCGCACAGGTGTGTAGCATACAGGTCGAACACAGGGAGACAAATTAAATCAAATTATTTAAATAATTTCTTGGGCGAGTTAGACAAATCTTTGAGGTTGGTTTTGAAAACAATAAAAATTGAAACTGCGATCCGATTCAGAACAAATCTAATTGAACCGACGATCAAATCACAATTATCAATTGGAAATTAAAATGCAAAACAGAAATAAAATGCAGAAATTAAAATTGCAGGAAAGAAGAACAACAAAAAGTAAATTAGGATTCTCGTTGAAACTAATCAAACGACTAATCACTAATAAAAAAAATGTAAAATACAATTGGTGTTCTTCCAAAACTAATTATGAAGACAACACCGATTGCTAAGAAAAAGAAAAATGCAGAAAAATAAAAGAGAACTAGAAACTTTATTAATGGAGAAGAAGAGGAAAAATGGGATACAGAATAATGGATGGTGGCTACAATGATATTACAAGGGTATATATAGGAGATAATCAAACCCTAACCCTAACCCTAATACAATGATAGATGGGCCTTAGGTAATTCACCAAAAGAGTTTACAATGAGAATCTCAAATGGGTTTTAGTTATATCTATTAAATTTTTGGCCTTTCTTCTTTTTCTTTTGGTTCTTTGACAAGCCTCCCTTGATTTGAGATGTGCATGGCCTTTTTATAAATCATTTTCATGTCCAACAGCAACTAGATGTGAGATCTTCATCTACAATTCTTCAAAATGTAAATAAATAGCAATCTGATCTCCATTTCTCTACTTTTCCGGTTGCATGCGGGCTGGGTTGGAATATCTGTAAAAGTAACAAAACAATACCCAAGTAATATTTATTTATATACAAAAGATAAGATATAAGAGTATAAAATAAACACATTTCTATGTTAATCAATTACATCGCATCCATATTTCCAATATTACTGCATGTATCATGTTCAATATTTATATTTGAATTAAACGTTCAATAGACTATATTACAATTTACTTGAAATTTTCAATATGGAAGATAATCGGTATTACAATTATATTTACTAAAAATAAAACACGGCTATTACAAAATGCAATAATGAGAATAATAGGTTTCTTGGTTTCGAGAACATTGTATTCTATAAAAGCCTCGAGGAAAAAAAGCAAATTCTTAGCATTGTCGCCATAAGGTTGGCTATATTCTCAAATTTTTGGCATTAGTTACTTTACTTTTCGTTTGCATTGTCCAATTTCCTGGCATTACTTTTGATTTGCATTGCATGAATACATATGTATTTAGTAATTTATATAGCTAGTAGTTAAAGCTTGAGGATCTTACAATTTTGAATTGTAGGAGCTTGGTGTAGTGTTTATTAGAACCTATGAATAGGTATATGGAACTAATTTTACTATACCAAAAGGTGATGTTGAAATATATCTTGCAAAGTAATCTGGTCTTGAACACAACCTGATATGTTGTAAAATCCATGATAGTTTACCATCCTTGAACACAGCTTGTTGTTTCATTCTTCAAATTTTCCTAAATTTGATAATTTCCAGCGGTATATCTGGGAAAATTTCTTATCTTTTGATATATGATACTCATCAAATTGACCATGCACTGTTGATTTTCCCGGAGAGAATAGATGCAGTGTTTTCTGATAGAAGGTATTGGATTTATTAGCTTAGGCTTGTTATAAAATCTAGGCAAAATATATCTATAACTAAAAGGTTAATATGCATGAAAAGTTTATAACTTACAGCTTGAGAAAGAATAATCACCGTCTCATTTTACATGTATATAATATGAATCCGAAAGTATGAATTTAAGCTTATTTTAAAAGAATTAAATTTTACTATGTAATTAGCAAGGATAATTTATCATAAATTTCTTTATATGAGTTGGAAAAGTAAGGTTTTGGTCATATGATAATTTATCATAAATTTTACTATGTCTTTGCTAAGCTTCATGTTTGATTGCACATCCATACAAATATCTATAGGATTTTGAAAAGTAAAGTTTTGGTCACAGGTAAACTGGCAGGCTAAGAGGTAGGTAGTAGGGGTGATCGAATTATGGTTGTAGTCTGTAGCTGTGATGGTCAAAGCTTTAGTTTTGCGACTGAGGGAGGCTTGGGCTGGCCAGTGATGTTTGTGTTAGTTTGTAGTGAGTTATGGAGCGTTGCTTTGCTGGAGGCAGTTTGGTGTAAGTGATAGGGACGGTAGCTTGATTAGTGGCGATGTAATGAGAAAGAAGAATGTGTAGTTTAGAGAAATGGAGACAGTGAATTGATGATAAAGGGGGAAGTTTTGTTGAGTCACAATTAGAGTTAGGGGTGAGAAATAGTTAATTTTACAGCATGTTTATTTTTATGGTTCTGACGGTTTAGTAAATCATCCTTTCCAACAAACAGTTAATTTTTGCACCTGCATTTTCTAATTAGTCACACCATCACATTTCAGCTACATAGAGATGGTTATATAGTCTCCGTTTGCACTAGTTTTGTAAACGCTAGAGGCCTCAAAAGTTTAGACTCCGTAGTGTGCAGTCCAACAAGAAAGCATGGTCTAAGAAGAATCCAACAACAACAAAAAGACAAGGACATGTGCCATTGAAAACAGAAAATTGAACGACAGAAGATGAGCAGATCATTTGTCT
Source organism: Allium sativum (assembly GCA_030737875.1). Taxonomy (NCBI): domain Eukaryota; kingdom Viridiplantae; phylum Streptophyta; class Magnoliopsida; order Asparagales; family Amaryllidaceae; genus Allium; species Allium sativum. The sequence continues at coordinate 177,617,315 of CM060912.1, forward strand.
GCTTTCTGCTTTTTCCTCAAGGTTTCTGTCTGTCAAATTGTTGCCAGGTTATATACTTAGAATAAAAGCAGAGCAAATAAGGACCGGAGTTATATGGTTTCCTTTGCTAGCTTGGTTGGACCTGTTATATACTAGTTATGAAAATATATCCCTTTTTGCTTATATCTAGCAAATCATTAGATAGTCTCCCCCCAGCTTCTGCATCGGAGAATCAATGTGTTCCTTATGTATTACCCTGGTCTAAAGAACTTCGATTATTGGGAATCTAGAAAACAAGTGCTTCAACTTTCAACCCATTTAAGGAGATTTTCAAGCCTTGCGTTTTGAGGCAATTTGTATCATTTCATACTTGCTCCTGCAAGATGCCCTTTATACAGAAGCAATATGATGACAGTAAATCATCATTCTCTACCAATGGACCTATACCGCCTGAAGCTCTTGACATAGTTTGTTCACGTTTAGACAACATTAATCCTTCACATGTAGGCCTTGATCAAGATGCACAGTAAGTACGAGCATGGAAGGCTACACAAAATGGAAGTGGAAAAAGGGTAGAAACCAGGATACTCGGTACTTTCCTCCAATTAAATACTTGCACGTGCATGAATGTGAAAGTTTCTCCATTAGCATATTTTGCGTGCCTCCATTTTCTGCTATACCTCTTTACGATCATCTGGGAACGATTATTTTGAGCAAGCTTCTATATGGATCTTTGCATGTTAAGTCATATGATTGGGTTGACACCAGGATTCCCCTTGATCCAACAAAACCTAATCCGGCGAAGCTTGTTAAAGACTGTGACATGTCAGCACCATGTAGGACAACTACTCTCTATCCTACCACTGGTGGAAACATTCATTGCTTTAGAGCGATTTCCCCTTTTTCTCTCCTTGACATTTTAACCCCTCCTTATTCATCAGAGGATGGCCGCCATTGCTCATATTTCCGTAAAGTACCCATTTAAGATGTGCATCGTATTTTATATCCTGTCATTTGATGTATCACATTTATTTAACTAATTGGATTAACGAAGATGTACACTTAATGGTCCTAGGAAAACCAATCTTTAATTCTTGTAGATTTGGCAGAATATGAAAATGGTTGATTGGAAAATGAGTCGCTACATTCTTTATATTGTCGGTTTCCATGGTAGATTTATGGAATTGTACCCATGTTTATATTGTCCAACATTGATGTCCCATCATTAGATAGACATTTTTGGCTGCTTCTATAATAATCTGATTTTGTAATGATGTAATAATATAACCATAATGATCTGTATTTGTAACATTTAGTAATTTGAATAATATTAGATTATTAAAGTTGATTTAATCAAACGACTCAAAAACTTGGCTTTAGAACATCTTCCATTGCGTTTGGATAGAAAAAGGTCTATAAGTTCATCAATATTGAATCATTTAGTGTCATTGGAATTCTTCAAACAACAATGAAGTATCATTGGAATATTCCAATGACACTTCAGGTAGGTTTCATAATCAAATTTTTATTGTTTTACCTACTTCAAATATTGTTTGAAAACATAATATATCAATACACTTAAAAACAAACAATTTTTTTTCCTTTCAGTTTTGAACTCTGTATGAGATTTTGGTACAACGTTAGTTATATGAATGTAAGTTCCAAATACGGATTCCAAACAACTGGTTAGGCTAAACAGTACAAATAAGAATAATTTATAAATGGATGATCTCATGTATTTAAACAAGCATCTCCTCTGTCCAATTTCTTAAACCAAGTTTTGCACCAACTGTTTTGAAATCGAACAACTTTGTTACAAGAGCTATTGCCACCAAGAGTGAGAAAAGTGCCCCTACTGGATTATCAATTGATTTGAGAGGTAAAAGGGCATTCATTGTGGGAGTAGCAGATGACAATGGTTATGGTTGGGCAATTGCTAAGGCCCTTGCTGCTGCAGGTGCTGAAATTCTTGTTGGTACTTGGGTACCTGCACTGAACATATTTGAGACTAGCTTAAGACGTGGAAAATTCGACGGATCACGCAAGTTGCCTAATGGTTCACTAATGGAAATCACAAAATTTTATCTGTTAGATGCTGTTTATGACACTCCTGATGACGTTCCTGAAGATATTAAGAATAACAAATGGTACGCAGGTTCCTCCAAGTGGACCGTAAAGGAAGTGGCTAAAACAGTCAAGGATGATTTTGGTACCATTGACATTCTTGTGCATTCACTTGCCAATGGTCCAGAGGTCACCAAGCCTCTATTGAAAACATCCAGAAAAGGATATCTTGCTTCCATATCTGCTTCAAGTTATTCTTTTGTATCACTATTGCAACATTTCCTTCCTATCTTGAATCCCGGTGGAGCAACCATCTCCTTGACTTACATTGCCTTTGAAAAGACCATTCCTGGATACGGTGGAGGAGTGAGCTCAGCCAAAGCAGCCTTGGAAAATGACACTAGAGTGCTAGCTTACGAAGCTGGAAGGAAAGGCAAAATCAGAGTCAACACAATTTCTGCAGGTCCGTTGGGTAGCAGAGTTGCAAAGGCCATTGGATTTATCGGAAAAAAATGATCAATTACTCTTTTACTAATGCTCCATTGCAAAAGGAACTTTCAGCCGATGAAGTTGGTAATGCAGCAGCATTCTTGGTATCGCCATTCGCTTCGGCTATAACTGGTTATGTATTGTACGTCAATAATGGTTGAACACCGTTGGACTTGCTTCAGATAGTCCGTCCCTTTCATCCTAGACCAAGGGATAGTTTTGTCATTGTTTTTTTCTTGAATTATCAAATAATGAGGTTGGATTTTGGAAGATGTTAGCAGATAATTGATCTTTCTGGATTTTGGCACAGTTTTTATTCTGTTTAGGATTAGTATTTTTCTTTTTTGTAATGATAAGATAATGGACATACATGAGCTTAAGCTAGTGAATTTCAGGCAAGCAGTTTGTGGTGCTCGATTGCGGAAAATCTGTTAAAACTGTACTGCAAAACGGAGTTGATGTGCTATTTTGTTTTGTATTTTTCTCGTGTAGGAGCCCGATATCGGTTATGTATGAACCCAATCAAAAGAGCTGCCACTATGTAAAACTATTGTGTAACCACATGATAATCTTACTAAAAATAAAAGTATTTATCTTGAGGACTTTTAAAAAAAAGTATTTAAACAAGCATATTTAATCAGCATGTTATGTTTTTTTCTTTTCTGATTTCCAGCAATGGAGCTTGCACTTTCTTGAGAAGCTGCTTAAGCTACAAGAGGCGAGTATTGTATTGTAACGCAGATCATCGACATTGTTTTTGTTACTTCATTTTTTTTTTGGCATTTTAGCAGTATTATATTATATTATTATTGGTGTTTAGGCAGTAATCCGATCTAATTGTCCTCAACTTGCTGACTTACTTCAAACTCCAAACTTTGATCAAATTGTATTAAATTTGTTTTAGCATTATTATATTATGTTCATAGCCTAGTTTTCTATTGTCCAAGTGGCTTACTTCAAGTGAAAAGCAAGTTTAAATGGGTGGAGTTAGAAGCTCTATTCCATTTTACCAAATTGTTTATGCTAAGGGCGCACTACTGAAGGGAGAACTGGGTTTTGTTTCAAGCAACAGTTTTTTTTTTCAAAAGGGGATCTAGACCACAGGAAGTAATTACGAGCATTTTCTATTATATGCAGTAGCTTTTACGGGAGGATTAATAATCCTGAGTAAGAGACACTTATCGGGAAAGATATGGATTTTATTATGTTTAGCTTACCCGCATGAGTTAAAAAATTTATTGTGCCATGATGATAACTTGCCAGTGATTTTTTCTTTCTACAGATCAAGGAAATGTTCTAGTTTTATTCGAGATGATGTGTGGGTATCCCTAAATACTTCATGTCAGATTGCATCTGTAAGAGGTTGTAGCTACTCAATACGGCATTGTGCTCATGTTAGGTTGTACCAGCAAGCAGAAAAGAAAATTTTCTGGTATTCATTTGGATACCTTGTTAGAACCTTAAAATCACCTAAGGTCTAAAAAATGTTATCCAATGATTTCTGATTCGGCTTAGAGAAAAATTATGAGACAATATTTGCACTTCGAGTGAAAATCTGTCAACTTTTTTTGAAGAAGGATCTTAGCATTTCCATCACCAATGGAACTAAATATGGACAAGGGGAAAAATTTTTATGGACAAAAGCCCACTAAAATTTATCCATAAGGACAGCCGCCTAATATTTTATCCTAAAGGACAATACACTGGAAAAAAAATCGGCCGCTTCTTTCTTCCTCACGTGCGCTCTATTTTCTCCCTTCGCAATCGATTCTCGTCCGCTCCATCTTCTTCCTCTGTCGCTCTTATCTCAAATCGTAAATCATAAATCCCGAAAAACAAAAGAACATCAGATTCGAAATTGCAATCGAACCCAAAAATTCGAATTCATAAATCGCTTGAAACAGAAACCCTAGAAAACCAAAAAGGCCTTCGAACAACAAAAATCCATTGGAAATCGCAAGCGAATTGAATAAAAATATTTTTTAGATGATGGAAAACACAAATGAAGAAGTCGATATTGTTGAAACATTTTTTTCGTGATTGGAAATGTTTTTTTTTCGTTAATACTATAGCAGTTCGTAGGTATCATTTTTGTATTTTTTTAGTTATCATTTTTCCTGTTTTTAACTTTAAAACATAGCAGCAGTTTTTAGTTATCAATTTTCTATTTTTTTTAGTTATCATTTTTCCTGTTTTAACTTTGAAAACATAGCAGCAGTTTTTAGTTATCATTTTTCTATTTTTCTGGTTATCATTTTTAGTGTAACTTCTGTGTTATGTTTATATGCATCTTTTTTTACCTACAATATTAAAAAACTGATATCCATGAACTGTTTTTAGTTATCATTTTTCCTGTTTTAACTTTAAAAACATAGCAGCAGTTTTTAGTTATTATTTTTCTATTTTTCTGGTTATCATTTTTAGTGTAACTTCTGTGTTATGTTTATATGCATCTTTTTTTTACCTACAATATTAAAAAACTGATATCCATGAACTGTGAATATGAGAAAAACTTTAGCTTAGCCCTACCAACTTATAAAACTGATAACAAAATAAAAAATCACATGAAAAAACAATTAACATAGTTAAAATAGTAAAACTGATACGTAAGAAAATAGGAAACTTATACCTAAAACCTGATTCAATGTTTTGAAGTAAAAGTAATGGAAAAATGTTTACTTCAAAGTTTGATTGAATAAAATGAAATTAGTTCGACTTAGTTACAAAGTTAAGGCAACAGTACAACTGCAAAATTAACACAACAACAAAATCATATGAAAAAAACACATAACACAGTTAAAACATGAAAACTGATAATTAAAAAAATAGAAAACTAATACCTACAAACTGCATCAATGTTGTAAAGAAAAACTAATGAAAAAAATGTTTACATCACAGTTTGATTGTATAAAATTAAATAAATTCGACTGAGTTAAAAAGTTGATGCAACAATATAACTTCAAAATTAACACAGTAATAAAATCACATGAAAACAACACATAACATAGCTAAAACAGTAAAAATGATACCTAAAATATTAGAAAAATGATACCTAAATAATGATGCAATGCTTTGAAGATAAAAAAATGAAAAAAAAATTATATCACAGTTTGATTGATTAAATTGAAATAAGTTTGACTTAGTTTCAAAGCTGATACAACAATATAACTTCAAAATTAACACAGCAACCAAAATCTCATGAAAAAAACATATAACACAGTTAAAACATGAAAAATGATAACTAGAAAAATAGAAAAATGATACCTAAAAACTGCTGCTATGTATTACAGTTAAAATAGGAAAAATGATAACTAGAAAAATGATAACTAAAAACTGCTGCTATGTTTTAAAATTAAAAACAGAAAAAATGATAACTACAAAAATACAAAAATGATAATTACGAACTGCTGTACTGGTAAAATGAAAAAAAAAACATTTCCAATCTAAAAAAATTGATTCAACAATTTCGACTTCTTCAATTGTGGTTTCCATCGTTTGAAAAATATTTTTATTCAATTCACTTGTGATTTCCACTGGATTTTGTTGATCGACATTTTTTTTTAATTTTTTAGGGTTTCGAATGATTTTCTTCTCGATTTTGATTTCGTGATGTTTTCCTTATATTTCGAATTTCGATTTTATTATTTTCTGAAATTCGTAATATCGCGTTTTCTGATTTTGCGATTTCGTGATTTAAGATGAAAAAGAGAACGACGTGAGAGAAGGAGAAGTTGAAAGTAGCGGCCGACGTGAGAGAGGGAGAAGATAAAAGTAGCGGCCAAAATTATTTTTGAATGTATTGTCCTTCTGAGTAAAATTTTAGTGGGCTGTCCTTATGGATAAAAAGGCCTTGAATTTTGTCCTTGTAAATATTTTCCTGTATGGACAATAGAAAGAGGTATATGTATTTTTTATCATTCTACAGGTCAAACTTGCTTTCTTTATGTACACGGCGAAAAATAAGTTTATAGTTTATACGTGCTCTAACATTTTTTTAAATCAGTTGACAAAGGCTAATATCGGTGATTTATATCCACACACATTCACTTGCTACTTGACAAGTGCTTGTTTTGTTGTAATTCTTTTTTTCCATATGTTATCTGCATTATGAATAAAGTTTGTAGACTATAGCGTAAGTTTTCCAGGTTTAAATATAATATTATATGATTTTTTTTTTCAAATGTGTATTCTGAGGACAAACAGATATGAGATAACTATTGACATGGAAAGTGCTTTTGAATTGTTTAAGCTCTTACTAGTAGATTTATCTGTTCACTTAGTTAACAAACTTATTGAATACCTTAAGGTAAGTGTGGTATTTTTATTGGTTAATGCTCGGTATCTTGTTTCTTGTCCTTTTTCTCATTTTTCTTTTTCTTTTTAACCTTTCTTTCCTTGTGCATTTGTTTTACAGGTGCAACAGGATTACAAAGCAATTAGCAAGGATCAGTGGATGAGCTTTTCTTCGATTTGCTAATGAGGTCAGTTAGTCTTAATTTCACTTGTTAGAAGTTTTTCAGTTTAGTTTCTTACATTTTTTTGTTTGAACACCGAATGTGTGTAACTTGCTTGTTATTGGTAGATAAATTTTCCATGGCTTGACAATTATGATAAAGGTTCCGCATGATGTAGAGAAGAAGAGATATTGTGAATGATTTTTATTCATGCAGTACTGACAATTACAAAGCAATAAATAGGCAAAAGAACAAAAAATATCTTTGAGCAATTATTCCTGACCTTATTATCTCATGCAGTGAAAACAGGAAATATCTTTGAGCAATCATTCCTGGTCTTATTATCTCATGCAGTGAAAACAGGAAATATCTTTGAGCAATTATTCCTGGCCTTATTATCTCATGCAGTGAAAACAGGAAATATCTTTGAGCAATTATTCCTGGTCTTATTACCCCCCGGCAAGCTCAAGAGAGGGACGAACTTGAAGCTTGGAGTGTAACTGAGATATTCGATCTTTGCTTAAAGTCTTGGTGAAGGCATCCGCCAGCTGATCAACAGATGAAACATGACTGATACGAAGATCACCAGCTTCAACTTGCTCTCTAACGAAGTGAAAATCCAGTCGGATGTGTTTTGAGCGTGTACCGATGACCGGATTTTTGGACATGAACAAAGCACCTACATTATCGCATAGCAGAGTAGGTGGGTCTAGAAGATAAACATTAAGGTCTCTAAGAAGTTACTGAATCCAGATAAGCTCAGTTGAAGTATACGCAAGCGACCGATATTTCGCCTCCGTGCTTGATCGGGCTACAACCCGTTGTTTCCGAGATGTCCAACTGATTAGATTAGTACCATGGAAAACAGCAAATCCATACTGAGAACGACTATCATCAGAGTCTGACATCCATCTTGCATCAGAATATGCTAGAAGTGACGTTGCTTTGGTAGGCTGGAAGTGCAGATGGTGAGTAATAGTTCCTTTGAGATAGCGTAATATCCGTTTCACGGCTTGCCAATACGATGTTGTCGGAGCATGCATATATTGACATACCCGATTGACGGAATAAGGGATGTCGGGGCGGGTTATGGTTGCATATTGAAGAGAACCTACAACCTGTCGGTAAAGCTTAGGATCAGAGAATGCTTCACCTGCTAGTTCAAGCTTGGAGGATGGATCTGCCGGAGTAGAAATGGGTTTAGCATCCTGCATTTTGCAACGAGCTAGAATATCATTGATGGAGGCCTCTTGAGAAAGTGTGATACCTGCTTTGTCTTGCTGAATTTTGATGCCAAGAAAGAAATTTAGAGCACCAAGATCTTTTAGAGCAAAACACTGATGGATATTTTGGATGAACTGTTGAACCAAAAAAGGGCTGCTACCCGTGATGATTAAATCGTCAACATACACTAGCACATAGATAGTAGCTGAAGGAGTGACACTCACAAATAAGGAAGTATCAGACTGACAAGCTCTAAACCCATATGAGACAAGATAAGTTTTCAGCTTAGTGAACCATGCTCTTGGCGCTTGCTTAAGCCCATATAAGGCTTTGTGTAGCTTGCATACATGGTTGGGCAGAGAAGGGTTTTCGAAACCACGTGGTTGGACCATGTAAACTACTTCCGACAGATCACCGTTTAAGAAGGCGTTGTCAATGTCTAATTGGCGAACCAACCAATCACGAGAGAGTGCAATGGACAAAACCAAACGGATTGTTGTAGGCTTAATTACAGGACTGAAGGTCTTAAAAAAATCAAGACCGGCCTCTTGACTAAATTCTTGCGCCACCAAGCGAGCTTTGTAACGCTCTATCGATCCATCAGACCATCTTTTAATCCTGAAAATCCATTTAGAACCCACAACATTAGCATTACAAGGAGGAATAACAAGTGACCAAGTTCTATTTCTCATAAGTGCATCAAATTCCGCTTTCATTGCGGTTTGCCAACATGGGATACGAAGGGCTTGAGAAACGGTGCGAGGTTCTGTTTATTGGTCAATGGAGATGGAGGATAAAAAAGCTTTCGGTTTGAGGGAGTTTGTGGTGGCTCGAGTAACCATGGAGTGCTGGTTATTTTCTGCTGGACGGTAATGACGAGGATATGATTGTTTGTCTTGTGAGCTGAGAGTGGGATGTTGATAAGGGGGATTTGGAGATGTGGATATCGGTGATGAAGTATGTTGAGGAGTGTGAGTATGAGCAGTTTGTATGGGAGGTTGTGGAGAATTAGGAGGTGGTGATGGTGTATGTTGAGGAATGGGAGTGTGAGCAGTTTGTATTGGAGGCGGTGATGGTGTAGTGTCGATTGAGGTGACATGATCAAGAAGGCTGGTGTTGACAGATTCCTGGGCTGGCCTAGATAATAGAGGAACTACGCACTATGATCATAGGCATATGGGAAGATTGATTCATTGAAAACCACATATCGAGACACATACAATCGAGACGTAGGCTTGTGATAGCAGAGATATCCCTTGTGAGATGTACTATAACCAAGAAAGGTACATGGCAATGATCTAAAATCCATTTTGGTAGAGTTATATGGGCGAAGGTCGAAAGGATAGCATAGACATCCGAATGTTTTGAGGAAGGTGTAATCGGGATTTTTATGATAGAGAATGGTTTATGGTGATTTGTAGGCAAGTAGTGGTGTGATGGTTCTGTTATGTAAGTATGTAACAGTTTTTAAAGCATGTTCCCAAAATTGTTTTGGAAGGGAGGAGTGAGCTAAGAGTGCTAAACCCTTTTCAACGATGATGCGATTCCGTCGCTCAACGGCACCGTTTTTTCGGGTGTATATGGACATGAGATACGATGTTCAATTCCACATGTTTTTAGAAAAGCGGATACATTACGATACTCACCCTCCTAATCTGTTTGAAGTCGTTTAATGTCACACTGAAATTGTGTTTTGATCATCGAACGAAATTGGATAAATGTAGATAGAACTTGTGATCTGTGAGAAAGAAAATGTATCCAAACGTATTTAGAACAATCATCAATAAAAAGAACAAAATAACGATTTCCATTAATTTAAAATAAGGGAGACGAACCCCAAACATCAGAATACACCAAATCAAAAGGTTTAATAGATGAAACATGAGAATTTAAAAGAGGCAATCTATGGCTTTTGCCTAACTGACATGGCTCACATATTGTGGGGGGTTTATTTGATGTGACAGGAAGCTGGAAATCAGAAACAAGACGCCGCAGGAGATGTTGATGAGGGTGTGCAAGCCTATTGTGCCAACCAGCCAAGGAGGTTCGAACACCAGTCAACGCCATCATCCGGTTATTAGGAGGTACTGACAACCTATAAAGACCATTATCTACTCACCCTTGGAGGATGATTCTGCCTTGAAAATCCTTAACACAACAAAAATGAGGCCAAAACTCCATGTAAACATTTTTATCTTTAGTTAATTTGGATACAGATAGTAAATTTTTGGTTAAGGCAGGGACAACTAAGACAGTTGGCAAACGCAAATTAGGTAAAGAATGAGATGCAATATGAGAGATAGATAATTGGTTACCGTTACCAACTTGAAGCTTGTCGTCGCCATTGTAGTCATCAGAGATTGTCAATTTGCCCACATCAGGAGAGGCATGATCAGTTGCACCCGAATCGAAGTACCATGAAGGGTCCAAGGCAGATGGACTGTTGAAATTTGCAATGTTGGCCTGCCAATTCCAAGCTCTAGGATTGGGATGACGAGATGGATAAGCTGCTTGATTACCTCGATGCCAACAATCAATGGCTTCATGTCCTTGACGACTACATATCTGGCATTGAAGATGACGTCTTCTCTGATCACCATCACGGAAATTGGAGGAGAAAGAGCTTTGATATGTGTTATCTGGGGTAGAACGATTTGATTGGCGGGATGCAGTGTTGGCTAATGGAGGCACCATGGGAGTAGGATATGACTGATGAGATCTTCATCTGAAACCGGATGAAGATTCTCAGCAAGAGAATCAGCAATGGCGCGCTTCTTTTCGATATATTCGATCATGGGTAACGCTCCTTTGGAAAGCGACTGAATCTGAGTCTTCATGGCCATGCGACGGGCCCTAGTTTGCAGTTGGAAAGAGCGATCAAGGGCAAACCACACCGTGTAAGAGTTGGAGCAGCGAGCAACAATGGACAGAGCTCACTCAGAGAGGGTTGATTTGATCCAAAGCTAGACAAAACGATCCCCTTTTTTCAATCAAGAAATGCCGGATTTGGATTGGTGGACATAGCACCATCTGGAGTGGGAAGAAACTCGGGTGGGGAATTAGAAGATAAGACGAAGGATTCAAGATCGAAGGTCTCAAGGGCTGAAATGATTGTTGTACGCCACAGTGAATAATTTTCTCGGTCTAGTTTGATGCTAATAGGAGGAATCTGAAAATTGAGTTGAGAAGGGGTTATGGTAGCTGCTGCAAGGAGATTTTGATTTGTAGAATTATTGAAAGACATGGCAGCAATTATTTGTGAGTGTTTAGAAGAGATCTGATACCATGTAGAGAAGAAGAGATATTGTGAAAGATTTTTATTCATGCAGTACTGACAATTACAAAGCAATATATAGGCAAAAGAACAAAAAATATCTTTGAGCAATTATTCCTGGCCTTATTATCTCATGCAGTGAAAACAGGAAATATCTTCGAGCAATTATTCCTGGCCTTATTACATGACCTGTGCTTTTGGATGATTTTGTAGATTGGGCTCGCAGATCAAATTAGCATTATCTAACAGCAACAACTAAATTTATAATAATAATAAGTATTATTATTATGATGATTTTACCGTATAAAGTCTAAGTTAATTAAATTTTGTAAACAATAATATTATATAATTTAAAAATGTTTTATAAATAATAATGAATATTATGATGAATGAACAAAGTTTATAAAATTTAACTAAATTAATAATAATAAATATAATTAAGTTAACTAAGCTTTAATAATAACTATAGTACATATTATTATTAGGAAGCGGCTATAGGGACACAAAATTGGACACAAAAGTATGTACACAAAATCTGGACCACAAGATTTGTTTGTCTTTGTGTGTGAGGTGGAATTCAGGGGAAAATATAATGGCTCATATTTTGTGTATTTAATTTTGTGTCAACATTCTATGTCCATTTAGACTTTCCCTTATTATTATTAGCTATATAATAAATAAATTAAGTTAACTAGGTTGATAAAAATTAGTTACGCTTTGTTAAATTTAAACAAGTTTAATCAAATTAACTAGGTTTAAGTGAACTAAATTTTATATGTAATAATGATGATGAAGATGAATTAACTAAGTTAATAAAACATAACTTTGTTGATTACAATAATATAACTAAGTTAACCAAATTTTAAGAATAATAGTATTTTAAATTAACTAAGTTTTGTTAGCAATAATATAATTAAGTTAACTAAGTTTTAAGAATTAATAGTGAGACTATACAGATAGCGGCAAACAAATCTGACTAGTGTTTGATCGAACTAAACTAAATGTATATTTTTATATACTTTATTTACCAACTATGATAACTGAAAAAAAAATTAGTCCAACAAGCCATCTATTATTAAAATTATGCTTAACAGTTCAAGAACCTAAATTAAATAAGTTTGCAGTGCAACTAATCACCAAAAATCACCATTTACAGTCAAAATATTTTGCAGCTACAATCTTCAGGTAGCATGTGTGTTGTATATAACAGTGTTGTATACACAATTATATGCTTTTGTTTGATGATAACAGCCATATATATATATTATTATGTATATGTTTGTAATTGTACTGTTTCATATACTACACAACATACATAAATATAATATTTCTATTTAAATAAAATACAACTATGCAAAAATTTAAATATTCACAGTATTTTATTTTAATAGATTATTTTATTCTAATTTCAAATAGTACAAAAATTTTATACTCCACTATTTGAACATGCATACATTTCAATTCACTTTTATTTTCATACACAATTCCTCACACTAAGTCAGTCACATTTTCATTTATACATTCAGAGACTCAAATACAGACTTTCACTGTTACACACACTGTTATTTTCACTGTCTTCTGTCTTTCATCTTTTGTCTTCACAGCATTCTTCAGTCAGTCCTGTCTTCATACCTGTCATATATGGAAACACACACACAGTATATGGAACAAAAATAATATTTTAAATTCTAGCGAATATATTTTTTATTTTAAAAATTTATTTGCCTCGGAATTTCAGTGTGTATCTCATCATTTTTCTGACTTGATCTGATTTGTTAATCCGACTGTGTCTAGACAATATATATATATAGTACAGGGACAGGAAATTTTATCTGATGGCTGCATTACACACATGTATAGATATACACGTGTGCACTACCTCGCCAATCAGCGAGCAACTGAGGAGCAGCCAAAATGGACCAACTCGACTCACTGCACAGCTCTTTGTCAAGCCAAATTGAAAATACATGAAAATGGCCGAGCATCAATGAATAACAAGTTAACAAAGGTAGCAACAACATTTCAAATCATCTCAAAAATAAATTAGAAATCATGTAAGATCAACTCAAAACTAAGGCAGATCAGCACAAATTTGCATGACAGACCAAATGATCAACATGAATCTCAATGTCTAGATCAGTACACAGTTTTACAATGGTCAAATGCAAGAAACAAGACTGGCAGATCAAGTTTGAGACTCAATTTTAGATCAGCTAATATCATGTGTGTGCACAAGTGTATTTTAAGGTGAAACAGGATGGTTTCAATGGCAAACTCAACATTGCCAAGCAACATAATGCAACAACAAAATCCATACAACAAGATCATGAGAGCTAACATGTTCCAGATTGACACAAACAAATTTTTCAGTAGAACAGCTCATATACAAAGATGCAACTGCATTGGGATGGCAGTTCAAAGATGATCAAAACAGGAGCATGTTTCATCATATTATACAAAGCAGGCTATTCAAAGTAGTGAGCACTGCATGCATGAAATGGCACAAATGTACACCGGTGAAACAATATGATCAACACAACACAAGTGAGTTGAAACAGCAAGGGGACATGGAGTTCTTCAAGTATACGACTAACAAAGTGGTGCAAATACACGACAATGTTCACAAGGCAACTTGTATGCAAGCACTGGTGTGTACATGCTCATATATATCTACAACAAGTGATATATACACAATAGCAGTAATGTGAAAATGGACAAAGACAGTGGGAGATCACATGTTAAGGCAACATGCATGATGTGTCTCAAAAGTGGATAAGCTCAACTTAAATGGTGCACAAATACAACAAGTCATGAGCATATATGGAAAATGAATTATAGCAGAACTTATTTGACAAGTTTTAATGTGTTCCAGAAATTCAGTGACCATAATGTTTTGGCAAAGGTTTAAAATGGCAAGAATTCATTTATGGTATTTGAGCATGAATTTATTTTTTCATGATTTAAGGAAATCTGCAGAAGGTCCTTATACAAAGAAAATCGAGTGCAAGTGTTGTTTGGGAGAGCAATCAATTCTTTATAAAAAACAATAGATCAACCTGATTCATAGAGAAAGCATAATCATGGGTTGACTCATCACAAGCATTTCACTGTGTTAAATTCGAAATTCAGAAATGATTAATTCGGGAAACAAATAAATTTCCATTTCAATTTTGTTTCCAGAATATGTTCAAATCTTTTACAGGTTCCAGAAAATCGAATTATATGTTTCCACATCTCATTTTTGGCAAGAACAATTCAAATCAATTCCAGGATTCAATCAAGGCCATGGAGCATAAAGGGAAATCACGCAGGGGATCATATTTCCAGAAGTCCAGGTTCATCTCATCATTCACGGCTTTTAAACAAGGCAATAAAATTCAAATTTAATCTAGGAAATTCAAAAAAGGAAATATCACGCAATCAAGCCAAGTCATAGTCGAGGAAATCAGAGAATTAAAGGATTATGAAATCCTATTTCTACCACCAATTCATCATAGGCGAGAAGCATTGAAAACACAAGGAAAAAACTCAAGAGCAGAAATCAAAATTATTCAAATTACTCACAAGTTTTCGATCATAAGAAATACCCCAAGTTAGTGAAGCAAGGAGCTTCATCAATCGACCGACGTCATCAAGTTGAAGCCATCAGAGAATCACGACATCAATACATCAAGCAATCGAATTGATTTGGGATCAAGCAATCGAATTGATTTGGGAAGATTGGAAAACCCTAATTCATGAAGTTCGGCCGCCATATTTTCCGCAGAGACAAAGAAGATCGGGCAAACTAAAGTTGATGCAACAAAGGGACATGGGCCAGCCTACTTCTCATATGGCTAAGCTTTTTTGTTGTTTAAAAAGGTGCTAGGGTTTATATTTTAAATTTTTTGTATTTGTTTTTGGTTTTTCTTTTGTAATCCGTATCAGTTTCTAGTGCTTGTAAAATACTAGGGGGATCCAGTTGGGGGATTTACTGGCAGTTACTAGAGTCTGTAAAATCTAGGTCTTTTTCTAGTTTGTCTGTAAAACTAAACAGTTTACTAGAGTCTGTAAAACTAGAGGAAATCTGATCCAGGGGATTGGATCAGTCTAGGGTTTTGAGCGTACGGTTAGAATAGGAGCGAGGGGTTCACGAGTTCACATGGTCTTGTAAGCGAGATCTGTTCTATCACCTAGTAGAAACCTTAGGAATGCAGCAGTAGGCAGGATTTTTCCAAAGCTGGGTATATCTTGTGTCATTTAACTTTCTGCATTTATTTTCCACTACATTCTGTGATCTGATATTTTTAGTAACTCGCTTAATTTTCAATAAACCCTATTCACCCCCTCTAGGGTAAATCTAGATCCAACAAGTGGTATCAGAGCTAATTTAAGGTAACAGCATGATAGGGGGTTCTCGCTGTATGATCATTTGGCGAAGTATTGACTCTTGCCCCTACATGCCCGTGGGTGGTTGTCTGTATCGAGAGGCAGGACGTGAAACCAGTGTCTGAGGTATCTTTGGTGGCCACCGGGGTGCTTAAAATTCCTCGTAAATAGAGACACCATTTGGTATCAAAGCAGGTATTTTCATTAAATCTAGAGTCATAGGTAACCCTAGTTATCAGTCCACCGAGAGTCAGTCCAGTAATATTCCAACTATTTTCAATGGAACGGATTTTTTTAATTGGAAATTAAAAATGAAAATTTATTTAAAACCTGTCTATATTAAATATTGGAATATTAATATTAATGGAGGAGATCTGTCAGATAAAAAGTGTAAAGCTATTAATACTTGTGCTATGAACATTATTTTTTCTTGCCTTAGTATTGATCAATTTAAACTTGTCTCCTGTTGTTTAACTACGCGGGAAATATGGAGAACTCTCAAAGCAAAATACGGACGAAATGACAAAAAATGCTCAAAACCCCACAAGGACAACACAAGTTCCGAATTTTGCCTGACTGGATTTACCAAGGATGATTCTGAAGATAGAGATTCAACAGATAATGAGACAAGAGATTACTCATATGAAGATTTGGTTCATTTTTGTACTGAATTAACAAAAGCTGTTGATAGTCTCAAATCTAAAAATAAAACTCTGAAATCTGAAAAAATTGAGTTGATCATCAAAAATAACATTTTGGAATTAAAGCTTGAAAATGTCAGAAATTTATAAAATTCCGACTGCAAAAATTGTTTCAATTTCAAATCTGATTTAGTTCATCAAAATGAAGATCTGAAAAACTTGGAAAATGAAATCATGTTTTTAAAAGAAAAGGAGAACGAACAAATTTGTAGAAACAATATTTTGCAAAAGGAATTAGATAATCTCAAGACATCTGAAAATTCCAAATTTGAAATTTTTGAAAGAGAGAGCCTGTTGAAAACTGAATCTATTTTGAAAGAACTTGAAAACGAGATTGAAAGATCTAAGAAATTTGAATCCGAAAAACAAAAACGATTTGAAATTGAGATCTCTGAGTCCCATGCCAAAATAGAATTACTTGAATCTAAAAATTTGGTTTTGAAACAACATGATACCGAAAGGAAGATCACTAATTATCATTGTTCAAATTTAATCAAAGAAAACAGTGATCTTAAATCCAAAAATCAACGATTAGAATCAACTTTGGATAAATTTTCTAATGGGGAAAAATCGTTGAATATGTTGTTGCAAAATCAAGTGTCTACTGGAAATAAGTATGGTATTGGCTTTGGGAAAAATAATGTTTTTGAAAATGTCAATTCCAATGTTTTTAAAAATCCCTCAAGTAGCTTCAAGATGGATAGTTTCGAAAAGTTGAACACTCGGGAAATTTCAAAAGTTTTTTAATCACAAACGTGATGAAAAATTGTTTGATAACAGTCTATCTGATCCATTTTGGACCCCAAAAAGAAATAAAGTGAATTCATATAAATTCAAATAGATTCGGGTCCCTAAAGGGACTTTGGTAAATTCTGATGGATTGTTATACAAAAAGATTTGGGTACCAAAACGAGAGAAAACAATTGAGAGTGGTTTTACAAGTTTTGTTAGACCACTCGATCCTATGAATTTTTAGGTACCGAAGGAAGCTGAGGAGCTGCTTTGCGAAAGAGAAATAAGTTCCAAACAGCTTCATATCATTGAATCATTTTCAGTTCCCTAGCCAAACCTGTTGAGTCAGAGATTCTAGTTTACATCGATTTCAGGTATAATCTCTGAACTCATCCTTGAAAATATTTTAATTATTTATTTCTTCTTCTACCCCTTCTATCTTTTTCTTCTGTTTATTCTAATTTGATTTATCACTGCCATAATTTTTATTTATTCTGGGTTTCCTTAACTTCCAGTTGCAGAACTCTTGATTTTCTGGAAATTCACTTCACTTGAATGAAAAACTGATGTTTTAATTTTTTTTCTCCAGATCTTGAATATAAATTTGTAAATATCTGCAATTGTTTTGAAGTTTATTTTATGATTTATGAATTCATAACAGTGTTGATGTATTCTTGTCATATCTTGAACACTGTTAATTTGAATCCTAAATCTTTGAAGATCTGAATAATTAATGGGATTTCACACATCTCTGCTATTTTGAGTTTCTTCTAATTCTTTTTAGAAAAGCATGAAATAATATGCTCATTACAACACACTGCTATTTCTTAGTTGTGATAATTTCATTGATTTTCAGATTGGCTTGGAAATTTTAAATTGTCTAGAATCTCAGTGATACATCTTGAAAATCATCATTATTCATGATCATTATAGTTAGAATTTGTTTGTTTGAAATCATCTGAAATTATTAATATTTTGAATAATCACACACCTCCTAAATTTGAAATTATCAACCTTGTGTGACTAATTCATTATATTTCAAAACTTGACATTGATTCAAGTGATTTCAAATAAATTATTTTGGATCATGAATATCTATCAAACCTGATGTAAATGATCTGAATTTTTCTTTATACTTGTCAAAAATATATTGAGAAATTCTTTTGAAAAATGGTCTTTGAAAATCACTGTTATTTCATGATTATTTGATTCGAATATATGTTTGTTTAAAATCAATTGAAATTATTGCTTTATTGAATCACACACATATCTTGAATCTGAAATTTATATTCTGGTGTGATTGATTCACTGAATCTTGAGAGTTTCATATTACTCAAATGATTTCAAATAAATGGTATTTTTTAATCATTGGATCATGAATCATCTTATGTGACCGTCATCTTGACAAGTATGATTTGAAAATATTTTCTGTGCTGCTCTGATACTGTTTTTTTTTAATGTTTTGGAATCATCTGTTTGCTGCTCGGATACATATGCATAATCTGTTGTGTTGTCTGCTTGGGCTTTTTACTTATAATTCTATTGTCTATGATATACTTGCTCGTCTCCCATGTCATGTTAAAATCCTCATTTATTGAGACATCAACTGGTATCAGTTGTTTTAAAATGCTGAATGTGTTTTTGCTGTATAATTTTTTTTAATCCCTCTTATCTTGTATAGATCTGCATATTCCTCTTGTGATTGATATTCAATTTTAAGATTATTTATTGATTATTCATTCAGAAATTGAAATCAAAATCAAAATTGAGATGTATTTATAATTCATCAAAATTATTATTAGATTTTGAAATTGTGATGAATTGTGGCTGTAGTATATTTCACAAATATAGGAGATTTCATTTAGATTTTCATGATGGTTGAATAATTATTATAATATCTTTGAATTGGCTATTATTTCACGACCATCTTCTTTATCTTCCACTATTCTGTCATCCATTATGAGTTTATATTAATGTGGAGAGTTTAATATTTTTTAAAATCCTTTTGAATAAACAGTGGAAATATTTGTGATAGAAATGAGACTATGCTATTTTTTCAGAATTAGTGACAATTGAATTTTTTCAATGATCCCAGTACAATCAAGCATAATTCATAATATAATTAATTTAGAAATTTATTTCACAGTCCATTTCTGTACCTAACACATTTCTATCATTCATATTAGTTTTATATACCGAGGAGTTTTTCTATTTAAAGCTGAAAATGATAAAGTATATAATTAATACATAAGTGTGTCTCTAACCTCATTTAAAAATCCAAGCTCTGGTTATGCATGGTTATGAGACAACTTATAATTTAAGCTGCGACTGACCTCATTTAAAAATCCAAGCTCTGGTTATGCGTGGTCAGTGTGCTCTTAAATAAAATAAAAAGAAAAAGGAAATTATGTGCTAAATAGAAATTAATTTGAGATTCTCCTTGATGTATAAAAACCAGCCTATCAATCCTTATTCTATTCTGTGAAATATGTTGAAATTTTATGATGTATTATGATTTGTTGATTGATAGATATTGGGATTTGAGATTATATGATTTTGTCACTTAAATTGATTGATTAGTTATAGTCCAAAGCCATCACTGTTTTTATGCTCAATTTTTTAAAATATTTTGAAAATAATTGGAAATCATTTTTTTGTAACTCTCTCCATTTTATATAAATTTCATCGTAAATCCGTCATTCTCTACAATGTGAAATATGCCACTAGTTCTTAATTTATTATGATTTTTGTTTGACTGATTGAGATTTATGATGATTGTTCTTCCTCTTAAGCTGAAATTGTAACACCCCGTAATTTTATAACATTAAAATTCACAAATTAAAGTATACTTAATTTTTAGAAAAGAATTAAGTGAAATGGGTTGCGCAGAGAAATATATATATATATATTGATATATATATAAAAATTAAAAATTAAATAAATATGCGAAAAAGTTCAAAACAGCGAATTGGGAGGGGAAATAACCGAACCGACCCATTTTTGAGGTCGACCCGAGCCCTGCTGGGTCGACTAGGGGTTAATCCTGGGTGTTTGGCTGTCAACCCGTGGGCCGATTCGCTCAAATGCAGATTTTGCATTTGATTGGTTCTCATGGTTCAGGGTTAATCTAATGGTCCTAAATAACTTCCTACACTTATAAATACATCCTAATGCTAACCCTAAACCTAATTAAAATAGAATAGTTACCGTCATACCATTGCCATGGAAATCAATGGAGCCGCCGCCAACTAAGAAAGAAGAAAAGCAAATTCAATTCTAATTCTCTCAACCCTAAAGCAAAGCAAAACTCTCTCTTTTCTTCTCTAAATTGTGAGTATGATAATCTTAACAAGATTATTATCATTTTAATTAGGTTGAGTTATGAATGGATTATGAGTAGATGATGTGAATTATCATATATGTTGTTGTAAACCCCTTTTGCTATCATGTATATTGTAAATCCAATGTTATGTGATGATGATATCTTATATGTTGTAAATCATGCTATGATGATGTTATGTATGTTGAAATTTTCTACGCTAAGTTGTGATGAATCATACATGTTAAAAAGGCCATGATGTTACCATCTATGCTAGTTAGTTCATATTAATTAAATCATCATGTTTGGGTTATGTTGATCTATATGACAAGTCACATATGCAAGTTAGATTGATTAGAAAAGTTATGAACATATGCCAAGACATCTAGAATTATGCTATGACATATGTGATATCCTATGCTAGTTCACACCATCATTATGTTGCCTAAAAACCCCATATGCAAGTTTATGTATAGATTTGGGCTATGATCATATCATGTAAATTGAGACATTTAACAAGTTGACACCTTTTGATCCTTAACATGTGTAGTTTATGCAAGTTTCACCCCTATTATGATTAGATTTATTTTAATTGTCTATATGTTGTCATAATTTATCTTTGTGCTAGGTGTTAGACTATACAAGTCTAGCCTATATTATGCGTTGAATAAGCGAACGTATAAACGTGGGGTAGGGGTAATATTAAGGATTTAATATTAAAAAGTTGGGGTGCAATTGATATGATTTTGCATGCCATAAGTGGATGGCCATAATTGAGTCAATTATGGACATCATTAAAAGTTGACTTAATTAATAATTTGAATATGGAATTATTAAAACTGGGGTAAAAGATTTTAAGTGTTAATCAATGCTTAGGACACGAGGTTGGACTCGTTTGTGACGTAAACCTGCCCGGACCCGCCCGGCAAATCCAGTGGTCACAAATGTCAGCCCAATGTGAGAGGTCCTAGGCCTAAACTAAAGCATAACGGTTGTAAAGACACGAGGTTAGACTCTTTTATGGTGTAAGACTGCCCGGACCCGCCCGGCAAATCCAACTGCCATAAATGCCAGTCTAATGTGAGAGGTCTTTATGAGGTTATGGCCTGAATGAATTAAGAAATACTTAACCATATAAGCATGTAAGGTGGGACATGGGGGTTAAGTAGGTGCCTTGGGTGGCATTAGGAATCTAGTGGGTGCCCTTAGCGGCATGTGAAATACGATTAGTAAGACTTAACCAAACACACATGTAAATGAACATGACTAAGAGGGTTAAGTGGGATATATTAATGACAAGCTTAGGTGGGTAGCTTGTGGGGGTCCATTTCGACCAGTATCCCAAACGTATCTTTGTGGGCTCGACCCAAGTCGAGGACGGGACATGCATGCTGGGTTCGACTGTAAGAGGCCAAAACGGGGAGCGGTGGCAACGCAAGTCCAACGGGTTTCGTATGCGTGTGTGGACCCGGGCTGGTAGGTAAGACGTTGTTGCATCGTGTAGGTATAAGTCGTGCATTCTCAAATTGTATCGGGTTGCCACTTTAGGGGAGTGATACACCCCACTGCGGGGCCAGCACGGGTTTCTACGAGTAGGGGGTCGATCGAAAGTGGGTAGTGGGGTACACCTAGTGGAGATAGGGGCAGACGGCACCTATGTAGTCAGCTAGGGGTACGTAAGGCTATTTATAAAGTTTCTGTGTGAAGCAAGTGGGATCAAACAATAGGGTGACTGGTGTGGTGCAGTGTAGTAATGTGCGGTGCAGTGTAGTAATCAATCGTTAGTAATTAGGTGTGCCTTTACCGTTATCTTAAACGCTATCTTTATCTTCCTAAGAGTTCATAGACATTTACTTGTCTTCCATCTTTTGCCTTAGTCTAGTTGTTTTGATAATAGTATTGTTAGAATTATCATACTCGCCAGACTTTATGTCTGACCCCCTCTATTTCTATCCTTTTCCCCCTCCACGTCCTCAGGTTGGGCCCAGCTCTAGTGGAGTTTGATTGAATTGCTTCATCTCT
This sequence comes from Allium sativum, assembly GCA_030737875.1. Classification (NCBI taxonomy): domain Eukaryota; kingdom Viridiplantae; phylum Streptophyta; class Magnoliopsida; order Asparagales; family Amaryllidaceae; genus Allium; species Allium sativum. The sequence goes on from CM060912.1 coordinate 177,639,941, forward strand.
CTTTGGAAAGCTTGGACCGTTGAAGTAAAGTCCAGCTTGTTATCTTTTTAATGGCTATTTATGTAATGGGATCATGTATTTTGTTTTTATAAAGATGGATATTGTACTTGGTTATGATCTATGGTTTTATGATGTAACAAACATGTTTAATTTCCGCTGCAATAAAATGATGTTTTAGATTTCCAAGTACTATTTATTATCAGTCTTGTTGTAATTTTTCTGTTCTATATTCACTTATAACCTCCATGGAAGTTAATGCATTCCCTTTGTGAGTGACATTAATAGACGTGGGGTGTTACACGTGGTATCAGAGCTTAAGGTTACCAGAACATATTAAAATACTTTAGAAAAATAGTTATTTTTGGAAGAAGTGCTTTCATAAACATGTTTTAATGAGAAATTTAAAGAGAAAAGTTTTTAAGAAAAAAAACATAATCCCCAATAGCCTATATCTTTATCTTTCGAATTCTCCATTCTGAATCTTTCCTTTTTCGTTTCAGCATGGCTGAAGATCTTAATCTACCCGATGGTGTAACGGTACCAGGATGATATAGGAGGCTATTGGAGGCTAAGGCCGCTGCAGGTCCAGCCAATGTTCCTCCACCACCAGTTGCACCCGTTCCTCCTCCTCCTCCTTGCGTAGATACTTTTGCAAAGACGTGCAAGGAATTCAAGGCTATGGGTGGAAAACCATTTCAAGGGTCAGAAACGTTTGTGGAAGCTAGAGATTGGCTTAAGGAGGTGGAAGAATTGCTAGAAATCTTTGAAGTAGAAGAAGGGAGGAGAGTTCGTTTAGCAGCTTGGTTGATGAAGGGAGAGGCCTCGTTTTGGTGGGAGGTCACTAATGGGGAGCGTCCTGTTGACTCTTGGGCGGATTTCAGACGTAGGTTCGAGGCAAAGTTTCTCTCAAGGGCGGAAGAAAATCTATATATGGAAAGGTTCTTGACATTGAAGCAAGGAAGCTCATCAGTGAAAGAATATGTCAATAAATTTAATCAGTTCGCAAGGTTTGGCTTGGACTTAGTGAACACGCCGAAGAAGAAGGCGCTGAGGTTCGTGAATGGCTTGAATGAACCATTGCAAGGGTTGGTTATGACCCACATCCCGATGGGGGCCACCTTTGAGAAGTTAGTATAAATGGCGCTCATGCATGAGGAGAAAAGCGCTAAAGCTGATAAGGCACCCGAGAAGAAGGGGGATCAGAAGAAACCACAACAGCAAAACAAGAAGGGTGGTAAAGACAATAACGGCAAGGGAAAGAAGAAATGTTTTAACTGTGGGACACCAGTCCATCTCAGCAAGGATTGCCGAAAGAAAAAGAAGACAGGCTGTTTTCATTGTGGCGATGCGAGACATTTAGTGAAGGACTGCCCAAAGAAGGGGCAGAGGGCAGGAGCTACCTCGGGAGGATAGGTGCAGGCTCTTATGGCACCAGGGCAAGGGGACAAGTTCAGGCTCTCGCGGTCCCACCGCTGCAAGAACGAGGTAGAACCATTTCTGTTGAAAGCGTAGTTTTTCTGTTTGATCATCCTGTCTGTACCTTATTCGATTCAGGCGCATCACATTCATTTATCTCTACATCATTAGTTGAATCACTGCACTTAAACACCAATTTAGTAGAGGATCCCTTAGTTGTTTCGAATCCAATTGGGGGCTCAGCTTATTTGTCCATGATGTGTTTGGATTTGAAAATTTCTATACTTAGCGTTGAGTTTCGATGTGATGCTTTTGTGTTGGGCTTCACGGGCTATGGGCTAATTTTAGGAATGGATTGGTTATCCAGAAATGAGGTCGTTCTTGATTGTGAAAGGAGAGTAGTTAGGCTCGTGACTCGCCTTGGCAACACTCTCGAAATCTTTTGTAATCCCATAAATTCGGTTATGCAAAGTTATCTAGAATCGCTTGACGCGTCTGAGGAAAATCTACGATATGTTAGAGTGGTCCGAGAATATTCGGATGTGTTTGAGGAGGTGAAGGGCTTGCCTCCGAAGCGGGAGATAGATTTTCAAATATATCTTGTGGATAATGCGAAACCAGTATCTTTGCCAGTACGCCACATGGCTCCACGTGAAAGGAGGGAACTCGGTAAGCAAGTGAAGGAGTTACTTGAGAAGGGGTTCATAAGACGAAGTATATCGGAGTGGGGTGCTCCAGTAGTATTCGCCACGAAGGCGGATGGGTCCCTTAGACTTTGTGTGGACTATAGAGAACTTAATAAGCTTACTAAGAAGAACAGACACCCACTGTCGAGGATTGACGACCTCTTCGATCAGTTAGTTGACGCCTCAGTATTTTCGCAGTTGGACTTAGCCACTGGTTTCCATCAGTTGAGAGTGGTTTAGGATAGCATTGACAAGACTGCCTTTAGGACTCCAGACGGTTTCTATGAATGGCTAGTGATGCCCTTCGGTTTGACAAACGCCCCCGCATACTTTGTTGATTTGATGAGTAGGGTGTTTAGGGAGTACCTTAACAAATTCGTGGTAGTCTTTGTAGACGACATCTTGATCTTTTCTAAGGATGAAGAAGAGCATGCCCTACATCTTAGGGAAGTGTTGGAGACTCTTCGAGCGCATAAGCTTAAAGCTAAATTTTCTAAGTGTCACTTCTGGAGGAAGGAAGTACGGTTCTTGGGGCACGTGGTTTCCAAAGAAGGGATAGCCATGGATCCCGCGAAGGTGGTGGCCATCCAAGATTGGAAGGTCCCTAAAAATGCTACCGAAGTAAGAAGTTTCTTCGGGTTGGCTGGCTACTATAGGAATTTTATCAAAGACTTCGCAAAGATATCAGCTCCATTGACACGCTTGACGAAGAAGAACCTAGTTTTCACATGGGACGTAGATTGTGATGATGCGTTCCAACGTTTGAAGAGAGCTTTGACTTCAGCCCCAGTCTTAGTATTGCCAGACGGGAGTAAGCCGTTTACCGTTTATACTGATGCTTGTGGGACAGGACTAGGCGCAGTCTTAATGCAAGAGGGTAGGGTAATAGCCTATGGTGGAAGGAAGTTGAGAGCGCATGAGAAAAATTATCCTACACATGACCTAGAATTGGCCGCTATTGTTTTCGCGCTTAAGTCTTGGCGTCATTATCTTCTTGGCGAGAAATTCGAACTATTCACTGACCACAAATATTTAAAATACCTATTCTCTCAAAAGGACTTGAACTTTAGGCAGCAAAGGTGGATGGAGTTCTTAGCGTCCTACTACTTTGAGATAGCATATACCCCTGGCAAGGGTAACGTGGTGGCAGACGCCTTAAGTAGAAAAAGATTATCCTTAAGTCCTTTGTTTGTTGAGCGGCAAAGTTTAGAATTCATTTCGTTGTTTGACTTTAGACCTTCCGTTGACTTCGTACCCGGTTTGCTAGCATCCTTGGAGGTCAGACCTACGCTTTTGGGACGGATTGGCGAGGCACAGCGAGACGACCCGCAGTTAGTTGAGTTAGTAGAAAAGCTCAAAGGAGGGGAGTCATCAAGCTATCTCCGTAGGTATACCCTAGATGATAAGGGTTGGTTACGTAGGGACGGTAGACTTTGTGTACCAAAAGACGATGAACTAAGGAAGACTATTCTTGACGAAGCACATCGTTCGAAGATGACCATTCATCCCGGCGGGGACAAGATGTACAAAGACATGAAGAGAGTTTACTTTTGGGCCAGCATGAAGAAAGACGTGGCCGAGTATGTCGCTAGATGCTTGGTGTGCCAACAAGTAAAAGCGGAGCAAAAGAAACCCGGTGGGTTGCTTCACCCATTGGAGGTTCCACTATGGAAATGGGAAAGCATCTCGATGGATTTTGTGGATAGATTACCGCGATCGAGGAAGGGTAATACGGGAATTTGGGTTATAGTAGATAGACTTACTAAAAGCGCCCATTTCATTCCCGTAAAGAGTAAGAGGACTGCTCCATGGTTAGCTTCTGTATACGTTCGAGAGATAGTTCGGTTGCACGGTGTTCCTTCTAGCATAGTGAGCGACCGCGATCCTATTTTCACTAGCGAATTTTGGAGAAGCTTACAAGAGGCGGTAGGGACTCAGTTATGTTTGAGCACCGCATATCATCCTCAGACGGACGGCCAGACTGAGAGGGTGAATCGCATTCTAGAGGATCTGTTGAGGCTATGTATCCTAGACTTTGGGGGTACATGGGAAGAGCATCTTCCATTGGTTGAGTTCGCATATAATAATAGCTTTCAGTCCAGCATTGGTATGGTACCATTCGAAGCTCTATATGGACAACCTTGTCGTTCGCCTACATGTTGGTGGGAATCAACGGATAAGATCTTACTTGGGCCCGATATGATTAAGGAGACTTCGGAGAAGAACGACTTGATTCGAAGGAGGATGAAAGCAGCGCAAGATAGGCAGAAATCTTATGCGGATAAGAGGAGGACAGATCTCGAGTTTGAAGTTGGGGACATGGTCTTTGTCAAAGTGTCTCCATTACGAAACGTTGTTCGCTTTGGGTCCATTGGGAAATTAGCACCAAGGTTTGTAGGACCGTTTCTTACTAAGGAGAAGATTGGACGGATGGCGTATAGAGTGGAGTTGCCCGAGAGACTTAGTGGTGTACATGACGTATTCCATGTGTCACATTTGAGGAAGTGCTTGCACGAGACCGCGGAAGTGGTAGAGCCGAGCTTGCTTAGAGAGGTGGAGATAGAGCGTGATGCGACAATTCGACGAGCTCCTACGCGCATTCTTGGGTCGGAGATCAAGAGGTTGAGGAATCGAGAGGTCAGACTAGTCAAAGTGCAATGGGGAGATGATGAGAGCAACGCTACTTGGGAGACGGAAGAGAAGATGCGTTCACGATACCCTTTTCTTTTTGAGGGTATGTCCTTTAATTTCTCCTTTATCGCTTAGCTTGTACTTATCTTATCTTTAGTATATCCTCTCGCTAGTATCTTTGACCTTTAGTTAGGATAATCCTATGGTTGAAACATGTGTTTGAGACATGTTATGTATGGTGGATGCAAAGTGGATGCAAGTGTTTGCTAGTGGTTGCTCGTGGATGCATATACACACACTATTAGGCAGCAGATCGGCTCAGTCACTTCATACTGCATATTTCATATATATGGATGTATTTAGTAAAATGGATGTATAATGGTTGTATTATTATATAGTTGCTGCATTCGGGTGGATGGTTGTGCACGCATATAGAATTAATATGTATCATTAGGAATCTTTTGCATACATATTGGACGCATGGCACTATCATGAATTGCACTAAGGAGGTCGACTGAATCAGTAGACCGCCTAATTTTGCATTAGATATGGACATATACACACACTGTGCATATAAACATTAAAGCATTAGAAGTCTTTTAAGGACAATGGATGCTGGTGTTTGATGGTTGAGTAGATGGACGATTAGATGGTAGGATATACATTCTTCTTGACTTGGAGATTTCGGGGACGAAATCCTTTAAGGAGGGGAGAATGTAACACCCCGTAATTTTATAACATTAAAATTCACAAATTAAAGTATACTTAATTTTTAGAAAAGAATTAAGTGAAATGGGTTGCGCAGAGAAATATATATATATATATATTGATATATATATAAAAATTAAAAAATAAATAAATAAATATGCGAAAAAGTTCAAAACAGCGAATTGGGAGGGGAAATAACCGAACCGGCCCATTTTTGAGGTCGACCCAAGCCCCGCTGGGTCGACTAGGGGTTAATCCAGGGTGTTTGGCTGTCAACCCATGGGCCGATTCGCTCAAATGCAGATTTTGCATTTGATTGGTTCTCATGGTTCAGGGTTAATCTAATGGTCCTAAATAACTTCCTACACCTATAAATACATCATAATGCTAACCCTAAACCTAATTAAAATAGAATAGTTACCGTCATACCATCGCCATGGAAATCAATGGAGCCGCCGCCAACTAAGAAAGAAGAAAAGCAAATTCAATTCTAATTCTCTCAACCCTAAAGCAAAGCAAAACTCTCTCTTTTCTTCTCTAAATTGTGAGTATGATGATCTTAACAAGATTATAATCATTTTAATTAGGTTGAGTTATGAATGGATTATGAGTAGATGATGTGAATTATCATATATGTTGTTGTAAACCCCTTTTGCTATCATGTATATTGTAAATCCAATGTTATGTGATGATGATATCTTATATGTTGTAAATCATGCTATGATGATGTTATGTATGTCGAAATTTTCTACGCTAAGTTGTGATGAATCATACATGTTAAAAAGGCCATGATGTTACCATCTATGCTAGTTAGTTCATATTAATTAAATCATCAAGTTTGGGTTATGTTGATCTATATGACAAGTCACATATGCAAGTTAGATTGATTAGAAAAGTTATGAACATATGCCAAGACATCTATTATGAAATCTAGAATTATGCTACGACATATGTGATATCCTATGCTAGTTCACACCATCATTATGTTGCCTAAAAACCCCATATGCAAGTTTATGTATAGATTTGGGCTATGATCATATCATGTAAATTGAGACATTTAACAAGTTGACACCTTTTGATCCTTAACATGTGTAGTTTATGCAAGTTTCACCCCTATTATGGTTAGATTTATTTTAATTGTCTATATGTTGTCATAATTTATCTTTGTGCTAGGTGTTAGACTATACAAGTCTAGCCTATATTATGCGTTGAATAAGCGAACGTATAAACGTGGGGTAGGGGTAATATTAAGGATTTAATATTAAAAAGTTGGGGTGCAATTGATATGATTTTGCATGCCATAAGTGGATGGCCATAATTGAGTCAATTATGGACATCATTAAAAGTTGACTTAATTAATAATTTGAATAGGGAATTACTAAAACTGGGGTAAAAGATTTTAAGTGTTAATCAATGCTTAGGACACGAGGTTGGACTCGTTTGTGACGTAAACCTGCCCGGACCCGCCCGGCAAATCCAATGGTCACAAATGTCAGCCCAATGTGAGAGGTCCTAGGCCTAAACTAAAGCATAACGGTTGTAAAGACACGAGGTTGGACTCTTTTATGGTGTAAGACTGCCCGGACCCGCCCGACAAATCCAGCTGCCATAAATGCCAGTCTAATGTGAGAGGTCTTTATGAGGTTATGGCCTGAATGAATTAAGAAATACTTAACCAGATAAACATGTAAGGTGGGACATGGGGGTTAAGTAGGTGCCTTGGGTGGCATGAGGAATCTAGTGGGTGCCCTTAGCGGCATGTGAAATACGATTAGTAAGACTTAACCAAACACACATGTAAATGAACATGACTAAGAGGGTTAAGTGGGATATATTAATGACAAACTTAGGTGGGTAGCTTGTGGGGGTCCACTTCGACCAGTATCCCAAACGTATCTTTGTGGGCTCGACCCAAGTCGAGGACGGGACACGCATGCTGGGTTCGACTGTAAGAGGCCAAAACGGGGAGCGGTGGCAACGCAAGTCCAACGGGTTTCGTATGCGTGTGTGGACCCGGGCTGGTAGGTAAGACGTTGTTGCATCGTGTAGGTATAAGCCGTGCATTCTCAAGTTGTATCGGGTTGCCACTTTAGGGGAGTGATACACCCCACTGTGGGGCCAGCACGGGTATCTACGAGTAGGGAGCCGATCGAAAGTGGGTAGTGGGGTACACCTAGTGGAGATAGGGGCATACGACACCTATGTAGTCAGCTAGGGGTACGTAAGGCTATTTATAAAGTTTCTGTGTGAAGCAAGTGGGATCAAACAATAGGGTGACTGGCGTGGTGCAGTGTAGTAATGTGCGGTGCAGTGTAGTAATCATTCGTTAGTAATTAGGTGTGCCTTTACCGTTATCTTTAACGTTATCTTAAACGCTATCTTTATCTTCCTAAGAGTTCGTAGACATTTACTTGTCTTCCAGCTTATGCCTTAGTCTAGTTATTTTGATAATAGTATTGTTAGAATTATCATACTCGCCAGACTTTATTTCTGACCCCCTCTATTTCTATCCTTTTTCCCCCTCCAGGTCCTCAGGTTGGGCCCAGCTCTAGTGGAGTTTGATTGAATTGCTTCATCTCTCTTTGGAAAGCTTGGACCGTTGAAGTAAAGTCCAGCTTGTTATCTTTTTAATGGCTATTTATGTAATGGGATCATGTATTTTGTTTTTATAAAGATGGATATTGTACTTGGTTATGATCTATGGTTTTATGATGTGACAAACATGTTTAATTTCCGCTACAATAAAATGAAGTTTTAGATTTCCAAGTACTATTTATTATCTGTCTTGTTGTAATTTTTCTGTTCTATATTCACTTATAACCTCCATGGAAGTTAATGCATTCCCTTTGTGAGTGACATTAATGGACGTGGGGTGTTACAGAAATTATATTTTTAGTCAATTTTCATCTATATTTTAAATTCTGTATCCTTCTGATGATAACAAAAGGGGGAGAATGGGTTGAGATTTAGATTTATGAGTGAATATTTTATAAATATTTTTAATTTTGAAAATTTATTAATTGTTCAATTCTTTCACTCATGCACAGTTGTAGGGGGAGCATTCAAATAGGGGGAGTAATATATATTTCAGTTTTATCAAACACATTTATGCTCAAAATCTTATATTTGTTTGTCATCATCAAAAGGGGGAGATTGTTGTATATAACAGTGCTGTATACACAATTATATGATTTTTGTTTGATGATAACAGCCAAATATATATTATTATATATGTGTTTGTAATTGTATACTACACAACATACATAAATATAATATTTCTATTTAAATAAAATACAACTGTACGGAAATTTAAATATTCACAGTATTTTATTTAAATAGAATATTTTATTCTAATTTCAAATAGTACAAAAAATTTATACTCCACTATTTGAACATGTATACATTTCAATTCACTTTTATTTTCATACACAATTCCTCACACCCAGTCAGTCACATTTTCATTTATACATTCAGAGACTCAAATACAGACTTTCACTGTTACACACACTGTTATTTTCACTGTCTTCTGTCTTTCATCTTTTGTCTTCACAGCATTCTTCAGTCAGTCCAGTCTTCATACCTGTCTTATACGGAAACACACACATAGTATATGAAACAGAAATAATATTTTAAATTCTAGCGAATATATTTTTTATTTTAAAAATTTATTTGCCTCAGAATTTCAGTGTGTTTCTCATCATTTTTCTGACTTGATCTGATTTGTTAATCCGACCGTGTCTAGACAATATATATATATATATATATATATAGTACAGGGAGAGGAAAATTTATCTAATGGCTGCATATACACACATGTATAGATATACACGTGTGCACTGCCTCGCCAATAAGCGAGCAACTGATGAGCAGCCAAAGTGGACCACTCGACTCAGTGCACAGTTCTTTGTCAAGCCAAAGTGAAAAACAACTCAATATATACATGAAAATGGCCGAGCATCAATGAATAACAAGTTGACAAAGCTAGCAACAACATTTCAAATCAGCTCAAAAATAAATTGAAAATCATGTAAGATCAACTCAAAACTAAGGCAGATCAGCACAAATTTGCATGACAGACCAAATGATCAACATGAATCTCAATGACTAGATCAGTACACAGTTTTACAATGGTCAAGTGCAAGAAATAAGACTGGCAGATCAAGTTTGAGACTCAATTTTAGATCAGCTAATATCATGTGTGTGCACAAGGGTATTTTCAGGTGAAACAGGATGGTTTCAATGGCAAACTCAACATTGCCAAGCAACATAATGCAATAACAAAATCCATACAGCAAGATCATGAGAGCTAACATGTTCAAGATTGACATAAACAAACTTTTCAGCAGAACAACTCATATACAAAGATGCAACTGCATTGGGATGGCAGTTCAAAGATGATCAAAACAGGAGCATGTTTCACCATATTATACAAAGCAGGCTATTCAAAGTAGTTAGCACTGCATGCATGAAATGGCACAAATGTACACAGGTGAAACAATATGATCAACACAACACAAGTGAGTTGAAACAGCAAAGGGACATGGAGTTCTGCAAGTATACGGCTAACAAAGTGGTGCAAATACATGACAATGGTCACAAGGCAACTTGTATGCAAGCACTGGTGTGTACATGCTCATATATATCTACAACAAGTGATATATACACAATAGCAGTAATGTGAAAATGGACAAAGACAGTGGGAGATCACATGTTAAGGCAACACGCATGATGTATCTCAAAAGTGGATAAGCTCAACTTAAATGGTGCACAAATACAACAAGTCATGAGCATATATGGAAAATGAATTACAGCAGAACTTATTTGACAAGTTTTAATGTGTTCCAGAAATTCAGTGACCACGATGTTTTAGCAAAGGTTTAAAATGGCAAGAATTCATTTCTGGAATTTAGAGCATGAATTTATTTTTTCATGATTTAAGAAAATCTGCAGGAGGTCCTTATACAAAGAAAATCAAGTGCAAGTGTTGTTTGGGAGAGCAATCAATTCTTTACAAAAAACAATAGATCGACCTGATTCATAGAGAAAGCATAATCATGGGTTGACTCATCACAAGCATTTCACTGTGTTAAATTCGAAATTTAGAAATGATTAATTCAGGAAACAAATAAATTTCCATTTCGACTTTGTTTCCAGAATATGTTCAAATCTTTTACAGATTCCATAAAATCAAACTATATGTTTCCACATATCAACATCTCATTTTTTGCAAGAACAATTCAAATCAATTCCAGGATTCAATCAAGGCCGTGGAGCATAAAGGGAAATCACACAGGGGATCATATTTCCAGAAGTCCAGGTTCATCTTATCATTCACGGCTTTTAAACAAGGCAATAAAATTCAAATTTAATCAAGGAAATTCAAAAGAGGAAATATCACGCAATCAAGCCAAGTCATAGTCGAGGAAATCAGAGAATTAAAGGATTCTGAAATCCTATTTCTACCACCAATTCATCATAGGCGAGAAGCATCGAAAACACAAGGAAAAAACTCAAGAGCAAAAATCAAAATTATTCAAATTACTCACAAGTTTTCGATCAGAAGAAATACCCCAAGTTAGTGAAGCAAGGAGCTTCATCAATCGACCGACGTGATCAAGTTGAAGCCATCAGAGAATCACGACATCAATCCATCAAGCAATCGAATTGATTTGGGAAGATTGGAAAACCCTAATTCATGAAGTTCGGCCGCCATATTTTTCCCAGAGACAAAGAAGGTCAGGCGAACTAAAGTGGATGCAACAAAGGGACGTGGGCCGCCTTACTTCTCATATGGCTAAGCTTTTCTGTTGTTTAAAAACGGGCTAAGATTTATATTTTAAATTTATTGTATTTGTTTTTGGTTTTTCTTTTGTAATCCGTATCAGTTTCTAGTGTCTGTAAAATACTAGGGGGATCCAGTTAGGGGATTAACTGGCAGTTACTAGAGTCTGTAAAATCTAGGCGGTTTTCTAGTTTCGTCTGTAAAACTAAACAGTTTACTAGAGTTTGTAAAACTAGGGGAAATCTGATCCAGGGGAATGGATCAGTCTAGGGTTTTGTGCGTAGGGTTAGAATAGGAGCGAGGGGTTCGTGAGTTTACATGGTATTGTAAGCCGGATCTGTTCTATCACCTAGTAGAAACCTTAGGAATGCAGTAGTAGGCAGGATTTTGCCGAACCTGGGTATATCTTATATCTTGTGTCATTTACCTTTCTGCATTTATTTTTTGCTACATTATGTGATCTGATATTCTTAGTATCTTGCTTAATTTTCAATAAACCCTATTCACCCCCCCTTTAGGGTAAATCTAGATCCAACAATGTGAACCTCCAACAAAAAGACAAGCCTTTATCTTATTTTTTTTCCTTTGACATAAACTATTGTTTGAATGTTACTCGATAGTTCATGACAAATACTTATTGTTGATTATCAACCTTGTCTACAGGTAATTAGATTTTGTGGAGTGAAGATCATCAACAACAATGGACATGACTTTAATTGTTATGTATTGTGATATTTGTTAGTACTTATTGTGTAAACTTGTTGTATGTGAATTTATTGATTTTGTCAAATAACTATATCTAAATGGTTATGGAAAATATTTAGGTGATTAATGTGTTCTCAGTTATTCGAGTATGATGATTATATGATTAATTGTTGATTTAAATAAGATTTTTATATGTTTGTTGTTGATTTTAATATGATTACCATATAGTTGGTTGTTGGAAATAATATAATCCATTAACTGTACATAGTAGCATTTGAAATATGGTACAAAACAATCAATACGTTTTTATAGCGTTTAAGAAACGCTGCAGAAACGAATGTACGCACTACTTAAATTTTTTGTAGCATAAAATAAATGTAATGGTGATTATATAGTTGCACAAAATAAACGCTACAGAAAAGCAAAAAGGCCCACGTATAAATTTTCAGTAGTGTTTGAAAAATGCTACTATACAGAAGATTTGGTAGCATTTATTAAAATGCAACAAAAAAAGACTTTTAGTTGCGGGACGTGCAGTAGTGTTTATTAAAATGCTACCAATATGTTTTGGTAGCGTTTTTCAAACGCTGCTAAAGACATTTTCTGGTGCAGTGCGCCTAACGAAGCAACCCACCTCTTAATATTCTTCTTATCACATCATATATCTGATTATCATTGTCTAGAAGATGTTCCCAATCACTAAAGCACACACAACATCCCTGGGATAAGATCATCAGAAGTTCGGCATTGAATCACAACACCCATATCCGGATCGATGCGAACCCAAGGAGCAAGGTTGAAGCCGATCCGATTTTCGAAGATAAAGTTTGTCCTTGCCTAATCCAATCCAGTATGCATCTAATTTCCATTTCAAACATCCAAAGAATGATTTCAAGGAGTATCACGCTCCAATCCAAAGTCATCATGGAAATTCACTTTATTTCTTAACATTTTGGTCTTTCATCTTATCCAACCTGGTTATGGAAATTAGCTATCATTTCCTCCAGTCTCTTAGGCAGTTCTTCTTAGCATTTAAACAATATTCTAGATCCTTCATCACTCCATCCATCTCGTCTTGAGTGAGATAAACAGATGGATTTCCTTTAAAGGAAGACTCCTGACTTTCTTCCTATCTGGCACTTCCGCTCAATTATCCATCTTATTTCTCTTAACTATATCCAAATCCGTAGAAATCTAATCCCAATTTAAAGGTGTTCCCTAAACCAATATGCCAAAAAAAGGTAAACCGATTTTCGTTGAACCGTGCCTAACACACGAAGTGAATAATGAAATTATAGAAATTCTCAACAATCCTTATAACAATGTGTGTAAAAATAAAATAACATACATGGTTTATAGCGATTTGGAAATATGCATGCGTCCGCTGTTAATCTACTATTTTTATAATACATTTTGATTTTAAGTGCAAAAAATGGCGATAAGAGAGACTAAATTATAAAAATGGCAAAGCCCCAATGTAAAGAAGCCAAAATGAGTGCTCAAGTCCTATATTTATGGCTAAAGATGGCCTCGATCGACTTAAATATATAGAGAGAAATCACGTAATCAAAGTAGACAAAGTTAGAAAAAAGTAGGACGGGTCGCCTATAGCTAGTGCCCAAGATCGATACTGATCTGAGGGTTCAGATTTGGTATCGATCCGGGTCCAAGCATATGGGACCGATCCGACCTTTAACCTTGAATTACATCCTTTATCTTTTGGTAAGTTAAATTCAAGCTAAGTTCAAGTAGTGTTGCACGGTCCGATGGGAAGTTCATAGGCCAATTGGATGCATAGAATGCTGGCCGATCTAACTTGGTGATGCAAGCCTACGCAATCCGAGTCATATAACTTGACCAATCCAATTTATGCCATCCAAAAATCCAGGCTATTTCCATTTCAATGCTATGTCAAAGCATCTCCGAATTTCCGTTGGTTGATATATCCATCCATTCTCGGATCTCTAGCAATCGAATCATCTGGATCCATAGTGCAATAGCCTTGTAAAAAGGCGGTTTAACATATATAACCTATAGAAAAAAAAAAAATCAAGTGCAATTGATCTATCAATGTTCCTGGTTCTGAAATCAATAGGCACAAAGATTATAAAATTTATAGAAATAAAACACACATCACATTACTATATGTATTTTCCTTTTGTATTAGCAAAACAATCATTACAAGTTTATTTTGCTCTGTATCCATTCGTAAACAAAGATAAAGCAGATTAGTCTTCTATTTTGAAAATAAAGGTGAAATTTATGTTTGACTATAGTAATATTCTAAAAGTAGCAACACATCAAACTGATCTTGAGACAAATGGTGAAATAATAATAATTGGCAATATTGATCTAGTGTCGTTGAATGATGAATCAAATGTGTTAATAAAAGCATTTAAGAGTATAGAAGAAAATGATATATAGTATGAGACTGAGACTGAATCAAAAAATGAAAAAAAAAAAAATTTGAATATTTGTATCATTTGTTGTATAATGTATATTCTGAGTTTTTGTCATGTTGTGACCTATTTTGTATAATGATATTTTTTCATAATAAATTGATATTATGTTCTATGTTTATGAATTGATGTCATGTATGTTATGAGTTTTATGTGATTGCGATTAATCAAACATGTTTTCTAATAACAAATTAATATGTTTAATTGCTATAAAAAATGATATATTTGTGATAGATATGCCAAGGATACATCTCAGTAGATCTCAGCCTTCACCTTTTGCTAGTGTGTGTGCCAATGTCACAAGTAGACGGATTCACGCCTGATAGTAGAGCTAGTTACTAAAAGTGTAGGGGGTAAATATCAAATTTATTACATGTTTATTATTTAAAATTTATTAACTTTACAACATATTTTATGTAGTTTTGAGGATCGGCCTTCAGATAATATTTAGCTGGTCACCAGGAAGGCTTTCATAAGCAAAATGTTATGATGTTGGGCTCACTGGGACGACATACCTGCTCTTGTCATGAACTCCAGATTCGCCAACTTGATTGTAATTATAAATTTATATATCATTTGAAAATTAATATAACGTATATAATTCAAATCGTTTTTTATTCAATATCTGGGCCACCATTCATGTGACCCACATAATATGGATGTTTTCATCAATCATTATGATACAAAAAATTATAGGGAAAACATAAAAATTATAAGGACATTGTATTGAGAACAAAAAGGGCAGGAAAGAAGCCATCTTTTGAATGAGCGCTGATGCGTGGACTCAGTTTCTTCAGATGTGGGATACTCCAAAGGCGAAGGTAAGTAATATATATAATTTCATTTTGTTATTATATTTTGTTTAAATTTTATATTATGGTAGCATTAATTTAGTTAATAAAGTATTTAATTTTATATGAGATATCAGCGTAGAAACATGAATATAGGAATAAAAATCATCTTTGCATCATAATGGGTAAATCCTTCCAAAACATCGAAGGAAATTGCTAAAGTCATAAATTGCGTTCATAAATAGTTGTAACATTATATAATCATACTGGTAACATTGTTCAGTTCTATAAGTAACTTCAGTTTCAGAAGTTCCATCTTGAGCCACATTGGTTGTAGTCTACACTGACACAAGTCATCGAGCAGACAGACAATGATGACAACGTTTTGTATACTTGGACAGACGTTGAGTCCCAGTCTATGTTGACAAACTTGTTTAATTCTTTTTTACTTTAATTTTTTTTTGCATAGCAAGCGACGTTGAATGACCCTTACCATATATTATTAATACTCAAAAGATAAAAATACAACACATATTCAAGAATTACATCTAATGAACACAGGACCATTACATGTTTAGGAGTCGAGGCACTATTAAACACCCTAGCGTTCCTTTCCATCCATAGTAGATATAAAGTCTTCTTAAACAACTTCAAAAGTAAACATCCATTGATACTCTTCCATATCGTAGATTTAAAAATCAAATACCATTCTTCCACCGAAAATACTGCAGGAATATGAAGGCCAAAGTGCCGAAGTACATGCATCCATACGTAACTGGTGTATACACATTCAAAATACAAGTGAGGGATAGATTTAACATGCATACCACAAAAAAATACACGAATCGTCTTCAATGACACCAAGCAGTTTCAACTTGCTTCTTGTATGGATCGCATTCATCAATATTCTCCACATAAAAATATTTTCTTTTAGGACTGAATTAGATAACCAAACTCTTGAGTGCCATGGAAATATAAGAGAATTCATCTTCAGAGACTCATAAACTAATCCAACAGAGTGAACTTATCATTTCACGAAGCATGAACGAAAACAGATGGGAAAGAAAGGCTAGACATCTTTAACCAAACAGCACAAATCAAAGCAAAGCTACTGTGAGGTAAATTTAACACTCCATTTACACACATACTTGCCAAAGTAGCATTATCACCAATGCCATTTAATCTACGGCGCCCATTATAATTAATTAATTCAAATAGAATAGTACCTTTTTCACTCCATGGATCAAACCGAAAAGAGATTTGTTGGGCATATAATAATCCACATTGAAACAAAGGAAAAAACCCGTCTCTAAGCTTCAATAAGTTTCTCCAAGCCCGACTATAGTCATTCGGTGCCGTCATCGTCCACAAATGTTGATATTTGATTAAATATATTCTGCACCGAGAACCCCATAGGTTGTCATCGAAATTATACAGTTTATCAATTCGAGAGGATACGACGGCTTTGTTCCACAACTTCAGATTCATCACACCAAGTCCACCTTGATCATAAGAATTACAAATTTTTTTGTATGAGACAGGAATAAGCTTCTTCGAATAAGGGTTTCCATGCCATAGAAAGTGATTTAAGGCTGAATTAATCATGTCAGTGATCTTGCACAGTAATATAAACAATCTACTGTAATATATACACATGCCAATAGCCAACGACTTAACAATGACTAATCTGCCTGCTAAAGAGAATTTCGAGACATGACAAGGAGCAATTTTTGCAATAATACTTTCAAAAAAAGGTAAGCATGGAGAAGACTTCAATCTGGAAGTGCACAGTAGAGCACCGAGGTATACTTTATTATCAGACATCGGAGACAAGCCAGAAAGATTATACATAGTTTCCTTCATCTGATCAAAAACTCCCCCACATCTAATTTTGGACTTATTTCTATTAATTGACAATCCAGTAAGAAGACTAAAATCTTGAAGAACAGTAGTTACTCCGTTTACGGATTTTACATTAGGTTTTGTGAAAGGATAAGGTCAACATCAAGCAACAGGGAAGATATTTTGGAGAGTTTACAATATGGATGATAATCAATTTGCTTGGCTATCACAGCTTTACTCGCAAGAGCAGTAAAAATTTCCATAACACATACAAAAATGTAGGGGGAGAAAGGGTCCCCTTAACGAATACCTCGTTTAGCCTTGTAATACCCAAAAGTGGATCCATTTGTACTTGGAGAAATATTTACAGAGAATATACATGTAAAAATCCAACATAAAAAAGGGATGGGAAATTTCATTTTAAAGAGGATATAAACGATTGCATCTTATCTCAGAGTGTCATAGGCTTTTTTAATATCAATTTTTAGAACACACCTAGAAGATATTGGATATGTTGTAACATTTCATTAGTTCAGAAGCGAGAAGAATATTATCTGCGATATCTCTATTGGCTAAAAAAGCACTTTGGTTTGGAGAGATGATAAGCAAGAGCACTTTTCATACGAACAACAATGATTTTAGTTATGCACTTGTAGCTAGCATTGCAGCATACAATGGGTCTAAACAGAGAAACAGACGTAGGCATCTCAATTTTAGGAATTAATGCAAGCCTAGTTGCATTAATACCACCATTCAATTTACTATGCAGGAAGAAATTTTTAATTGCCTTTATGACATCTACCCCTACCATTGACTAACAAACTTTAAAGAAGTGGGCATTAAAGCCATCAAGACCAGGGGAACTTGAAGACTTCATAGGGAAAATAGCCTGAGTAAGATCATCAGAAGATTTTTTTTAAATAGATTAAATTTCATGTCATCCGAAATGCAAGGAAGGCTAATGGCCGAGAAAGAATCCAAGTGAATTCAAGAAGAAGCAGAATTACCAATTATAGAAGTGAATTATTCCAAGAAAGCACTCTGAATATCATCTGGATTAGAGCGTATCGAACCATCCATTCGTAGAATAGAGGTAATTTTAGTAGCACTCTATTGGATCTTCAAAGTGTTATGAAAAACAGAATTATTTTTATCTCCAAAAATCTTCCATTTATTCTTAGTTTTCTGCTTTGCTATGTTAGCTTCAGAGATGTTAGCCTTTGCTAAATCTGAAGTAAGCATGTGTTATTGACTTGATAACATTTCCATAAGAGATCCATCTTGACATTCCTAAATATCCCTTTGAACCTGATATAATTTCTCTCTTATCAAATTAGACAGGCACACATCATCACCATAATTATGTCTTGCCCAAGATCTAAGAACTCCCTTTAAATGTTTTAATTACCGCACAACAAACATTGGGTTACCATAAACATGAATTTTCCAGCAATCATTAACAAGAGGAATAAAATTTGGGGGTTTAGCCCAATCGATAAAAAAATGAAAATGAGGACTATTTTCTCATGTTACTCTTTCCCCAATCGAGCACTAAAGGGGAATGGTCAGACAAGGAAGGTGGAGGAATAAAAGAGCATAAAGTTGACCACGATAAAACAACATTGAAGTTTTGATAGGATCTGTCTAATTTGCAAACGGTCCTAATCCCAGTTCTAGATGAATTATTCCAAGTAAATTCAGCACCAGAGGAACGGATAGGCAAAAGATTAGAGTCAAAAATTGCACTGTTAAGGGGTCTAGTTTGACTGAACGTAAGAGGAGTAACCCCACACTTATCAGAAGTTAAATGCATGCAATTCCAATCTCCGAAGCAAATCCATGGGAGTGAAGTATGTTTAAGAGTTGGAAGAGTGTCAAGTAAAGATTGACTATTTGCAGCACAATTATCAGCATAAATAACAATTAGGATGAAAGATGAATTAGAAGGAATATGGGTGATTTTAGAGTGGATATATTGACTGTGAACAACAAGAGGAGAAAGGGTAAAGGTTTTTGGATTCCACAAAATCAGCAACCTACCAAAAGGAGCTTGAGATAGGTTGTGAATTGAATTCCAAGAAGAGTGTATATTATGCAGGGCTTTTCCTGTCGTGTTATGATTCAGTTTGGTTTCTGCCACGGCCATAAGATGAATATTAGAATTAGAAATTAGATTAGAGATTTATAATTGTTTAGAAAGGGGATTTGCACCACTTACATTCCAAAATGCGATTTTGTCTATCATTAAAATGATAGAGATGAAGATGATCTGGTTCTTATACCAGACGAAAAACAAGGAATTTATATTTGAGTAGGCAATGAAATGATTGATTTCTCAAGAGAGTAATTAATAGAATTATCCAAGTCAAGAGCAGATGAAACATTCTTCTTAGACTTCCCTTTACCACTTTTAACCACTCTGTTCCTAGGTAGATTAAATGTTGGCGCTTTAGGAATTTTAGGCATAGAGAGAGATGAAGTAGCAATAGGAATTATTGATGGAGATAGCTGAAGTACTCATGAGATTAATGTCAGCAAATATGTGATTAGGTAAGGATAAAGAGTTGTATGGGGAAACAGGTTGAATAGGATTTGCATTAGGGGAGGAAAGGATAGCAGAGGTTGTGTGCATATCAGCAAAAGACAGACCACCATGCACATCAGATGCATGCTGCACAGTAGTATCAGACATATCAACAGTAGCTGCAAAAGATCCGGATCCAATATTGACATCAATATTAAGCATTTCAAATGGATTATTAGTTCGTAAAATGTCAGGAGGAATAGAGATTCCTTTGTTCAATTGCAAAGTAATAGAGGTAGATTCAAGAGGAGATACTTGTCCTAATATCCTAATTGAAAGTAAGTCCTGAGATGTGAGAAGGACTGCAGGACGTGACAAGAGGTCCGCAGGACGTCGGAGAAGCGGCGATGACATGTCAGGGAGCGGCATTGTCAGAAAGAAGAGATGGTAGAAGGACTACAAGACGTGACAAGAGGTCACCATGAGAAGACATGATGTGATGTTTCAAAAAAAATTTACTTCAAATTTGATAAGCTTTAAATTGAATATTTACTATGTCAAACTAATGTCCGTCATCGCAGGAAAGATATAAAGTTGAGGTGGCTCGAGTGGCATAGTACACTTGCCATGAGTTGACCTTAGAGGATTACAACCGCCTTTGGGATTCTATCATTGAATCGCCTTTTCAGAATAGGTAGTTTTTTCTTCTAAAAAACAGGAGGTAAACTTTTTCATTAACTAATAAATAAATTATATTTAATCTAGATCATAAATTATGACTCTTAGTCAATAAATTTAAAAGTGATGGTGACCCTGGCGACTTATAGGAGATTCCAGGAAAATGAAAAGATAGCTTTACTGAAACCACAAATGTTCAAGTTCAACAAGTGGAGGAAAAGCGGAGGATTAACAATACTACTTGAGAAGCGGATTGTGGCATACTTAGTAGAGCATAGGAGAATCCTCGAGGGGTATTGGTTGAGGGTGATGAGTATGTATAGATGTTTCTCTAATTGTTTTTGATCATTTTGTTATTTAAATTTTGACATATATTATTGGATTTGATACTTTATCAATGGTTGTGTATTGTGATGGATTCAAGGATATTTATGTGATAAACATGAGTATTCGTAAATATGGTTGCTTTGGTTGCTGAAATATTAGTTTTATTTAACGAAAAGTTTACATAACTATTGATATTTGTGTTATATTTTAGATTATATGTGATATATATATGAGATTATGCATTGCATTCGATATTATTAGTTATGAAATTGAGTTTATACGTATTTTGGATGAAGTGTATTGGGGTATGAAGGGCTGGTAACTAGATTGCGAAATCCTATCAATCTCCCACAATCTACCATGACTCTAGATTTTTGATACTCGTCTTGCTAATATAGCAACGCAGTTATCTCTAAAGTAAAAGCTATTTTGTTAGTGACGAGTGTTTTAGTTGTGGCTTTTAGCGAAGCTAGCAACAGTCGATTACGAGAGCTAAAACTGCCGCTAAAGGCAGTCTTTTTTATTGTGTTGGTTTCATCAGTAATGATTGATTGCCCGATAAATGGTACATATTTATGCTCAATATGTGCAATTGATGTGTGACTACTCCAACAAGTATATGATAAGTGTATATATTTTTGTTGTTGTCTTTGAATATAGAAAGTCTTAGAAATAAGCATATATTGATATACAATTTTTTGGACCTTACCACGTGAAGGAGTTACTATCGAAATTTTCCAAAAGTTTAAAAACTTAGAAAATTTATCAATTCTTTCAAATAACTGATGTTGGAAAAACTAACGAGTTTCAAAGCATTTTCCTTATTTTGGAACTTCGAAAACAAAATTCTTTTAAGGAACAAAGAATGTAATGACTAGTATTTTTGAGTCTTTAACTTTTGAAATTAAATATAATAAATTAAATATTTCAAAATTAGAACTGGTTTTACTTAACGTATTATTAATTTAATTTGTAGATTTTTCCACAATTTTTAATTTGGAAACTATTGTATATTTATTTTAACATATTTTACATCAAAGGACGGTATTTTTAAAATTCCACATGATAAATTAAGCGGTTACTATTTCGTGATCGTTGTGCATTATTTTGCACGAATGAAAATTTTTGTTGTGGGGTATCGCTATAATTTAATTTCTAAAACATTTTATTACATGTAATCACATCCATTTCACCATAGCATATGCTATTGTTTTACTTGCACTAGTTTCTGTTGCTTAACCCTGAATTGTTTCATTTTTTTAATGCATGAATGTATTCATGCATGAAAAATAAAAAGGAAAACACATTTCATGTTCATTCTCTGCAAATGAAAGTGTACACACAGTGAACATAAAGGTTCGCCATACACTTGTCATATTCATATACGCACACGTTCATTGTTGCTTATCCTTGCTTTGGCTTTCTTTTCTTAATCATCTAGCATTTTAAAAGGCTCGTCCCAAGGAGGAGGCAACCGAGACATTTATCTACGAAAGCACCATTGGAGGTGGCTGATGGGGCAGCAGTTGGTGTGTGAAACCTTTGTAATTTATTTATAAGATATAGCAGGAGGGCAACCTTTCAAGAAAGTAAGAAGTAGTTGGGTGATTAAGAGCTTCTATAGTAGTTGTGGCAACATTGTAGCCCCCCGTTTAAATCCCAGCAGCCTCACTTGAATGTTTCTTAATTTTTTTCATCCCCTTTTTTACCATGTTTTGTCTAGGGCAACAAAACCAACAAGGTCGGCACTGCATTTTAGGCTATATATATCAACACTTGCGCAATGTAAAAGGAGAGCATCGTTTTGACACATGCATGAACACTATGAACAGGGATAGAGCCAGAAATTGGAATTAACGTAGGCTATTGTAATATTGGTACTTCATTAAAATACGAAAAAATAAAGTTGAAAGCATTTGTTAAATGAAAAAATATCTAGTTTCATAAAAGTAGAAGGTGAATGAAAGTTGAAAATTTTATGGACAAAACATGAATAAGAAAATGATATAATTGAATGTAGTAGGAAGAAAGAATTTAAATTTCAAGCACAGTATGAACAAACAGTGGTAAAATGAGGATAAAACAACAAATACATGTTGTGTAATGATTCAGGCATTTGCTCACTTTTCGTCATTACCGCAGCAACAACGCTACCACTACTACTTTATTTATTTAATTATTAACATCAAAACCATAGTTTGTACATTACATTTATAGTTTAATTTCTAGATAAAACAACCAACAACGTTGTTGTAATAATATATAATAATTTTTGGTCCCTATGATAGCATGGATGTTGCAAATTGGTGACCCGGGTTGTAGCTCAGGGTACATCCAACATAGATCCATCCCTAACTATGAAGGGGTACACTTTCTTTTCTTCTTCGTAACATTTTTCCACATCCACCTTTTAAATTTTAATTAATAATTCCAACTCCTCAACCATCAAGAATTAGCAAAAGTTTATAATATCAAATGTGCAGAAGAGGGAAAGTGCTACACATTTTATTTTTGGAGATGGTGGCACGGTGGAGATATTATCCATTGAAGTTTCTAGCAGTGAGCAACTGGAATTTGGGTCGAAGGCAGTGGTCAGTCGACATGGGTCATCTTCTTAGTGCTTGCCTAGAAGATTGTTTAGGCATGAAGATGTTGGAGCTTGCGTGAATATAGGAAGAGAGTGCATAGCATGGTGAAGAATGCGTTAAGCATGAGAAGGAACATCATTGATTGCTCTAAGTTTTGCATAAAAGCCCTTTTCAATATGTTCAGCTGTTGGACATAATGGAGGGAGTTGTTTTGTGCAGCCGAATGTGCTATTCGGATGCGTATTTGGTTGAGTGGATGTAACGAACTGGGATTTTCGACTCCGAAAATCAACACAAAACTACCATGTTGACTATTCAGACATCGCAAATACCTGATCACTAATAGAAAGAAGTTAGAGGGTGAGAATGGATATGATAGAAAATTAGAATAGAAGAAGAAGAAGATCACCACGGAACAGGATCAGAGTAATACGAATCTCACAGCGGAACGAATAAAATAAAATATATAACATAACTTTGCAATAAAAATAGTGTATATATATAGAATAACATTATCAGAGTAAAACACTTACACACAGCGGAAATAACAATAGCTATATAATCCAAAAGCCACCTGCTTCAAGCTCCTCCAAGTATATCTGTAAAGACCTGAACTACTTGACTGCGCATACAAATTTGGGCACCCAAGAGTTTAGGGAAAACAAAACAAAATAAACTCTGGGTCAGTCATGGGAGGACTGGTGTGAGTAAACTCAAATCATTTGGTTTAACTTTTCAAAATCCTTTTTAAAAAGAAAAGATAATCGTAAGACCGATCCACACAAAAACACGGACGGTTTTTACCTTACGATTAACCAAAACAGTTTTGGAAATAAATACTTCTATGATATTATAATAATCTCTAATTACAAGTAAATAACAATCTAGCAGAACGCTTGCATCTCACGTTCCACATATATAGTTTACAAACAAAACCGCGGGCGCTTATTGGGGATTAGATTCCGACTATGACAAGGTATGGGACCACTTGCCGATAGTGTATCTCTAGAGGCAAATACACTGGGTTCAACAAGAATGTCTTGCAACCCGGCCCACACATGACCGACCACTCATTTCGCTTGAGTGTATCGAATGTATATCACCAACGGTTGGGAGCTACCCACCATCTCCCGAAAAGGGACAGCATCGAAATAGATAAAAGAATGAAATGGATTTTCTCTAGATAGGTGATATACACCCTAATGGGAGCGACCCTGTAACACCCCGAATTTTATGTTAACTATACATTAACAAATTTAAGTACAATTAATTCTTAATGAAAGAATTAAGGGAAACCGGCTATGCCATTTCGCTCGTCTCGGAATTCTGCCTGAGATAGAGTCAGAGTTTGCGTGAATCGGACTCCGTATGAAGGAGTTATGACCTTCGGAAGTTTCAGAATTCAAACGGTTAAAACGAAGTTCAAAAATTCAAAAATCAGACCCAAACTGGGCTAGGCGGGAAAATTCCTGCCCAGGCACCAGGTCGACCTGGGGATCGACCTGCCAGTCGACCTGGTTTGGCCCTGGCTGGCCTGGTCGATTTTTGGAGCTTGGCTGTGTCACTAGGGCTTATATGTTGCTTTCCGATTGGCTTCTCTTGAGATGGATGGTCTGGATTCACTCTAGCTTCATCGACGGCTCTAATTAATTTGAAATTCTATAAATACAACTTGAGTCTAAACCTAAATTCACACAAATAAATTGGAGATAGAGCCGTCATGCTGTTGGAAGGAAGCCAAGAGTAGCCTCCACTTGTAGAAAGCTTAGAGACGAGCCAAAATCAAAGTTAAAACATGATTCAAACAACGTTAGTCTACCCAAAGGAAAGCATTTCAAATTCAGAACTCAGAATCCAGAATTCAAGTTCTTCGTTTGTTGTAAGTATAGTGATTCTTCCGATGTGAATAAAATTAAGACTTGATTCGATGTAAATTGGGAATGGAATTGTGTTATTGTATAACAACGATGTTGATTCATATGCGATGTAATGATTGTGGTATTGTGATGTTTGTGGTTTAATTAAGTTTATGTTGATCCTATTGTACATTTAGAATGAAAACAACATCGCATGCAAGTTGTATAGTTCATGTTGTAATCTACACCTATATGTTTATGTGATTATATAGGTTGTATGTATACTTTATGCTAAGAACCCCTATGCCTAAATGGTTATGTTCATATACATGCTCCTATGTTTATACAAAAGTTGCAAGTTCCTAATTAGATCCATGTCAAGATCCACTTCAATATATGTTTCATGTTGTAATTAGACATATGATTGGATCTAGTTCACACGTGCGATGAAATTATACATACTTTATGAAAACGTCACATTCTTATCATATGCTAGTTATGTTCGATGTTATGCCTAGATCCAAAACATGTTTAGGCTTATGTTGTCTAAATCATATGCTAAATTATGTGACACCTATTTGGTTAGATCCCTATTTCCATGCAAGTTCACATATATGTAAGTTGATTTAGGCCATGTTGCAAATTCACATGTATGTTGATTAGTCTATGTTGCAAGTTCACACCTATGACATTCATGTTGACTATTTTGCAAGTTCACACCTATGATGTTCATATTGACTATGCCAAAAATGCCAAGTTTACACCTATGTCATATTATATTAGTGAACTGTTTTATGCCAATTTTGTGTATGCTAAATTAGGCTAAGTTTTTAGCCTAATATTATATGTTAAAAACCATGCGAACGAAAATTAGGCTAAGATTGTTAGCCTAATACTTAGACGGGGTAACGTTGGGATAAATTGGTAATTATAGGAAAACATAGCACAAAAATATATGTAATTAGCATGTTTGTCAATGCCAAAATTGGTGGCATTTAAACAGTATAAATTCTTATACCAAAAATGTTAAACTTGGAAAGTGAGCCATAACATTTAATTGTTAGCAAATTTACATATAACAAGTAATAAAGACAAATATGTAAATTTAGAAAATACGAGTATTCTTAACACGAGGTTGGATTGAGTTGTGATGTAAACCTGCCCAGACCCGCCCGGCTGTCCAATAGTCACAACAATACCTATCCAATGTGGGTGGTTAAGCATGGAGCCCAATAAGGACCCGAGGTTAGACTGAGTTACGGTGTAAATCTGCCCGGAACCAACCGGCACATCCAGTAACCGTAACAATACCTGTCTAATGTGAGTGGTCGGTGCTTTAAAAAGCTAAGGACAGACTGTCAAGATGGTAGGGTTAAGTTAACTAAAAAACTTAACCAATTCAACATGTTAATGAAATTGATGGGTGGGGTTAGGTAAATACAGACACCTAACCATTTAACATGTTTGACTAGAAAACCCTAGTAACGGGGACCCATTTCAGCAGTAACCCAATTAGGTATCATGGTACCCTGAAACTAGGCTGGGTGGGGCACGATTACTGGACTGATTGTAAGCGGTCAAAAGCGACGGCGGTGGGTGCAACAGTGTGGGTTCAAACGGAGTGCGGGCGTGCACACACTTCGTAGCAGACAAATAGGGCACTGGGGACACCAGTAGTATAACCTATGCATTTCTAGTTTTGTGTTGGGCCGCCACCATGGGACTTGATACACCCTAGGGTGGGACCAACATAGGTATCTACAATCTTCGGGGGCCGTAAGACACAGAGGATTATGCGAGTAGGAGCTGATCTTTAGAAAAAGGGGATCACTTCACCCTCAGCATGGGGTGCCAGTTAAGACAATACAAGTTGGTGCAGAGATATAGTATGGGGTGCGATAGTATATTCGTTTCAAAACTGCTTTACCTTAGTTTATGATACTTTCCTATTTCCAGTTTATACCTATCATGCCCTTACTCTTATTCTCATACTGAAGAGTCACTAGACTTACCAGGCTTTATGTCTGACCCTATTTTCTTTTGTCTTCTTTTCTTCTGTTTCCCCCCAGGTCCACAGGGAGGAAACAACTCAGCTTAGTTAGACTCTTTGTAAGCTTCAAGATAGTAGATGTACGGTTTGGACTCTCTCTCCTTGGCTATGGCTGTTGGACACGATCGTGGGGATTTATGCGGTTTTTACTATGTTTTATGCTTCTTTATTTAATAACCAAGATAGAAATGATGATGTAATGTTTTGGAAGTTATTATGTGACAGTTATGGAAATGTTTTGTATGAACACGTAATTATGAAATAAAAAGTCTGTTGTTTTTTTCGCTGCTTATATATATATGTGTTTATATCTGTCTTGTGTTTTATATGTGACTTTTACTTACAAACCTCCACCAAAGTTAAGGCATTCCCTTTGCGAGTGACCTTAATGGAGGGTGGGGTGTTTCACTTGGTATCAGAGCATAGATTTACCAGACTAGATAGAAGTTTTTGAAACAATTTTCAAAAAGAAATTTAAAGAAGCATTCTTTTTCAATAAAAAGTTTTGTTTTAAAAAAGACATAATTCCCCAAAGCCATATGCACTATCTCTCTATCCTTTGTCTTGAATACTTTCCTTTTTGTTCCAGCATGTCTGGAGATCTTAACCTTCCGGAAGGAGTACCGATCCCTGGCTGGTTCCGAAGGTACCTAGAGGCTAGGGCCAATGTGAAACGACCCGAACTTCCCCGGTCTCCGAAGAGAAGAGAAAGAACGAATTGTTTTGAGAACACGACAAAGTAGAACGCAGACGGAAGAACATTTCATTGTATATTACAACAATGCATCAGATTACAAGAATATACAGAGTATAAATGAATATTACATAGAAATATCAGAGATTTAAATTACATTTAAATACATAGCAGCGGAAAATAATACAATACACAACTAGAAGAGATATACGGATACAAAGCTTTCTGGATATCATTCCAGCTGTAAACCAGGATCCTTTGAATATAAATCTGCAAAACCAAAACTACTAGCTGCCCGTGTCAAAATAAGGGCACCCAGAGTTTAGGTTAAAACAATAAACTCTAGGTCAGTCATGGGACTGGTGTGAGAACTAAAACAATTATTAATCTTTATTTTAAAGTTAGGTAAATCAAGGGACCACGCCGCTAACGCGGAACGGGTTTTCTCCCAAGAATACCAGTGCATAAACAGCGCAATGCTAAATAAAGAAAACGAAGCTATTATAAGACCCAGGTCCCATCACACAATGCAACGCAAGCCGGGGGATAGGGTTTTCCCTTATAACAGCCAAAGAATGCTTGATACGTTTTAAAACAAACCATTTGATACTATTACAAGTGCATAGTGTATAAAACAACTTCAAATCATAAGTATCAATCATAGGCGGCATGGGTACCATATATCATGTCGCCATACTAGTTCTACAATTAAAACCGCAAATGTCACGTATTTGGAAATTGGATTTCCGTCTATGAACCGAGGCAAAAGATAGTCCTCTACCGATTCGAGACGCTCTAGCCCGTGTCTCAGGAACAGCCGCAACTGCCCCTTGGATCGTCAGGGCCGGTCCACCGATGTGGATTATTATGCCTGAACAATACGTCTCCCCGCCCTTTGGGGCGTCAATGAGCCAAAAAATGACTCCATCGGACCCGGATCATCCGATCAAACCGAGGCGCCTCGCAACAGCAACAACCACATAAGTCAAACTCGTCAGGGCGTGTAAAACCACTGACGCCACTTCTAACTAGAAAGAAACGCATGCCCTCCCTGAGGTCCGTCTCCCGTTTTTGGTTCATACCGGGTGTGAAACTCACGAAGTAAACGTTACACAAAGCTACGCCACAAAGGCCGTGCTTTGATCATCAACCACAAGACTTTGCTTTTCAACAGAAGCCTTGATCATTTGCCACTTAGGCATGCCACATAGGCAATTCACTCCATGCGTTTGATATCCATCAATATATAACCCCTGAGCTCGTACGTCTCAGAGAAGGGCGTTAAGCAAGAGAATAAATTCTCCGCTGCCAAACAGATATATATTTAATAGAGATCAATCACACGGACTAAAATCCAATGTCAGACACACAGTCCATTTACAAGTCCGTTCTGGGTCTGAACGAAACCGGAGGCACCTAGTACCCCGCATATCCATCAATCTCCAAGTACGTCTGGACGATCACTAACTGTTTCCATCTTCTTGGGTGTACATCCCAATCAAGATCATCAGTAATTATCTAAACGACGTGAAGACTTCCGGTCTTCGACCACCGTCTTCATCTTTGACTTATCGTCGTATCAGTTATTCAGAATGGGATAAACCCGGTCTTTCCGAATAATTCGCGTATATTTTAAATAAGTGTTACACAAACACAACATACGCCTCATTCCAATTCATCAGTCACTAACCGTACATTAATCAAGAGAATAATTCCCCAAATATTAATCCCGAAGGCCGAAACCAACATCAGATCAATATCCAGAAAACCATTCTGCTTAGCTAATCGACAGTTAGTTTCTAAATTTCACATTCATAGGGAAAGGTTCCCATTAATTTTATCCAAGATAAATTCCTTGAATTTATTCATTAATCTTCTTTTGAATTTCGATTCAACTAGTCGGGATTAACGAAACTTACTGAAGTAATCATTTGTTTTAATTTCCCAATCCCAACCTATTCATCCCATGAAGTAAAACTGGTAATACTTCATATCCAACACCACGGTGTTATCGGTAAATTTAATTACCATTTCACGTTCAAATCTAATTAAAGATTTAACTATCGCCTGGAGCAAAACTAGTGATACTCCATTCTCGATCATTTCAATCTAATTAAAGATTCATTAAAACTCCCCTTAGTTTTAATCTTTAACTGGGTTAAAGAACCAATGTCATTTAAAACACGGCACACAATAAACCCAAAATCACATTCATTAATTATCGGGTTAAAGAACAAGTGTTATTTAAAACACTGTTCACGATAAACCCAGAAATCAATACCAATTCAATTCCAATTAAATATCATTTAATTGGTACCCTTCATTAAATCCAAATAAAAAGATTTAATCCTTTCTCAACTGGGCTTAAGAACAGTGTTAATGAAGACACCATTCACGACAAACCCAAATCACATTTGATATTAAACACAAGGCTCTGAATAGAAAATATATCGGCTTATATTCAATATCAAATTTTACGACCAACAAATATCGTATTGGAAATAACGATATATATATATATCTTTCAAATTTCCATAACAATATCTGTATAATCACGAAATCCAACATTGAAATATTCCGAAGACAATTTCGATTCAAACCCATTCCAATGCAATCATTGGAAATTCTGGTTACTTTCAAAACCATTTCAAATCCAATTTATTTATTTAAAAATAAATAGAATTATAATTCTAGTTCAAAATTAGTTCATTTCGATAAAAATCTATTTTTATCTTTTCAAATATGGAGTTTTCATCCCAATTCTTTCTAAATCATTTCTTATGATTTTACACAAATTATTGATATTTTTAATGATTTTATCAAGGCCCATACAGTCGATTTCCATCAATGGCCATCGAACTGCACTTACAGCGACCTTTTTCAAATTTGATTTGGACATAATTCCAAATCCAACCGTTAGATTTCTAATTTCTAATATTCGTTAGAAAGCTCTTTTCGATACAAACCCAACGGTTCCGGTTTTAGGAGAATCCGACGGTCGGATCTCCCATAATATCCGTTTTGAAATAAATGGTCGAAATTCGCGAACTGCCGCGGCGCGGCGCGTTCTATTCAGGCCATTATATTATATATATAATATATACTTCGTCGATTTCAATTCAAAACGTGCTTTAAAAATCGTTTTAAATTCATTTTCAAAACGGTTTCAACTTCATATTCAATTTCAAATAAAAATTGAATATTCCAATATAAATTCATTTCAAATTGATTTCAATTCAAATTGATTTCAATTCAAATTGATTTCAATTCAAATTGATTTCTAATTCTATTTCAGTTCGTTTACAATTCAATTCAATTTCAATTCGAATTCATTTATATTCAATTCGAATTCGTTTATATTCAATTTCAATTCGAATTCGTTTATATTCAATTTCAATTCGAATTCGTTTTTATTCAATTTAAATTCGAATTCGTTTATATTCAATTTAAATTCGAATTCGTTTATATTCAATTCTTTTCAAAATATCAGATTTTGAAATCACTTTCGATATTCATTATAAAATGAATAAAATCGATATAAATATCGTTCACGTCAAAATGGCGTCAATCTAATCAACACGGCTTCATATATTCCTATTTTCAAATATTCTATTTCAAATATTTCTTTTTTTCAAATATTTCTATTTTAAAACTGGAATGAGGCCCAATCAATTACCATATAATATTAATTATATGGATTTTCTACAACACATGTATATATCCACAACGATGAATAATCAACCATCATCCAAAGTGCATTCTACACTGTATAAGCATCAAATATAAATATTCAACGCTTATAACAGCCTGCCAATCAATCGATCGACATACAACTAAACAATCAGGATTAGTGTACGTCAAATATCATCCCAATACCCGTGTGGGGTTTCAAGCAATCAAATAAAGATTTTTATTTGTGCAGTTGGGCGATGTATAAAATTTGTCGTCCCAATCAATGTCCTTCAAATAGGTGTACATGAACAAACCATCTGGTTTGTAAATGAATATTTATTTATTCACATTCACATTAAAAATTATATTTTTAACGATCAAACTATTTTATTCAACCTATGAATATTCTATTCGGTTCATTTATTAAATAAAATGTTATCTTTATTTTTCTAACTTATTTTTAGAAAATTTCGGCGGCATAACGGCACGATACTAGAAACGGGACAAGGCCTAGCCTTATCCCCGGTCTAGTGAAGGCCCACGCCATTCACACATCAATCCAATCAATTTCATTTCACCAAATAATTCAATTCAAACCAAATAATCTAACCAACTACACAACCAAACAATTAAACAAACAAGCCATCCATGGTCTGTGGATGACGGGTGTCGGGTGCTACTAAACACCATCTGCATCCTAGTATATATATATAACTAGAAAATTAAATCAAAGAGTGAGAAATTCTCACCAATAGCTATCCTAACTCCACGGCACTTCTAATGCAGGAAATCTTCATCGTTATCGCATCTTTGTCAACTTCGTTGCCCGTAGCCACTACATATATAAAAATCGAATTTTTACTTCGCTATTCAATATATAAAAATCATGTTTTTACTTCGATGTTCAATATATAAAAATCACATTTTTACTTTGATGTTCAATATATAAAAATCACATTTTTACTTTGATGTTCAATATATAAAAATCTCGCCTTTTTACTTCGATGCTCAATATATAAAAATCGAATTTTTACTTCGCTATACAATATATAAAAATCGAATTTTGACTTCGCTATTCAATATATAAAAATCGAATTTTGACTTCGCTATTCAATATATAGAAATTGAATTTTGACTTCGCTATTCAATATATAAAAATCGAATTTTGACTTCGCTATTCAATATATAGAAATCGAATTTTGACTTCGCTATCATGTGTATAAAAATGACATTTTTATGCTACTACTATATAGATAAAAATTCTATTTTTACACCGCTAAAAATCGTGTCTTTTCTATTTTAAAAATCTAATATTTTCTATTTTAAAAATCTTCTCTTTTCTATCTTATGGATCTATAAACAAAATCAGAACTTTAGGTCGCCTCTTATATAAAACTGAATTTAGAAAACAAAAACTAATTTATAAAAACCGAATTCAAACTAAGAACTAATTTAAATAGGGTAGTACATTTTAAATAAAATCAGATTTAAAGAAGGAAACTCACCGTTATTCGAAGAGGAGAGGCACAAGGGGCTATTTTTATTTTCAAAAATACTACCATTTATATTTTCAAAAATCTCATCTTTATATTCTTATTATGAAATCATACGCATAAAAATCGTAATTTTAAATTGAATCTCTACATATAAAAATTTCATTTTTAATTTCTACTAAGTCATTTATAATAAAACCATACTCTTATATTATTAAAAACAATGTGTGTACATATTTTTAAAAATCTTTAAAAAAAATAAAATCAATGCTAATTCACTTTAGAATCTGAAAATGAAATCTGAAAGTAAATCGATATGGATTTATATTTATAATTTTTTTTTCTTTAAATCAACCTAAATTAATTTATTTAAATTAATTAAACCCTAAATTACCTTCAGCAGTGGTTCGCCGTCGTCTCTGAGCTCGCGACGCCACCTGGCGCCATCGGAGGATGATCAGAGGTGATCACATGGAAGGGCATCGAGCTGCGCGCCTGGGGGACCCACCATCTCCAAACTCGGTGGCGGCCTTCTTCGATTCGGGTGCTAGGGCGTCGCTGTTGAAGCGGGGAAGGGAGAGATGAGGGAAACGATGGAGAAGGAGCGGAGTAGAAGGGGAGGGCGACGGTGGAGATGGTCGGGTGGCGAGGGCGACGGAGGCGGGCTGAGGATGAAGGCGACGAGATTTAATTTGGGGGGGGGGCGCGATTTCTATCGTTGACTACGAGATGGGATATAAAAGGGTTTGACCAAGTCTGAGGAGAGAGGATGTGAGGGAGTGCTTATATAAAAATATATATTTTAATTTATTAATTTCTAAAAAGCAATTTTAAAATTCGAACTCGGAATCAAACCCACCGACTGTCGTTCCTAGCTAATTACCCCCATTCCGAACACAATGGGATATGTATCGTAGGCTGATTCGATCGTTTCGACCAGTTTCCGTTAAAATCAACATATAACTCTATATATTGAATTTGAACGCGCATTTCAATTTACCGGGGTCACACACTAACTCTATAAATTGCAGAAAAATATTTTCTAGCTTCGTATTGATGATACGGTCCTAACAAAAGTGGTTTCGTCGAAATCTGAGGTCGTTTGAAAATGGCCAATTTCTAGTCGATTAAAATCAACTAAAACTGGTCAAACGCGTTTTCCTTTGCCACGCTCACATATTGATTCAGAAAATTATGAAAATTGGAATCTAACAATAATTTGACACTGCGGATCCAACAAAAGTGGTTTCGTCAAAATCCGAGGTCGTTTGCAAAATTTCCATTTTTAAGGGCCTGAATTCCATAGCGACCATTCAGAATTTTCAACTGGACATATCTTTTGATTCCCGTTATGAAATTTTAATTTTTCAGATTCGTTGGAAAGATATTATCAATTAGATCTTATTGTTTTTGGTTTCTCTAAAATCCGGATTGTTTTGCACCCGGTACATTCAACTGAAGTTTGAAATCGAATTATCGAACTACCGCGCCATTTTCAATTCTATTTATAATTATATATAAATATTTATATTCTAACGATGACGTATATAATAAATACGTCGAATTTCAATTCAAAATAAATTTATCGTCGATATTATTTAAGATAATCTATTTTAAATGTTCAAAATTCGCTAAAATTGCCAAAATAAAAATTTTAAACTGGCCCAGATTTTCCGGGTTATTACACAATGGTGCTGGCCCAACAGACATTCCTCCTCCCACAGTGGCAGCAGTTCCTCCACCTCCTCCTCCTCCTCGTGGAAATACTTTCGCTAAGATATGTGGAGACTTCAAAGCTATGGGTGGAAAGGACTTTTATGGAACTGAATCCTTTGTGGTAGCAAGGAACTGGCTGAAGGAGACCGAAGATTTGTTCGTCATCTTCGAAGTTGACGACAGGCAAAAGATACAGCTAGCAGTGTGGTTGCTTAAAGGTGAAGCTTCTTATTGGTGGAAAGTCACCCATGATGAGAGTCCAGTGGAAACTTGGGAAGATTTCAGGATGAGGTTTGAGATGAAATTCCTCTCCCAAGCTGAAAGAAGCATGCAAATGGAGAAGTTCCTAACTCTTAAACAAGGAAGTATGACGATCAAGAAGTATGTCAATCAGTTTAATCAGCTGGCCAGATTTGGGATGGATTTAGTAAACACCCAATACAAGAAGGCCCTTCGCTTCGTCAAAGGTCTAAATGAGCCTCTACACAGCCTTGCAATGACCTATATACCCATGGGAGTGACCTATGAAAGCTTGGTGGACATGGCGCTGTTACACGAGGAAGATAAAGGCAAGAAAGAGACAAAGGCGGAAGTGCCTCAAGAAAAGAAAGAGGGTTTACAGGCTAAGAAAACAGACTTCAAGAAAGGCGGGAAGAACAACAAATCCCATGAAAAGTGAAAGTGCAATTTTTGTGGCATTGTGGGACATATAGAAAAAGACTGCAGAAAGAAGAAAGCAAAGATGAATGGTGGTTGCTTCAATTGCGGAGAGACTGGACACTTGGCTAAGGACTGCCCAAAGATGTGGGGATAGGGACAGAGGACTGGATCCACCTCAAGGGGGCAGGTTCACACGCTGACGGCACCTCCACAGGAACGAGGTAGAAATATTTCTGTAGAAAGCTTAGTTTATCTGTATGATCATCCAGTTCGCACTCTCTTTGATTCTGGTGCATAACACTCCTTTATTTCATCTGCTTTAGTAGAATCTCTGCACCTAGACACTAGTATGGTAGAAGATCCCTTGGTTGTTTCAAATCCAATTGGGGGCTCGGCTTATTTGTCGATGGTTTGCTTGGATTTGAAAATCTCTATTCTAAGTGTTGAATTTAGATGTAGTGCCTTTGTTTTGGGCTTCTCAGGATATGGATTGATCTTAGGCATGGACTGGTTATCTAGTAATGGTGCCATCCTTGATTGTGAGAAAAGAGTGGTTAGGCTCTTGACTCGGCTTGGTAACACTCTAGAAATTTCTTGTAATCCCTTGAATGATGTTATGCTTAGTTATCTAGAGTCGCTTGACGCTTTTGTTGAGTATTTGCAGTCGGTTAGAGTGGTCCAGGAATATCCGGATGTTTTTGAAGAGGTAAAGGGATTACCTCCGAAGCGGGAAATAGACTTCCGCATATAACTTGTTGATAATGCAAAGCCCGTAGCTCTGTCTGTTAAACACATGGCTCCAAAGGAGAAAAAGGAGCTCAGTAAGCAAGTTAAGGAGCTTCTCGAGAAGTGGCTTATAAGGAGAAGTGTCTCGGAATGGGGTGCTCCAGTGGTGTTCGCCACCAAAGCAGATGGTTCACTACGTCTTTGTGTGGACTATAGGGAGCTAAACAAGCTGACTAAAAAGAATAGACATCCGCTTCCCAGAATAAACGATTTGTTTGATCAGCTTGTAGGTGCGTCGGTCTTCTTCCAACTTGATCTAGCTACTGGGTTCCATCAGCTAAGGGTGCCTGAAGATAGTATTGATAAAACGGCGTTCAGAACCCCATACGGTTTCTTTGAGTGGCTTGTCATGCCTTTCGGCTTGACAAACGCACCTGCTTATTTCGTAGACCTAATGAGCAGGGTATTCAGAGAATTCCTCAATAAGTTCATGGTGGTCTTCGTAGACGATATTTTGATCTTCTCAAAGAATGAGGAAGAACATGCTCAGCATCTGAAGGAGATCATGGAAACTCTTCGAGTTCATCGGCTAAAAGCCAAATTCTCCAAGTGCCACTTTTGGAGAGAAGAGGTAAGATTTCTTGGACATATAGTGTCCAAAGAGGGGTTAGCTGTGGACCCCGCGATGGTGGTGGCAGTGCAATATTGGAAGACACAAAGAAATGCAACCGAAATCCGAAGCTTTCTTGGGCTAGTAGGTTTTTACCGGAAGTTCATTAGGGATTTCGCGAAAATCTCAGCTCCACTCACAAGGCTAACAAAGAAGAATCTGCCATTCGCTTGGGATTTAGACTGTGATATTGCTTTCCAACGCCTAAAAAGGGCTCTCACAACAGCCCCAGTTCTAACTTTGCCTTATGGAAGCAAGATGTTCACAGTATATACAGATGCTTGTGGTACAGGGCTAGGCGTTGTTCTAATGCAAGAAATGAGGGTATTAGCTTATGGTGGAAGACAATTGAAAGTTCATGAAAAGAACTACCCAACCCACGATCTTGAGTTGGCCGTCATCGTCTTTGCGCTTAAGTCTTGGCGCCATTATCTCCAAGGTGAGAAGTTCGAATTATATACTGACCATAAATCGTTGAAATATCTTTTCTCGTAGAAAGATCTTAACTTAAAGCAGCAAAGATGGATGGAATTCCTTGCCTCGTATGATTTTGAAATTTCCTATACACCCGGCAAAGGCAACATAGTAGCAGACGTGTTGAGCCGAAAGAAACTGACCTTAAGCCCTCTCTTTGTGGAAAGGCAAAGCTTGGAGTATATAGCCAGTTTTGACTTTAGGCCATCCTCTGATTTTGTACCTGGTTTATTGGCATCCCTAAAAG
This sequence comes from Allium sativum, assembly GCA_030737875.1. Lineage (NCBI taxonomy): Eukaryota > Viridiplantae > Streptophyta > Magnoliopsida > Asparagales > Amaryllidaceae > Allium > Allium sativum. The sequence goes on from CM060912.1 coordinate 177,677,336, forward strand.
TACGGCCCACTCTTTTAGACTCAATAGGGGCCGCACAACGTGAAGACCCTAAGCTTGTGGATGTAATTGATAAGCTAATTAGGGGTGAAACTTCCAGTCACCTCAATAGGTACTCCATCGATGATAAGGGTTGGCTGAGGCGGGATGGAAGAGTATGCGTCCCACAAGCAAGGGATTTGGTAAAGAAGGTTCTCGAGGAAGCACATCATTCCAAGATGACAATACACCCAGGCGGGGACAAGATGTACAAGGACGTAAAGAGAGTTTTCTTTTGGGACGGCATGAAGAAGGACGTGGCAGATTTTGTTTCTAAGTGCATGATATGCCAACAGGTCAAGGCAGAACAAAAGAAGCCTGGAGGACTGCTTCATCCTCTAGAAGTCCCGCAATGGAAGTGGGATAGCATTTCAATGGACTTCATTGATGGGTTGCCTAGGTCTAGAAGAGGCAATACTAGCATTTGGGTAATAGTGGACAGGCTCACTAAAAGCGCCCACTTTATACCTATCAAGTGTAGAAGGACTGCCTCGTCTCTAGCCTCTCTTTATCTCAAGTAAATAGTTTGACTCCATGGGATACCCTCCAGCATAGTGAGTGACAGAGATCCCATCTTTACGAGCGAATTTTGGCGGAGTCTGCAAGAATCTGTAGGCACACAGTTATGTTTGAACACGGCCTATCACCCCCAAACTGATGGTCAGACAGAAAGGGTGAATAGAGTATTAGAAGATCTTTTGAGACTATGCATTCTTGACTTCTAAGGGACATGGGAGGATCATCTTCCTTTAGTGGAATTCGCCTACAACAACAGTTACCAGGCCACCATCGGTATGGCGCCCTTCGAAGCTTTGTATGGTAGACCGTGCCGATCACCAACTTGTTGGTAGGAGTATACTGACAAGATTATACTTGGGCCAGACATGATTCGAGAGACTTCAGAAAAAGTGGAGCTGATACGGAGGAGAATGAAGACAGCCCAAGACAGACGAAATCCTATGCCGACAAAAGAAGGACCGACCTTGAGTTTGAGGTTGGGGACAGGGTTTTCCTTAAGGTATCCCCTTTAAGGAACTTCGTTCGCTTCGGATCCGCGGGAAAGCTAGCACCATGATTTGTAGGACCATTCCTTATCATCGAGAAGATTGGGAAAATGGCTTATAGAGTAGAGCTGCCCGAAAAGTTGGTCGGAATTCGCAACGTCTTTCACGTTTCTCATCTCCGAAAATGTCTACATGAATCTGCGGAAGTGGTAGAGCCAAGCATTCTAGAAGAAGCCGAAGTGGAAGGCGAAGCAACTGTAAGGAGAGTTCCAACTCGAATAATAGGAAGTGAAGTGAAAAAGCTACGCAACCGCGAAGTCAAGCTCGTCAAAATTCAGTGGAGTGACGCCGAGGAAGATGTGACTTGGGAAACTGAGGACAGAATACGCGCGGCTTACCCTTTTCTTTTTGAGTGTACATCTTTGATCTCTCTCTCTTTCCTTAAGTTATGCTTATCTTTTTAGGTATATCTCCTCGGTCTTACCCTTTTATCCTTAGTTAGAAACTAATGGATGTAAATATGTATTTGAAACATGTTATGATTGATGGATGCAAGTGGTTGCAAGTGATTGCTAGTGGTTGCTTGTGGACGCATTGATTAACATAGAAATGTGTTTATTTTATGCTCTTATATTTTATCTTTTGTAAATAAATAAATGATACTTTGGGTACTTTTGTGTGTTTTTACAGGATGTCAAGAAATGCCTCCTTCGTTTCAAATTAAAGGCCAACTACAGATAAAAAGCTACTTCCCCGTATTAAAGCCATCTCAATTACAAAAGACGCGGTAGCTCACTGGTAATTGCATAGAAATTTGTACTGAGAGACCTGAGTTCGATCCCCGTCGAACTCACTTTTTGTCAAAGAACGGAACGCGTTCACACTGCTCCTTTTGCTATGAAGAATATATTAATTAGTGTTATATTATATATATATATATATATATATATATATATATATATATATTCATGTGTATGTATGATATTCACTAATAGACATTTCAGGAGTAGTCATGGAAATCAATTCAGAACATTCATTTTTCAGTTTCCAATTAGAAGAATTTCTGATTAATTTATTGCCAAGAAAAGATCAATTTTGAAGATTTCATCCATTGTTGCCTTTGGAGTTTGATGAGTATCCTTGTTTGGAATAATCAATCACATGCAATCTAATTACCAATCAACTAGCTATACGGAGGATTTGGAAGATATTCACCAAGATATGCATCAGATATTCTTAAAAGAATTATTTCCAAACAAGCCTAGTCAAGGAAGGCAAGAGATATGATATTACTTCTTGGGAAAAGAGACCCATTTATTCATAGACTTAATTAGGATTTTTCCTATCTCATCTATAAATATACGTTGTAACCATTGTAAGGGGATTCATTCTATACTCTCTTTCAGTTTTAATAAAGCTCTTCTTCGTTTAGTTTATTTGCTTTACTTTCATAACAATTTGTGTTCTACTCAATTAGTTTTGGTAGGCAGAAATTGTTATCGTTATTTCTATTGCTTATTAGTGATTAGTCGTTTGATTAGTTTCAACGACAATCCTAATTTACTTTTTGTTGTTCTTCTTTTCCTGCAATTTTAATTCCTGCATTTTATTTCTGTTTTGCATTTTAATTTCCAATTGATAATTGTGATTTGATCATCGGTTCAATTAGATTTGTTCTGAATCGGATCGCAGTTTCAATTTCGTTTGTTTTCAAAACCAACCTCAAAGATTTGTCTAACCCGCCCAAGAGATTAAATAAATAATTTGATTTTAACCTACCTCCCTGTGTTCGACCTGTATGCTACACACCTGTGCACTTGCAGAATTTTATTACAAATATCGCGCTTTTCTAATTCTTAGATTAGCGTCGATCAAGTTTTTGGACTTTTCTAGTTCTTTCTATTTTTGTCTTCTCTTTTTTTTTGCTTTTCCTTCTCAATTTCTTTTCCAAATATTTTACAATTACTTTCCTTTCTTACTTTACAATTCTCTTTCTTTCCTGAAATCTCTCTTCCCATATTTTTTTGTCATTTGTTTCTTTCCTATTTGTCCACTTTTTCAACAATAATAAAAAAAAGGGAAGGTCATAAAAAGCTTCATTCTTTTTTTTTCAATTATTTTTCCCTGCTTCATTTCTTCCCTCAAATCAAATACCCCTTCCTCTCACATAATCTCATTTCACCACAGTTTTTTTTTCAATCCACACTTCAGCACCATCTTCTCCAAAAAGTTAGTTTTTTTTTGTTAATTCCTTTTTCTTGTGCTTTTTTTGTTCTTTAATTCATTCAAAAAAAACCAAAAAAAAAGAGTTTCGAACTAAGGACAAGGTGACTGGAGTTCAAGCAACAAATCAAGATTTCAGACATCAAAAGAAACTGCAAATATTGAGATTTCAATCATTGACGCTACTCATTTTTTCTGGATGGACAACCATGCCCCACTGTAATAATTTCTGAACTCTACAGGTGCTCTGCTGCAAAGAAAAATATAGACAATGCTTGTAAAAAAAATCTGCAGGGGCAGCGGCTTACTTGTACAATTTTTATTTTTGTAATTATTCTTGTGTGACTGTTGTGTTGTCTGAAATTTCTACATTGATTTGGTGAAGAACGAATTTCCATAATTATAAGCATCACTCTTATCGCTTTTCAAAAATAAAATCTGATTTGATTTTCAAAATATTTAACTGCTAGAGTGTATTTTATGAAATTGATTGTCTCAACGGTTTGATCGCGGATATATAGTAGTTCAATTTATTGAACTATTAGCAAAAGAGGTTGCATACTACCCGTAAAACATTGGTCGTATCCCTTAGTATTTATACTATACGTGAACGGCCATTTAAATGAACCACTTTACAAACTGTGCCAAGCAAACTAAGAATTTATTTCATGGCTGCACTATGTTATCGACTGAACCAACTGGCCAAACTGGAATTTAACATTTGAAAACTTGAATTGTGTTGAAAATTTGTTACAAATTGAGGTATCTAAAATAAAATCAACTGATTAGAAATTGTTAACTTAATTTGTTGTACCACTTTCCTGAAACAAGTCTTGTTTTCATTTTTTGTTTTTGTTTTGCATATGTCCATTACATTCATGTAGTTTCATTAGAATCATAGCATACTGCATTTGGATTTTGTGGGTAGTATCCGCTGAAAACCCTCACGAGACACCACTCGTCCTACTAGGGACACCTAGAGGTTTAACGGCTTGTTGCATACGCTCAATGCAATCGTGTTTCCTACGAAAGTGTGACCTATCTAGTTAGTTTTTCATTTTCTTTTTACTCGAGGACGAGTAAAAGATAAGTGTGGGGGTATTTGATTAACATAGAAATGTGTTTATTTTATGCTCTTATATTTTATCTTTTGTAAATAAATAAATGATACTTTGGGTACTTTTATGTGTTTTTACAGGTTGTCAAGAAATGCCTCCTTCGTTTCAAATTAAAGGCCAACTACAAAAAAAAGCTACTTCCCCGTATTAAAGCCATCTCAATTACAAAAGACGTTGTAGCTCACTGGTAAATGCATAGAGATTTGTACTGAGAGACCTGAGTTCGATCCCCGTCAAGCTCACTTTTTGCCAAAGAACGGAACTTTCACCCTGCCCCTTTGCTATGAAGAATATATTAATTAGTGTTATATTATATATATATATACATATTCATGTGTATGTATGATATTCACTAATAGACATTTCAGGAGTAGTCATGGAAATCAATTCAGAACATTCATTTTTCAATTTCCAATTAGAAGAATTTCTGATTGATTTATTGCCAAGAAAAGATCAATTTTGAAGATTTTATCCTTTGTTGCCTTTGGAGTCTAATGAGTATCCTTGTTTGGAAGAATTAATCACATGGAATCTGCTCATCAATCAATCAATCAATTTGCTACATGGAAGATAGGAAGATTTGGAAGATATTCACCATATTTTGCTTTCCAATCAAGCTTGGGCAAGGAAGGCAAGAGATATCATGGATGATGAGGCCCAGTTATTCATAGAGTTAATTAGGGTTTCCAGTTCACCTATAAAAGAACATATACATCCCATTGTAAAAATATCCATTATTCTTTATTCTCTTCTCCATTAATAAAAGTTCTTCCTTTTTACTATTTCTGCATTTTTCTTTCTTAGCAATAGGTGTTGTCTTCACAATTAGTTTTGGAAGAGCACCAATTGTATTTTACATTTGTTTCATTAGTGATTAGTCATTTGATTAGTTTCAACGACAATCCTAATTTTATTTTTGTTGTTCTTCTTATTCTGCACTTTTATTTTCTGCATTGTTGTTCTTGTTTTTCAATTTACTTTCTTTAGTGATTAATCGTTGATTAGATTCAACGATAATCCTAAGTTCGCAATTTCAGTTTGTTTTTATTTCAACAAAATCTCCAGGCTTCGTCTAACTCGCCCAAGAGATTAGATAAATAATTTGATTTTAATTTACCTCCCTGTGTTCGACCTGTATGCTACACACTTGTGCGCTTGCAGTAATTTAATTTAAAATATTGCGCTTTTCTAATTCATAGATTAGGGTCGATCATGCGTCTTCCTTATGTTTTCCAAGTACAGTCATTCTCATTATCACCCCACTGTACCTTGACTAGTTTCACCATCTTCCTTCGAAGTTGCTTCGTATCGTTCTCGACAATTCGAATCGGTGTACGGTTCGCAACCGCCTCGGGTTCTACCTCGATATCAGGTGAAATAGTCATATCTGGGTCGTGTACGAACTTCCTTAACTGGGAAACATGAAATATGTTGTGAACTCCCGCCATCTTGTCAGGTAATCCAACTTTATATGCTAAATTTCCAACCTGCTCAAGAACTGGAAATGGACCAAAAAATCTTGGTGCCAACTTGCCTCTCTTCCCAAATCGAATTACATTCCTTAGCGAAGAGATCTTGACGAATACTAAGTCTCCCACGGAGAATTTCAATTCTCATCGTCTCTTATCAGCATAACTCTTCTTCCTATCATGGGCAGCCTTCATTCGTGGTTGAATAACCTTGATCTTATCTGATGTTTCTCTTATTACATATGGTCTAAGCATAAATTTCTCATCGGTTTCCAACCAACATGACGGTGAGTTGCACAGTCTTCCATACAAAGCTTCAACTGGAGCCATACCAATACTGGACTGATAACTATTATTATATGCGAATTCAACCAAATGCAAATGGTCAACCCATGACCCTCCAAAATCCAATATACAAGTCCTTAAGAGATCCTCTAATACACAATTCACCCTCTCTGTTTGACCGTCGGTTTGAGGATGATACACGGTACTGAGATGTAATTTTGATCCCAAAGCCTCTTGTAAGCTCTTCCAAAACCTGCTAGTGAATAATGGATCTCGGTCACTCACAATACCTTTAGGTACTCCATGAAATCTCACTACCCACTTCATATACAGTTCTGCTAACTTAGCTGCAATTCTATTCGACTTGACCGGTATAAACCTTGCACTCTTGGTCAATCGATCCACAATCACCCAAATACTATCATGACCTGATCTAGTCCTTGGTAAACCATCAATGAAATCCAATAAGACTTGTTCCCATTTCCATTCGGGAATTTCCAATGGTTGTAACATCCCATTAGGCTTTTTTTGCTTGAATTTAACTAGTTTGCAATTCATGCACTTAGATATAAACTTCCCACATCCCTCTTCATCCCTTCCCAGTAGTATGCCTGTTTCATGTCTCGATACATCTTGTTACCACCGGGGTGTATAGTCAGCTTTAAGTGATGACACTCTCTAAGCACTTCATCTCTCAATCCATTAACATTGGGTACCACTAGTCTTACACTCATTCGAAGTCATCCTTCTCTACCAAGTCCATACTTGTTCATCTCCTCACCATCGATACCCATCTCTATCTTGGAGACGATTTCCAATAGATTAGGATCATCCCTCTCACTGGAACCAATCCGCTCAATCAGAGTTGGTCTGATCGTCAAACTTGCTAACATCTCTGGTTCCAATTCGCACTTAGGCCTGAAATTATATCCTGTGATATACTCCAATTGCTTCCATTCAAGAAACATAACCCCCAAACTAGCATGTCTCTTACTCAATGCATCAGCTACCGCATTTCCCTTCTTGGGTGTATATGCGACATTAAAATCATATGAAGCCAAAAAATCTAACCATCTCTGCTGACGAAGATTTAAATCCTTCTGGGAGAAAAGACACTTTAATGACTTGTGATCGGTGAACAACTCAAATCTTTCTCCCAAGAGATAATGTCTCCACATCTTCAATGTGAACACGATCGCTGCCAATTCCAAATCATGGGTAGGATATCTTTTCTTATGTGGTTTCAGTTGTCAACTAGCATAAGCTACAAACCTACCTCCTTGCATCAGTACAGCACCTAGTCCGGAACCATAGACATCCGTGTATATTGTCATCTTTTCATTCCCTTTAGGAATAACTAACACTGGTGCGCACATTAACTTTTCCTTTAGGCTCTTAAATGCATTCTCACACCTTTCGTCCCAAACAAAAGCTTGATTCATCTTGGTTAACTGAGTTAACGGTGTCGCGGTCTTGGAGAAGTCTTGGATAAACTTACGATAATATCCAGCCAATCCTAAGAAACTTCTTACATCCGTTGCATTCTTGGGCGTAGACCAATCTTGTGCCATAGCCACCTTCGTAGGGTCCATGACAATACCATTCTCTGAAACAACATGGCCCAAGAATCTCACTTCCCTCCTCCAGAAGTGACACTTAGAAAACTTCGCTTTCAATTGGTGTTTCCTCAACACCTCCATCACTATCCTCAAATGTTCCTTGTGTTCTTCCTCTATCCTCGAGTAAAACAAGATATCGCCTATTAACATAAGAACAAACTTATTCAATTGATCCCTGAATACCCTATTCATAAGACCACAAAATATGCTGGTGCATTGGTCAACCAAAATGGCATGACCAACCACTCATATAATCCTGACGGTGTTCGGAAAGTCGTTTTAGCTATACTCTCAGTTGCTACTCGGTGCTAATGAAATCCTGTTGCGAGATCTAACTGGGAGAATACTCTTGCTCCACTCAGCTGATCAAACAAATCATCTATCCGTGGGAGTGGATACTTATTCTTCCTCGTCACCTCGCTCAACTCGCGATAGTCCACACACAATCGAAGTGAACTATTTGCCTTAGTGATAAATACAACTAGTGCTCCCCACTCAGGAACACTTCTTCTGATAAATACCTTCTTCAAAAGATCGTTTACTTGCACCCTGATCTCTCGCTGCTCCCTTGGTGCCATACGATAAAGTGGCATCACTATAGGTCTGGCATCTTTCACTAAATCAATACGAAACTCAATCTCTCGGTGTGGTGGAAGTCCGGTCACTTCCTCGAAGATATCCGAATACTGACCAGCAATGGCAACCCCTGATAACTCGTCCTGCGGGATGTCGAGGGAATTTAGAAAACTAGCCATCACCTCATCACTAGGTAGGCCACCAAATACTAGCCTCCGCCCATCGTCCGCCCTAATAGTCAGCCAAAATCCCTCACAGTCTACCACGACCCCGTACCTTTGGAGCCAATCAATTCCCAAAATAATGCCAAACCTAGTAAAGCCCAAAACAAAGCAATCACAAGCAAACATACATCCATGACACGATAAGACTAAATTATGACAAATCATACTAAGGCTGGTCGAACCACCGATCGGGTTCGTCACAACCAAAGGTCAATCGATTATCTCGGGTTCCAATCCCAACCTATCTACCAGGTCACTAGATATGAAGGAATGGGAAGCCCCGGTATCAAACAATACTCGAACAGGAACATCATAAATAGAAAGCATACCTTGAATAACGACATTCTTTCCTTTCTCCGTCGTAGTTGGGGCATTCGACGAAGAAGGAACAACACTGATAGAATATGCCTTCACAATCTGCTTCTCTTTAGGAGGTTGTGGACATTTATCCTTGTGATGTCCCACTTGGCCGCAATTGAAGCACTTCCTATCTGCTAGCTTTGCTTGACATTCTTTAGCATAATGGCCCTTCTTTCCACAGTTAAAGCACTCTATATCTTTCTTACTCTTCTTCTGACCATCCTTAACTTGGTTCTGTTTCCTCTTATTTTGCGAATTATTCTTGCCTCCACTGCTTGCTTGCGGCTTTGGCTCCCTTGCAGATGTAACAGCAACCTCGGTCTTTGACTTAAGGTAAAGGCTCTCAGATCTCAATGCCTTTCCCACAATAGATTCGAATGTCTCATCGGTGTGGTTTATAAGCCTTTCACCCAAGTACTCATCTAAGCCAGTTATGAATTTTTCATTTTTCTTCTCAGTAGTATCTATAAGAGACAATCTATATTTCGATAGAGTATCGAACTCAGCAATATATTCCGAGACTGCTCTACCATTCTGCTTAAGCTCCAAGAATTTCCTAAACAATTCTGATTTCTAAATAGCTGGGATAACCATATCACTAAAGCGGGTCTTAAACTGGTTCTAAGTAATTTGATCCTCAAGAGTAGCTGCTTTAATGGCATTCCACCAATTCATTGCCCGTCCTTGAAGCTGATGGGATGTTAACTTTCTCTTCATTGCATCATCGATCCTTAAGTCCTCGAAGATGCACTCACAACTATCGAGCCAATCTTGAACATCCGAAGCCGATTCCGTTCCATGGAACGACTTGCCATAAAAACTAGTATAATCGTTATTAAGCTTAGAGAAATCGGCCCTAGGTGCCTGCACCGCTACACCACCACCGTTAGCCGCATTAGGAACTGCTCCCCGAACATCCCTGAGCATCTCCCTCATGAAGGTAGTAAACATCGTCCTCATGTCAGGGGCACTCCTATTATTGGCACCTGCACCCGCACCCCTCGTATATCGGCTCATCGTCCAATCTCTAAAGAGAAAACAATTAACCATCTTCTTAGTGGTACCAGTGTAGTGCGACTTCATCCTTAGATATACTAATAGTGTGTATATATATAGCTTTTGAAAACCAAAATATCACAAATACGCGCTCTCATATATGTATACTATCTCTCTCTGATGTCTTGCCCTAGTTAACTACGCAACCTAGAGCTCTAATACCAAGGTTGATGACCCGCCCAGCACCAGTTGACATTTCTTCGAAATGCACTGTACCGATGTCCAATCAGCATGGGACGTTCGTCAAAGAAAAAGGTTTTTGAAACGATGAACTAACAAAGAACCTGTAGTATGTCTCACAACGCATGGAACAAAATGTAATAATAACATAACTTGACATAAAACAGGTAAGACAGTGCATAAGCTGAAAACTAAACCATCATAGTAGCGGAAATTTTAAAAATACAGCTTATGATCCAAACCATCTTTATTACAACTTTTAAAACTGTCTCTAAGACAAAATAGGAAGGTACATTACTAATGCCCAAAGTAGTGACCAGCAACAACACAGGGAAAATATATGGAAATGACACGTGTATGCCTCCTGCTCGTCTCCGGACAGCTACTCGTGCATAACCAGCTAACATATCTCTAGTCTGCTCGTTTAGGAGCACCCAAAGTAATAAGAAGAGACATAAAACTCTGGGTCAGACAAAAAGTCTGGTATGAGCGATAAGCAGCAAAAACAGAACAATAAAAGGTATAAATAACCATACCTGAACCTGGACTTACAACCAAAGAGTTAGCACAACAGGGTGTACAATACTCTAAGGTGATACTAGCACATGGTGTGAAAATAATGGGGAGGGGGTGTTCCTGTCATGGTAATAGCGAACATCAAACATAGAAACCATCCTCACATCTCTCTCTCAATGCGTAAAGTATACGATATCTACCACTTTGATCACCCGATTCTTTGCTACGATCACTTTGACCCATGGAGTCGTGACGGCTCCACTACACTGATCCATAGCCACTAATCCTTTGCTACGTCCACTCTGCCCCATGGAGTCATGACAACTCTACTGCACTGACTCATAGCCTAGCTGCGATCACTTTGCCCCCATGGAGTCATGAAAACTCCACTGCACTGATCCATAGCCAATATCCGTCTCTCAGTGGTTAGTCAAGCTATAGACATCGATAACCCCTTTGCACACTTCCCGCAGCAAAGTCCAATTCATGAAGTTAACTCGTTCGTTCCCATCTGGATCCTTAGTTCTAACTTCTCACTTGGACTTCCTTTGCATCTCGGGTTTTGGTCGAATTGGAGTTGGTCTTCAGACAAGTTGTCGCGCAGAGGTACGAGTGCACATCCGGTTCGGTTCGGCCCAATGGTTCAGTTCGGATATACCACACTCAAGCTTTCGGTTCGGTCTGCACCACTCGATTTGGTTCGGATATATGGTGTTCAAGTTCTCCATTCGGTTCGGTTCGAATGAAACGGTTCGGTTCGGGGCTCCTCCCCATCTTCAGGTTCCGGTCCAGTCCTTTCTTGCACCTCCGATCCGACCCCAATTCCCGATCTGATCCCATCTTAGTTCATATGGCCTTCCTTGTTGCCATGTTTTTCCACTTGTGCTAGGTTCCGATCCGGTTCGGTTTCTCTGCTCAGTTCTCCGATCCGACCTGAGCCCCATAACCCGATCTGATCTGAAACCCTGCACATTTTCCAATGAGCATATATCGTCCATTTTCGCCATACGACGGCGTTTTCAACCATTCTAACTTTACTAAGCAATCATTAAATATACCAAACAGTCATAGAAACATGTATAATCAACCGTAAACACCAAAACGATGAATAATCATGTCAATATGGATCAAACATGCCCAAAACCCATGTTTTTCCCTTTAATCCCCCTTATCATGTTTAATCGTAGGATTAGCAAAACATGTCCAAATTAACCCAAATTTCTAACAGATGCATAAGATATTATTTGAGAATTTCTACATATTTTTCCAGATTTTTAACAAGCATAATTTCGCTAATTAACACTAATCACCCCTAATTAACCGTAATTAATGTAAAAATGTGCAAATCACTCACCTTAGCCAAAATAAAATCTTTGATCTGAAACTCTACTGTTTTGGCTCAGTTCCCAATACAACACAGCAGCTCCAACTCTAATTTGACACTAATCTTCCTTGATTTGGTGCAGATTAAGCTAATGCATGATTAGAGAGCATTTGGGATGAATTTAGAAGGTGAAGGCCATTGTTAGGGTTTCAAGGATGTAAATGGCGGTCGAAAAAAATGATAAAACCTGAATTTCCAAACCCTATCAGCCCTCCCATAACCCTAATCCCAAAATGGGTTACGGGCTTAGCTGATAATCATTATATTTGGCCCGATTAAGCTGTTTTTCACCTTACAAACCTTGTTTCAGCTATATCTCCCAAACGGTAAGTCCGTTTGGCTAATGTGACCACTCTATGGAAAGGTAAACCCTCGTCCGAATCCAATAGGAGTGGTTTTAGGTCAAAACTCTTTACCAATCAAAAGCTATAGGCGAAACAAGATTCGCCAGGGGCAAACAGACATTTAAAATTCAGCAAAAATCGTGAACATGGGAAATGACCCCAATAGTCGTTCCCCAAAGTTACACGACTATACTACTTCGTACATGAATGAAATAAATATTCTACGATCCTCCGATGCGTAGAATGCGAGTCGTTACAAGCCCCATGTATTTACAATGGTCCATCAAACTGTTTTGTAGAATGTCAGTTGTAAAAGGGGAATTTCTTGTATTGTGAAACCCGAACGATGTAGCCAAAAGTTTCATACGTTAGAGCCAAAATTTCACCTGTGGATCCAACATTTAAATAAATTGTACTTTATCTCAGTCAGAATTTATAGAAAATTTTAAAATTAGAATATGACGTATTATACAATTTAAAATAAACTATTAAATGAACTTTTTCAATATTTGATAATTTAGAAATTTTGATTTTTTCGTGTCAAGCAATAATTGATTTTACAAACTTTATGATTTATTTCAAATTTATTCAAGATGATTTCAAATTTTTAATTTTTTCAAAATATAAAATATAATCGTCAACTATAATTTGATGAAAGCAGAGGACTTAATTAAGAATTTAGTAATTACAATGGTTATGAACAAAGATTATTTTGCTATTTATAAATAAGCAATGATTATAAGTTATTTATTATAGAACATAAATTATTAATTATTATTACTTATAAATCATTAGTTAGAACAAATTAATTATTAATTATTGAACATGTTAATAATTATTAAAAAATAACACTAAAGTATATCTTAGAAAAATAATATAAACATCTCTTGCAAATCTGTTGGAATTCTGCTGTAAAATAGCTTCAACAAATATTCGTCAGTATTCTGCCTGAATTTGCAGTGGAAAATAGCAGTAGAATTTTTTTGTCGGTAATTTGATGCAATTTACACCGGCTTAGAGAGGGCTGATAGAAGACGATGGTAATAAATAAAAGAAAAAAAGATGAAAAAATAAAAAACTATCCCTTGCAGATCACATGTAAATCCATCGCAAATCAGCGACGGAAATTTTCGCTTCTAAATATTTGACGCTAAATTAGTGTTTTCTTGTAGTGTTAGTATTGAAAATGCCTAGATTTACAGTAATTAGAAACTGTAACCGCGCTTAGACACGATGTTAGATTACACTTGTGGTAGAAGCCTGCCCGGACCCGCCCGGCATATCCAACGTCCACAAGTGGTAAATCTAATATGAGGGGTCTAAGTGTATAAACACGCAACGGTGCTAAGACACGAGGTTAAGTACAACCTATAGAAGAAGTCTGCCCGGGTCCAACCGGCATATCCAGCATCCACAAGTGGTAGACTTAATGTGCGAGGTCTAACTCATTAATAACCATAAATGAATGAATGGTGATAAACTTGTAATACTTAACCTATTTGAACCCATAAGGATTACATGAACCTGTTAACTTGAGTAGGGGGGTCAAGTAAACTTGCTTGAATCAGTGGGAGGTTTAACTTAATCTTTTTAAATATGTGAGGACGAGTTATATATGTAAACCCGATAAACTTAACCTATTTTACATATGGGGGTTATGCAACATTGTTAAACTGTTAGGCATAACCTGTTAAAATCCTAGTAGTGGGGGTACAAGCCTAGGAGGGAAGCTTGTATCATCTGTTGTGCGAGACCTGTTTCAGTTAGTAAACCATCTTGGTATCAAACGGGCACTCCAAGGTAGGTCGGGGTCGGGGCCCGCTTACTGAGCTGATTATAAGAGGTCATTTGTGTGAGGGTGCTGATGGCGCGTTCCAACGGACTCATGTGCGTGCATAAATCCGCTTGCTAGGGAAAATAAGACGTTATAGCATCAGTAGACATGGTTGTGCATCTTTAAAATAGCAGGGTTGCCACTTTATGAAGTGATACATCCTACTATGGGGTCAGCACAGGGTATCTACGAGTTAGGGAGCCGATCGATTAGGGGTTGTAATTAGGGTACATCTAGTCTTGCTTGTTTAGGATCCCTTTATTGTCATTGGGGGTTAACACCTGTCGGTTCGATTTGGGCTACCTGTTACTATATGGGGTAAAACCTCTCACTAGAAGTACACCTAAGTCTACCATCTTGTACTTGTTAGGATCATCTTGTTCTGTGAAACTAGTACTGGTGCAGAGAAAAGTATTAGAGAAGCGCAATGCATGTTTTGTTCTGTTTATCATGTTTACCTTATTATGCCTGCCTTATGACACTGTTATTCCCCTCTAAATTATATGCATGTCATGATGCCTTTACTTATTTGTATGCTAAAAGTAACTAGGCTCGCTAGACTTTATATCTGACCCATTTTGTTTCCTCTTCTCTCTCTTCCGTCCCCCCCCCCCCCCCGGTTCTCAGGGTGGGAATACTCAAGCTTGATCAGAATTCTTCTTTCCTTCTTAGATGTATTGCTCGATTTTGTATCTGTTTGACTATGGCTATATTTTTGGGATTATGCTTTTTTTAATGTATTATTGTACCTCTGATGGTGATTTTTGTACAGGGCAGAAGTTTTATGTTTTAAGTATTCTAGACTTATTATGTAAAGCTTTAATTCCGCTGTTATCTTATATCTATCTTGTAATGTTTCTATTTCTATTTAAATATAACGCTTCATGAAACTTAATGCATTCTGATAAAGAGTGACATTAACGGACGTAAGGTGTCATATTTGGTATCAAAGCTGAAGGTTACCAGATCGGATAAAAGATTTTGAAAATTGTTTTCAAAAAGGTTTTAAAAGAAAGCATTTTCAAAAGAAAAGTATGTTTTGAAAAACATATTCCCTATTTGAATCCCTTTTTCCTTTTCTTTTCAGCATGTCTGGGTAACCTAATATTCCTGAGGGCATTCAGATACTGACTTGATTTCGTAGGTATCTGGAGGCTACAACACCTGCCGAGGGCCAAGAAGACGCCTCTCCCCCAGCTGCATCTGTTGTTCCTCCTCCTCCTCCTTCATGTACTGATAATGTCTCCAAGATATGTAAAGATTTCTGTGTTAAGGGCTGGAAGCCATTCCAAGGAACTGAGGCTTTCATAGAGGCAAGGAATTGGCTTAAAGAGACGGAGGATTTGTTTGGAATATTCGAAGTTGACGATCGTAGGAAGATTCAGTTAGCCGTTTGGCAGTTGAAAGATGAGGTTCATTTTAGTGGGAAGTGACGCAAGCAGGGCGTCCAGTGGAGACTTGGAATGATTTCCGATAGAGATTTGAAATGAAGTTTCTTTCTCAAGCCGAGCAAAGTATGCAAATAGAAAGGTTTTTGGCGCTTAAGCAAGAAGGCATGTCTGTTAGAGAGTATGTTAATAAGTTTAATCAATTGATGAGATTTGGTTTGGAACTAGTAGATACCATGCACAAGAAAGCTTTAAGGTTTGCTAGAAGATTGAATGAACCTCTCCATGGGTTGGCTATGTCTCATATTCCATTGGGACAACTTTCGAGAAACTTATTGATATGGAATTAACGTAAGAGGATGATAAAGGTGAAAAGAAAGAGGCTAAGGTTGAGGAAACACAAAACAAGAAAGTGTGGCCTAAGAAAGAACAATAGGGACAAAAGAAAGGTGGTATGAACGGCAAAGCTCGAGATAAGAGGAAATGTCATCCTTGTGGATGTGATGGTCATGTGATCAAGGATTGCAAGAAAAGAAAGAATGCTTGTTTTCATTGTGGAGAAGTCGAACATCTTGTTAAGGATTGCCCAAAGAAGTAAGGACAAGGTCAAAGGGAAGGATCTTCTGGAGCGCATGTGCATGCTTTTGTGACTAGTGCGCCAGATAGAGGTAGGAAAGTTTTTGTTGAAGGTTTGATTTCTCTTTCCAATCATCTTGTTAAAACTCTTTTTGATTCTGGCGCTTCGTATTCTTTTATATACGATTCTGTGGTTGAGTCTCTGCACCTTAGTACTAGTATGGTTTTAGATCCCGTTGTCTCAAACCTCATTGGGGTACGGCTCATCTATCAATGATTTGTCAAAGTTTGAGAATATCTGTGTTAGGCATTGAGTTTAAATGCGACGCATATGTGCTTGGTTTCACAGGCAATGGTTTGATTCTAGGGATGGATCGGCTAGTCATGTATGGTGCCATTCTGGATTGTGAGAGGAAGGTCGTTAGACTTTTGACTTGCCATGGGAGGACCCTTGAGATTTCTTATGACCTAAGGGGTCTGTCATGCTCAGTTTCTGTAATAACCCGAAATTCTGAACCAGTTTAAAATTTTTATTTTGGCAATTTTAACGAATTTTGAATATTTAAAATAGATTATTCTAAATAATATCGACGAAAATTTATTTTGAATATAATTCGAACGTATATATTATATACGTCGTCGTTAGAATATAAATATTTATATATAAATATAAATAGAATTGAAAATGGCGCGGTAGTTCGATAATTCGATTTCAAACTTCAATTGAACGTACCGGGTGCAAAACCATCCGGATTTTAGTGAAACCAAAAACATTAGGATCTAATTGATAACATCTTTCCAATGAATCCGAAAAATCGAAATTTCATAGCGGGAATCAAAAGATATGTCCAGTTGAAAATTCTGAATAGTCGCTATGGAATTCAGGCCCTTAAAAATGGGAATTTTGCAAACGACCTCGGATTTCGACGAAACCACTTTTGTTGGGTCAGTGATGTTAAATTATTGCTAGATTCCAAATTTCATAATTTTTCGAATCAATATGTGAGCTTGGCAAAGGAAAACGCGTTTGACCAGTTTCAGTTGATTTTAATTGACTGGAAAATGGCCATTTTTCCAACGGTCTCAGAATTCGACGAAACTAGTTTTGTTAGGACCGTATCGTCAATACGAAGCTAGAAAATATTTTTCGGGAATTTTTCTAGTTAATATGTGACCCCGGTAAATTGAAATGCGCGTTCAAAATCAATATATAGAGTTATATGTTGATTTTAACGGAAACTGATCGAAACGATCAAATCAGCCTACAATACATATCCCATTGTGTTCGGAATGAGGGTGAAACGCTAGAGATGACAGTCGGTGGGTTTCGTTTTGAGTTCGAAAATAAAAGTTACTTTTTGGACTTTAAATAAAATAATAAATAAATTTAATTACACTCACCCCCCTCCTTTCTCTTTGTTGAAGTCAACCCCACCCCCCCCCCCCCCCTTCAGTCACGTTCAAATAGAAATCGAAAGAAAAGAAAAAAAGAAAGAAAAAAAAACCCTTTGCTCGATCGATTTCTCGCGCCGCCACCTTCAGGCGCTCGTCGCCACCGCCCCCTCCCTTGTCACTACGCCGACGTTCTTCTCCGACCCCCCCTCCTTCAGCTCGAGGAAGCCGCGTCGCTCCTCGATCGAACCACCCCTCTGCCGCAATCCACCACCGCAGCAACCTGATGGGACAACCGCCGCCTCCCAGACCGACCACCGCCCCTGCGCCGCTCCGACTGGCCATCTCCCCCTTCGAGCCTTCAGCAACAGTGAGTTTTACAGTTTATTCTGTTTTTATTTCTTCTATTTTATTCTATGTTATGAGTGTAATCAATTCAGCCATTAAACACTGTTTTTAAACTGAAAATTAGCAGTGATTTAAAAAAAAAGGGGGGGGGATAATTTTTTTTGTTTTAAAAAGGATATGACTTTTCTTCAAATAAAATTATGATTTTTATATAATAAAAGATATAAAAATATTATTTTTATATAAGTAGAGTATTAAAGATATAATTTTTATAATATAGAGATGTTAAAAATAAAATTTTTATACTAGTGGCAGAATAAAAATATGATTTTTATATATTGAATAGCGAAGTAAAAATATGATTTTTATATATTGAATAGCGAAGTAAAAATTTGATTTTTATATATTGAATAGCGAAGTAAAAATTCGATTTTTATATATTGAATAGCGAAGTAAAAATTCGATTTTTATATATTGAATAGCGAAGTAAAAATTCGATTTTTTATATATAGAATAGCGAAGTGAAAATGTGATATATATATATATATATATATATATATATATATATATATATATATATATATAGTGGCTACGGGCAATGAAAGCGACAAAAGGCGAAAATGACGAAGACTTCTACATTTGAAGTGTCGTGGAGCTGGGATAGCTATCGGTGAGAACTTCTCACCTTTCAATTTCCTTTTCTAGTTATATATATATACTAGGATGCAGACGGTGTTTAGTAGCACCCGACACCCGTCATCCACAGACCATGGATGGCTTGTTTGTTTAATTGTTTGGTTGTGTAGTTGATTAGATTATTTGGTTTGAATTGAATTGTTTGGTGAAATGAAATTGATTTGATTGATGTGTGAATGGCATGGGCCATCCCTAGACCGGGGATAAGGCTAGGCCTCGTCCCGTTTCTAGTATCGTGTCGTTATGCCGCCGAAATTTTCTAAAATAAGTTAGAAAAATAAGAATATCATTTTATTTAAAGAATGAACTGAATAGAAATTCATATGTTAAAATAAAATGTTTTATCGTTAAAAATATAATTTTTAACGTGAATATGAATATAGTGAATGTGAATAAATAAATATTCATTTACAAACCGGACGGTTTGTTTATGTACACCTATTTGAAGGACATTGATTGGGACGATAAATTTTACACATTGCCCAACTGCACAAATAAAATCTGTGTTTGATTGTTTGAAACCCCACACGGGTGTTGGGATGAAATTTGAAGTTCACTCATCCTGATTGATTAAATATGTCGATCGATTGATTGACAGGCTGTTATAAGCGTTAGATATTTATATTTGATGCTTATACAGTGTAGTGCACTTTGGTTGATGGTTGATTATTTTTCAATGGTATTATATACGTGTGATGTATGGAATCCATATAATTAACTTTATATGGTAATTGATTGGGCCTCATTCCAATCGGGAAAATAAAGAATATTATAAAATAAAGGTTCATGTGTTGATCGTACTCATCCGTTGAGATTAGTCATGTGTTGAACGAAATATTTTAATAATAAAATATACATCTTTATCATATTTAAAATTAGAACTACTTCACGGTGGAGTCTTATTGAAAATCAAACGATAGATACCCAAATTTTATAAAATATTTTAAATAACAAAAATAGCCACACGTGGACAGTACTCATTCGTTGAGATTAGTAGTGTGTGGAGAAAAAAGATAAATATTCATTTGTCGAATAGAATATTTGAAAATAGAATTATATGAAGCCGTGTTGATTAGATTGACGCCATTTTGACGTAAACGATATTTATATCGATTTTATTCATTTTAAAATGAATATTGAAAAGTGATTTCGAAATCGAATATTTTGAAATGATATTTGAATTGAATTGAATAGAAAATAAATTTGATTTGAATTGAATAGAAAACCAAATTTGATTTGAATTGAATAGAAAACCAAATTTGATTTGAATTGAATAGAAAACCAAATTTGATTTAAATTGAATAGAAAACCAAATTTGATTTGAATTGAATAGAAAACCAAATTTGATTTGAATTGAATAGAAAATAAATTTGATTTGAATTGAATAGAAAACCAAATTTGATTTGAATTGAATAGAAAACCAAATTTGATTTGAATTGAATAGAAAACCAAATTTGATTTGAATTGAATAGAAAACCAAATTTGATTTGAATTGAATAGAAAATAAATTTGAATTGAATTGAATAGAAAACCAAATTTGATTTGAATTGAATAGAAAACCAAATTTGATTTGAATTGAATAGAAAATAAATTTGATTTGAATTGAATAGAAAACCAAATTTGATTTGAATTGAATAGAAAACCAAATTTGATTTGAATTGAATAGAAAATAAATTTGATTTGAATTGAATAGAAAACCAAATTTGATTTGAATTGAATAGAAAATAAATTTGATTTGAATTGAATAGAAAACCAAATTTGATTTGAATTGAATAGAAAACCAAATTTGATTTGAATTGAGTAGAAAACCAAATTTGATTTGAATAGAAAACCAAATTTGATTTGAATTGAATAGAAAACCAAATTTGATTTGAATTGAATAGAAAATAAATTTGATTTAAATTGAATAGAAAACCAATTTGAATTAAATTGAATTGAAAACGAATTCGAATTGAATTGAAAACGAATTCGAATCGAATGGGAAACGAATTCTAATTGAATTGAAACCGAATTGAAATGTATTCAAATTGAATTGAAATTTGAATTGAATAGAAATGAATTTTAAAACGAATTTATAAGGAAGAATTCAATTTTGATTTGAAATGAAATGGAAGTTGAAATTGTTTTTGAAACGAGTTTAAAACTATATATATATATATATATATATAATTCGTTTTAAATAGTAGTCGACGAAATATATAATATATATATTATATAATGGCCTGAATAGAACGCGCCGCGCCGCGGCAGTTCGTGAATTTCGACCATTTATTTCAAACGGACATTACGGGGGATCCGACCGTCAGATTCTCCTAAAACCGGAACCGTTGGGTTCGTATCGAAAAGAGCCTTCTAACGAATGTTAAAAATTTGAAATCTAACGGTTGGATTTGGAGATACGTCCAAATCAAATTTGAAAAAGGTCGCTGTAAGTGCAGTTCGATGGCCGTTGATGGAAATCGACTGTGCGGGCCTTGATAAAATTATTAAAAATAGTAATAATTTGCGTAAAATCATAAGAAATGATTTGGGGAAAATTGGGATGAAAAACTCCATATTTGAAAAGATAAAAATAGATTTTTATCGAAAGGAACTAATTTTGAACTAGAATTGAAAACCCAATTATTTTTAAATAAATAAATTGGATTTAAAATGGGTTTTAAATAGAATTGATTAGTGGGTTTATAGTGAACAGTGTTTTAAATAACATTTGTTCTTTAACCCGATAGTAAATAGAATGTGATTTGGGTTTGTCGTGAACTGTGTTCTAAATAACATTAGTTCTTTAACCCAGTAAAAGGAGTTTTAATGAATCTGCAATTAGATTGAAATGTGAACTGATAATCTAAATTATCAAATTTAGAAATGAGCGAGAATGGAGTATCACCAGTTTTGATTCAAAGCGATAGTTAAATCTTTAATTATATTTGAACGTGGAATGGTAATTAATTTTACCGATAACATCGAGGTGTTAGATATGAAGTATTACCAGTTTTGCTTCATGGGATGAATAGGTTGGGATTGGAAAAAAAAAAAATTACTTCGGTGTCGTTCGCTAATCTCGACTAGTTTAGAAAACCATAATTTGGTTTTGAAACGACGTCCAAAGGAAGATTAAAGGATAAATTTTAAAGAATTTATCTTGGATAAAATTAATGGGAACCTTTCCCTAAGAACGTGATTTAGTGAATAAAAAGGATATTCTGCATTGGAATGAGGCGTATGTTGTGTTTGTGTAACATTTGTTTTAATATACGCGGGTTGTTCGGAAAGGCCGGGTTTATACCCATTCTGAATAACCGATTCGACGATATGTCGAAGATGAAGACGGTGGTTGAAGACCGGAAATCTTCACATCGTTGGGATAATTACTGACGATCCTGATTGGGCTGTACACCCAAGAGGATGGAAATAGTTAGTGGTCGTCCAGACGTACTTGGAGACGGATGGATATGCGAGGAAAGTGCCTCCGGTTTCGTTCAGACCCAGAACGGACTTGTAGATGGATTGTGTGTCTGACATTGGATTTTATTCTGTGTTGATTGATTTTTGTTAAATATATATCTGTTTGGCGGCGGAGAATTTATTATCTTGCTTAACGCCCTTCTCTGAGACGTATGAGCTTAGAGGTTATATATCGATGGACATCAGTCGCATGGCATGAATTGCCTGTGTGGCGCGCTAAGATGCAATGATCAAGGCTTCTGTTGAAAAGCAAAGTCTTGTGGTTGATGATCAAGGCACGGCCCCTGTGGCGTAGCTTTGTGTATAACGTGAATTCGCGAGCCTCACACCTCGGTATGAGTTAAAAACGGGATACGGGCCATTGGGAGAACACGACGTTTCTTTCTAGCTTTGGTGGTGTCAGTGACTTACCAGCCCTGACATTTATATACTTTTCACCTTTGTGGTTGTTGGAATGAGGCGCCTCGATTATAGGTCTGTAAGGACCGGGAAACGTGGGTTCAGGAATAACTAATCCTCTAACGTAAGTGAGGACCGGCCCAACCGATCCAAGTGGCTGCCCAGAGTGTGTAGTCCTGAGCATTTGCTAGAGTGTCTCGAAGCGGAGAGGAGCTTGCCCCTTGCCTCGACTCATGACGGAAATCCAATTTCCAATACGTGTAATTCAGTTTTAATTGTAGAACTAGTATGGCGACATAGTGGTATGGGACATTCATGCCGCCTATGATTTATATTTATGATTGAAATTGTTTTGACACTATGCACTTACTATAGTATCAAATGATTTGTTTTAAACGTACCAAGCATGTTTGGCTATTATAAGGGAAAACCCTATCCTCCGGCTTGCGTTGCATTGTGTGATGGGACCTGGGTCTTATAATAGCTTCATTTTTTGAAAAAGCATTGCGCTGTTTATTCTATGCACTGGTATTCTTGGGAGGAAACCCGTTCCGTGTTATACGGCGTAGTCCCTTGAATTACTCTCTTTTAAAGTAAAGTTTTAAATAACTGTTTTAGTTCTCACACTAGTCACATGACTGACCTGGAGTTTATTGTTTTAACCTAAACTCTGGGTGCCCCTATTTTCCGCACAGGCAGCTAGTAGTTTTGGTTTTGCAGATTTATATTCACAGGATCCTGGTTTACAGCTGGAATGATATCCGGAAAGCTCTGTATCCGTATATCACCTTCAGTTGTGCTTTGTATTATTGTTCCGCTGCTATGTAATTTATTGTAATCTCTGATATTTATCGAATGTAATTTATTCATTCATACTCTGTATATTCTTGTATCTGATGGAATTATTGTAATAGCAATGAAATGTTCTTCCGTTTGTGTTCTGATTTGTCCTGTTCTCAAACGATCAGGGGTTTCGAACGGTCTAGATCGATATAACGACTGATTCGGATCGAGCGAAATTCTCGGCCATCACATTTGGTATCAGAGCTTTGGTTTACAGAGCTCTAGAACAAGACACATTAGAACCATACGATAGAATTCATCAGATATTGGATTAGTAAAATCCAATTAGAATGACTCGTTAGAGATGGGATCAGCAGTATCCTAGAGCGAGTGTGAAGAGTATATTTTTCGAATGAAAACAATTTTGTTTTGAAATTTAAACCATTTTAAAATGTATTTGATTATTTATTTATATTGATTTGGACAATCTAGTATATAAAGGTTTTGCATATACGCGTCATGAACGTATATTCGAAGTTTTAATATACTAGATAGATATAGAATCACGCTCTAGTCGCCCGGAGATGATGTTGATAATGACCATGGCATCATCAATATTTATATTCGTGTTTCGAAGGTGTGATATCTATATATTTCCATTAGACTGGTGTGAGAACCAAAACTTATATAGATAGATTTATTGTTGAGATTTGGCATCAAAAACGTGATTTTCTGTATATGTATCAAAATTATGAATTTGAAACGTTAAATCCGCTAATTGATTGATGTTTGTGTTGTTTGTTTATTTGTTTGATAATCTTGAACCATTATGCCTAATTGAACCAAATTTTGAACTGTATTGAAAATTGGTCGCATTTGCTTGCATATACATGTACTTACATTGAACAGGTCATAGCATGGAGGCTAGAGCAAAGAATAAAATTTGTTTGCCCGACAAATAGGTA
Organism: Allium sativum; assembly: GCA_030737875.1. Taxonomy (NCBI): domain Eukaryota; kingdom Viridiplantae; phylum Streptophyta; class Magnoliopsida; order Asparagales; family Amaryllidaceae; genus Allium; species Allium sativum. The sequence continues at coordinate 177,701,576 of CM060912.1, forward strand.
CATATTTACTATAATTTACTGTTTTGTTTGGGTGATGATGATTTTATGAGCCTATTGGCTAGCCGCTTGGCTTTTTCTTTTTCTTTTTGAGATCAGAAGGCATATATGGCAATTTCGGGATTTTCCCGTGGCTCCCGGTGCAGGGGAGGTTATGGCGAAATTTTTCGAAAATTTAGGGTGTTAGCTAAATTTTTGAAAATTTGAAAATTTTCAGAAACTGAAAAGTTGGAGAATGGAAGCCAGATCGAACGTAGAGCTGATTAATCAAACCACTTTCGACTTTGTTCCTTTTCGGGGACGAAAAGTTTTAAGTGGGGGAGATTGTAATAACCCGAAATTCTGAACCATTTTAAAAATTTTATTTTGGCAATTTTAGCGAATTTTGAATATTTAAAATAGATTATTTTAAATAATATCGACGAAAATTTATTTTGAATATAATTCGAACGTATATATTATATACGTCGTCGTTAGAATATAAATATTTATATATAAATATAAATAGAATTGAAAATGGCGCGGTAGTTCGATAATTCGATTTCAAACTTCAATTGAACGTACCGGGTGCAAAACCATCCGGATTTTAGTGAAACCAAAAACATTAGGATCTAATTGATAACATCTTTTCAATGAATCCGAAAAATCGAAATTTCATAGCGGGAATCAAAAGATATGTCCAGTTGAAAATTCTGAATAGTCGCTATGGAATTCAGGCCCTTAAAAATGGGAATTTTGCAAATGACCTCGGATTTCGACGAAACCACTTTTGTTGGGTCCGTGATGTTAAATTATTGCTAGATTCCAAATTTCATAATTTTTCGAATCAATATGTGAGCGTGGAAAGAAAAACGCGTTTGACCAGTTTCAGTTGATTTTAATCGACTGGAAAATGGCCATTTTTCCAACGGTCTCAGAATTCAACGGAACTAGTTTTGTTAGGACCGTATCGTCAATATGAAGCTAGAAAATATTTTTAAGGAATTTTTCTGGTTAATATGTGACCCCGGTAAATTGAAATGCGCATTCAAAATCAATATATATAGTTATATGTTGATTTTAACGGAAACTGATCGAAACGATCAAATCAGCCTACGATACATATCCCATTGTATTCGGAATGAGGGTGAAACGCTAGAGACAACAGTCGGTGGGTTTCGTTTTGAGTTCGAAAATAAAAGTTACTTTTTGGACTTTAAATAAAATAATAAATAAATTTAATTACACTCACCCCCCCCCCCCCTCCTTTCTCTTTGTTGAAGTCAACCCCCCCCCCCCCCTTCAGTCACGTTCAAATAGAAATCGAAAGAAAAGAAAAAAAGAAGAAAAAAAAAACCTTTGCCCGATCGATTTCTCGCGCCGCCACCTTCAGGCGTTCGTCGCCACCGCCCCCTCCCTTGTCACTGCGCCGACGTTCTTCTCCGACCCCCCCCCCCTCCTTCAGCTCGAGGAAGCCGCGTCGCCCCTCGATCGAACCACCCCTCTGCCGCAATCCACCACCGCAGCAACCTGATGGGACAACCGCCGCCTCCCAGACCGACCACCGCCCCTACGCCGCTCCCACTGGCCATCTCCCCCTTCGAGCCTTCAGCAACAGTGAGTTTTACAGTTTATTCTGTTTTTATTTCTTCTATTTTATTCTATGTTATGAGTGTAATCAATTCAGCCATTAAACATTGTTTTTAAACTGAAAATTAACAGTGATTTAAAAAAAGGGGGGATGATTTTTTTTTTTGAAAAGGATATGACTTTTCTTCAAATAAAATTATGATTTTTATATAATAAAAGATATAAAAATATTATTTTTATATAAGTAGAGTATTAAAGATATAATTTTTATAATATAGATAAGTTAAAAATAAAAAATTTATACTAGTGGCAGAATAAAAATATGATTTTTATATATTGAATAGCGAAGTAAAAATATGATTTTTATATATTGAATAGTGAAGTAAAAATTCGATTTTTATATATTGAATAGCGAAGTAAAAATTCGATTTTTATATATTGAATAGCGAAGTAAAAATTCGATTTTTATATATTGAATAGCGAAGTAAAAATTTGATTTTTTATATATTGAATAGCGAAGTGAAAATGTGATTTTTATATATATAGTGGCTACGGGCAACGAAAGCGACAAAAGGCGAAAATGACGAAGACTTCTACATTTGAAGTGTCGTGGAGCTGGGATAGCTATCGGTGAGAACTTCTCACCTTTCAATTTCCTTTTCTAGTTATATATATATATACTAGGATGCAGACGGTGTTTAGTAGCACCCGACACCCGTCATCCACAGACCATGGATGGCTTGTTTGTTTAATTGTTTGGTTGTGTAGTTGATTAGATTATTTGGTTTGAATTGAATTGTTTGGTGAAATGAAATTGATTTGATTGATGTGTGAATGGCGTGGGCCTTCATTAGACCGGGGATAAGGCTAGGCCTCGTCCCGTTTCTAGTATCGTGCCGTTATGCCGCCGAAATTTTCTAAAATAAGTTAGAAAAATAAGAATATCATTTTATTTAAAGAATGAACTGAATAGAAATTCATATGTTAAAATAAAATGTTTTATCGTTAAAAATATAATTTTTAACGTGAATATGAATATAGTGAATGTGAATAAATAAATATTCATTTACAAATCGGACGGTTTGTTTATGTACACGTATTTGAAGGACATTAATTGGGACGATAAATTTTACACATTGCCCAACTGCACAAATAAAATCTGTGTTTGATTGTTTGAAACCCCACACGGGTGTTGGGATGAAATTTGAAGTTCACTCATCCTGATTTATTAAATATGTCGATCGATTGATTGACAGGCTGTTATAAGCGTTAGATATTTATATTTGATGCTTATACAGTGTAGTGCACTTTGGTTGATGGTTGATTATTTGTCAATGCTATTATATACGTGTGATGTATGGAATCCATATAATTAACTTTATATGGTAATTGATTGGGCCTCATTCCAATCGGGAAAATAAAGAATATTATAAAATAAAGGTTCATGTGTTGACCGTACTCATCCGTTGAGATTAGTCATGTGTTGAACGAAATATTTTAATAATAAAATATACATCTGTATCATATTTAAAATTAGAACTACTTCACGGTGGAGTCTAATTGAAAATCAAACGATAGATACCCAAATTTTATAAAATATTTTAAATAACAAAAATAGCCACACGTGGACAGTACTCATTCGTTGAGATTAGTCGTGTGTGGAGAAAAAAGATAAATATTCATTTGTCGAATAGAATATTTGAAAATAGAATTATATGAAGCCGTGTTGATTAGATTGACGCTATTTTGACGTAAACGATATTTATATCGATTTTATTCATTTTAAAATGAATATTGAAAAGTGATTTCGAAATCGAATATTTTGAAATGAAATTTGAATTGAATAGAAAATAAATTTGATTTGAATTGAATAGAAAACCAAATTTGATTTGAATTGAATAGAAAACCAAATTTGATTTGAATTGAATAGAAAACCAAATTTGATTTGAATTGAATAGAAAACCAAATTTGATTTGAATTGAATAGAAAACCAAATTTGATTTTAATTGAATAGAAAAGAAATTTGATTTGAATTGAATAGAAAACCAAATTTGATTTGAATTGAATAGAAAACCAAATTTGAATTGAATTGAATAGAAAACCAAATTTGATTTGAATTGAATAGAAAACCAAATTTGATTTGAATTGAATAGAAAATAAATTTGATTTGAATTGAATAGAAAACCAAATTTGATTTAAATTGAATAGAAAACCAAATTTGATTTGAATTGAATAGAAAATAAATTTGATTTGAATTGAATAGAAAACCAAATTTGATTTGAATTGAATAGAAAACCAAATTTGATTTGAATTGAATAGAAAACCAAATTTGATTTGAATTGAATAGAAAATAAATTTGATTTGAATTGAATAGAAAACCAAATTTGATTTGAATTGAATAGAAAACCAAATTTGATTTGAATTGAATTGAAAACCAAATTTGATTGGAATTGAATAGAAAACCAAATTTGATTTGAATTGAATAGAAAACCAAATTTGATTTGAACTGAATAGAAAATAAATTTGATTTAAATTGAATAGAAAACCAATTTGAAATAAATTGAATTGAAAACGAATTCGAATCGAATTGAAAACGAATTCGAATCGAATGGGAAACGAATTCGAATTGAATTGAAACCGAATTGAAATGTATTCAAATTGAATTGAAATTTGAATTGAATAGAAATGAATTTTAAAACGAATTTATAAGGAATAATTCAATTTTGATTTGAAATGAAATGGAAGTTGAAATTGTTTTTGAAACGAGTTTAAAACTATATATATTCGTTTTAAATAGGAATTGACGAAATATATATTATATATATTATATAATGGCCTGAATAGAACGCGCCGCGCCGCGGCAGTTCGTGAATTTCGACCATTTATTTCAAACGGACATTACGGGAGATCCGACCGTCGGATTCTCCTAAAACCGGAACCGTTGGGTTCGTATCGAAAAGAGCTTTCTAACGAATATTAGAAATTTGAAATCTAACGGTTGGATTTGGAGATACGTCCAAATCAAATTTGAAAAAGGTCGCTGTAAGTGCAGTTCGATGGCCGTTGATGGAAATCGACTGTGCGGGCCTTGATAAAATTATTAAAAATAGTAATAATTTGCGTAAAATCATAAGAAATGATTTGGGAAAAATTGGGATGAAAAACTCCATATTTGAAAAGATAAAAATAGATTTTTATCGAAAGGAACTAATTTTGAACTAGAATTTAAAACCCAATTATTTTTAAATAAATAAATTGGATTTAAAATGGGTTTTAAATAGAATTGATTAGTGGGTTTATAGTGAACAGTGTTTTAAATAACATTTGTTCTTTAACCCGATAGTAAATAGAATGTGATTTGGGTTTGTCGTGAACTGTGTTTTAAATAACATTAGTTCTTTAACCCAGTAAAAGGAGTTTTAATGAATCTGCAATTAGATTGAAATTTGAATTGATAATCTAAATTATCAAATTTGGAAATGAGCGAGAAGGGAGTATCACCATTTTTGCTTCAAAGCGATAGTTAAATCTTTAATTATATTTGAACGTGGAATGGTAATTAATTTTACCGATAACATCGAGGTGTTAGATATGAAGTATTACCAGTTTTGCTTCATGGGATGAATAGGTTGGGATTGGGAAAAAAATAAATAATTACTTCGGTGTCGTTCGCTAATCTCGACTAGTTTAGAAAACCATAATTTGGTTTTGAAACGACATCCAAAGGAAGATTAAAGGATAAATTTTAAAGAATTTATCTTGGATAAAATTAATGGGAACCTTTCCCTAAGAATGTGATTTAGTGAATAAAAAGGATATTCTGCATTGGAATGAGGCGTATGTTGTGTTTGTGTAACATTTGTTTTAATATACGCGGGTTGTTCGGAAAGGCCGGGTTTATACCCATTCTGAATAACCGATTCGACGATATGTCGAAGATGAAGACGGTGGTTGAAGACCGGAAATCTTCACATCGTTGGGATAATTACTGACGATCCTGATTGGGCTGTACACCCAAGAGGATGGAAATAGTTAGTGGTCATCCAGACGTACTTGGAGACGGATGGATATGCGAGGAAAGTGCCTCCGGTTTCGTTCAGACCCAGAACGGACTTGTAGATGGATTGTGTGTCTGACATTGGATTTTATTCTGTGTTGATTGATTTTTGTTAAATATATATCTGTTTGGCGGCGGAGAATTTATTCTCTTGCTTAACGCCCTTCTCTGAGACGTATGAGCTTAGAGGTTATATATCGATGGACATCAGTCGCATGGCATGAATTGCCTGTGTGGCGCGCTAAGATGCAATGATCAAGGCTTCTGTTGAAAAGCAAAGTCTTGTGGTTGATGATCAAAGCACGGCCCATGTGGCGTAGCTTTGTGTATAACGTGAATTCGCGAGCCTCACACCTCGGTATGAGTTAAAAACGGGATACGGGCCGTTGGGAGAACACGACGTTTCTTTCTAGCTTTGGTGGTGTCAGTGACTTACCAGCCCTGACATTTATATACTTTTCACCTTTGTGGTTGTTGGAATGAGGCGCCTCGATTATAGGTCTGTAAGGACCGGGAAACGTGTGTTCAGGAATAACTAATCCTCTAACGTAAGTGAGGACCGGCCCAACCGATCCAAGTGGCTGCCCAGAGTGTGTAGTCCTGAGCATTTGCTAGAGTGTCTCGAAGCGGAGAGGAGCTTTCCCCTTGCCTCGACTCATGACGAAAATCCAATTTCCAATACGTGTACTTCGGTTTTAATTGTAGAACTAGTATGGCAACATAGTGGTATGGGACATTCATGCCGCCTATGATTTATATTTATGATTGAAATTGTTTTGACACTATGCACTTACTATAGTATCAAATGATTTGTTTTAAACGTACCTAGCATGTTTGGCTATTATAAGGGAAAATCCTATCCTCCGGCTTGCGTTGCATTGTGTGATGGGACCTGGGTCTTATAATAGCTTCATTTTTCAAAAAAGCATTGCGCTGTTTAATCTATGCACTGGTATTCTTGGGAGGAAACCCGTTCCGTGTTTACGGCGTGGTCCCTTGAATTACTCTCTTTTAAAGTAAAGTTTTAAATAACTGTTTTAGTTCTCACACCAGTCACATGACTGACCTGGAGTTTATTGTTTTAACCTAAACTCTGGGTGCCCCTATTTTCCGCACGGGCAGCTAGTAGTTTTGGTTTTGTAGATTTATATTCATAGGATCCTGGTTTACAGCTGGAATGATATCCGGAAAGCTCTGTATCCGTATATCACCTTCAGTTGTGCTTTGTATTATTGTTCCGCTGCTATGTAATTTATTGTAATCTCTGATATTTATCGAATGTAATTTATTCATTCATACTCTGTATATTCTTGTATCTGATGGAATTGTTGTAATAGCAATGAAATGTTCTTCCGTTTGTGTTCTGATTTGTCCTGTTCTCAAACGATCAGGGGTTTCGAACGGTCTAGATCGGTATAACGACTGACTCAGATCGAGCGAAATTCTCGGCCATCACAGTTTCCTACAGTCGCTTGATGCATCTATCGACAATTTACGATCTGTACCAGTAGTCAGTGAGTATCCTGATGTTTTTGAGAAGGTCCGGGGCTTACCTTCGAGACGCGAGATTGATTTCTGTATATACTTGGTGGACAATGCAAAGCCAGTTGCATTGCCTGTGCGCCATATGGCTCCAAGAGAAAGGAGGGAGCTCAACAAGCAAGTAGGGGAGCTACTTAAGAAAGGGTTTATTAGGCGAAGCATATCTGAATGGGGTGCTCCAGTGGTATTCGCCACTTGGGCAGATGGTTCGCTTCGCTTATGTATGGATTATAGGGAGTTGAATAAACTCTCTAAGAAGAACAGGCGCCCACTTCCGAGGATAGAAGATTTTTTTGACTAGCTTGTTGGTGCATATGTTTTCTCTCAGTTAGACTTGGCCACTGGGTTTCATCAGTTGAGGGTGGCCGAGGATAGTATAGGCAATTTGAACTCCAGATGGTTTCTTCGAGTGGCTCGTCATGCCTTTTGGGTTGATGAATGCACCGATTTATTTTGTTGATCTGATGAGTAGGGTGTTTCGGCAGTTTCTGAATAAGTTCATTAGGGTCTTTGTTGATGACATTTTGATTTTTTCGAAGAACGAGGAAGAGCATGCCCTACATTTGAGGGAGGTTACGAAAACTCTCCGTGTACACCAGCTTAAGGCAAAATTCTCCAAATGTCATTTTTAGAGAAAAGAAGTGAGATTTCTAGGGCATGTGATCTCTACATATGGGATAGTAGTAGATCCCGCAAAGGTAGTTTCAGTTCAAGATTGGCAGATCCCAAAGAATGTAACAGAGGTGAGGAGTTTTCTTGGATTAGCGGGCTATTATAGAAAGTTCATTAAGGACTTCGCAAAGATATCAGCCCCACTCACCAGATTGATGAAGAAGAATATAACATTTTCTTGGGATATAGATTATGAAGATGCTTTTCAGCGATTGAAGAGGGCTTTGACAACAGCCCCAGTCTTGACTTTGCCTGACAGGAACAAAGTGTTCACAGTATACACTGATGCATGTGGTACAGGTCTTGGTGCGGTTCTGATGCAAGAGGGAAGGGTAGTATGTTATGGAGGTAGACAGCTAAGAGTTCATGAAAAAACTACCCTACCCATCACTTAGAGTTAGTTGCCATAGTATTCGTGCTTAAGACTTGGCGCCATTATCTACTAGGGGAGAAGTTCGAGTTGTACAGCGATCGTAAATCTCTCAAGTACTTGTTCTCCCAGAAGGAACTCAAATTAAGCCAACAAAGATGGATGGAGTTCCTAACGTCCAATGACTTTGAGATTGCTTATACCCCTGACAAGGGTAATGTGGTGGCCGACACATTAAGTAGGCAGAGGATGATATTGAGTCCTCTGTTTGTGGAGAGGAAAAGCTTGGAGTTTATATTGATTTTTGATTTTAGACCCTCCACCGAGTTTGCACTAGGTTTATTGGCATTATTAGAGGTGCGACTTACTCTGTTGGACCAGATAGGGACTTCGCAGTGAAAGGACCCACAACTAGCAGATATCTTGGATAGGATCATCAGAGGGGAGACTTCTAGTCATCTTAGTAAATATTCCACAGACGATAGAGGGTGGTTGCGACGAGATGAAATGCTTTGTGTTTCCCGAGTTGGGAGTTTGTTGAAGACGGTCCTTGAGGAAGCCCATCACTCTAAGATGACTATTCATCCTAATGGTGATAAGATGTTTATGGATATGAGTAAGAGGACAGCGGCATGGCTGGCATCAGTTTATCTTTGGGAGATAGTATGTCTGCATGGAGTACCTTCCAGTATTGTGAGTGATCGTGACCCCATATTCACCAGTGAGTTTTGGAGGAGCTTGCAGGAAGCATTAGGTATGTAATTGCGTTTGAGCACTGCTTATCGCCCTCAGATGGGAAGACGGAGAGAGTGAATAGAGTCCTTGAGGATCTTTTAAAACTGTGTATCCTAGACTTCAGAGGGACATGGGAAGAGTAGCTTCCTTTAGTAGAGTTCGCCTACAACAACAATTACCAGGCTAATATTGACATGGCACCCATCGAAGCATTGTACGGACGACCCTGTAGATCACCGACTTGTTGATGGGAATCTACAGAAAGGCTTCTACTTGGACCTGAGATGGCAAGAGAAACTTTAGAAAAGATTGATCTTATCCGCAGGTGCATGAAGACAGCTTAGGACAGGCAGAAGTCCTACATAGTTAGGAGAAGGATTGACATTGAATTTGAAGTAGGAGACATGGTTTTCATCATGGTATCACCTTTGAGGAATGTGGTTCGTTTTGGATCTGTAAGGAAATTGGCACCAAGGTATGTAATTGTGTCTCTTTGTTTTTTCGTTAAAGTTATTTACTATTTGTTTGATATAATAGAATAATTGTTATAATATTAAATTAATGTTCAATTGACAAATCTAAATCTTATTTATTATGCTTCCGCATTCGCGCAATCTTCTCGCACAACAGCTTTCTCATCGAATACTCGCTAATCAGGTGGTCTTCTCTTCATCTTATTTAAACACAATAAAAACACTTTACATTTCTTGTATTTACAAATATAGAAAGATTGGTTTCAATGTTAATGTTTACATTAAACTTGTAGATGGAGGTTAAATTTAAGTTAGTTGTAGATGCACTATTGATTAATTTTTTATTATTCATTTATATAATAAATTTTTAAATGTGATAGTTTCAATATGTATATCATGTTCATACTTAAGAAGTAGTTAAATAGATAATTCACTTAAATATGAAGATATATTATTCAAATATATAAATAATATAAACATTAACAAAACTTATCCATCTTTATAAATATATATGTATTGTAAATTTTAATTTTTAACTTTATTCATATTTTTACATTCCTATAGCTTTGCACAACTTTATCGATAATTTTCTAATCTTTCATGTTAAAATCTATGTGTTTCACAGAATATCAAATTTAGAATATTGAAAAATATACATATTAGTTGTAAATATATGCACACACGAATAAAAAATACAATAAAATATTTATGTTCAACTATATGCATATACAGGTCACATACTATATTTATATACACACAATAATAACAAAGTTTCTTTTGTAAATCAACTAATAATCATTTACATACATAAACAATAAATTTATAATACATACATTGGAAAATTCTATTTTTAACTTCAAATAACTTCATACTAATATCTTTATAATTTTTACAAATTATTTTTCAGTTTATTCATATTTTTCACTCTTAATTCAATATATTTTAACTAATTACATAATTTTAAATTTTACATGTTTAATAGAAATAAGTTAAATGATATATGTTGGTTAACCAAAAGCAATTAATCAACAAAAAGATTTTTTTATAGCAATAAAAATAAAAAATTTATTGGTTTACTTCTAAGAAATATAAGTTACATTAAAACACATGTCATATATAAACAAGAATATTAAAAATTTATAATAAACTTATTTTGCCAGATTCATCATATGTTGTATAACAAAATTCAAATGTTAACACTAAAATTTTAAATACTATATTTAATAATATTATCGTCTACAACACGGATTGCACACTAATTTATTTAATAAAATAAGAAATTTATAAATGCTAAAGTATTTTAGCCCAACATATTTAAATACTTAACACCTACGAGATAGTTTAGAATATATTTACACACCTATATTTTACTAATATAACTCAATATTATTACAATATTTCAAATTCATATATCTCTACTTTACTGCTACCACTATTTTATTTAATGTTAGTTAAAACAGATGCTAAGACACCTACCGTTGCAATCAAATGATTTATTATATTATAAAAGATATTAGCAAATTCTATTAGCACCTCAATTTTGACTTTTTCCACCAGGTTAAATACTTGACACCTACGAGATAGTTAAGAATATATTTACACATTTATATTTTACCAATATAACTCAATATTATTACGATATTTCAAATTCATATATTGCTACCTTACTGATACCACTATTGTTAGTTAATGTTAGTTAAAACAGATGCCTTAGAACCTAACGTAACAATCAAATGATTTATTATCTTATAAAAAATATTAGCAAATTCTATTAGCACCTCAATTTTGACTTTTTCCACCAGGTTGCAAACTAATAAACTAAAATGACAAATATACATTTGTGTCCCATTCAAGCTTTCTCCATTCTGTTATTTAAATTCTAAAAAAAAAATTGAAACAATAACATAAATTGCAATGAAGAAAATAACATTTTTTTTCAAAAAAATAGTGTTAACTTTAAATTTACACCCTCTTAATTTTAATGTCTTTTTCATTAACATTGTTTGAATTTATAATTCCGAGTATAATACATTATATATATATATATATACACACACACACACATACATATATATGTATTATTTTTAAATCAAACTAAAATATACATTTTTTAAAATTGCAAAATAAAATAAAATAAAATAGAAATAAACTACTGCTTTTTTGTTTTTAAATTTATTTTTTATTTTCTTAAATTGTTAACATATGGTTATTTATTTATAAAAATATAAACTGAAGGATAGCACTAGTAACTTTTAAAATGCAAAAAGAAAAAATTAAAGTAGAAAGTTATTTGTTTCAACAGCAGCATGAAAGATGCAAATGTGCAAAACAAATAGGTTTGGTCAAAGATATTAAATGTTTCACAAATCATTATTAAACCAACCTTTTACCATAATAATTTAAAACAATTGCATCTACATAAAAATTATAGTCCAATCTTTCTCATTAAATTTACATTTTTTTGGTTATCACCCACATCTTTGATAATAATATTAATAACCAAATTATTTGTAACTATTGTTTAGAAACCAATATAACAATTATAACTAAATTAAATTTAATGTTAACATATGAAAATATGCATCTAAATCATAAAAATAAAAAATAATAATCACTGATGTCTACAATTTGACCTGCTAAATCCTAATTTTTAACAAATACAACTAACGCAAACACAACGAATTAGATTTGAATGAATGAATGGTGATTAAATTTACCAAAACATGAGATGTGATATAAACCAAATACACTTGGTTTTTGGTATTGAATATGGTATAAACTAAATGCACATGGTTTTTGATATTGATTGTGATGGATTGATTTTACATTTAGCATTGGGTTGGGTAAAAATATTTGTATGCTAACATCTTGTGAAACTCTTCACGATTTGACTACGAGATGTTTAGCGATGTTGTTGAGTTCATTTTAAATTTAATGAATGATTTTGAAATGATATTTTTTTTACGTAAAAAAAAATGTATTCCCGATTTTGGACAGGGAATGTTTTATAAAAATGTTGAAAGAATTACGAGGGCTAAATCTGAATATTTCGAAATGATTTGGAAATATATTATGGCTTTACATTGTGGTTCATCGTGTATCGGATTAGTTGTTATTGATGATGTATTTGTTTGGTGGCGGAGAATTTATTATCTTGCTTAACACTCTTCTTTGAGACATACGAGCTTGAAGATTATGTGATTAATAGTGACTAATCATATGTGTGAATTGCTGATGTGAAGTATTATAGTTTGAAAGTACTTGTGATTATTATATTGTGACATGATTTTCCCCACTTCGGGATATAAAATGATTTAGCAAGTATGTGGCTAAAGATTAGGGTAACCCGAGAGTGACTAAAAGTATGAGGGCGGTATAGTTCCCCAGAGTGTGGAATGGAGCATCGTCAGTGTAGCCTTCTCCATAGTGGGAGGTACATACATACATATATATATATATATATATATATCGAGTTGGAGGGGCGCGTACATCCTGGTTTGAGGGTCGTGCACGATATTTGTTGCATACTTGTTTGTATGCATTGTTATGTTTTGGAATTCATATTTCCAAAGATTTTGGTTTGAGATCCCGAAGTGAAATCTACTTTGAAATGAAAGTTAGATATGTATTTCAAATGATTTGAAATATGAATCGGGAAATAAAATCTAAAGGAATAATTTCTATAAAGTGAATTGGATTTCGAAAATCTATGTCAGGGATTAAGCCTAAATGGGTAGATTGGAAAGTTGCATGTTGTTTGATGCATTGTAGATCCATATATCTATTATTTCTTACTGTTTAGGCACTGGTATTCATGGGGGTAAATCCGTTCCGTGACATACGCGTGATCCCATGAATTACCATATTTTAAAGTAAAGTTTTAAATAAAAGTTTTAGTTCTCACACCAGTCCCATGACTGATCTGGAGTTTATTGTTTAAACCTAAACTCTAGGTGTCCATATTTTCCACACGGGCAGCTAGTAGTTTTGGTTTTGCAGACATTATTTTCACAGGATCCTGGATTTACAGCTGGAGCTATATTTAGAAAGCTTTGTATCCGTGTGTTTCTTTCAGTTGTGTTATGTATTATTTTTCCGCTGCATTGTAATTTTAATATCTGATAATTTTCTGATGTATATTATTTATTCATACTCTGTTATATTCTTGTACTCTAATGTGATTGTTGTAATAAGCAATGAAATGTTCTCTTGTTTGCGTTCCGATTTGTTGCGTTTTCAACTCAATCCGGTCTTTTCCGTCTCTCTTGGAGATTGGGGGATTTTGGATCATTATAGGCGCTTTTGGGAAATTTTTCCCCAACAACTGGTATCAGAGCTACGAGGTTAACTGAGAAAGGGTGCTAGGCATTATAGCAGGAGATGAGTAGAATTCAGCAATTGTATCAAGGCCATATGTCAAAGGTACATATATAGCAGCATGATCTCAGTTAGCAATAGAAAGATGGAATGGGGATAAAGACTTCGAGAAGTGGCAATGGAAGATGAAAGCTATTCTGATGAGAAACAATGTTCATCCTGTGGTGTTTGCTCCTGAGGAGTTGAGGGATGATATTTCATCCATGGAAACGAAGGAGATGGAACAATGGGCATTTATTACTCTACAATTAGCAACAGGAGAAAATGTCATTTCAGAGATTAGCGGTGAGACCACTGATAAGGACATTTGGACCAAGCTGGAAAAACTCTATTTAAAGAAGTCACTAACCCACCGTATGATTTTGTTGAAGACATATTTCACCATGCGGATGAGAGAGGGTACTTCAGTGAAGGCATATCTTGATGTGAAGGCAGATCTTCTATCTGAGGACTTGAGAGATCAGATGATGGGGTTGAGTGGAGGTAGAGGAGGAAGTAATACGGAAGCCTTATTGGCTGGTATGGAGAAAGGGGAGAAAAGGAAGAAAATAAAATCAAGAGATGCGAAGTGCTACATTTGCAAGAAATAAGACCATTGGAAGAGAGATTGTCCGGACTTAAAGAAAAAAATTAAAGCTGGAAATTCATCGGTTGCGGTGGAGAAATTTTTATCTGATGACTTATTGACAGCGGTAGTATCAGATGTATCAGACCATTAGGGGCTAGATACGGGGCGTCTTTTCATATGTCACCTAATAAGAATTATTTCAATTCTTTTAAAAGAAAAAGAGGGAAATTGATTCTTATGGGAAACGATGCTAGCTGTAGAGTCATGGGCGAAGGTACTATGCAGATTCGCATGTATGACATGTAATACGCACCTTGACATGTGTCTTTTATGTTCCAAGTCTTCGGAAGTCAATGATATCTCTTGGGAAGTTGGCATCCAAAGGATGCAAGGTGACTATTTATAAGGATAGTCTAAGGGTTTTTAACGGTGCATTTGTAGTGATGAAGGGAGATATGTTTCATAATTTGTATCTCGTGAGGGAAAGCACCGTACTTGGAGAGTCAAGGGTTGAAGTCTATACTTCTCGTGGAAAAGATGTCAAATCTAGACATACGAGAAGGGACTTTGAGTTTCTGCATAGACAGAATACGATCAAAGGGGAAAGCTTCAACAAGGTGGGATTTTACCAAGAGGATGTGCTTGATAAGTGGAAGAAGGGATTGTCTGAAGTTAGTCAGAGATCAAAGGAGAAAGCAGTGGATATGCATAAGTCTTTGCAGACTGCTAAGTTCGGGCGTTGCTCGAGCTGGAATCGCTTATCGAAATGCTAGGTGCCATGCGGTGGCACGATGTGGGGAGAGAGTTGAGATGGTTCATGGAGACGTTTGTTTTCATGGTAAAGATTGATAGGTCTTACTTGAAGGGGGTACTTTGAACACTTTGTTGGCAGGCAGTGGCGTTGCCGGAGTTTGTTGACAAAGTGCAATGGGTGATGGCCATGCCGAAACCCATTGGGGAAAGAAACCATGGTGTCTTGTCCGAGAAGATGCTTAGAGTAAGAGGATGTAAGTGGAGTTAGTATGCTTTCAAGGAAATATAGTATCAATGTGGAGATTGTTAGAATTTGCAATACAATAATTCCATTTGCAGAAGATTTGGAAGCTATTATTGATTATGGTGATACAATATTTCCATTTAAAAAAGATTTGGGAAATATTGTTAATTTGAGTAATATAATATTTCAAACTGCAGAAGATTTGGAAGATATCAGAAAATTTATTGCCTCCTTTTTTGTAAAATTAGTCAGGGCAACAAATTAACTACATAAGTGGAAGAATGTAAAGAAGTTTCTTTTGGGATATTGAAGTAAGGAATTAATTCTCTGATTGGAGAATTAATTAAGCATTGATTTATTACCATAAATCAATTACTTCAATCCCAAGTATTAATCCTTATATAAAGATAGGGATTAGGTAAATGTATGGTACATCTCTCAAAGTTGTATTTCTTCTTCTTCTTCTCTATTATCAGTCTTGTAATAATTTCTTATTTAGAAACAGAATAAAATCTCCTCTCCCCAAGTGGACGTTCACTAACAAGACGTAAGTGGAACCACTATAAATCTCTTGTGTTCTTTCTTTTATTGCTTGATCTGTGATTGTTTTGCTGGTGACTATCTATTGTTTGTTTTACCTCACCATCAGTCTGTTCCTATTTGTTTTTTTCGCAAGGTTGGGTTTTATTCCCAAGGCGCTTCTGGGAATTTTTTTCCCCAACTATGGCAATTATTTTTGTTGCTTGGCTTGAAGGTCTTGTTGATTTTTTAAACTTAAAATCAAGATTTTGTTTTATTTTCAAGTCTGAAGTTAGTATCATCGATTATGTTGATTCACCTTAAAACTCGTGTCATTTTGGTTACTTGAAGTATGCAATTTTCAGTTTTAATCTATGTTATTATATATAATTTTCCACCTATTCTATTATATACAAAGTTTAATATTTGATTATTGTTATATTGTTCTCTCATTTCATCTCAAACTAAATACAATTATCTTCTTAGTTCACTCAGATATTTTCAATTTCCCTCCTAAAAATTCAATAGTTTCCAATTATTACATCTTAACTGATATGTCCTTTGTTTTCCTACTTTTACACTTTCACTTATGGCATTACCCCACGCATCACCAGATTAAAAATACATACTCAATAATTCATTATACAACAAATGGGGAAACCACAACCCTCTGCTAAGTTTCTAAATCAAAAAAAAAAAAATTGATATTTTCTTCCAAATTTAAGGAAAACACCAAAACCCTATGTCCAATTTTTAGAATTTGAAAAATTACAAATTTTTTGTTTCACCCATCGTTTATTTGGCCTTGAATGTAATTTCTTCAACACCTTGAAATTAATTGTCTATTTTGGTAAGAACTGTTTTCTTGATAATGTTAAGCGTAGAGATTTGTTATTTATTTAATATTTACTATATTCTCTCCTTTTTTTCATTAGTTCATTGAGGCTGAAACTAATATTATTTGTACTATCTTCAGAGGGTTGAATTATTATAAAATTTGAGTTTGGTAGTTTCTAACAATCTGTTTGCATTTTTTTCTGTTCATATTGTAGACCATAGCTATTAGATGTATTTGTTTACTTTAATTTAAGCAGTTTTCAGTAATTAGTTTATACTTTTTTTTGTTCATGTTCCCGACCATAACTATTAGATCCGTAACAGACAAAAGCTCTTTCGGATGTTTCTCAATTCTGCACGTTATAAAAGCGCATCACCTAAACTTCTAAAATCCCCCTATCGCCTTCTTCAAATAGCTGTTCTTTTTCTTAGTTTATTTCCTGTGTCGGAGAAATGGATTTCGTGGATATGCTATTTTATATTGTTTCTCATTTTTTGTGACGTTCCTTCATCTTGCATCAACTGTGTTCTTCTCTTTTTATTATGTGTTGTTCCATCGCAGTAGCTATGTATTTTTTTTTTTGTTATTGGTTTGTTTGTTTCTCTTTTACATGGGTTGCTCTTGCTTTGTAGTAGCATCATACTACCGCCTCATAGGTTGTAGAACTACTAAAATACCCCTTTTCCTTCATGGAATTAAACCAATAATGTTGTTTTATGTTGCCATGTTTTTAATGAAGAGGGGGGATGTTACTATAAAGTAACCAATGCATTAAATAAAGTCATTTTGTATTTCATAAATATATTATTATTTTTGCATTTATTTTGTTGTTTCATGCTGCAACAGCTGTATTTTTTTTTATTATGCGTTGTGTAATAACCCGCAAAATCTGGGCCAGTTTAAAATTTTTATTTTGGCCATTTTAGCGAATTTTGAATATTTAAAATAGATTATTTTAAATAATGGCGACGGAAAATTTATTTTCAATATAGAATCGACGTATATATTATATACGTCGTCGTTAGAATATAAATAATTATATATAATTATAAATAGAAAAGAAAATGGCGCGGTAGTTCGAAAATTCGATTTCTAATTTCAAATGAATATACAGAATTCAATATAAGTCAGAATTGAACGAAACAAGAAATATTTGAATCTGTATAACTATATCTTTGTAACGAAGTTAACAAACTGAGATTTCATTTTAGAAATGATGAGATATGTCCAGTTGAAAATTAGAAATAGTCGCTGTGGAATTTATATATATTTTAATATAATATATAGCCCTTAAAAATAGCCATTTTGCAAATGACCTCGGATTTCGACGAAACCACTTTTGTTGGATCCGTGATGTCAAATTATTGCTAGATTCCAAATTTCATAATTTTTCGAATCAATATGTGAGCGTGGCAAAGGAAAACGCGTTTGACCAGTTTCAGTTGATTTTAATCGACTGGAAATTGGCCATTTTTCTAACGGTCTCAGAATTCGACGAAACTAGTTTTGTTAGGACCGTATCGTCAATACGAAGCTAGAAAATATTTTTCTGGAATTTTTCGAGTTAGTTTGTGCCCCCGGTAATTTGAAATATACGTTTAAAATTCAATATAGTGATTTAAAAGTAAATTCAAGGGAAACTGACTGTAACAATCGAATCAGCTTGCGATACATGTTTCATTGTGTTCGGAATGGGGGTGAAACGCTATGGACGACAGGCGGTGGGTCTCGTTTTGAGGTCGAAAATAAAAGTTGCTTTTTGAAAGTAATTAAATAATTAAATATATATATATTTTTCATATAAACCCCCCCCCTCTCGTTTTCATTCTAAAAACAGAAATCAAATAAATAAAAAAAAAAAAAAAAAAAAAAAAAGAAAAACCCCCAATCGCGATCGCCCCCCCCAGGATCCGTCGCCAGAGCCACCCAACGCCGCCTCTTCGCCAGCTCCGACCACCGCCCCTCCCCAGATGCATCGCCGCCCTTTCCCCTTCTTCTTCGATGATCCCCGAACCCCAAACCCGTCGCCCCATCGTACGCCATCGCCAATAGCGATCCACGCCACCGCAGTCCCCCCCCCTGTCGATGACCGCTTCCCCTCCCCTGTCGATGGTCGCGCCCCACTCGCGAAGTCCAGTACCCTCCTGCCGCCGACGAAGATGAAGCGAAGCCCCCCCCCCCCCCGACAAAGCCGACAGCGCCCCAGGTAGTTTTTTTATTTTATTTTATTTATTTTTACTTTTATATTGATTTTATAAAAAAAAAAACTGTTTTAAAAAGAATTTTTAAACTGTTTTTTTTAGAAATCAAAACTGAGATTTTTAAAAGTATTTTAAAAACTGATTTTTAATTTATTTTTAAAACTGAATTTTTAAATATAGAAAACTGTTTTTATTTTTAAGATTCAAAACTGAGATTTTTAAAAGTTTGAAAAACTGATTTTATTTTAAGATTTAAAATAGAAAAGGTTTAAACTTTAAAAAGAAAATGGTTTGAACTTTAAAAAGATTTGATCTTTAAAATAGGAAATTCAAAAAGGCGTAATCTTTAAATTCAAAAAGGCGTAATCTTTAAATTCAAAAAGGCGTAATCTTTAAATTCAAAAAGGCGTAATCTTTAAAGTAGAAAAGGCGAAATATTTGAAAAGACGAGATCTTTATATAGTAAACTTCGAAGTAAAATAAAAATTCGATTTTTATATATAGAACTTTGAAATAAAAATTCGATTTTTATATATTGAACTCTGAACTAAAAATTTGATTTTTATATATGGACCTTCGAAATAAAAATATGATTTTTAAATATTGAATAGCAAGGTAAAAATTCGATTTTTATATATGTAGTGGCTACGGACGACGAAGCTGACGAAAATGCCATAGCGATGAAGATTTCTATCAAAGAAGAGCCGTGGAGCTAGGATAGCTATAAGTGAGAATTTCTCACCCTTTCAATTTTATTTCTAGTTATATTTATATATATATATACTAGGATGCAGACGGTGTTTAGTAGCACCCGACACAACCGTCCACATACCATGGACTTGTTTGTTTGGATGTTTGGTGATTGATTGAGATATTGATTTGAATGTGGTTTGTGGTGTGAAAAATCGAATCGATAAATTGGTTAGGATTAGACGTGCGCCGTTATAAGGCGAAGGAGTAAGGCTAGGTTAGACCCTTACTCCAAATTTTGTGGCTTGCATAACGAAAGTGAATTTGATTGATGTGTGAATGGCGTGGGCCTTCACTAGACCGGGGATAAGGCTAGGCCTTGTCCCGTTTCTAGTATCGTGCCGTTATGCCGCCGAAATTTTCTAAAACATGTTAGAAAAATAAAAATAACATTTTATTTAAAGAATGAACTGAATAGATATTCATATGTCGAAATAAAATATTTTATCGTTAAAAATATAATTTTTAACGTGAATATGAATATAGTGAAAGTGAATAAAATAAATATTCATTTACAAACCGGACGGTTTGTTTATGTACACCTATTTGATTGATATTGATTGGGTCGATAAATTTTACACATCGCCCAACTGCACAAATAAAATCTGTGCTTGATTGTTTGAAACCCTACACGGGTGTTGGGATGAAATATGAAGTCCACTCATCCTGATTGATTAAATATGTCGATCGATTGATTGACAGGCTGTTATAAGCGTTAGATATCTATATTTGATGCTTATACAGTGTAGTGCACTTTGGTTGATGGTTGATTATTTTTCAATACTATTATATACATGTGATGTATGAAAATCCATATAATTAATTTTATATGGTGATTGATTGGGCCTCATTCCAATTTGAAAAATAAAGAATATATAAAATAAAGGTTCATGTGTTGACTATACTCATCCGTTGGGAATAGTCATGTGTTGAACGAATTATTTTTATAATAAAATTTACATCTTTATCAATATAATATAAAGGTTCATGTGTTGACTATACTCATCCGTTGGGAATAGCCATGTGTTGAACGAATTATTTTTATAATAAAATTTACATCTTTATCAATATAAAATAAAGGTTCATGTGTTGACGGTACTCATTCGTTGAGATTAGTCATGTGTTGAACGAAATAATTTAACCAAAAATAGTCACACATGGACGGTACTCATTCGTTGAGATTAGTCGTGTGTTGACAAAAAGAAATATTTGAAATAGAATATATAAAGCCGTGTTGAATAGTGATGCGCCATTTTGACGCGAACGATATATATAACGATTTCGAAATGAATTGAATATATAACGATTTCGAAATGAATTGAATATATAACGATTTCGAAATGAATTGAATATATAACGATTTCGAAATGAATTGAATATATAACGATTTCGAAATGAATTGAATATATAACGATTTCGAAATGAATTGAATATATAACGATTTCGATTTGAATTGAATATAAAACGATTTCGATTTGAATGGAATAGAAAACCAATTTGATTTCAAATTGAATATATAATGAACTTGATTCAAATAGAAAACGAAACGAATTAATTTGAATAGAAAATGAATTTGAATCGAATAGAAAATCAATTTGAATTGAATTGATTTGAATTGAATTGAAAAACGAATTCGAATTGAATTTAAAATGAAGTGAAATGAATTCAAATTAAATTGAAATTTGAATTGAATAGAAATGAATTTTAAAACGAATTTATAAAGAAGAATTCAATTTTGATTTGAATTGAAATAGAAGTTGACTTCGTTTTTGAAACGAATTCAAAACTAAATATATAATTCGTTTTAAATAGAAATCGACGAAATATATATTATATATATTATATATATAATATAATGGCCTGAATAGAACGCGCCGCGCCGCGGCAGTTCGTAAATTTCGACCATTTATTTCAAACGGACATTACGGGAGATCCGACCGTCGGATTCTCCTAAAACCGGAACCGTTGGGTTCGTATCGAAAAGAGCTTTCTAACGAATATTAGAAATTCAAAATCTAACGGTTGGATTTGGAGATACGTCCAAATCAAATTCGAAAAAGGTCGCTGTAAGTGCAGTTCGATGGCCATCGTTGGAAATCGACTGTACGGGCCTTGATAAAATTATTAAAAATATCAATAATTTGTGTAAAATCATAAGAAATGATTTGGGAAAAATTGGGGTGAAAAACTCCATATTTGAAAAGATAAAAATAGATTTTTATCAAAATGAACTAGTTTTGAACTAAATTTAAAACCCAATCATTTTTAAAATAAATGAATTAGATTTAAAAAGGGGTTTTAAATAATCGAATTTCTAATATGTTTGATTAAGTTTGAGATGGGTTTATCGTGAACAGTGTTTTAAATAACACTAGTTCTTTAACCCGATAACAAATAGAATGTGATTTGGGTTTGTTGTGAACTGTGTTTTAAATAACACCTAGTTCTTTAACCCAGTAAAAGGAGTTTTATTGAATCTGCAATTAGATTGAAATTCGAACTGATAATCTAAATTATCAAATTTAGAAATGAGCGAGAATGGAGTATCACCAGTTTTGCTCCAAAGCGATAGTTAAATCTTTAATTAGATTTGAACGTGAAATGGTAATTAATTTTACCGATAACACCACGGTGTTAGATATGGAGTATTACCAGTTTTGCTTCATGGGATGAATAGGTTGGGATTGGGAAATAAAATAAATAATTACTTCGTTGTGGTTCGCTAATCTCGACTAGTTGGAAAACCATAATTTGGTTTTAAATGACATCCAAAGGAAGATTTCAGGATAAATTTTAAAGAATTTATCTTGGATAAAATTAATGGGAACTTTTCCCTAAGAATGTGGAATTTAGAAACTAGCTGTAGGTTGGCTATGAAGAATGGTTTCCTGGGTATTGATCTGATGTTGGTTTCGGCCTTCGGGGTTAATGTTCGGGAAATTGTTCTCTTGCTAATTTGCGGTTAGTGACTAATGAATTAGAATGAGGCGTATGTTGTGTTTGTGTAACATTTGTTTTCAATATACGCGGGTTGTTCGGAAAGTCCGGGTTTATACCCATTCTGAATAACCGATTCGACGATATGTCGAAGATGAAGACGGTGGTTGAAGACCGGAAGTCTTCACATCGTAGGGATAATTACTGACGATCCTGATTGGGCTGTACACCCAAGAGGATGGAAATAGTTAGTGGTCGTCCAGACGTACTTGGAGATGGATGGATATGCGAGGAAAGTGCCTCCGGTTTCGTTCAGACCCAGAACGGACTTGTAAATGGATTGTGTGCCTGACATTGGATTTTATTCTGTGTTGATTGATTTCTATTAAATATATATCTGCTTGGCGGCGGAGAATTTATTCTCTTGCTTAACGCCCTTCTCTGAGACGTACGAGCTTAGAGGTTATATATCGATAGATATCAATCGCATGGCATGAATTGCCTGTGTGGCATGCTGAGTTGCATGGATCAAGGCTTTTGTTGAAAAGCAAAGTCTTGTGGTTGATGATCAAAGCACGCCTACGTGGCAGCTTTGTGTATAGCGTGTATTCGCAAGCCTCACACCTCGGTATGAGTTAAAAACGGGATACGGACCGCTGGGAGAGCGCACGTTTCTTTCTAGCTTTGGTGGTGTCAGTGACTTACCAGCCCTGACATATATATACTTTTCACCTTTGTGGTTGTTGGAATGAGGCGCCTCGATTATAGGTCTGTAAGGACCGGGAAACGTGTGTTCAGGCATAATTAATCCTCTAACGTAAGTGAGGACCGGCCCAGCCGCATCCAGGGGTTACCCAGTGTGCGTAATCCCGGGGACATTTGCTAGAGTGTCTCGAACGCGGAGAGGAGCTTGCCCCTTGCCTCGACTCATGACGGAAATCCAATTTCCAATACGTGTATCGCGGTTTTAATTGTAGAACTAGTATGGCGACATGATATATGGTACCCATGCCGTCTATGATTTATACTTATGATTGAAATGTTTTGACACTATACACTTATTATAGTATCAAATGATTTGTTTTAAAACGTATCAAGCATGTTTGGCTATTATAAGGGAAAACCCTATCCCCCGGCTTGCGTTGCATTGTATGATAGGACCTGGGTCTTATAATAGCTTCATTTTTCGAAAAAGCATTGCGTTGTTTATTCTATGCACTGGTATTCTTGGGAGGAAACCCGTTCCGTGTTATACGGCGTGGTCCCTTGAATTACTCTCTTTTAAAGTAAAGTTTTAAATAACTGTTTTAGTTCTCACACCAGTCACATGACTGACCTGGAGTTTATTGTTTTAACCTAAACTCTGGGTGCCCCTATTTTCCGCACGGGCAGCTAGTAGTTTTGGTTTTGCAGATTTATATTCACAGGATCCTGGTTTACAGCTGGAATGATATCCGGAAAGCTCTGTATCCGTATATCACCTTCAGTTGTGCTTTATATTATTTTTCCGCTGCTATGTATTTAAATGTAATTTAAATCTCTGATATTTCTGTGTAATATTTATTCATTTATACTCTGTATATTCTTGTATCTGATGGAATTGTTGTAATATACAATGAAATGTTCTTCTGTTTGTGTTCTGGTTTGTCATGTTCTCAACGTTCAGGGGTTTCGAACGGTTTAGATCGGTTTAACGACTGATTCAGATCGAGCGAAATTCCTTGCCGTCACATTTGGTATCAGAGCTTTGGTTTACAGAGCTCGAGAACAAGACACATTAGAACCATACGAAAGAATTCATCAGATATTGGATTAGTAATATCCAATTAGAATGACTCGTTAGAGATAGGATCAGTAGTATCCTAGAACGAGTGTGAAGAGTATATTTTTCAAATGAAAACAATTTTGTTTTGAAAATTTAAATCATGCTATACGTATTTGAATATTTATTTATTTTGAATGTGGACAATCTAGTATATAAAGGTTTTGCATATACGCGTCATGAACGTATATCCGAAGTTTTAATATATTAGATAGATATAGAGTCACACTCTAGGCACCCGGACATGGTCCTGATGATGAAGTATACCATCACCAGTATTTATTTTCGAGTGACGAAGGCGTGATTTTCTATATATTTCCATTAGGCTGGTGTGAGAACCCAAAACTTATATAGTTAGAACACATTGTTGTGAATTGGCATCAAAAACATGATTTTCTTTATATATATCAAAATTTATGAATTTGAAACTCTAATCCACTAATTGATTGATGTTTGTGTTGTTTGTTTAATTGTTTGCTGATTTTTAACCATTTATGCCTAATATAATCAAATATTGAATTGTATTGAAAATTGGTCGCGTTTGCTTGCATATATATATATATATATATATATATCATTGAACAGGTCATAGCAAGGAGGCTAGAGCCGAGAATAGAATTTGTTTGCCCGACAAATAGGTACATGTTTATTACATAATTTACTGTTTTGTTTGGGTGATGATGATTTTGTGAGCCTATTGGCTAGCCGCTTGGCTTTTTCTTTTTCTTTTTGAGATCTGAAGGACCGGGAACGCTATTTGCAATTTCCCGATGCTCCCGGTGCAGGGGAGGTTATGGCGAAATTTTTCGAAAATTTAGGGTGTTAGCCAAATTTTTGAAGTTTTGGAAATTCTCAGAAACTAAAGAGTTGGAGAATGGAAGCCAGAACGAACATAGAGTTGAATAATCAAACCACTTTCGACTTTGTTCCTTTTCGGGGACGAAAAGTTTTAAGTGGGGGAGATTGTAATAACCCGCAAAATCTGGGCCAGTTTAAAATTTTTATTTTGGCCATTTTAGCGAATTTTGAATATTTAAAATAGATTATTTTAAATAATGGCGACGGAAAATTTATTTTCAATATAGAATCGACGTATATATTATATACGTCGTCGTTAGAATATAAATAATTATATATAATTATAAATAGAAAAGAAAATGGCGCGGTAGTTCGAAAATTCGATTTCTAATTTCAAATGAATATACAGAATTCAATATAAGTCAGAATTGAACGAAACAAGAAATATTTGAATCTGTATAACTATATCTTTGTAACGAAGTTAACAAACTGAGATTTCATTTTAGAAATGATGAGATATGTCCAGTTGAAAATTAGAAATAGTCGCTGTGGAATTTATATATATTTTAATATAATATATAGCCCTTAAAAATAGCCATTTTGCAAATGACCTCGGATTTCGACGAAACCACTTTTGTTGGATCCGTGATGTCAAATTATTGCTAGATTCCAAATTTCATAATTTTTCGAATCAATATGTGAGCGTGGCAAAGGAAAACGCGTTTGACCAGTTTCAGTTGATTTTAATCGACTGGAAATTGGCCATTTTTCTAACGGTCTCAGAATTCGACGAAACTAGTTTTGTTAGGACCGTATCGTCAATACGAAGCTAGAAAATATTTTTCTGGAATTTTTCGAGTTAGTTTGTGCCCCCGGTAATTTGAAATATACGTTTAAAATTCAATATAGTGATTTAAAAGTAAATTCAAGGGAAACTGACTGTAACAATCGAATCAGCTTGCGATACATGTTTCATTGTGTTCGGAATGGGGGTGAAACGCTATGGACGACAGGCGGTGGGTCTCGTTTTGAGGTCGAAAATAAAAGTTGCTTTTTGAAAGTAATTAAATAATTAAATATATATATATTTTTCATATAAACCCCCCCCCTCTCGTTTTCATTCTAAAAACAGAAATCAAATAAATAAAAAAAAAAAAAAAAAAAAAAAAAGAAAAACCCCCAATCGCGATCGCCCCCCCCAGGATCCGTCGCCAGAGCCACCCAACGCCGCCTCTTCGCCAGCTCCGACCACCGCCCCTCCCCAGATGCATCGCCGCCCTTTCCCCTTCTTCTTCGATGATCCCCGAACCCCAAACCCGTCGCCCCATCGTACGCCATCGCCAATAGCGATCCACGCCACCGCAGTCCCCCCCCCTGTCGATGACCGCTTCCCCTCCCCTGTCGATGGTCGCGCCCCACTCGCGAAGTCCAGTACCCTCCTGCCGCCGACGAAGATGAAGCGAAGCCCCCCCCCCCCCGACAAAGCCGACAGCGCCCCAGGTAGTTTTTTTATTTTATTTTATTTATTTTTACTTTTATATTGATTTTATAAAAAAAAAAACTGTTTTAAAAAGAATTTTTAAACTGTTTTTTTTAGAAATCAAAACTGAGATTTTTAAAAGTATTTTAAAAACTGATTTTTAATTTATTTTTAAAACTGAATTTTTAAATATAGAAAACTGTTTTTATTTTTAAGATTCAAAACTGAGATTTTTAAAAGTTTGAAAAACTGATTTTATTTTAAGATTTAAAATAGAAAAGGTTTAAACTTTAAAAAGAAAATGGTTTGAACTTTAAAAAGATTTGATCTTTAAAATAGGAAATTCAAAAAGGCGTAATCTTTAAATTCAAAAAGGCGTAATCTTTAAATTCAAAAAGGCGTAATCTTTAAATTCAAAAAGGCGTAATCTTTAAAGTAGAAAAGGCGAAATATTTGAAAAGACGAGATCTTTATATAGTAAACTTCGAAGTAAAATAAAAATTCGATTTTTATATATAGAACTTTGAAATAAAAATTCGATTTTTATATATTGAACTCTGAACTAAAAATTTGATTTTTATATATGGACCTTCGAAATAAAAATATGATTTTTAAATATTGAATAGCAAGGTAAAAATTCGATTTTTATATATGTAGTGGCTACGGACGACGAAGCTGACGAAAATGCCATAGCGATGAAGATTTCTATCAAAGAAGAGCCGTGGAGCTAGGATAGCTATAAGTGAGAATTTCTCACCCTTTCAATTTTATTTCTAGTTATATTTATATATATATATACTAGGATGCAGACGGTGTTTAGTAGCACCCGACACAACCGTCCACATACCATGGACTTGTTTGTTTGGATGTTTGGTGATTGATTGAGATATTGATTTGAATGTGGTTTGTGGTGTGAAAAATCGAATCGATAAATTGGTTAGGATTAGACGTGCGCCGTTATAAGGCGAAGGAGTAAGGCTAGGTTAGACCCTTACTCCAAATTTTGTGGCTTGCATAACGAAAGTGAATTTGATTGATGTGTGAATGGCGTGGGCCTTCACTAGACCGGGGATAAGGCTAGGCCTTGTCCCGTTTCTAGTATCGTGCCGTTATGCCGCCGAAATTTTCTAAAACATGTTAGAAAAATAAAAATAACATTTTATTTAAAGAATGAACTGAATAGATATTCATATGTCGAAATAAAATATTTTATCGTTAAAAATATAATTTTTAACGTGAATATGAATATAGTGAAAGTGAATAAAATAAATATTCATTTACAAACCGGACGGTTTGTTTATGTACACCTATTTGATTGATATTGATTGGGTCGATAAATTTTACACATCGCCCAACTGCACAAATAAAATCTGTGCTTGATTGTTTGAAACCCTACACGGGTGTTGGGATGAAATATGAAGTCCACTCATCCTGATTGATTAAATATGTCGATCGATTGATTGACAGGCTGTTATAAGCGTTAGATATCTATATTTGATGCTTATACAGTGTAGTGCACTTTGGTTGATGGTTGATTATTTTTCAATACTATTATATACATGTGATGTATGAAAATCCATATAATTAATTTTATATGGTGATTGATTGGGCCTCATTCCAATTTGAAAAATAAAGAATATATAAAATAAAGGTTCATGTGTTGACTATACTCATCCGTTGGGAATAGTCATGTGTTGAACGAATTATTTTTATAATAAAATTTACATCTTTATCAATATAATATAAAGGTTCATGTGTTGACTATACTCATCCGTTGGGAATAGCCATGTGTTGAACGAATTATTTTTATAATAAAATTTACATCTTTATCAATATAAAATAAAGGTTCATGTGTTGACGGTACTCATTCGTTGAGATTAGTCATGTGTTGAACGAAATAATTTAACCAAAAATAGTCACACATGGACGGTACTCATTCGTTGAGATTAGTCGTGTGTTGACAAAAAGAAATATTTGAAATAGAATATATAAAGCCGTGTTGAATAGTGATGCGCCATTTTGACGCGAACGATATATATAACGATTTCGAAATGAATTGAATATATAACGATTTCGAAATGAATTGAATATATAACGATTTCGAAATGAATTGAATATATAACGATTTCGAAATGAATTGAATATATAACGATTTCGAAATGAATTGAATATATAACGATTTCGAAATGAATTGAATATATAACGATTTCGATTTGAATTGAATATAAAACGATTTCGATTTGAATGGAATAGAAAACCAATTTGATTTCAAATTGAATATATAATGAACTTGATTCAAATAGAAAACGAAACGAATTAATTTGAATAGAAAATGAATTTGAATCGAATAGAAAATCAATTTGAATTGAATTGATTTGAATTGAATTGAAAAACGAATTCGAATTGAATTTAAAATGAAGTGAAATGAATTCAAATTAAATTGAAATTTGAATTGAATAGAAATGAATTTTAAAACGAATTTATAAAGAAGAATTCAATTTTGATTTGAATTGAAATAGAAGTTGACTTCGTTTTTGAAACGAATTCAAAACTAAATATATAATTCGTTTTAAATAGAAATCGACGAAATATATATTATATATATTATATATATAATATAATGGCCTGAATAGAACGCGCCGCGCCGCGGCAGTTCGTAAATTTCGACCATTTATTTCAAACGGACATTACGGGAGATCCGACCGTCGGATTCTCCTAAAACCGGAACCGTTGGGTTCGTATCGAAAAGAGCTTTCTAACGAATATTAGAAATTCAAAATCTAACGGTTGGATTTGGAGATACGTCCAAATCAAATTCGAAAAAGGTCGCTGTAAGTGCAGTTCGATGGCCATCGTTGGAAATCGACTGTACGGGCCTTGATAAAATTATTAAAAATATCAATAATTTGTGTAAAATCATAAGAAATGATTTGGGAAAAATTGGGGTGAAAAACTCCATATTTGAAAAGATAAAAATAGATTTTTATCAAAATGAACTAGTTTTGAACTAAATTTAAAACCCAATCATTTTTAAAATAAATGAATTAGATTTAAAAAGGGGTTTTAAATAATCGAATTTCTAATATGTTTGATTAAGTTTGAGATGGGTTTATCGTGAACAGTGTTTTAAATAACACTAGTTCTTTAACCCGATAACAAATAGAATGTGATTTGGGTTTGTTGTGAACTGTGTTTTAAATAACACCTAG
Organism: Allium sativum; assembly: GCA_030737875.1. Classification (NCBI taxonomy): domain Eukaryota; kingdom Viridiplantae; phylum Streptophyta; class Magnoliopsida; order Asparagales; family Amaryllidaceae; genus Allium; species Allium sativum. The sequence goes on from CM060912.1 coordinate 177,731,487, forward strand.
TTCTTTAACCCAGTAAAAGGAGTTTTATTGAATCTGCAATTAGATTGAAATTCGAACTGATAATCTAAATTATCAAATTTAGAAATGAGCGAGAATGGAGTATCACCAGTTTTGCTCCAAAGCGATAGTTAAATCTTTAATTAGATTTGAACGTGAAATGGTAATTAATTTTACCGATAACACCACGGTGTTAGATATGGAGTATTACCAGTTTTGCTTCATGGGATGAATAGGTTGGGATTGGGAAATAAAATAAATAATTACTTCGTTGTGGTTCGCTAATCTCGACTAGTTGGAAAACCATAATTTGGTTTTAAATGACATCCAAAGGAAGATTTCAGGATAAATTTTAAAGAATTTATCTTGGATAAAATTAATGGGAACTTTTCCCTAAGAATGTGGAATTTAGAAACTAGCTGTAGGTTGGCTATGAAGAATGGTTTCCTGGGTATTGATCTGATGTTGGTTTCGGCCTTCGGGGTTAATGTTCGGGAAATTGTTCTCTTGCTAATTTGCGGTTAGTGACTAATGAATTAGAATGAGGCGTATGTTGTGTTTGTGTAACATTTGTTTTCAATATACGCGGGTTGTTCGGAAAGTCCGGGTTTATACCCATTCTGAATAACCGATTCGACGATATGTCGAAGATGAAGACGGTGGTTGAAGACCGGAAGTCTTCACATCGTAGGGATAATTACTGACGATCCTGATTGGGCTGTACACCCAAGAGGATGGAAATAGTTAGTGGTCGTCCAGACGTACTTGGAGATGGATGGATATGCGAGGAAAGTGCCTCCGGTTTCGTTCAGACCCAGAACGGACTTGTAAATGGATTGTGTGCCTGACATTGGATTTTATTCTGTGTTGATTGATTTCTATTAAATATATATCTGCTTGGCGGCGGAGAATTTATTCTCTTGCTTAACGCCCTTCTCTGAGACGTACGAGCTTAGAGGTTATATATCGATAGATATCAATCGCATGGCATGAATTGCCTGTGTGGCATGCTGAGTTGCATGGATCAAGGCTTTTGTTGAAAAGCAAAGTCTTGTGGTTGATGATCAAAGCACGCCTACGTGGCAGCTTTGTGTATAGCGTGTATTCGCAAGCCTCACACCTCGGTATGAGTTAAAAACGGGATACGGACCGCTGGGAGAGCGCACGTTTCTTTCTAGCTTTGGTGGTGTCAGTGACTTACCAGCCCTGACATATATATACTTTTCACCTTTGTGGTTGTTGGAATGAGGCGCCTCGATTATAGGTCTGTAAGGACCGGGAAACGTGTGTTCAGGCATAATTAATCCTCTAACGTAAGTGAGGACCGGCCCAGCCGCATCCAGGGGTTACCCAGTGTGCGTAATCCCGGGGACATTTGCTAGAGTGTCTCGAACGCGGAGAGGAGCTTGCCCCTTGCCTCGACTCATGACGGAAATCCAATTTCCAATACGTGTATCGCGGTTTTAATTGTAGAACTAGTATGGCGACATGATATATGGTACCCATGCCGTCTATGATTTATACTTATGATTGAAATGTTTTGACACTATACACTTATTATAGTATCAAATGATTTGTTTTAAAACGTATCAAGCATGTTTGGCTATTATAAGGGAAAACCCTATCCCCCGGCTTGCGTTGCATTGTATGATAGGACCTGGGTCTTATAATAGCTTCATTTTTCGAAAAAGCATTGCGTTGTTTATTCTATGCACTGGTATTCTTGGGAGGAAACCCGTTCCGTGTTATACGGCGTGGTCCCTTGAATTACTCTCTTTTAAAGTAAAGTTTTAAATAACTGTTTTAGTTCTCACACCAGTCACATGACTGACCTGGAGTTTATTGTTTTAACCTAAACTCTGGGTGCCCCTATTTTCCGCACGGGCAGCTAGTAGTTTTGGTTTTGCAGATTTATATTCACAGGATCCTGGTTTACAGCTGGAATGATATCCGGAAAGCTCTGTATCCGTATATCACCTTCAGTTGTGCTTTATATTATTTTTCCGCTGCTATGTATTTAAATGTAATTTAAATCTCTGATATTTCTGTGTAATATTTATTCATTTATACTCTGTATATTCTTGTATCTGATGGAATTGTTGTAATATACAATGAAATGTTCTTCTGTTTGTGTTCTGGTTTGTCATGTTCTCAACGTTCAGGGGTTTCGAACGGTTTAGATCGGTTTAACGACTGATTCAGATCGAGCGAAATTCCTTGCCGTCACACGTTGTTGCATTTCGTAACAGCTGTTTATTTGTTCTTTGTTCTTCATTTGTTTATCTTTTAAATGGGTTGTTGTTATTGTTTCAACTCAGGAGATGGACAGTTCAAAAAACGTGTTTGCTTTTGGTTCGATATCCAGAGGTTTGGAAGTACCAATTGAGTCGATTATGCATACAAAAGCTTCAGAGGGCATACTCTCTCCCATCGCTTTTTTAATGTGGTCGATACTTTTATCGTTAATATTACCTATTTTATCAGTTTATTGTTCTTTCTTAGTGCGACAGTGCTTTTTTTAACAGCTTGTATGGGTTCTGCTTTAGTTGACCTCGTGCTTATATGGAATGGTATAGTAAGAATAGCGTTGTACATACCATGTTTGGTGCATTTTTTACAATATGATAAAATTGCACCATTCCTTTGAAAGGTCTACAAATCTTGTTTTGATTACATGGTAAGCTTGGCCGGAGCAAGTTTAGAGAAGGAAAATCTGGACAACTTGGAAGGTCTCTTGGCTCAAAGAAATTCAAAGGAGGAAGGTCTGAGCAACTTGAAAGCTCAGCAGAGTGGCTGCAGCGGCGGTGGTGGTGAGAGAGAAGCGGGAAGGGTGCGAAGTGGGGTTGAAGTTAAAGCGGAACAAGTTCAATATCATTGTTATGCTATGTTTTAACTAGGTTTGTAGGTAGCTTTTCTTGTGATGTTTTAGGTTTGTATATAACTATCAACTATGAGTTTGCAGAATTTTCATATTTCTATTTACTAGCTCTTTGATTAGTATCTATGGGTTTTGATTTGTACTTGCTTAAATTTCATGATTTTTTTTAGAATGGTTTGTTCAAATTAAAATCTATGTTCGCTACATCTCATTCAGTGTACAAGAGATCTAAAGAAGTTCAAAAACACTAGCAATTAGCTACAAAAACTCAGGAAGCATAACACAACCGTTAACAAACTTCGGCAATAATGTAACAGTTTCATCATCATTACAAAATGATACAACGATCTGAGCATAACAAACAACCTAGCAGATTTCTTATCATGCATATTAGATAAAAGTAGGGATTCTTAGTTGCCTAAATCAAAGCTCTAGATGATGACACCATAACTTAATGGGCTTTTAACCATACAAGCAGAGGAACCTTATGAAAGCGATATTAAATGGAGAGCAAGTTGACAGGATGAAAATCATCTGATTTATTTAATAGAGAAAGAATTTGACTATACTTAATATGGGAATGCTAAAGTATTTTAGCTTAACGTATTTAGATACTTAACATCAACGATATCGTTTATTATATATTTACACATTCGATATTTTATCGATATCATTCAATATTTCAAAATATCACATATCGCTACTTTACCGATACCACTTATAGATAGATTGGGAATGACTGCAGAAACTGACAACAACCAGCATTGGTTAATATAAATGGCTTGGAGCTAATCGTTGTTATCCGTCATCACTGTAAATATACTCGCAAACTCAAAAAAGAAATTTTCACATTTCCTCTCTGTAAAAAACCAAATTTTAACGAACAGTAACTAATTAACAAATTAATTAATTAAAGAATAAAGTTGAAAAATAGTGGAACTTAGGCTCGGGGTATGAGCCATTGCGTCCGTTATGATTTTCTAGCTCACTAGACATTTGGTTTGCATATAACGGACATAAAGTGAAGAAGTTATGACGAAAAGAAGTTTGAAATTAAAATTCGGAATTTGAAATAAACAAAACGAATAAATATAATTAATAACGCTTTAATCAGTTGGAAGTGGGACTGGGTTGACTAAGGTCATAGATGGGTCGACTCCTGTGTCGACCCACTTGGGAGATGGGTCGACCCAGGTTATGGTTAGGCACGATTTCGTGCCTAGCACGGAATCAGAGAACTTTTTGTATAATACCACTTGTAGATGTTCCAGATGTGAATTATTTACAGTTTTTTTTAGCTTCAGTTTGTTCCTATTTCTTTTCTGTAAATCTTTCTGTCCAATTCTACAATTTCTATGTAGTTAATATTCATATTTTTGCAAAATTTCTATTTTCAGATTTCTTTTCACTTTTCTATTTCTTTTTCCTCTGGTTTTGCAATTTGTTCGAGGTATGCCTAAATATACCCAAAAAATTATATGTATATGACTGAATTTGGCATAGATTTGTATGCCTAATATCCTAGACGGATTATTATTCTTTGTCTTTTATTCTACACTTCGATTTGGAGTAAAACAATATTTAATTGAAATAATCAGATTGAAGTTAAATTGGATATGCTAAAAACTGCAATTAAAAAAGGAGTAATTGGATTAAATCTGATTTGATCTGTATAAAAGCCTATTAAACAAATCACGATAGAAATTGAACTATAATCAGTAAGTTGTATAAATATGATAATTGTACATATTGATTTACAGTGGTGGAGTAAATTATGAGCCTATGGCGCAAGGATTTAATATGAGCATATCGACTTATTGGGATAAGTTACGGGCCTAATAATAAATTTGTGTTGGGGCCAAATCAAGGATTGGGGAGCCAAGTTATTTGTTGGTTCGGATCCGTTCCATGTAGCATACTCTTTTTATCACTTTCGATCTCAAATTAGAGGCAAGGGCTCACACCATGCTATGTTGTGGATGTAAGTTGGTCCAAGTAAGGATGGGTATGAGTGCACTCTGGCAGGACGTTGTGCATGCAATGATCCAATTAGGGAAAATAAGCCACTGTAACACATGTGGATAAGGTTATGTATTTTGCTAATGGGCTAGGGCCTAATAAACCCAAACCCATAATAAGCATAGATTATTCATTTTTTGGTTAGTAGCCAATCAATGGGTAGTATTAGGAAATCTCTTCCTAAATTATATAATCTGGATCTGTAGAAGTGCAAAACAATCAGCATTATCAAATCCTATGAATGAGAATAGTCAATCTTTTATGTCATTCTCTATTCTATTTGTTTACTTTTAGGTGTACAAAGGCATTTACCCTCTTATGACACCAGAACTATAATTTTATCTATTTTTCCTTTGCTTATCAATCGTGTTATTAATCGCATCAGCTCACCAAACTTTTTGTCTGACTTATTCCCCCTTTTCTTCCCTCGGCCTCAGGGAGGAAGCACACATTTGGATTGCTTAGATGGTTCTTTCTTGGAGATTCTTACTGAAGATGTATTGTTTTTCTTCTTTTTCATTTCCACCGTTTTGTTGTTTCTTTGGCTATTTGGGGAAAAATTAATAATTATGTACTATGATGTTTTTACTTTTCTGGTTAAGATTTAAGACATGATAACTTGAGACAATTTGGTTATATTGGAAGAAATGGTTTTATTATTTTAATGTAATCGTTTCTTCTTCTACTGTAAATTTTATTTGCTTATGTCTTATGGAATCTTAGTGTCTGTGATATTATGTCTTCATACCTACAACGCTCCATATTTCTTAACGGTACTCTATATTATGGTAGCGTTAAAGGGTGTGGGGTGTCAAACTCTCTTGGTTTTCTTTCTCGTCATTAAAAAAACAAAACACTAACGCACCTCTATTGTCTGACCATCATGGCTACCTTCCTTTTGTTTGTTGCTTCTCCTCTCCATCATTTGTTTCTCTAATTTTAAAGTTTAGGTTGTTAACCAAATTGTTATTCAAACTGTTACAAAACTATTGCAATTTTGTCATAGTAACTAGAAACTCCCTAAAGCAATACCAATGCTATTGCAATTGTATTTTTACTTATAGTAACAACAAACCGTCATAGATTCATCATAAAATTGTTATAAATACTATTGTGCAGTTTGCCAAAATATTAAACAAAATTAAGATTTTCTGATTTGATTGTCCGAGTGCAGCGAAAACTATTTCCCTGAAATGATATTGATCCTGCTACGGTGCTTTCGGATGTTGAGCAATCATTTCATAAGGATGAAACATACCTACTTTGGGATAGTGCGCAACAATCATAGAGTGATGACAAATATATGAAGTTTTTGATAAGACTTAATGTATGTAGGAAGAAGAAAGGGAAAAGAGAAAACGAAATAATCTGATTTTGGTTTCTATCTACCTATATATAGGCACAAGGAGGTGTCTCTTCGGTTGTAGGCTTAACTGTTTGAATGGTTGCGACTATCGGAAAGGTCGCGACCCTTTACCAATAGACAAGATCGTTTATGTCAGTTAAAACACACTATCCGGTTCAAAATTATTCGTCCAGTGCAGCAGGCCCATGCAGCAGAAGGAGGCCCATTTAATTGCGAGACCCCAAGGCCCTATCTTTGACATTTTAATATTAATATGAAGGCCTTCATGCTTACATTGCTTCATTACTTCAAGTCTTCATGTCCTAATTCCCTTTTGATATAACATGTTAGGCTATAATATATATAGATAGGATGGAAAAAGTATTCTCCGATGCGGGACTTTGTTCCCATTATGTTTCCTTTATCTTCAACAAAATCCAAACTAGTTTTTCTAACAATCCACCACATGAATGAGTAGTTAGTTAATTTATTCTTAAATTTTGCAAACATTTATCGTATTGGTTAAAGTAGCACACAAGCCTTGAACTTTCCTAGTGTGTTATCGTTATAACCTACTGGTGAATCAGTGGACTAGATTGCTCATGAACTATAAGCCTTTTGTATAAGTCTATAAAGATAACACACGATACTTGTTTTTAACTCCTTGGTTCTCTGTTTGTGTTCATTTTTTCCATAAACACCAGCTTGGTCTCATGAGTGCTTGAATATTTTGACATTAAAATTCTTCTTAAAACGACATCTTCACGCTCACATGGGTGTTTCTATAAAAAAAAGTATCTCATAATACTCCACCCGGTTCTTTATAATACCACAATATAGTCATCTTTAAAAGCTAAGCTCATCCTACTCTCTGACGGGTTGTGCACTGACTTATCTTAGGAATGGTTGTAATGTTTCTTTCAATGCTACCAGATTCTAACCTCAATTTGGTTGCCCCTTGGAACTCAGAACTTAGGATCTCTAATCAGCTACGTTAGATTTCCATCGAGGAAACTTTTAATTTATAGGCCTTAAGCCTATTTCCATTGATAAGATTTGAACTTTCATTCTAGGCAAGCCTTCAGTTAGTGGATATGCATTGTTATCCTTTGACTTTACATAGTCTATAGTGATAACTCTATTAGAGAGAAGTTGCCTTATGGTTTTATGTCTATGACGAATATGTCTAGACTTACCACTATATAGTCTACTATTAGCTCTTCCGATAGCAAATTGACAATCATAATGTATACATATTGGAGGTACTAGTTGTACCCGATTTGAAAAGTCTTCCAGAAAACTCCAAAGCCAGTTTGCTTCTTTCGCGGCTTTATCTAGAGCAATGAACTCTAGTTTCATTGTTGATCTAGCAATGCAAGTCTTTTTGTATGATTGCCATGAAATTTCTCCATTTCCTAATGTAAACATCTATCCACTTACGGATTTTGTGCCTTTTGAACCTGTAATCCAATTAGCATCACTGTATCCTTCTAATACTGAAGGGTGCTTTTCATATTGCGACATATGGTTCTGTGTATGCTTTAGATATCCTACAACCCTTGTTATTGCTTTCTAATGACGTTTACTTGGATTGTTGGTATATCTATTGCTTACTTATAGAGTATGCAATATCAAACCTAGTGCAGTTCATGACCTTCGTAACACTTCCTAATATACGAGAGTATTCAAGATGATATATACCATCACCAGTGTTCTTTACCCAATTTTGGTACATACCTATGGGTAGGGCTGTACATCGGACAGGATAGTCCATTGTCTGGTTCAGTCCGTCCGGTTCTCTTATAGGACAGAGCTTGGACACACCAAGGTCCATTCCGATACAAAATGTTCGATGTTTTTCTATTGTCTGAACGTTATCTGTCCGTTGTCAAACTCGTACAAAAAATGTTCTAACTTAATGCTTGTCCGGTCCTTGTCCATCCGAAATCTTATAGGACAGAGCATGGACATACCTCCGTCCGGTCCGACCCATTTACACCCCTATCTACGAGTGATTTTTCAATAGTTATATTGCTTGAAACTTTCAAGTATTTTGGCAATGTAATGTGACTAAGATAACGCATATCATTGTGGTGTCTTTATAATCTTTATACCCAAGATTACATCAGCCATTCCTAGGTCTTTCATGTTGAATCTAGAGAATGGCATGTCCTGTGTAGATTTTATTATGGCCTTATTATCCCCTAGGATCAACAAATCATCAACATAAAGACAAACAATGACATACCAATATCCGTAGATTTTACATAAACACATTTATCTGATTCATTTATCTCGAAATCATTTGATAACATAGTTTCATCAAATTTCTCGTGCCATTGGTTCAGTGCTTGTTTAAGGTCATAAAGCAATTTTACTAGCTTACACACCTTATTTTCATTTCCCAGGATTAGAAACCCTTCATATTGCTGCATACATATTTCTTTTTCCAGCTCACCATTTAAAAATGCAGTTTTCTCATCCATCTAGCATATTTTCAAATTTAGTATGGATGTGATTGCAACAAATATCCTAATTGATGTTATTATAGTTATTAATGAGTATGTACCAAAGTAATTTAGATCTTCCTTCTGTATAAATCCTTTTACTACAAATCTTGCTTTAGACTTGTCTACTGTGTCGCCTTCCTTTAGTTTTTTTCTTAAATATCCATTTATATCCTAGTGGTTTTGATCCTTTAGGTAACTAGCTCCAATGTACGATTATGCAGAATGGATTTTATTGTTGAGTCAAGATTTTCATAGAGTTTTGATTTCTGACAAAGAGATACGTCGTGATCGACAAAATGAAGATAGTCATTTGTACTATACATTAGAGGTTGATTATTTGGTATGTTAGTAGTGTTATTTATGTTAAAATCTATCCTCAAATAATCTTACACCTCCAATCTTTGAATATATATATTAGAATATATGAGTGCACATTAACTGTGCAATCTGGGCTAAATCAGTCGGTTGGTTGAAAACCAGGCGGTCGACCGTTTTTGCCCAGAATGCACAGATAATGTGCACAAGGGTACATAACGTATATATATATATATATATATATTCAAATTCCTGTCTACTGGTCCTTTTTGACTTGTCGACTGTTTTCTTCCAGATAGCAACTTTTCGAAGAGACACCTTCTTTCATTAAAGGATACTTCTCTTTCTCTTCACCAACATTCATGATCATTGTTTGTAACTCTTCACAAAGGGTTACAACTGTTTATTCTCTATATAAACATCATGAAATCATCATTCCAAATCACTGATTCTATCAATCTAATTTCTATTCTCTTGATTTCAATCTTGAACTCTCAAGCGCTCAAATTGCTCATATTCTATCATATATCGTTTTGAATCCTAGAATCTATTTAATATTCTTTTGATTCAATACGATATCCACTTCCAAATCTTCATATATATTATTTGAGGATAAGATTATAGGAAGTTTATACTAAAAGTGACCAAATCGTATTATCAAGAACATATACTGTCAACAACAAAGTATATTCATCTCAGATGAAGTCCTTGGTGTTGTTCTGAGTGTTGTCAACAACAAACTCAGTTGCAATCGTGAAATTTAAATTCTGAGTGTTGTTCAAGACTATGTGATCACATTTCTCAATTTCATTCATTGACAACGTATTTTGACGCTGACAACTTCAAATTTGCTGGAAGTTTCCTCATTTGGCAACTCATCCTCATGTTCATTCAAATCCTTCTCCAAATTTGAATTGAAAAATTCAACATTTTTATTTTGTTCAATTTCTATAATTTCAAGTTTCTCACAGCCTGAAAGAGGAAGATCAAAATCTGAGCTTAAATCTTTATCCTGAAAAGAGTTGAAGTCTAAATCGTTTACTGAATTGTGAACAACTTCATTTAGATCGTCATACTCAATTTCCAAAGTTGTTGTTTGAAAATTTTCACTATCAGTAAAGAAAGGACTATTTTCTGATTCATCACATGTTTGAATTTGATTTTGTTGTTCGAGTTGTTCTTTAAAAGATGTCATTAAACAAAGAAATTCATCAAGCTGTCTATCTTTTTCAACAAGCTGTCTATCTTGCTTTTCTACCCTCTCTTTAAGAATGTTAAGGTGATATTCTTCAGAATCATTGATTTGAACACTTTCATTTTGGATTTCTTGAATCTCAAAATTATAGTCCACATCAATTTCACGATCAATATCATTTCCAATGTGGTGGTTTTTTGAATCTTCAGAAAAATGACAATGATATTGGAAATCATTTTGATTGTAAAAATTATGTTCGTGACCAAAACTGTTGAAATTTGACGGAAAGCTGCAATTTTGGTTATTTTCAAGATGTTGATATGGGTTATAATTTTGAAAATTTTGGTTTACAACCCCATATTGATGTGGATCAAAGACATATTGATATTCAAAGCTGTTTTTATGAGGATGTGACTCATAATCAAAATTATTGAAGTTTGAATGGAAATCGCAATTTCGATCATTTTTATGATTTTGAAAATGTTGGTCAGTTGGAAAATTTTGGAAATTGTTGACATTGGGCTCATGAAATATTGGAAAATTTTGCCTCATGACATTTAATTCATACTCATACTATTCAAGAGGACGTCTACTCCGATTATTATCCCACATTTCTCTCAAGGTTTTTTTTTTTGAATCAGACATTTGAATGAAGTTAAGGCAAGACAGAAATTATTCACTTCAAAATAGTATAAAATACTACGTTGTGCTCTATTAATTAACCGACTCAATTAGAAGAGGGAAGAGGTTCTTATGGCCGTTCACGTATAGTATTAATACTAAAGGATACGACCAATGTTTTACGGGTAGTATGCAACCTTTTTTGCTAATAGTTCAATAAATTGAACTACTATGTATCCGCGATCCAATTATACGTGACAATTAACTTCACAAAGCACCACTTTTCAATTATATTATTTTGCAACGTCTATTTTTATTGTTGAAAACAATGAGAATGAAGATTTCAGTTCTGGAAATATCGGTCAACTACAAAAATCAGACAATAATAACTGCAGAAATTTAAAATACTGTACAAGAAAGTCACTGCCCTTGCAGAAGATTTTTACAAGCAATTTCTATATTTTTCAAGTAGTTGCAGAACCTGTAGAGTTCAGAAATTTTTTACCATCGGGTATGGCGGTCCGTCTAGAGAAATTGAACAGCACTGATAATTCAATCAACCGTTTGCAATCGCCTCACCTCTGATTTCTTGTTTGTTTGCTTGAACTATGTTCGCCTTGGCCTATGGTTAGAAAGATGTTTTTTTGTGAAAAGAAGATAAATAATACAACTAAAGTAAATTAAAAACTAACTAGAAATCAAACCAAAAGAAAAAGAAAAAATAAAATAAAATAAATAAAACAAACTGACTCAACAAAAAACAAAAACTAAGCTCAGACTAAACAATAAAAATAAAAAACTGAACTTATCAAAACAAAAACATACTCCAGCACTAAATGAACTACTTCTCAACCCAATATGAATGGAAACACAACTCACGCATTATACATTCTCCTACTACAGAACAATGCTCAACCCACGCCACAGAATACTTCTCAATACTAAACCAGGAAAACTTGGCCCCCTTTCAAAGCAGACTCGGGCTTCTTTTAATTTCAACTAATCAAAATTTAACCCCATAATAAAACTAACGCCCTTTATTTTTAGAAACAGATCTTCGATTTACCAGATCGCTAGTTGATTTCTCTTCAGTAAATAAAGAACGTGCCCCCTTTTCTTCTGTATTTTTTTCGATAATCGAATTCGGATTTGGTTCGAATTGAGTATTGTTATTTAAGGCTTTGGGTATCTTGGTGTGAATATAGTTTGGGAACGATATGGGTATGTGTGTCTGTGGTTGTCCGTTTGGATTTGGTTGCGATCTCGTTTGAGGCAGAAGGGGAGATCTGTATTGTGATTGTGATTGGAGGCTTACGGTTGAACTGATTTGTGAGATGATCGTGGTTTGTGAAGCAGGAGTTCGGTGGAAATTGAATTGGAAGTGTTGCAAGCAAGGGTTTGGGAATGTGAGTTTTGCTCTTAAGGCAGCATCGATGAGTTCGGTCTGAGGATGGGTCCCAGGTTATCGCAATGAAGGGACTGCGGTTGTGGTGAAGGTTCCATCACGGTATATGGTGTTTACGGGTCTATGCTCGAGTTCGAATAGGGTGCGATATCGACTGCAGTGATGTTGTTTTCGGATTTGAACTGGGTACTGCTGACTTGATGTTTATGGTGGTTGTTGGTTGCGTGTTGAGAGATGATGAACGGAGGATGTGGTTTCGTGGATGGATGACGTGGTTTGTTTGGCCTATCGATAGAAGGATGTGGAGATGAAACTGGGTGCTCGCGAGATGAATTATCGCGCATGAGTGATTGTTCAGTTTGATGAATTGCGAGATGAATTGCGATGATGACTGGAGGATGTGCTCATGAAATGAAACTGGGTTTGGATGGAATGGTAATGGTGAAGTTCAGTTTGATGGAGGTGATTGTATGGCAATTGGTAAGGAAATGAATAGGATTGTGGTAAGAAAGTAAGGGAAAAATTAGTGGAAAGAAATTTGTTGTTTTTTTTTTATTTTAAAAAATATGTAAAAGGAAAGCAATGAAAAGAAAACAACAAGAAAACTGAAGATGTGAAGAATAGAAAGATGGAAAGAAATTTGAGAAAAAAAGAAAGAAATGGAGGAGAACAATTGGAAAGAGATCGGAAAAACTGGCAAGTAAATTTTATTTTATTTTGCTTGAAAGATTACAGTACCACCAAATCAAATCAATCAAGGATTTTCTTTTATATATACAAGAAAAACAAAAGGAAAATAAAATAAAAACTAACACGAATCGAAAATTAAGTAAATAATAAAAATTAATCGTTACCTCCCCGGCAATGGCGCCAAAAACATGATTTTCGCTTTCTATTGAATTAGAAAAGCGCGAATTATGTAATAATACTGCAAGCGCACAAATCGTGTAGTATGCAGGTCGAATCACAAGGAGGTAAATTAAATTAAATTATTTATATAATTTCTTGGGTGAGTTAGACAAATCTTCGAGGTTGGTTTTGAAAGCAAACGAAATTGAAACTCCAATTAAACTATTATTGAATTGAATCAGATCTGAATCTAATCAAATCTGTATTCAATCCAATATGATCTAGGGAAGCAGTAAAAAGGACAGAAATTAAAATTGCAGAAATTTTAAAAAACAAACAGGAAATAAAATTAGGATTACCGCTGAATCTAATCAGACGGTCAATCACTAATGAAAATAAGTGCAAAATACAAATTATGTTCTACCAAATCTAAATGTGTAGACAACACTAATTGCTAAGAAAATAAAAAAATGCAGAAAAAAGAAAAAGAAGAAAACTTTATTAATTCCAGGATGATGTTTACAATGAGAATACAAGGGTATTTATAGGATAGATAGTCAACCCTAACCCTAATACAACGACAAATGGGCTTTAGGGAAATCACAAAAGAGTTTACAATGAGAATTACAAATGGGCCTTAGTGAAATCTAGTAAATTTGGGCCTTTCCTCTTTTCCTCTTGCATCCTTGACAATTCTTCATTGATTTGTGATATGCATAGCCCTTCTTCCAATTATTTTATTGTCCAAAAAGCAATTTGATGTAAGATATTCATCTTCAAGTCTTCAAATATATATACACAGCAATTTGACCTCTAATTTCCATTTTACTAACTGTAGGTGGCTTAATTGGTATATCTGTAAAAAGTGACAAAACAATACCCAAGTAATATCTATTTATATACAAAAGATAAGATATAAGAGCATAAAATAACATTTCTATGTTAATCAATGAGGTACAAATTCCTACATTTGATGAAGTACTTGATATTAATGCCGAATTTATAGTTAAATATAAAGACATAAAACGACAATTAAAAGAAGCCAAAGCAGATTTGAGAGCAGAGTTTGAACAAGATATGTTAAAAGACGAGAAGAAAATATTAGAAGAAAAAAATGAAAAACTTCAAGAATCATCATCTAATACTGACTCTCAATTATCTCTTTTGAGTCAAGAAATTGAGACTCAAAAAGAGAAAATTGATGCTCTTACTACTGAAAATCATGAGATTAAGGCAAAAGTCAAAATTCTGGACCTAGAAAAGGCTAGTTTACAAACTAAGTTAGATAATATTACTCAAAATGTTTCTAACTTCAACAAAGGTCGAGAAAATTTGACAAAGATCATTGAAAGTACATAACCTGCTTCAAACAAACAGGGTTTGGGATATAAAAAACAAGAAACTAAGAAACATCTGAAGAAGAAGAGAGATGAAGCTAAGAAAAATCCTAGTTTATTAAATTCCAAGCTAAACCAGTTGTAAAGTTTCAAAAGAAAATTGTCAAGACTATCAAAATATGGGTTCCTAAAACAAATAACAATTTGATTAGGAACAAATATATGCGACATTTCATGAATATTGTGCATCTTAATTCTAATTATATACATAAAGGTGATACCGGACCCGTATGGGTTTGGACTCCTAAGAGCTAACTCTTAGGACCCCATAAAAAGTGGGTACCATGGACTTAATTTTATTTTTTGCAGGTCCCACTTAAGAAAAGAGGAAAGTGGAACTTGGACAGTGGTTGCTCAAAACACATGACTGGAGACAAGAGCTTATTGACAAATATTACGTACTTAGATGGTGGCTCCGTTACTTTTAGAGATAATTCAAAAGGCTATATCATCGGCAAAGGCGATGTGAGCAATTGCGGTACATCTAACTTACCTCTTATTACCAATGTCATGCTAGTTAGAAATTTGAAACACAATTTACTTAGTACTAGCCAGTTATGCGACAAGGGTTTTACAATTTCCCTTTCAGATAATAAGTGTAGTATCTTATCATAATTTAGTTTTCGAAGGATATAGAGACAGAAATATATATATTCTGAATATGAATATTAATCATAATTCAGATATGTGTCTTGTGGCTAATGATAATGATCCATGGCTATGGAACAAATGCTTCTGTCATATAAACTTCAGAACTATTGACAAGCTAGCCAAAAACGATCTAGTTAGAGGACTACCCAAAATGAGCTTTAAAGTTGACAACATATGTGACGCATGTCAATTAGGAAAATTGACCAAATTATCTTTTAAATCCAAGAAAATCATATCAACATTACAACCACTTGAGTTACTACATATGGATTTATTTGGACCAACTAAGGTTCAGTATATAAATCGCAGTCGATATGTGTTTGTAATTGTTGATGATTACTCTCGATACACCTGGACAATTTTCTGGGAAAACAAAAGTGACACTTTCGAACATTTCAAATCTTTCGTCAAGATAATTCAGAAATCGAAAGGGCTTAAAGTTAAAAATATAAGAAGTGATCATAGCAGAGAGTTCGAAAATAATGATTTTGAACATTTTTGTATAAAGATAGGTATATATCATAATTTTTCGTTTCCTAGAACTCCACAACAAAACGGAGTTGTAGAACGGAAAAAATGGACCTTACAAGAATGTGCAAGAACATTATTAAATGGAACCACTTTACCAAAACATTTCTGGGTAGAAGCTGTTGCAACTGCTTGTTATGTTTTGAAGCGTGTATCCATTCGACCTCTCGCCAAGAATACTTCTTATGAATTATTTAACAAAAGAAAGCCTAATATCTCATACTTCAAAGTATTTGGTTCTAAGTGCTTTATCTTAAATACGAAAGACCGTCTCAGTAAATTCGATCCAAAGGCCGATGAAGGTATATTTGTCGGTTATTCGGAACAAAGCAAGGCCTATCGTATATTTAATAAACGAACCAAAACTATTGAAGAATCACTTCATGTCTCTTTTCATGAATTCTATCAGCATCCTCAAATTATATCAAATGATGATGAAACTATAGTCACTGATAATCCAATAATCACAAATGTTGATTCTGACTCCGAAATAGTTGTTGAAAATTTTTCTCAACCGTGTGAGTTACGATCTCCACCAAAGGGACAATCTCCACCAAGAATATTAAGAGATCATCTGACTCAAAATATAATTGGGGAAGTAACATCACAAGTCAGAACAAGGAGTCAACTCCATCAAATGGGCCATGTCGTGTTTCTTTCAAATATCGAACCTAAGAATCCAAAAGAGGCTGCAACTGATGATTACTGGATCATTGCCATGCAGGAAGAACTAAATCAGTTAGAGCGCAGTGATGTCTGAGAACTTGTTCCCAGACCAACTGATCAATCAGTTATTGGTACTAAGTGGGTCTTTAAAAATAAGGATGATGAACAAGGTAATATTACCATAAATAAAGCAAGGTTAGTAGCACAAGGGTATAATTAGGAAGAAGGTATCGATTATGAAGAAAAATTTGCACCAATTGCTCGACTAGAAGCTATTAGAATCCTATTATCTTTTGCTTGTCATCTTAATTTCAAACTTTATCAGATGTATGTCAAGAGTGCTTTTCTAAATGGATTTATCAAAGAGAATATATATGTCGATCAACCTCCTTTGTTCGTACATGAAAAATATCCTGATTATGTGTACAAACTTAAGAAGGCTCTGTATGGTTTAAAACAAGCACCTCATGCTTGGTATGAATGACTACGTAGTTATCTTATTAACTTAGGATTTCACATAGGCAAAGTCGATCAAACTTTGTTTATCAAACATTCTCGAAAAGATATTCTAGTTATCCAGATATATGTAGACGGCATCATCTTTGGTTCAACAAATGATAAACTCTGCAAAGAGTTTGCAAATATTATGACCAAAGAATTTGAAATGTCTCATACGGGAGAACTATCATATTTTCTTGGACATCAAATCAAACAACTTCCGAACGGTACTTTTATTAATCAAGAAAAATACTGTGGAAATCTTATCAAACGCTTTGGATTAGAAAATACATCTGATAAACCTACTCCTATGAGTACAAATACACGTCCTGAAAAAGATGAAAATGGTAAGAATGTCGACCAGAAATTATATCGAAGCATGATTGGTTCTCTTCTGCATCTTACAGCTAGTCGTCCAGATATAATGATGAGTGTTTGTCTATGTGCTCGATTTCAAGCAAATCCAAAGGAATCACATCTACGAGCAGTGAAACGTATAATTCGTTATCTTAATAATACCAAAGATTTCGGCCTTTTCTACCCAAAAGAATGTCCATTCGAATTAGTATCATATAGCGATGCTGATTTCAGAGGCTCTCAAATGGCTAAAAAGAGTATAAGTGGTACATGCCATTTTATTGGAAAATCACTTGTCTCTTAGTTTAGTAAGAAACAGAATTGTGTTCCACTATCAACGTGTGAAGCTGAATATATATCAGCAGCTCTCGCTTGTACTCAAGTTATATACATGCAACAAACACTTCAAGATTTTGATATTCATTTACCAAATTATATTATATACTGTGATAACACAAGTGCTATTAATCTTTCTAAGAATCCAATGAATCATTCTCGAACCAAACACATTGATATCCGTCATCATTTCCTTAGAGACAATATCAAAAAAGGAAATATATGTCTCGAATATATCTAAACTTATAATCAACTAGCGGACATTTTTACTAAGCCTCTACTAGGGTCTAACTTTATAAAATTACGTAGAGAGCTTGGTCTTATTTCTATAAAAGAACTTGACACTAGTGTTATATTTTGTTAGTTCTTTTCACATCCTGTTTATGCTTACTCAAAACATTAGCTATTTTTGGCTATTGTTATATTAGGAAAATTGAATAAGAGCTTCTAATTTTTCTACGGCCAAGTTTATCTGATGATCCTTATCCACAGGTTTATATATAGGAACTTCTATATAAGCTTGACAAAATTTCTCTTTTTCATCTCTCCCTATCTGAGCCTAAAGTTCATATAGTTTATTATGGCACATATATGTGATGAGTGTGCTCAAAAATCCCATATTTCTGTCACAAGTTCCGAGCCGGAAGAGTATTACTCTCTCGAAACTCCAAAACACAAATCAAAGTGTCATCACAAATGCAATCATACTCCTGGAAATACGCCAACTTCGAAACGAGCAAAGTAAGTGTTGTTTTGTTTACCCCGCACTAGAGAGAAAATCAACGAGATTCATCATTACCAAAAACATCAAATTGATCTTCAAATACAGCTACATTATGAGCAACAACTGATCTCGGAATGACTATCTCTTTTAGAAAGAATTGCAACATTCTTTTGTGGTTCAAACATACATGGCGTATACGAGCCGATGTCGCACGTACCTTCATCCTCTAGGAGCCCAAATTCATGGGAAAGAAACTATACTCAGAACGAAGGAGCAAAAGAAAATTGGTCGCCATGGAAAGCACACATTAACGATGTCAAAGAGGAGTCCACCGATCACAATTCCTCTACCTCTCATTAATTTTTTTATTAATATTGTGACTGTATTCTCGTATTTTTTCATGTACTAATATCATTTCTTGAATAAATTCAATATTATATGGACCATTAAAACTTAGAAATAAGATCAAGAAACAAGAAAAACAGCTCACTAGTAAACCAGTCGACCGGCCAAATTTTACCAGTCGACCGTTTTATCATCTGATTGAAAACGGTCGACCGGTGAATTCAAGGCGGTCGACCAGTTACGGGCAGTTTTGTTTTTAAGGTCTATATACGTTTAGCTTTTTTACTCCACCTCCTCACTTCTTTTAGCTCCAAAAGTTTTCTACTCCAAAACCTCCTTAACCGTAGAATTCAATTCTTCTTCCAATCTCACCTAAATGGCTCCTTCACAAAAGAAATTAAAGCAAGCTTCATCCTCCGAATCAAAACCAATCGATCTCTCTGTCAAGAAGTGGCTTGTAGATTTAACTGTAGTCAAAAGATGGAATGAGATGAAAGATTTAAAAATCCATCCGGGTTAGTACATTAAGTTCGTTGATTTCTCTAGTTATCATGTTCTTGGTTTAGCAAAGAGTGCCGATATTGAAAACCTAATTGACTTTGATCAAAATAATGTAGCAATTAACCATGTTATGATCAAGTTATTCTATGCTAACCTAAATTTAGAGAAATACAAGCCTGAAAATCCCTCTCAATGCCTTTGGTCCGTAGTATGTGGAAAACAAGTCTTTGTCTCGTGTGAAAGAATGGCAAATGTCCTTGGTTCTTTCTTTTTAGGTCAAAAATTCTCTAGTAATTTTTGTAATATCCATGTACGAGATCATGTTAGTCATCAATTCATTGAAGATGATAAGGATAGTACAAAATCTATAGGCTTATGACCTACTGCAAGAGTTCTTCATCACACCCATATGCACTCCCTTTTTCCGAGAATAGGAAATTTTGATGTCGTCTATAAAGAAAATTTCAAAGCATTATATGCAATCTACGGGGATATTCGTATCAACTGGATTGGTATGATTTTTTTGATGAGATATTGCAAGTTAATGAGAGTTCTAGGCCGCATTTATTTTATAATGAATATATCATGCGTCTGTTACTTGATTGTGGCATCGAACCTCCTGACTCGACTGTTTCAAAGCCCAAATGCATTAACAAAGCATCAATTACACGGATGAAGCTTCCCGCTCCATACTTCAATATTATGCCTTTTGAACAAAGGAAATAACAAGGACATCAAGGAGCTTCATCACGATCGTCCCGCCCATAACCTGAGGAAGTTAAACTTCTACGATTGTCTTCCTCTACAAAGGAATCGCTTGAAACTATTGCTCGCAATCAGTTCCTTCTCGAAGCACGACTTAAGTGCCTGGATACAAAGATGGATAAGCACTTTAACAAACTTAAGTCTTTCTTCGGATCATTATGGGAAGCAATATCATGTGGAGCATCAACCTCATCTACACAAGATCAAGACCCCGGAAAACGTCTAGCTCCTCCTACTTTTACTTGGACATCTTCAGAGGAAGGTGCAAGATTGGGAACTAGTCATGGGCGTGGACATGGGAAAACTCAGCTTGTTGAAGAAGAGGAAGATGATGATGATGAGATGGAGTTGGAATGAGTCTTCTTAGTTCATCTCTTTATCTCTTTCTACGTACTTACGACTTTATTCTACTTTAAGACATGATGCGACACTTGTATCTAAATAGTACCGTAGTTTATTTCGTACCAGACTTATGTGTATGATCATACTTTGTGACTCTTGATAACTCTTGATCTATAGTAGTAGTTTATGTTGCTTATAATCCTGCTCATATCATTTACTTTCTCATCTATTCATCAACTCCTTTTTGTCGATAACAAAGGGGGAGAAAATTGTGCTAACAGTGTATACGCAGGAAAATATAGATTTACAGTTACAGGCACAATCTCAGTGGGAGATTCAGAATTATGTTGTCATCAATCAAAAAGGGGGAGAATGTTGAGTCAAGATTTTCACAGAGTTTTGATTTCTGACAAAGTGATAAGCCGTGATCGACAAAAAGAAGATATTCATTAGTACTATACATTAGAGGTTGATTATTTGGTATGTTAATAGTGTTATTTATGTTAAAATCTATCCTCAAATAATCTTACACCTCCAATCTTTGAAATATATATTAGAATATATGAGTGCACATTAACTGTGCAATCTGGGCTAAACCGGTCGACCAGTTGAAAACTAGGCGGTCGACCGTTTCTGCCCAGAATGGACAGATAACGTGCACAAGGTTACATAATGTATACACATATATATATATATATTATTCATATTCCTATCTACTGGTCCTTTTTGACATGTCGACCGTTTTCTTCCAGATAGAAACTTTTCGAAGAGATACCTTCTTTCATTAAATGATGCTTCTCTTTCTCTTCACCAACAATCATGATCATTGTTTGTAACTCTTCACAAAGGGTTACAACTTTTTATCCTCTATATAAACATCATGAAATCATCATTCCAAATCACCGATTCTATCAATCTAATTTCTGTTCTCTTAATTTCAATCTTGAATTCTCAAGCGCTCAAATTGCTCATATTCTATCATATATCGTTTTGAATCCTAGAATCTATTTAACATTCTTTTGATTCAATACGATATCCACTTCCAAATCTTCATATACACAAATATATTATTTGAGGATAAGATTATAGGAAGTTTGTGCTAAAAGTGACAAAATCGTGTTATCAAGAACACATACTGTCAACAACAAAGTATATTCATCTCAGTTGAAGTCCTCGGTGTTGTAAGAGGCACGTATTGAAGTCCTCAGTGTTGTTAGAGGCGTGAAATCCCGTTCGTCTGCTCGGGTGTTGTATACCTGTTCCTCCGGTTGGTAAAAATCCAAATAGAAGTCTGGGACTGGACATAGGACGGTGCTCCGAACCAGTATAAAAATCCCTGGTGTGATTTTTTAGTTTACTGCATCTACTGTTTTATATATATATATATATATATATATATATATATATCTGTGATTAGATATTATTTCATACTTTTGTGTTATACACCATATTACACGATCCGTTTGTATTATATTAGCACGTACACGCATTTTTCATTTATTTCACTGTTGATGGCTTCTTTCTAGTAAGGAGCATTGGAATATGACATTTCTTGTTAGTAAGTTAGAGGTCCGTTTTCTATCATTATGCATAACAATCGAGTCCAAAGTTTTTAGAGGTCCTTTGTTATTTTCTTCTTCTTGGTTCCTATATCTCTGTTTCAATATTCCTTTCATGCATGTTTTGATCAAAATCATCCTTAGAAGTATCTATATCTCTTGATCTTTTCTGAGCAATAGTTTCAATAAAGGTTTTCAGAGGATAAATGTGTTAATAAAATCTATCATTTCAAGACTCGATAATGGTGTTCTCATGAATGTCATTAACTTCAAATTTGTTCACCAAAAATCGATATGCACTACTATAATGAGCATATCTAATAACTATGCAATCTATAGTCTTTGGTCCAATTTTGACCTTTTTTGATTTTGGTGTTTCCACTTTGGTACGACACCCCCGCACTATGAAGTATTTGTAGGATGATGATATGTTTTCCAGAAGTTCATGGGGAGACTTAGATATTTTCTTTTATGGTATTTTATTTAAAATGTGATTTACTGAAAGAACAGCTTCTCCCCAAAAATATCTAGCAAGCCATAACTAATTAGTAAGGCATTCATCAGTTCTTTAAGAAGTTCTATTTTTACATTCAGCTATACCTTTGTATTGAGGTGAATACGGGGTTGTAGTTTGGTGTATAATGTCATGATCAACACAGAATTCCTCAAATGACAACTCATATTCTCCTCCTCTATCACTTCTTAAAACTTTAATTTTTTATTGATTTGATTCTCAACTTCTACATTATACTGTTTAAACATGTCGAATGCTTCGTTCTTGTTTCTAAGGAGATACACATAATAGTACCTTGTACAATCATCAATGAAAGTAATAAGGTACCTTTTTCCTCCTCTTATTTGACGAATTTTTAAGTCACATAAATCACTATGTATTAAATCTTGAGGTTCTGCTTCTCTTTCAACTTGATGAATGAGGTTTTTGTCAATTTAGCTTTAGCAAAAAATTGACATTTATATTTAGAATCAATTCTACACTTATGTATGAATTCTATATTGATCAGTTTTGCAATGTATAAAATTTCACATGACCTAGTCTAAAATACATAAATTAGAAGAGCCAACTATACAAGTAGAAGATCCAATTTCATTCATATCATTTTTTGGTACAACAGTGGTTACATTTGCTTTAAATAAGCCATCACACACATAGCCCCTTCCTACATACACTCCATTCTTTGATATTACAAATTTATCTGCAAAAATGTCATTTTGAAGCCATGCTTGCTAAGAAGCGATCCCGAAATCAAGTTCTTGCGGATTTCTGGAACGTGAAGAATGTCAGTCAGTGTAAGTTTCGTTCCAAAAGTCAATTTTAGTATAACCTTTCCCTTGCTTTCAGTATATAATGCAGATGAACTTCCCATTAATACTTGCTCATTTTGATTAGCAGCCTTGTAATTTGTAAACATCCACTTATTTGCATATATATGATGAGTGACTCCCATGTCTACGAACTACTCCTTTTTCTTGCTAACAATGTTGCATTATGAATCAACCGCACAAAAATCCATTTCGGAAATACTGTTGAAATGTCTGCCATATTTGCTTCTAATTTCATTTTTTTGGGTAGTCCACGACATTATGCTGCTATGTGGACCTTCTTTCCACGATTGTGGCATCAACCTTGAAATTTCTTCGACTTCTTCTTAGGTTTGTTGTCGTTTTCCCTTTTCTTAGACTTTTCCATCTCGATAACGTTTGCTTTGGCAACCATATTCTGCGAAGGATTTTTCTCAGAATTCATATTATCTTCCTTAATTCTAAATTAAACTACATGTTCCTCCATTGTCATTTCCTTATGCTTGTGGTTTAGGTAGTTCTTGATACCAAATGTGACGACTGCCCACAAACCCCGCACTAAACAAGAGAAATAATGCGCTGAAAAGAGTGCTAGGCAGCTATGGACGATCATAAAGGTATGATAACAATTGGAACCTATCGTAGAATTCACAGCGCAAGGATGAAATATAATAGAACATATACAACAGGTAGAAATAGTGGAGCATCATATAGCAAACTTTTGAAAACTTTCACAACATCCTGAAAGGTTATCCATACATCATAGGAATATCAAAGTCTGTACATGAAGCCTCATTACAACACTCAAAAAGCAACTCAAACAGCGGAAATGGAAATACTACATAGTGGGTAAGATAATACGCCACCCTCCTACTTGCCTTCGAACTGCCACATCGTCCTCACTAAGCTATCACCTGTCACCTAGTCTACCCATCCACAACCGGATGAACAACCCAAGGTAATAAGAGGGAAACATAAAACCTTGAGTCAGACAACAGTCTTATTGAGCGATAAAACAGCTAACTAACATCATCAATAAAGTATATGAGAATGGATAGACAATCATACTAATCTACCCACAAGAGCAGAGAAGAACTCAACCCTATCTTCCCCACATCGGACAGTGATAGCCTTTACAACAACATTTCAACCATACATCCATGGAAACCAGAACACCCATTCAATTATGGCAAAACACACATGACATCCAAATTATATATCTTATGTAAACCATTCTAATCGAACTCAACATTCCTCAAATACAAGCCCTAGAGGCCTAAACCAATATTAGACAATCACCCAAGGAACATATCCTTCGACGTTGGACAATCTACTTGACACGGTTCAAAAAAGGCAACTAGTCAACCATGACAGACTCTGGCTATCACCACCAATCCTGCTTCGAAACCATCGTTAAATGTATAATAGCTTTGAACATGTGTTAAATGTATCAGATAATGTGGTCTTACTTTTCAAATCTCATGAGCAAATCCGACACATCTAATTCAAGTTCAAAACTGCTACACAATGGTTGTATATAATTCAGAAAGAAATATAGAATACATAACAAATAATCAGAGTCAGACATAGATACTCACATCACTAAGGTGGAAATTGGTATGAATATAACACATGAGTGTAAATACAAGACCGTGGTCGTAGTCGATCCACTACACAACAAAAGAATAGGTAGAAAGCTACTCAAAATAATATGTATACAAAGGAGTCTCATATACATATAACCCAAAAAGTACAACACTAAAGTAGTAGCCCAAAAGTGGAGGGTAATCCATGCTGGAGTCAAGAAGAATCACCTAAAATACCACGGTCTGACCCGAGTATTATTTACACAAAGATAAACAATAAATGGATCAGTCTAGCTGTACTTATCTCATAAATTGGGATAAAATAAGAGATATAAATAAATGTATACATACATATGATAATAACAATGTCACGTATAAGCTTGAAGCCCGGAAATGTCTACGTTATATCTCCAATCTAAATCAGAGCTATAAAATAATACCTCATTTAAATTATATAGCTACTCATAGGAAATGATAACTAATATCAAATCAACTCAAAAATTGATAACTCAATATCAATAAATCTCACTGATAACATAGTATCAATAAAACTCCAAATTCCAAAAAATCAATAAATTAGAAATCCAGAGAATCACAAAGGGAGGGGTAAGGCCTTCTCAAAACGGGAGTCCGAAGACTCAACCAACACGTGTATCTCGAACGAGATGCGATCTCTAGGTAGTTAGCCTATAATATTGAGTCGTAGCTCCTCGAATGGCCTGAAGACCGCGGGTCGCGACCCCGCTCCAAATTGAACCGAAGTTCCTCGAGATGACCCGAAGGTCATCATAATGCATGAAATAAGTGAAAAGATCACAACTGATCAAAGTAATGCAATTCCATAAAATGAACCGAAGTTCCTCAAAATGATCCGGAGATCATTGAAATACTTAAAATGAACTGAAGTTCCTCGAAATGATCTGAAGATCATTAAAATATTCAAAATGAACCGAAGTTCCTTGAAATGATCCGAAGATCATTAAAAATATGGAATAAATTCCATAACTCGGAGACATTGCATAAAGCTAGTCTAAATCTCAAAAGATCAAAATTGATCAAGGAAAGTGTAAGTTACTCCAAGCTAGTAAATATAGGAGTTAAGCTACATGTCCCATAACCACTTGCTTTACTCGAATATTTACGAACAAAGTGTATAGTCCACTAAAAAAACAAAATGATCATTGCCGTAGTTTCAATCGAATGAGTCCAAGAATTAACCATCGAAGTAAACGCAAGGGGTCATAGTCCTTGTTTTTACTAAGGCATTTAATTAGATTTCTCATAGAATGAAGAAAAAGGTTTATAAAAATATATACTAGTAGATTGGAAAACGATTTCATAAAATAACTTCGTATAATGAAGTGAGATTGGAAACCATTCTAGTAGAAGAATTTGGCATCTACCAACAACATATAGCCTTTTTATATATAGTTTCAAAGTGGCAAATCTCGTACAATAATGATCGAAATAACAATCGAACTAAGAATTCACACTTTAATAACGTAAATTAAATCTCATGAATATTAATCATAAATTCATTCACAATAAATAAATGAACTAAACCATCAAAAGTGGTATTTAATGAATCAAATAATTACTAAAAATTAATGAATTCGAATTGCTAAAATCTGTGAATTAGTGAAACTGTAAAACCACAGAAAAAGGCTACACGTGCCGAAATTCAGCGAGGAAAGAGCCTGAAACATCCTAGACAGTCGAATGTGACTGTAGGAAAACAGCAGGACCAGTCAACTGGTCTTTTTTTCATCAGTCGACGGGTTAACTTTACCAGCGAACATATATTTCAGTAGCAGGTACCAGTCGATTGGTATGTTTTGACCAGTTGACTGGTGACTGTCAAACTAACCATTTTGGTTATTTTTTTTAGCCAAATCATATATGAATCATTTCCGGTGATCCTTAATGGCTACAGACGTTATCAAGGTATCAAAGAGGCCTCAATGGTTCGCCGAAACAACAAGGAAACCCAAACTTACATGCACAAGAAGAATCATAATGAAAATCATTGAAAAATAAAATAAAACTTCATAAATTGGAAACGTTAAAACATAAAGCAATTAACAAGACCAAATGCATGATTCATAAGCAACATATACGGGCCAAGGGCACAGTAGACAAGCATAAATGTTGAGGCATAGATGTAAGTTCACAAGAATGCACATTTGGTTGTTGAAAGTGAAGACATGAATGAAGACTTTGCCAAATCAACCTCTCTTCGAATACAACACACAATTCTTCAAACCCTCTTTCTTTATGGGTATCCATTTGATTTCAACATGAATTGGATTCCGAATACTAAACTAGGGCTTAGGGAATTTTAATTTCCCTTTCCCCCTCCGTATTTCTAATTTTGTGGAGTATGAGGAAATATATGAAGGAGGAGGGGGTTGTGGGGGCTTTAAGGGTAAGCTAGGTTGGCTAACCCAAACCCAAGTCCAAAGTCCAATTTTCCGAAAGTCAGAATATTTCGATGCTTATAGTCAAAAGGTTGTAAACGATTATCTAGACTCAATGGAAGTGGTTTCGAGTCCAAATTCATCCATAAGCAAAATGTGACTTTTCGGACACACATCGATTAACGATGTTATATTTAAATAAAATATTTAAATAAACGAGTTCAAGTTTTTTTTTCAAATCAGGGTCATACCCAAAAAATATATATATTTAGAAAATGACCCTGTGCGACCGTCCGTGGCCTGCTCGACCATGACCTATCACACTTGCTCGACCATGACCGACCGTCCTTGCTCGACCCTACACTATGCTCGACCCAACACCATGGTATGATCAACTCTTCACTCGCTCGACCCTTGTGTGCATGACACTGGTGCTCGACCGACCCTGGACCGACTGGCTTCAATGTACACGACCGACCGACCCAAGTTACTACACAAACCCGAGCCCTCAACTCGATCGACCACCCTCTCCTCTATACGACCCCATGCACGACCAAGCCAAATATGCACGATCGAGCCAAATGAGCACGACCGACCCGAATTCTGTACTACACTGCACTTCCCTTTGTACTTCATGCTCGACCCGTGGCCTGTACAGCCCCAATTCAAGTCCAACTTTGACCAAAACTTCGTCAATCGACGAAATGTACTCATCTAATTCATTCAACACAACCACAAGCATGTTATGAAATCACTAACAAGATGAATATGACAGTTATCACCAAAATTATGCAAATTTAACCAAAACCATGACAAATGAACATATGAACTAAATTATGGGCCTAACTTGCATAAATATATGAAATAGCATAGAAATTACTGGTTTTAAGCTGCTAAATTATATCCTATGGCGATGCATATGAAATTAAACTTACCATGATGTAGATCTAAGGAAAACGAATTGAATTTGATGAAAAACATGATCAAACATTCGTATACTAGATTAAACCCGTGTGAGAGATGCATGTTGTGACGATCCCAAAATCCGAGGGGCGGTATTAAGGATAATCATTGGAATATAACACATTAATCATCATAGCAGAGTACAGATAATAGCAAAAACAATAAATAGAATAATTTTACATGGATATGACAGCGGAATCACAACATGTAACAACATCAGAATAGCACAGCGTAGGATATAACTTAGTAAATAAAAAGGGAAGTGATCAGTCATCATCGCCAGAGGCGGAATACATACATGCAGTGAGACATAATAAGGGTATCAGTTTACATCGCCGAAGGCGGTACATATACATACGATAATAAGTACTGAAAGTAAATCAGTCTGCATCGCCAGTGGCGGAATCATAATATAAGTACAATAATGGCGGAAAATGTCAAAGTCATCTCTGTGAAGTCAGCCTCGCCATGAGCCAAAATGCACTCTATGCAACAGTGCAGAGCCAAAAACAACCTATCACCTGTGAACTAGGCTGCCCATGTGAAAATAAGGGCACCCGCATTTGCAAAGTGAAACAAACAACGAGTCAGTCATGGGGACTGGTATGAGGAATCTATTTAACAGTTTAAACAACAGTAATAAGCAAATCATAGGACCACACCACTTTCGCGGAACGGGTTTACTCCAGTGATTGCTAGTGCATTTAAAACAAAGTAAATTCTTTAAAACAACGCAATGCTTTTAAAAAGAATGAAGCCATTATAAGACTCAGGTCCCATCATACAATGCAACGCAAGCCGGAGGATAGAGTTTTACCTTATAATGGCCAAATATGCTTGATACGTATAAAGCAAAATCAATTGATATTATTACTAGTGCATATATGTTTCAAAAATGAATAGCATCATAAATATCAATCATAGGCGGCATAGCTACCATCTACTATGTCGCCATACCAGTTCTACAATCGAGTCCGTTATTTCGTATTGGAAATTGGATTTCCGTCATGAGTCAAGGCAAGGGGCAAGCTCATCTCCGCTTTGAGACATTCTAGCAAATGCCTCAGGACTACACACTCTGGGTAACCCCTAGATCTTCAGGGCCGGTCCTCTCTTACGTTTGAGGATTAATTATGCCTGAACATACGTTTCCCGGTCCTTACAGACCTATAATCGAGGCGCCTCGCATTCCAACAACCACATAGGTGAAAAATAGATATATATGTCAGGGCTGGTAAGTCACTGACACCACCATAGCTAGAAAGAAACGTCGTGCTCTCCCTGCATTCCGTGTCCCGTTTTTAACTCATACCGGGGTGTGAGGCTCGCGAATCCACGCTATACACAAAGCCAGGCCACATAGACCGTGCTTTGATCATCATCCACAAGACTTTGCTTTGCAACAGAAGCCTTGATCACAACATCTTGGCATGCCACATAGGCAATCCACTCCATACGATTGATTTCCATCGATATATAACCTCTGAGCTCGTACGTCTCAGAGAAGGGCGTTAATCAAAAGAATAAATTCTCCGCCGCCAAACAGATATATAATTAACAAAGATCAATCAGTATAGAACAAAATCCAATGTCAGACACACAGTCCATTTACAAGTCCGTTCTGGGTCTGAACGAAACCGAAGGCGTCAAATTCCTCGTATATCCGTACAATCAACACATACGTTCAGACGGCTACTACCTCTGGTCCTTCACGGTAGCTACTCCGGTCAGGAACCTCAGCAGCGCCCATCCAACCGATACGAAGATCGTCGGTCTTGAATCGTCTTTGCATTTTCCCAACTCGAATCGCTCGATAAATTACTTGAAATGAGGGTTAGCTCGGCCTTTTCAAATAATTCACGTAATTAGAATTTAAATCAATTATTTCCATGGTTATTTTATTCGACATCCATATTTCAGTTCTTTAGTGTTATTTTCGTGTCAAGCACATACAACCATCAAATATCAAACAATTCAAGCCCAATTGGTTTATTTGCAGTCTATGTTGCTTATAATATTTTATAACGATTTTTCGCCATTTTTATTTATTTAAAAATGGCCATA
Source organism: Allium sativum (assembly GCA_030737875.1). NCBI lineage: Eukaryota > Viridiplantae > Streptophyta > Magnoliopsida > Asparagales > Amaryllidaceae > Allium > Allium sativum. The sequence continues at coordinate 177,761,640 of CM060912.1, forward strand.
TTTAATTAAACGACGTTTTAGGTCGTGTCGTGGCACTGGCGCTGTTTTTCCCCTAATTTGTTTTACACATATCGGAAAATCTAACCGTTGGATTCCTACAAAGTCTATATCAGTGGGAAGATATTCCCAAAGCGAACCCAACGGTTCCAGTTTTGTGAAAATCCGACGGTCGGATACTCCACGCTAGTCATTTGAAGTTACGATTTCAAAATTCGAACTACAGCGTCGTTATTCAATTTAATTTAATTATATTTATATTTATATATAAATATAAACGATTTTGGCGCTGTTTTTCTTCAGATTTGAATTAAACATTCCTGACAATCCAACCGTTGGAATTTTACAAGGTTGGTACCGTTGGGAAGATAATTCCAAGGCGAACCCAGCGGTTGCGGTTTCGGGAAAATCCGATGGTCGGGTTTCTCGTACTAATCGTTTCAAATTACGATTCCGAAACACGAACTGCACGGCTTAGATTCCCTTTAATTATATTTATATTTATATATATATATGTAGTTGATTCTATAATTCCAACTATAGTTCATTCTATATTTTCAACTTCGTTTTCACTTCAAATATTTCACTAACGCCTTAATATTTCGAAAAATTTCGCCATAACCTCCTTTGTACGGGGAGGGGTTTGGAAATTTATTGGGCCGTGTTAGGTACCCAATAAATCCTAAAAAGCATCCCCATATTTATAGTGATATATTCTGGTGTTTACGGGGGAGCATGTATAGATAATCACTCTAGAGAATAAATTCTCGTCACCCCGTTTCCGTGTGGAAATAAATAGTCCATGTGCCGTATCTAATAACTAGAGAGATGTGATTATTGTCAACTCCAGACCTGTGTGGGGTTTTTATTAATCTGACAATTTATCGTTATATTTTATAGAGTCCATATCAGTCATCAGTTCAACCTGTAGTATATAATCATCGCCATACAAGCCTCTCGCTCGTATGGTAAATCTTCCACCTCGTCACACAAGCTCCAATTGCTTATGTGGAATATGATGAAGTATGCCTATCGTCAAGAAGTATGCCATGTAGTGTAGTTCAAAATTAATTGTTACTATCCTATGGCGATATTTATTATTTCACACAGAATAACCAGCACTCCGCATCCAATGGCATTCACAGGAGTTGATATAAAAATAAAATTGTGCAGCCAACTCATCAAGGTTTACCTATTTGTCGGGCACGCAAATAATTTCTTTACTCTACAGCTAATCCATTTTTCCTGTTCAACACATGTATATATATGCAGAACAAAGCTAATAATAATATTTCTAGCAAACTATTATTTATTTCAACACGTGTGTATTTTTATTCAAAGCGTATACATGATAAAAGAAATATTTTTTTATCATCAAAAATATTTTTTTCAACACGTGAATGTTTTTAACACTTCATATTCACAATAAAAATATAGTTTTTATTGTCTATTCATTTTATTTTAAAATACGATAACATTCAACACAGGAATTTCAACTCGACGGACGAATTTCAATTCAACACATGAATATTCTATATAGTTTGTATATATATAAAAATGTGATTTTTATCGCTAAAGCCATTTGTTTAAATTCAAATAATATTCAACACATGAATTTCAACTCAACGAATGAATCGCAACTCAACACATGAATATTTTCTATAGTTCGTATATATAAAAAAAATGTGATTTTTATCACTAAAGCTATTTGTTTAAATTCAAATAATATTCAACACATGAATTTCAACTCAACGAATGAATCGCAACTCAACACATGAATATTTTCTATAGTTCGTATATATATATATATATATATATATATATATGTGATTTTTATCACTAAAGCTATTTGTTTAAATTCAAATAATATTCAACACATGAATTTCAATTCAACGAATGAATCGCAACTCAACACATGAATATTTTCTATAGTTCGTATATATATATAAAAATGTGATTTTTATCACTAAAG